>OY992795.1:12505000-13755000 GCA_963921375.1 Tiliacea citrago | reverse complement strand
ATAAATATTTGAATGATGTGTAAAATTTAAATCTTATGTAATGAGATCAGATTATCTTCCGATTGAACCATTATTTGTAAATTATTTCTCTTGATATAATTTTCAGTTTCGAGAACCTTAGTCTTTAGGCAAATACTGAATAATGTTCATTTAAACTTCTAATTGAAGTTATATTTGACCTCACTTGTTACGACTTTGTCAAGGCTCACATTCCATAGATTGGAATCTTTATTAGAATGATTTACGATTGCAATTCGACACGCTATTTGTATCAATCAGGTTTCTACGACGAGTGCAAACGCCGATACAATATCAAGCTGTGGAAGACATTCACGGACTGCTTCAATTGCTTGCCAATAGCAGCTATCATTGACGAGAAGATTTTCTGCTGTCATGGCGGCCTCTCTCCAGATCTACAAGGCATGGAGCAAATCAGGCGAATAATGCGACCCACTGATGTCCCTGACACAGGTAAAGTGAAATAAAATAGATAACGACATGACTAATTGATGAATCATGTTCATTCATCCATATGACTAAGCCAACGATTCGCTTCCGTGTTCCATAGCATTGTGTCTAACAACTGTACAGTATCAGTTACAAAATGTATAAATTAATCGATTATTTGAAAATAGTAGCAGCTACTGTTTTAAAGGTCTTTGAATTAACTAAAAATTATACAGGATGGAAGGGAAACGAAACCTGTTATGTTACCATGGATTCCGTACATCAAACTTGACTCCCGTGCGAGGAAATTTATCGTCGGTAATTAAAAAAAAAAACAGCTGTTTCCTACAGAAATGAAATACCTACTCGGTCATAATGTATGGAACAGCGAATTTTTTTTTTAATAAGTAACTGACAATTTTTTTAGTAACAGGATGCGCGTCGATGTCCCTTCCACCCTGTATGTAATAAGTAAAAATAAAAAATGTATCCAAGTAAAAACAACCTACCTAGAGTCAAGTCTAGAGCTGCTTGTGAAGACTAAATCATTATGATCCAGTTAGTAACATGAAAATACAAATGTTTCAGGACTGCTATGCGACCTACTATGGTCAGATCCAGACAAAGACGTACAGGGTTGGGGCGAGAATGACCGCGGTGTATCATTTACATTTGGTCCAGATGTCGTCAGTAAATTCCTCAACAGACATGACTTGGATTTGATTTGTCGGGCTCACCAGGTATGCACTTTTCGTTGATTGTTTTATAAACTGTACTTCTGTAAGTAAACAGCTCAGTAAACAGCTCAGACATGCAGTGGTGATAAGATTCACCGGTCAACAAGGTTGTTACTGGAGAAGATTGTCCAGTTTCATTTAGGCGCATACAATGCACCCCAATCCTGCTCTGGAAGACCACATCACAGATTATTTCACATCTTCTCAAAAGGTTTTAAAAGAAACAAAAATAATAAATATTGATCAAATTTATAAATGTAACACTTGTATAATTGTGTAAAAAAAAAAAAAAAAACTAACAAAAACTGAATAAATATTCTGTCCACAAGTCACTAATAATAAATTCTGTCCACAAGTCACTAATAATTGTACGTAAAATTAATAGAGACATACACACACAAATAACATTTACAAAAATAATGCAAATTCAAAAGCGCATGACTAGGCGGGCTAACCATATAATTTTAAGAGCACCGAGGACAAACTACGGTAGAAGGACTGTTGTATATGAGGGGGCTCAACTGTATAACTCTTTACCTAAAGTAATAGAAATCAGTTCCAACTTTTAAAAGACTATTAAAGAACCATGTTCTGAATGAATTGTTTATTTTTACTGTATTTTAATTTTTGTTTATAACCCAGCGAAACCGTCGCTTATCTTAATCTTAATTATTATGTTTTTTCTCATAGAAGTGAATAATTATATTCATTTTGAGTGAAATAAATTATCTTAAACCGTAAAATCTTCCCGCGATGCATAAAGTTTGACGTAAATCCTTTGTATGGTAAAGGCAATATAATTTTGTTAATTAGGATGCTTCAAATAAAAATAATCGGCGGTGGTCTTATCGCAAACAGCCTGTAATAGGATGGAAGCCTAGGCCTAGTAATGTACAGAGGATGTACATTTACACTAGAAAAACGAAAGAACAAAAAAAAAAGTAATGTATAATTTAAAAATTTTTTGAACAGCGGAGATAATTATGTTCCCTATACCGTTTTTAGGTTGTGGAAGATGGATACGAATTCTTTGCAAAACGACAACTGGTGACACTGTTTTCTGCGCCCAACTACTGTGGAGAGTTTGACAATGCTGGTGGCATGATGTCTGTTGATGAAACACTCATGTGTTCTTTCCAGGTATTTATTATATATTTTTTACATTTTTATCGTATTCCCAGCTTCTGTTATCCAGTCCTTGGCAAAAACCAAATAGTCTGACAATAATATGACAGCAGATTTACCAATTAGAAATAAAATAGATCACGTTTTCAGAGTATAACAATTTTTTATGTTATGATGAACCTACTAAGGGCGGGTGAACAAACATTTTAGATTATTTTATTTCGAATTTAGTAATGCACTAACTCCTAACATTGTTCTAAAACTTAGGTCTGGTTCGGTGAATTATTCTAGCATAATGTGAAGTGTGGTTAACTACTAAATTGACGTTCTATCTAACCATCGTAACATATTTGTCAAACTCACCTATTTACGAAGTAACGGCAATCACAGAGCCTGCGTTGGGTTAAATATTGTTCGTATGACGTAAGAACTTACGGGCCGATTACTCTGGGATCACGTGAGCGCGGCACACGTCGTGGTTTTAATGATGCTTATTATTAGAAAAGCTTATTTATAGAAAATCAATTTGATGGAAATAAGTGGCGTCCTGTGAGCTTTTGAGGCCTGCGGGTACCGCGTCGCCGAGCTTATCAATCAAGTGTTGTATGAGCATGTAGCTTGGTAGCTTGCCATGAGAATTTGGTAGTTTTCTTTATTCATGTCTTGTCTTGTTTTTGGCATCACCGCGACAACACAATGAAAGGTACCATAGACTAATGCGACATTTATTCCTTCAGATACTAAAGCCATCTGAGAAGAAGGCAAAATACCAGTACAATGCTGCCCTGTCATGACAATACAATGTAAATCGGAAACAACTTTTATTTTGTGAAAACGCAAATATAATTTTTTGAGGTTTTTCGTCAGTATCTCTATTATTTTGAACTTTATGTATTAACTAATTTTGTAGGAACATCGGTAATTACATATTCAAAATGACCGTATATTTTTTTTTTACCATACTTTGTAAAAAATGATTTTAAAGCGGGTATGCTATTTTTTTTGTGAAATAGTACAAAGTAATTAGTACTAGAATGTTTTACTTTATTAATTCTGTAATAATTGATGTGATTTGTTAAAGTAATCACGTGTTTGAATAGCGCAAAGCAAACACTAATTTTATTTTTTTGTAAAATATTGACTGGAATTTTAGTAAAGCGATGCTTCAGGATGGCGAGTGCACTTGCCCAATGGAGGATATAATTATGTTGAATTACCTATTATTACCTTAAATGTGTTTTTAGTATTTGTTATGATTTAAATGTACCTAGTTACGAAACAGATAACAAAACGAAAGTGAGTCACCATCCTGAGGTAAGGATGGCGAGTGCATCCTTTAAGACATAAGTATATGTTAATTCATTTATCAAACTATTTCCCTCAACTGTATCTTAATGTGTTACAAAATGAACCAATTCGTTAATAAAATTGACGTGATTTGCTATTTTCATTTTTCATGTAGAATAATAATTGAATGAACACAAATACTTACATACATAAGTTGACCTCTCATTGTACGGAAATCCTATACAATGCGAGATCAGCCTAAACTGGATATGTATAGCTTGATATGTAGCCGTGTGTACATCCTCGGCATGGAAATGGCTTTTTGCAGTCACTATATATCTGTCAAAGCAATAGCATATAGTTAAATGGAATACCTATATTTTATTTAGGATTAACCATTCATCGTGGTTTAACAGTAACATACCGATATTTCCATTGTGTTACTCAAACACAAATACCTACTGTCTAAAGCATGATCCATTTCAAGGTCTACTATAAATTTAAAAGTAATAACTAGCAGGCTTAGCAGCTTTCTATTTCTACTCTACTGTAGAATAGAAATCGCTTGTCTACCGAAAATGTTCTACTGTCTACACGGAAATGTCATTTTTGTCTACTCTTCCGTCGACAAAACGCTTCTCTACGGTTCTTGTGCTAAGTTTGCAGAGGGATGTCTCATGTATACCGCGCACAAACCGGTTTGGGAGATCTATTCACATGGAAAACCATGAAAGTATGCATTTTTCCCTGTTGCCATCAAATCCTGCTATTAAAACTACACTCGCGAGTAATAAACTGGAATCACTTCATCGCGCGTTGCTCATGATATTTTTTTACAATTTCTATGCAATGAGCTGTGGATTGTGGTATATCACCTGAAAGGTAATTTTGTTAGCTTTCAAATGATATCAAAAAGATTTAAAAATTAATTAAATTTTCTACCTAAATTTAGAGAATTATTGCAATAGGTCGAAGTTGTGGACGTCTAAATGAATAGGAAGTAATATGAAAAGATAAAAATTTTATTTACGATTTATGTTATTTACCCCTTAATATTTTGTGTTACACCAGGCCCTAATGACTGTCTGTAAACGGGTTTTCATTGACCGAATGAGTTTCCTGATGGAATCCTGTGGGATTTCCTGCCACTGTCCGACTAAAGTAGTTTTCAGGTCTATTGACGCCGGAGCTGGACATCTTCCTCGTACCCGCCTTTTCAGCTCATCCCATATATGTTCAATCGGATTTAAGTCAGGCCTGAGGGCTGGCTAGTCTAGTGTGAGAATCCTGACTTCTACAAGGTACAGTCTAGTCACTGCAGCGGTGTGGCAGCCGGCATTATCGTGCATTAGCAGGAAATCTTCGCCAATAAACCCGGCGTAGGGGAGCACATGGCCTAGCAGTATGTCGTTGATGTATCTTCCTACATACAGGACCCACCCCCGTGTGCCACTGTTTCCGCAAAACAGCATTGTGCGAATTGCTTCCCCGGTCTCCTATAGACTCTCTGTTGACGGTCGCTACCACGCAGGCACATTCTGGATTCGTCCCGAGAACGAGACTCGCCTCCATTGCTCGATATCCCAATCTAAGCGATCGCGAGCAAACTGAAGCCTGGCTTGTCGGTGGGCTGGAGACAATTTAGGTCCCATGGCTGGCCTTTTCGGGGTCAAGTTCGCTTAAGTCTCCGCCTCACTGTCCACTCGCTGACAGCCCTCCCTCGAATTTCTCTGAGCTGCTGCTGGACGTCCTCGATTTCGGAGAAGCGGTGACAATAAATCCGTCATCTCTCACCGAAATGCATCGCTGTCATCCAGATCCTGGTCTCCGGAGTAAGTTTCCAGTCTCCCTGAACTTCTTGTATACCTTCGAGACACAAGACTTGCTCAAATGAAGCTGTTGAGCGATAGTATGCTGAGACAATCCTTGCTGGATTAAGATGAGAGACTTGAGCGGCTTCTATAGGTGTGGTTTCCATTTTCTTTTAGCTTCAGTATTCCCAGTGACGTGAAATATTGGACTGATAATCAATTTTCATAAACGCCCCCTTTTTATAGGATTTCAGGACTCAAACAATATGGTGTTTTGTTCTATGACATAAGGTGAATAATCTTTGGTTATGATATTGAAAGAGGTTGAAAGCTAAAAAAAATGTCTTTCAAATGATATGCCACAATCCATAATTCATTGCATAGCAGTTGTAAAAATTTGTTTCGAGCAGCGGACGATGAAGTGATTCCAGTTTATTGCTCGCGAGTGTATATCAGTCGTCACGGCTAGGGCACATGGAGAACCATGAAAGTATGCACTTTTCCATGTTGCCATCAAACTATTATAACTATATCAGTTGTCACGGTTAAGTACAACTGCTGGATAGCCAGAACTCCATAGTACTAACAACTTAATCATACGTGTAAGACTGCATTCAATTAAGCATCTGCATAATAATTATTTATATCGAAAATCCTAAAGAACAAACCATAATAATGGGGGAAAGCCAAAGAAACTGACGAAGCAACTCGGGGTGCGTTTTATAATGTTTTTTACTGCAGAGATTCTATCAACAAATTAGTTTTAAAATATTAATAATAATATGTGAAACAAAAGTGTAATCAAATTAAAATTAACAGTAGGTACCTAATAATGTGTCCCTTCGAAAAGTGCTGATTCTCAGCCTAGTTTGAATAAAAGACTTTGGTTTTGTTTCAGTATGAAATGGCAAATAGATTGTCCAATGACCAACTAGATGAACTTTCATAGCCATCCTTACTCAATACCTCAATAGAGAGACGCAAACATTTTTTTTGATATCGCTAGAATACACTGATTAATAGTCTTTTACAGTACACCATTTTTTCTAATTAACACACGACACAACACGGAGTTAAATGTACACAATATTAGGTATAATTGTTCGAATTATAATACTAATTTGTACTTAGTAATCAGCGAGCGATAGGCAAGCGATCAGCAACAAAGGAAAGGGTTGTTGTAATTTGACAGCCTTTGCTCACCGATGGCTGTCGCTCTGTTGTAAAAAACCATGTTTAATACGAAATAATCGCGATCAACATGCGATCACTGCACATTTTAGTTGACTGATTGTTCCCTAGAGGCAGCACTATCGCTAGTTTGCTATGGTGTGGCAATCGCTGATACATAGTAAGGATTTGCGATTTAAGAGCAATTCTTGCGCAAATTTCGCTATCGCTAGGCTTCTGCAAGATACGTAATAATCCTGCCGCACAATTTTGTGATGATCTCACCTAACAATGACTATAGAGATGAGAAAGGAGAGAAATTAAGTGACCTTGGTACACTATACACTAATCACAAACTCAAATTATGGATAAGAAACAAAAACCAAACCATTAAGTTGTGTGTCCAAATGCGCTAATAACACTGTGGAACCAACACATATCAACAAGACCAATATTCTTAGCTTGCATCAAAAAAAATATGTTAATGTAGCGCTTGGTAGGTATTACAAGTAAAACTCCAGATGATAGTAAATTGTATGTCTTTTGATAATTATTCTGTACAGACTTAAAGCTATAATTCCTAACAGATAGTGTATGTTGTGCATATTACTTACATAAGCGAACCAATAAGAGATCAGCATTAAATATTATAGTTTAGTAAAATTAGTTTATAATCTATCCGTGTGAGGTCTCCCGCAGCGCCATGCGGAATCGTCAGTGAACCTTTGGCTGTAGCGGATGTGTTGCAGCTACATATTATTATTAATATTACATTAATAAGGCGGGCGATATTTTGAACTAAATATGCAATCATAAGTCAAAGTCGAATTATTTATTTCAAATAGGCACATAGATGGCACTTTTGAACGTCAAAATTTACAAATAAAATAGAATTGATTCTAGTCGCCCCTTCCAAAAGGTAGCTTCGTATGGAGAAGAATGGGCAAGAAAATCCACCGTTACTCTTTTAAAATGTTTTACAATATTTGGTATTGGTACATCAATAATATAATTATATGTGAAGACGATGCACCTAGAATAAAATTACTATACCACTATAGGTAAAAAGATTAATAATGAAGCAATGACAGATAAATTAATTATGTGATAGATACATGGTGCTCACATATTTACAAACATTGTAAAAAAAAAAAAAAAACGTTTTCCTAAAATAATCAGTGTGTGAGTTAAGGTAATCACAGAGTGTAAAATAAATGTCATAAAAATAATAAAATATACAATTAAAATAGCAATCAGTTAGATTTTGTCTAGACGATCGATCCTAGGTCTTAACTCACGAGCGCAGTGATCCTGTTGTTCAGAATTAAATCTAAAATAAAGACTAGAATGCTGAGTGCAGAGAAGTATTCGGCTCATCCAAGACGAAGACAGCTCTATCCCCAAGGAGAATACTACTACTAACACCTGCGAGATAAACAAATATTAGATGTCACATATCAATTTGTGCTGCCACTAATTGTAGCCTTCCACAAATGATTTGCTGTCATCTCGACGACATTATAGTAGTGGATGAATCATGAAATCAGATATTATTGCCGAGCTGTCAATAGTAATATATCGCACCCCTAGATGAAAAGACTCCGGCAACTTAAAAAACCTAATTTTTCAGAAATTACGAAAAACTGTTTTTAGGGTATCTATGAAAGATATCAAAGATTTAATGAGACATTCATAAAGGTAACGTTTTCTAAAGCTGTTGAATTAGTTTATTTGTATTTTGTCAGTTAAAAACCTGGAAAATAACGAGATTTTTTAGTTACTCTAGTTTTGGAGCGGGAGTAAGCAATTTTTTTGTTTCAAGTTACTTTACTTCATCTGAAATAAAATTGAGTTACATTACTTTTCACCCCAAAAATAAGATAACTTTTTGTCAGGGGTTTTGAGTTATGCTATGAACGGGTGATTGCAACGTGCTAATCGAAGGAACACAAGCTTTAGTTTTTATAGATCTCAAATAGTTGAAATAAATAAAATACGTACTCAAATAGAAAGTTATTTATTTACTAAATTAATAATAAGCTTAATAGCTTGAGTATCGGTACTTGGGCTTTATTTCATGGGTATGTTGTACAATATACTCCCTTTGTCGCTGAAGATCACAGTTTCCAAAATTCTTCAAACCATTTTTGACGAGTTGTTAAGGTGAACTTTGTACTACATTTCAAACGACACTTTTCTCCGCAAGGTGGTCGAATCTGGCGAGCAGGGATTTCTTTTTTTAGTTTACCCCTCGACTTGTAAGACTTGCCTGAATTTTTGAGGGTTTTGGCTAAATTGACCTTCCATGTCTCCGGTTGCCTTAGTTTCTTTTTACACTGTTTTGGTCCTTGTTGCGCTAGAGTCTCATCACTTGGATTAATATTTTGACCCAGATTGTGATCCTCGTAGTTATTGTTAGCATTGTTATTTTCGTTGCGTTGAATCTCGCAATTAGGGCCAGTATCGTCATGTTCATTCGTTGAGTAACTACTGCTGCTGCTAGAGCTACTACTGGAGCCTGATGAACTCGCTGCTAGACGAAGATGAAAGGGAGCGAGTTCGTGGCATTTGTGAAATAGGCGATTTACGCAAAGGAGAAAATTATTTTTCTTTTGGGAATAGGGTTTTCATAGTGCGGATCTACGTCGACATCGCTTTCATCGCCGCTATGAACTGGCGAGGCAGCATACTGACGTTTAGTAACTCGTCGTCTGTCAGCGTTTGTAGGCTGCTCATTAAGATTCAACGAAGATTCTAAAATGCTCGGTGATGGAACTAACCTTCCATCAGCTGGCTCGTTTATGTTATTGAGCGTTTCTATACCAGGAAATAGAATAGGTATTGAATCATCTGTTGCTGCTGGCTGCTCATCCTACTTTTCTTCGTTAATCACCATGCGAACCAGGAGTTTTCCTCGCCCTGTCATTATCCTAAAAATTAATAATGTTCAAATTCAATAACGAATCAAGTAAAGTCAACCAACTAAACAAAGTTAAAGTTAAATTCAACAAAACTGCGGTAAATCGAAATTTACCTTTACTTTCATGTAAATCTGAGGAACTCGAAATATTAAAAAAAAATATTGCAAAATAAAATCATCAAAACCCCCGTTAATCAAAATGAACTATTACTTTTTACAATGAAATTTCAGCAAAACTCAATCAACTCAAAATAAATAAGGAAACTTACTCAATAAATTTCGAGTAAACTCCTGCAACTCAAAATCTGCCACTATTTAAACGTGGGTCACTTACGCCAGCCAGACGACAACTAAAAATGGCGGACTAGTGCTCGCGCCTTTCGGGGCAAGGTCATTTAAGTAAAGCAGCGTTTAGTGCCATCTGTTAACAGCGGTTGAAAGTATCGTTACGCGAGTTATATTGATGTGTTCGAGTCAGGAATTCGATAAAGCCACTAACTCGAAACTCGTATTTTTTGAGTTAGTGGGGTTTTTATCTAGTGGTGCGATATGTATGCTCGTGACTGTGTCAATGTATGAGGAGAGCCACCCCTAATTGGGTAATTTTACTACACCATTGTTTAGCGGTGCACAGAATACACCTGTCCTTTTCATCGATATAGTATAAATAGTCTCAAGAGTAAATGGCTGCGTAACATCCGGACGGATATAACGAAATTATAAGGTTTCTGTTTTTGCCATTAGGTAACAGAACGGAACCCTAAAAAACCAGAGCTCTATGGATTGACTATTGAGTTATAGACGTGGGCCTATGACTTCGCTCGGGAACTCGGTGGCGAAAAATAATTTCTGTAGTGTTAGAAGTAGAAAATATAGGTAAACGAACGAGTATATTATCTCCCTTTTTATGTATGTAGTCTTGCATTACTTAACTATTGCAAACTAATGCTTCATCAAAACACAACAAAACATCATTATTTTAATATTTTTTGGTATGTCTGAACTTCTCAACCATATGCCCAGTTTAATGTATGTATCACCCGCGTAAGGACGCTATAAGAGACTGCAAGTGAAACCTGCCTCTGTAAAATAAGTCAACTAATTAACAATTACGACTTGAATTTAGCAATTCAGGTGTTGGAATGTTTTGTAACTAAATGTCTCACCAAACATTAAAGAAAAACAGTTGGTAGATAGTAGTATTCTAGACGTATTTCGAGATAATACTGTAACTGTACCTTAACTTACTACTAGTATTGGATCTGATGGCGATAAAATTAAAGGACTTGTAATAAATATTTATTAATTTTTCCCCAGATACTAAAGCCATCTGAGAAGAAGGCAAAATACCAGTACAATGGCATAAACAGTGGGAGGCCAGCCACACCTCAGCGATCACCACCTAAGAAGAAATAACTGACGTTTGGGATCCAGTGTGCTGCACAGTGAGAGGAATGCTACAAATAATTAATTATATCATGTATTATAATTATTATGTTTAGTATGGTCATTCATTAGACATAGCCGAATGATATGTCGCGTATTGTTAAAATTTATTTATCGATTTGCTTGTGCCTTCTTATTTTTAATTTTTATTATTAATGTGAGTGATATTAATTTATGAATTTAGTTCTACAGATTGTATTGAGCTGACATTATCTATTCGGCGATGCCTTGGTGACTATTGCTTTTTCGATCCCTGATTATAAGGCAGCCTTTAAAGTGGTATTGTACCCTGTTGTGTTATTGTAACATGTTGATGTTGTAGTAAATTGTTTCGTTAATTTTAAAATGTTTGAGAGGTGGCAAGCAATCTTAGAGATGCGGGCATTGGAGACGAAAGCGTCGTTACATTTCATATTACCTATTTATTAAGTTGTAGTGGATCGAGAGCACATTCGCTTGGTTTATTCTGTAACTAATGTGCCTATAAATGTAAATTATATATAGGTCTTGAGTAAGTGACGATAATTGGTTAATTTGAAATTTCTAGTTTTATTGGATTAGGCAAAATTTAAATGAATGATCGTCCGTGGAACTTCATCCTTTGATTATTTTAGTTAATTATATTTTGTTTTCTATAATCCTATTGTGGAGCTGGCCTAAGACATGATATTAACCTTCACCTCGTCATAGCAATAAGTGTTTTTTCTGTTCTAGGACTCCATTGCAATCAGTCATGTGTTAAGGAGGGAGTGAAGTACCCAGTGAAATTAATGTTATTTTGCACTCAGTATTATTCTTACAAATTAATTAACTTCAAAATTTGACAAATGTTCAACATGATCTCCCCTACTGAGGCTTTCCATTCAAAGTTTACTGTTAAGTCTCAAAATGAATTGATATAATTTATAAAATGTGGTAGAAGCAGTGTAGTCCTCGCAACAATAGTGCAATTGCTGTATTATTACTGTTATATTATAAAATTATAATTATGCAGGTTTTGCGTTGTACAATTTTATTTAGCTATGATTTTTTATTAATAAATATACTATTCTTGAGGTTTATTTTTATTTTATTTTCAGTTTGGTTTGCATTTACAAAATGTATTTTTGTTTGGAACTAACATTTTATGTATCTACTAAGAGAGTAAATGTGACTTAATCTATTTCATACTTTTACATCACTTGATGCTTATTAAATTTGTTGTTAGAAGATAATTATGTTGCTATAAAATTATAATATCTGTTCTTATTTTTAACTATTATGTAAAATAATTAGCTGGTACAGATAGCAGCAACATTAGAATTTATGTAATTTTTAATATTTAAAATTTTATTCTATTTTCATCTACACATAGAGAAAGATAAGTTTCGAAAGCAATTGAGTTTCAAATTATATAAATTATTATAACATTTCGTTGTACTTTTTCTCAGGTGTGTACAATTTTCTGAAATATAAATTTTATTCAAATAATATCTATCAATTTATTTAATTGATTTCCATATCTTTCTCTTTCCAGTTAATCTCTTCAATATCAATTTTATCTGCTAAAGTAGATTTGATCATATTGTGGTGATTGCCCAACTTATCATTAATTTTTAAAATAAGGTCTTCATTTCTTCTCTGGTATTTTTGCATATCGAGTTGTAGAGCTTTCAGATAACCTCGCTTGGCTGATAGAATCTTCTTGACCCTATTTACTCTTGCTTCATATTCTTTTGCCAAAGATTCTAGTAGAGTTTTTTGTTTTTTCAAATTGGCTACATCACTGGATTTTAACTGCGCTTTTACATCTGCCAGTTGTGGTCTCCTATAGGAAAAGTAAATAAATTGATAGCTGTAAATAGACTAAAAGGGCAATTCACGTATTTAAAAACATTCAAAATCTAGTCACAATCTCATTTCAGTGACAACCAATGTCAAAAATGTAGGTAAATTAATGACAGGACACCTGAATGATTACAATGTGAACATTTTTCTAAAATACGGGAATAGCCTCCTCACATGATAATGTGTAGTAAAAATTTATTACACTACAACTAAATAGAAATATGCATATAGGAAACGCTACCGATTAAGGTTTCCTAATTTTATAAGTCAATTTTATACTATTATTTCATTTTTTTGTAATATAATCTCAAATAGACTAGCATCCACCTGATAGACCAGTTACCACACCCCCAAGTAGCTATGCTATGCTGGTTATCTACTATACAGGTTTTCCTAGTGTAGACACCAGTCTCTCACAAACTTTGTCATATACGTCCTAGGCTTGTTTTAAATATTCATCATGTCATTGTTTGTGAACAGATTTTTTTTTTAATTTATGCCGATTCATAGCCTTAGCCTGACCATTACGACAATATTTATGAAAATGATAGGACATTGTGTATTAAAACATAAGCTGTCAGCTAAAGTAAGATACAATAGGTGCTGTGCTTTATAATATTGAGCGCACTAAATTCTTGACTTGTCTAAAAAATGTCTGCCTTAGGTATTTCTTTATTGATACAATAAATGTAGAAAATACAAATGTGATAATGAGCAGAGATTTTCAGTTTTAAACAAGAGGCCTAAAGTGAACTTTGTACCCAGCGGGTACTTATTTTGAGTTTCTATGAAATGGTTTTGTACACACATGTTCAAAAACATTTTCACTGAACTTACCATAAAACTTTGTCAGTTTCCATGTCCATGAATTTTTCTTTCTGCTTTTCAAGGATTTCAAGTTTTTGGGGCATGTTTTCGTACTCCCACATTGAACTTAACTCTTGAACCATCTCGTCCAGAATGCCTTGTTTCAAGCAGTTGAACATGGGCATCCATTTCACGCGCCTAAGTTTTGCTTTGGGGACAGTTTCAAGAAAATCTTCATTCCTTGAAATAAAAAGGGGTTTCATAACTGTTTTTTTTTTTGGAGTTTAAGGTGATCTCTTTGTCTGTCTTTACTTTTTGTTACGACGTCGTTAAATGTAACAATAAACTGTGTTTGTTTCAAGCAAAAAAAGAATGCGTTGACTACTTACCGGACAAGATTTACAATATTTCCGAATTCCTTTAGAATAGTAAAATTGTCAAAAGTTATTTCCGAGCTGTTCATCCCCACATCATTTACGAGATCGTCTATTTTTTCTCCCATTACTCTTAAACAATCTTTACAACATGTACAAAGAACAACAAAAAATTATTGTACGTAATTGAAATTTTTAAACGCTAACGTTCCTATTCTTTCAAAATTAATTTGATGTCAGATCAGATTTTGTTGACAGAAATGAGACGGCATGACGCTTCTTTCAGGGTGACCAGTTTCGTGTATTTAGATTTTATATTTTATGGCTGCTTGTTGCTGCGGTAAGACCCTGCTGCCTAATTTTGTTTGTTGCTGTTGCAGTAAGATCTCGCCTTATGTGCTCGGGTGTGCCAGACCGTGGAGGACAGTGGCCGGCTCTTCTGTATAGTTATCGACCAAATGGAACCGTGCACCTAGCTTCTGCCGTTTCATAAGTGCCCATGTAGCCTTATGTGAAATAAAATATTTTGATTTTGATGCTCCACTTCGTTCATTGTGATTATATATTGTTCTCACGATTCCAAGTCTATTCGGGACCGCGCTTCCGATCACCCAACGTGTCGGTGACACCCATGGAATTAGTATGTACGCTATAAATTATAGAAAGTGTCCTACGACAATAAAGGGAACAGGCGGACACAGTTTTCCGACAGCTTTTTCAAGAGGCTAAAAAAGCCGAGCAACTAGAAGTAGAAATTAAATACATCAAAATACTGTCAAGACAAACAGCCCCGGGCCCCCAGTCCTTGGGATCCCTTAGTCTAAAGTACTAAAATGATATCCCAAACATGGTCAAAATATATTCAGTAAGAAGCATTGCAGTTTAGAGTGGGGGGCCCCGTACGTATGCAAAAAATAAGTTTAGGGTGCTAACATTTTCGAGTTCGCTTCGCTCGCTACATTCTCAAACTTTCTGCATAAATCGACAAAGGAACTCCTATTAAGTATTACTTTAATAAAAAACCTTACCTACCCAAGGCGGTGTGGTGCGGAGTTCTTGGCGGGAAAGTGAAGCGTCATGATTAGCAGTTTTGTTTTATTTTCTAAAACTTGTGTTTAGCCGAATATTAATGTGTAATAATGGTGGATTATTAACCACTAATTGTTCGTGAAGGTGCATTAGCGTAGGCAAATGAAACAAAACATTACAACATATCACTTCAAGTTCTCTCAAGAAGTCCGCGCGAGGTCTCAGTAAAGTGCCACGTCTTTACTGAAACCCAAGAAAGCGTACGGGTGCCTTAGAGCATTTAAATACTCAAAGACGGGCGGGGATATCATCTATCATGCATTGAATTAATTTCATCATTATTTAACTAAACAAAGTTTGTAACTAAGGACTGATTTCACCAATGAAACTGAACGCGATCAGCACATCTAAACCGAGTTCAAGAGTTGTCAGTGTCAATATTCCAAAGAAAATAATAACACTGACAGGTCTTAAACGTAGTTTATGTGCTGATCGCGTTCAGCTTCTTTGGTGAAATTGGCACTAAATAAAGTCTTGGCTAAAAGATCCCAGCAACCAGGCCATTAAACTATAATAAAAAAAAAACTCAGTTCGCTCTTACATTCTATTATTATTATTTTTTTTTTCTTTCTTTTTGGCTTCGCACGGTTTGTGCATTTAGCCAATGTCATGTAAAATTGGGTAACAAGTACAAAGTTACCTAAATAATTATGAAATGAACTCCATTCAATGCATGATAAAGATGATACGAGGGCTGCACTAAAAGTATCGGGAATGGAATATTTCCACTGTTCCTGTCATATTAAAATCTTTTTCATTGAAAACTCCTTGGTTTTAAAAATCGAATACCATTTATTTATTTTAAAAAAGATTCTCGGTCTTGTCACAAGGTTTTGTCAAACTTGTTTAATCGTTGAGAAAATGGAATTGACTCGAGAAAATTCAAGAGCGATGATTTATTATGACTTTCGAAGTGGATTCTCGCCACGGTGTTCTTGGCTAGCACGTGTGTTTAGAATTTTTTGCTATTCTTGAGTGTTTGTTGATACTTTTGTGACTTGTTTTTCTTTAAGTGTGTGGTCCTTGTGTTCGTAACCAGGTTTGTATTGTGTTTGTCTTATTTTATTCTCGTTTTATCCAATATGGATGTAAACAAACCCCCCGATCCTGACCCCCCGGACATCCCAGGTGCCTCAACTCCTTTATCTCCGAATCCACTATCCCAATTTGCGGATGTTGTCTGTAGCATTACAGAGATGGATGTTTCTCAATCACCCCAAACTTCACGCAAACGTCCCAGTGACGAGGTAACTCTGTCACCCAGTCCTCCAAGCAAGCAGCAAAAAAGTCAAATTGGTCGCATCAAGTATTCAGTAATGGATAAGGCCCCATATGTTGTTCACGTCTCCCGCATAGAGACCCAACCAAATGCAGGTACCACCCTTCACCCCGTTAATTTTGGCAAGTTCCTTCTAAGTTACAACATCGCGAACATTGTTCGTGGTGGTGTCAATCGAGTTGGCAGAAACCGTGTGTCCGTAGAGTTTGCTTCCCCTCAGGATGCTAACTCTTTCTTAGTTAACCCGTTATTGTCCAAATATAGATACTCTGCTTCAATTCCAACATATAATATAACTAGAATGGGTGTTGTTACTGGGGTTCCCTCTGACATTTCTGAAGAAGAGGCTATAACATATTTGTCTGTGCCCGCGGGATGTGGGCAAATACTCAAAGTCCGCCGTATTAACCGTAAAATTCAGAAAGACAATATTAATGAGTGGAAACCCACTGAAACTTGTGTCATCACTTTTGATGGCCAAGTCTTACCCCAAAGGATTTACTGTTGCTATACATCCCTTCCTGTTGGACAGTACATATACCCTACAATCCAATGTCGCAACTGTTGCAGATTCGGACATGTATCAACCATTTGCAGATCTAAACCACGCTGCAGTAAGTGTGGCCACGATCACCCAGGTGATGGTTGCAATCTTTCTGAGGCTGAGGCATTCTGTGTGCTTTGTTCGGGTAATCACTTCGCTAATAGCAAGTCATGCCCCGAGCATGGTAGACAGAAGGCTATTAAGACTACTATGGCTGAAAAATGTATTCCATATGCTGAGGCTAGCAAAATTATTCCTACAGCTTCCCGAAATTATGCAAATATCACCAAGACTCCAATTTCTCAGTCCTATCGGAAAACTGTAACTCTCAAGCCCAGGACCCATGCCCCCCTTTCCCCATCATATGATAAAGCTGCACATCAACAAATAACTAGTTCTCCCCAATCTTCACAGCCTAATGGCTGCGCTCTCAATTATAATAATGACTCTTCCAATAATAGTACTTCTTCTATTATTGACCTACTGATTAAACTCTTACCTATTCTTATTTCTTCTTCTGCTTCTAATACTCAATCACCGTCCAACGTTGCCAACCAACTTATTACTCTACTTTTAGATATCAGAAATGGCGTCTCGCCAAGTATTCCTTCAGTGGAATGTGAGGAGCGTGTGGCATAAAAAGCACGACCTCATATTTCTTTTGAATAAATACAAGCCATTGGCTTGTTCCATAGCTGAGACTTGGCTCATTCCAAGTCTTAGCTTCCGTATACCACACTTTAACATCCTCAGATGTGACAGACCTGATGGCTATGGAGGGTCGGCTCTCTTTGTCAACAATCGGGTTTCACTTTCGCCTTTTGCTTTACCTCTACTTACGGGTGATATGAGCATTGCCGCAGGAAGGGTAGAGGGCATCACAGTGTTTTCTATTTATATTGCTCATCCCCACCATGACTTTTTCATTGCTTTAAAAAACATTTTTGCTAATGTCCATGGACCGATACTGGTCATGGGAGACTTTAACTGCCATCATTATAGGTGGGGGTCTGAACGTTGTGATGCCTTTGGTGTAGCTTTGGTTGAGATTTTGGACGATCTGGATCTCTGCATCTTAAATGATGGTTGCCCAACACGCAGATCTCTTCCCGGTCAACAAAAGAGCTGTGTTGACCTAACTTTCTGCTCAATTGAGTTGGCAGCTTCGACCCATTGGGAATGTACGACCTTGTCGCATGGTAGTGACCATTACCCTATTGTCATATCTTTGGTTAATAAGACTTATTTAGAGAAAACTTCTCCTCCACTTTTGAAATACAACCTGTCCAAACCAGATTGGGCAAAATTTGTATCATTATTGGAGGATAAAATTAACAATCTTCCAAATTTAAATTCAAGCTTACTAGATCCTTCTGGTCACTGCCATGCCAAGAGCTGCTATGAGGGGTTTGTTACAGCCATCACTTCTAGTGCGGATTCCTGCTTTCCATTGAAAAACAGTGCCCGAGGCAAAATACCTTCGCCCCCGTGGTGGGACCCAGAATGTACTTCGGCAATCAGGGATAGGGTTGAGGCAGAGGAATGCTACAATGCGGATATGAGCACCGAAAATCTATTGACATATTTGCGGTTTAATGCCAGAGCCAAACGCCACCTTCGCAAGAAGAAACGTTTGGGTTGGGTTAAGTTCTGTACCTCCTTATCTCCCTCTACTCCAATCTCATTAGTCTGGAGGAACATCAATAGGTTTAGACGTGGATGCTCCCCATCAATCTCTTCACCAATTTCTAGGGAAACAGCAGAATTCTTTTTTGACAAAATTGCTCCACCCTATGTTCCTTTATCTTCTGAATGTTCCAATATGTCCCTGCAAAATATTTCAGAGGATCCTCTTGACGTGCCATTTACTTTAGAGGAACTGAATGTGGTGCTCAGGCATGTCCGGGACTCAGCCCCCGGTATGGACGGAGTACCATATTCTTTTATAATTCATTCTGGAGACAAGGCTAAACTCTACTTCCTCAATATCATTAATTTTTGTTATAGCAATGGTTGGGTTCCAGATCAGTGGAAGTTACAGATCATTATTCCCCTATTGAAGTCAGGCAAACATGTTGATGATCCGAACGGCTTTAGACCAATTGCTTTGTCCTCAGTCTTGGCCAAATTATTGGAACACCTGATTAAAAATCGACTTGAATGGATAGTCGAATCGAGGGATTTACTGCCGAACTACCAATTTGGCTTCAGGAAAGGGCTCGGCACAATGGATAGTGTTGGCGTTTTAGTTGCGGATATTCGCTTAGCGTTTTCCAAAAACGAATCCGTTGTTGCCGCCTTCCTAGACATTTCCTCTGCATACGACAACGTTCTTCTTCCCGTTCTCAGGCAGAAACTGCACCAGCTGAGTCTCCCGGTTAAGATGATCGAATGCATCTGTGCACTTCTTATGTCTCGTTCTTTGGTTCTGAGAGTCCAGGGCGAGGATTTCGATGAAAGGCAGACTTGGAAGGGACTACCACAAGGATTTGTTCTGAGCCCCCTTCTTTATAATTTGTATACAGTGGACATTGGCTCCTGCCTAAATAATAACTGTCACATCCTCCAATACGCCGACGACTTAGTCTTGTATGTGACAGATTCCTCCATCGTAGACGCTGCGTCATCTCTATGCCTCTCTTTGGACTCTTTGAACCATTGGCTTTTAAGCCATGGTCTGTCATTATCCGCACCGAAAAGTTCGGCAGTAATTTTCTCTCGCAAAAGATTGATCCCGCACATCTCAATCGACATTTTAGGTCAAAATATTCCATTAGTTAATAAAGTAAAGTTTTTAGGCGTCTTTTTAGATTCAAAATTAAATGGTAAACATCATATAAATTTATTAATTAAAAAATGTGAAAGGGTTGTTTCTATTTTAAAAGCTCTCGCGGGTGTCTGGTGGGGTGCCCACCCCTATACTATGAAATTAGTGTATAACGCCTTAATTAGGAGTGTTTTAGACTATGGTACGTTCCATTTAGTTCCTTGCAACAAGGGTGCTTTGGCTGGACTGGATAGGGTTCAGTCAAAATGCCTTCGGATCATCTCTGGTTGTATGAAGTCTTCTCCCGTAAACGCGTTGCAGGTTGAGTGTGCTGAACCTCCCCTGGCCCTGAGACGGCAGTATCTCTGCTCCCGTTTTGTGGCTAGGTTATCATCTAGATCTTCCCATCCTCTTTTAGCAAGGTTGAATGAGTTAGATGCCATATGTCGAAGCTCAAATTACTGGAAAAACAAAGAAATTCCCTTAATTCTAAAAGCATTTCGTCAAATTAATAATTTAGAATGTCCAATAGAACAGTATCCCAGATTACCTCTTTTTAACTTTCCCTATGAAGTCTTATATTTCATTCCAAAAATTTTCTTTGACATTGGTATTTCCAAAAAGTCCCCTTCAGCGGATTCGGCTTTCAATGCGGCGTTGGGGGAACGATGGACTGGATTTCAAAGGTTTTTTACAGATGCTTCAAAATTTAATGATCCGAGTTACACGGGCGCTGCGGTTTATTACCAAAGCTCCAGAATAATTCTACAGTACAAATGCCCTAAGGAGTCTTCTGTGTTCACGGGCGAGTGTGTGGCTCTATTGGAAGCTTGTCTTTTCATAGAGTCACACCAAAATATTGACAAAGCCGTAATTTTCACAGACTCTCTTAGCTCTTTGCAAGCCTTAATACAAAATCCTTTCAAAAGTAAATTGCACAGCTCCCTTGTTTTAAAAATTAAAAAGTCTTTATTATCCTGTTTTATTAGTCAAAGAGAGGTTCAGTTAGTTTGGATACCTAGTCATTGTGGTATTAAGGGCAATGAGTTCGTTGATGCTTTGGCCAAAGATGCTTGCTCATCAGCAGTAGCTGATCTCACCCACAATACTCATCAGGGATACGACTTGTTGAGCCTTCCAAAAGTTAAGCTCCAATCTTCATGGCAGGAACAATGGAATATCACTGGAAGAAGAAAGGGGAAGTTTTATTATGCAGTACAACCAGTCATAAAAACAAAGCCTTGGTTCCACAGTTACAAAAAAGTCTCCAAAACCGTTATATCCGTTCTTTGTCGAATTCGTTTAGGTTTTAGTTGTACTCCCGTTTTTTTGCGCAAAATCCGTGTTCGGGACTCCTCTCTCTGCGAGTGCGGGTTGGAAGAGGGCACTCTGGATCACATCTTCTTTGAGTGCTCGAACAACATTCCACCTTTAGATTTATATAGTCGCCTCCCTAAATTTAAGATCCCTCTTCCGACAAATGTTTCCTCCTTACTAACATATTCCTCTCAAGATCTGCTTGTGGCGCTGATGACTTTCATCCGTCACAATAACATAAAGTTATGATCTATTACGTTTGTGTGGTTGTGGTATGCGTATATTTTATGTTTTAACATTTATAATATTTATTTATTTATTTTTTGTTTGTTTCAGTCCCGTACTAATCCAACAAGATCTACATTGTGTTCAACAGTATCAATCAATCGAAGAGTTTTATTAGTTTTTATTTTATTTTCTTCATATAATTGTTTTATTTTTATTTTCATGCACACTTGGTTTCTCAACTCACTTTAGACATTGGCAGAATAGTCGACACCGGCTTTGCTTGCCATACAACAAAAATAGAATAGAATAGAATAGACTTTCGAAGTGGTTTAACACAAAAACAGTGTGTTGACCGGATGATTTGGTGATGAAGTCCCATCCAAAACCACAATTTATCGCTGGTTTGCTGAATTTCAACGTGGACGTGTCAAGCTCAGTGATGATCCCCGTCAAGGTCGTCCAAAAACTGCAGTCACCCAAGAAAACGTTGATGCTGTGCGTAAGCTGATTGAGGAAGATCGACATGTGACATACCGCGAAATTCAGGCAACTTTAGACATTGGCATGAGTCAAATACAAATAATCTTGCATGAACAATTAGGTGTAAAAAAGTTGTTTTCCCGATGGATACCGCATTCGCTCTGTGAAGAGCAAAAAGCGGCTCGCGTTACTTGGTGCGTCAGAACTCTCGAAAGATTCCACGCAGGATCCTCAAATGCTGTATACAACATTGTATCAGGTGACGAATCCTGGATATACGCGTACGAACCCGAACCAAAAAACCAGTCACGAGTTTGGGTGTTCGAAAATGAGTTAAAGCCAACAAAAATTGTTCGTTCACGGAGTGTTGCAAAAAAAATGGTGGCCACGTTTGTCTCCAAAACCGGCCATGTTACGACTATTCCTCTTGAGGGACAAAGAACGGTTAATGCAGAATGGTATGCTACCATTTGTTTGCCACAGGTCGTTTCTGAACTCCGTAAACAGAACTGCAACCGCCGCATCATCCTCCATCACGACAATGCGAGTTCTCACACCGCGCACAGAACAAAAGAGTTTTTAGAGCAAGAAAACATAGAATTATTAGACCATCCGCCGTACAGCCCCGACCTAAGCCCTAATGATTTCTATACTTTCCCTAAAATAAAGAATAAATTGCGTGGACAGAGATTTTCATCACCTGAAGAAGCTGTGGACGCCTACAAAACGGCCATTTTGGAGACCCCAACTTCCGAATGGAATGGTTGCTTCAATGATTGGTTCCATCGTATGGAAAAATGTGTCAAATTTCGCGGAGAATACTTCGAAAAGCAATAAATACATTTTTAAATAGTAATGTTGTGTCACTTCCTTGATTCCCGAAATTTTCAGTGCCGCCCTCGTAGATGATATCCCGCCCCGCTCCCATTGAGTTTCAGTAAAGACGTGGCACTTTACTGAAACCTCGCGCGGATTTCTTGAGAGAACTTAAAGTGATGTTGCACTGTTTTGTTTCATTTGCCTACACATGCAGATTCACGAACACTTAATGGTTAATAATCCACCACTATTACACATTAATATTCGGCTACACACATTTTAGAAAATAAAACAAAACTGCTAACATGACGCTTCACTTTCCCGCCAAGAAGTCCCCCATTCTATTATTCTTCTGACTCCTATAACTTTCTGCGTAACTCGACAAAGCTACTCCTATTTCCTTAATTCTAATGATTATTTCTGTAAAGCCATATTTGTTACGGCCGCGAATCATATTTAGATCAACATACAACCTGTTACTGACCTGCAAATTGCAAAAAACGTAATAAAATTTGAATTTCGCGGGCTACCTTTGCGCATCAAAACCTAACCATTAACTCCGACAAGAGCCGTTAGGAGTATATGTGTTCTGTGGACACGAGGTGTAAAAAACTTCGAGCTGCCCTCGCTCGCTCTCGCATCCTACATTCTTGTATTTAGTAAATAGCGATAAATAGTCTATTGAGGAGGTGAAAATGCACCTCCCTGAAAAATCCATCCTACCGGTTGCCAGTCCCACGGTAGATTAGGCACATTATCCTACTTGTGTTTTTGTCGTTTTTTTTTTTTTTTTGCAAAAGTAAAAATATAATATAATAGTAAGATATATAAATTGAGAAGACCCCAGCCACGTTTTGTTTTGCCGCCCCGGGCCCCCGACAGGGTTTGTCCGCCACTGATTGGAGCCTGTCCTGACTGGACCCTGACTATGTGACCTCCCCCTGACTCGAAGGCTGGATCGGGATCCGCCTTCTCTTCCATTCCATTGTATTTGCGTATTCTGAAAAAAATATTCTAAAGACTAAAAATATGATTCTAGTCTATGGATGTCTATAGTTGTCTATGGAATCGTAAAAGTGACAGCTTAAAATGAGCGGGAATTTTAAAGAACTCAAATCCACTTGAGGTTTCAGAGAACTAAACTTAAATCATAAAATCATTTTTTTAAATGTTTACAGTTGAAACCAGAACATGTGATTCGGTGAGTAGGTATTTTGTTATTATCACACTAAACTTTTTACTACTGTAGCCATAGGACTAGTATCTTAAAAAGTATTATGAAATGTGTGATGTAGACAGAAAGAAAAGTTTAAATCATTCGATCAAAATTACCACATCCATTACTTACCATTTCTACATTTTTAACTGTATTTTTTTGGTGAAAGTAACTATATAAAGAGTATTTTATATTTTATCTGTTTATATACCACCTACCATCAATATCGCCTTGTACTTACGTTTTGAAGTGGCTGAGTCAACAAAAAAGTCAGTGGGCGTTTTGTTCGTTGAAATCTCTATTTTCTGATGGTGTAAAAAAAAGCAGATATATTTTGACGGGAGAATTTTCGTTTGAAAATTAGGGTGGTTTTTCGATAATAAAAGTAAATTTAAAGTGAAAAAATGAATATTTTAAAATCTAAAAAAATTGTGTGTTCGGGACTTAAAAAGGTAAGTTTTCACCAAACGTGGAAAAAAAAATTTTTTAGTAAAAGAAAAATAAAAACCAAAAACTTGGTTAAGTATTTGAATTTTTCACATAAATTTTGAGGTTATGTGAAAAAAGTGTAAATACAAAAGTTGTAGGTCTTTTCATTACCTACAACTTTGCCATTTAACTTTTTGCCATAGGACTTATTTTTTCTTGGACGTAGTTTTGCCGGAAATCGAGATAAACCGTTTTTTACACTTAAAAGCTCACCCCCATCCACTTCCTGAGGTCAGATCACCCGTAAATTATTTTTCCTTTAGTTTTTGTTATATTCTCTTCCTTTTCCAATGGGTTTCATCCTACTATTATTTTTTTTGGTTTAAAAAATTATCGATCGTGGTGTAGATAAATGGGCCCCCAACAAAATTGTATACAGGGCCCTTCTAGGACTAGCTACGCCACTGATATCAGTAAAATTTGACTTTTACACGTCTTGACATAATGTATTAGGACTGGGATCTCACAGAGTAGAGGACTGTGTCCCAACAGTGGGAACGTTATAGGCTAATTATGTGTTATGTGCTCGCCGGGTGCTGATGTAGCTCGGATCGCCCGTTGCATCGCCGATAAAACTCTATATGTAGTATTATATTATACCTACCCATCTATTTGTGAGCCCAGTTACTTAATAGAAATCTTTGCGTTCGCAATGTTATGACAGCTTAAATGCCCCTATTAGGTATCTAAATTAGGTTTTAATACCTACTTAGTTTATCAGCTGATATTTCTAACATTATTATTCTTTTTCTTTTCGTATCGGTGATTACATGGACATAATAGGCAGTCAGCAACATAAGGTTAAGTTTCCGCCAGATAACCTAACATGCGAGGGATTAAGGGGGATGCGCAAAAGTAGCCCGCGAAATTCAAATTTTATTACGTTTTTTGCAATTTGCAGGTAAGTAACAGGTTGTATGTTGATCTAAATATGATTCGCGGCCGTAAAAAATATGGCTTTACAGAATTATAACCATTAGAATCGGCAATACAACTAACTCTCTTCATAAAATCCTATTGAACGACTATTTCTGAAATAATCATTCAGTAGGATTTTATGAACTTAGGCCCGTATTAATAAACGTTCCCCAACGACGTACTCAAGTGCGTAATTACTTGATACGCCATTATTACGATATCAGCATCTCAAGATCATTACTAATTAATAAACACATGAAAACAGTATCTTCAGTTACCAAGATCAGCTCCTCAAGGCGCTGTACTTGATGAACGATTACATCACATTGAGCGAAGTTTAGAATGATATTCATCACGTTTCGTTCTTGATAAGTCGTTAGATTTATTGAAATACTTGTATTTTGTTATAACTTTAATTTAAAGCGCTGTATCACGTTATATATTTCTAGGGAACTTGGAATACCTCTGTTGCTGTATTTCACCAAAGAGTATTTTTATTAATGTGACTCTTGAACAAATCTGGATCATTTTTAGGGTTCCCAAGTTAACAAGGAACCTTATAGTTTCGTTATGTCCGTCTGTCTTTCTTCCTAGTTTCCTTATGACTCATATTAATCACGCTGACAAAGTGGTAAAATAAAAGCTAAAAAAAAATTTTTTTTTGGTTGGTAAGTTCCTTGCACGTTAAGTGGGGATGATATTTTTTTTCTCGTTTATCCCATGGTGTGTTATCGTTGGCCAGGTCTTTCAAAACTGAGAGATCTGTGAAAACTTAAATGATTTTAAAACTTATTAACTTGCTCTACATGTTAACTAGTAATAGTCGACCAACTTACATTTGCAGTTGGAAAATTGACCATGAGGTATATCGATGCATAGGAGAACATGTTTTTCCACTACAATGTTAAGTTTGTTTTTGGGATAAATTCATCCCAACTACGGAACCCTTCATTGTGCGTGGTCCGACACGCACTTGGATGGTTTTTTTTAAATGTTAATTTGGTAACTCAAAAGGATTCGAGGCATTGTTCATTTCGAACAACAGAGGGCATCCCATATATAGATTTATGGTAAAAATATCATCATAGTAGGTACTTACTCTAATTCATCGTAATAATTATTTTCACCCAAAATATTTTCAAACTCCATATTTCGCGCTACTAATCACGACCTCAAGTCACGGACTGCCTACACTCAGATTTAAGCATCTCGAGTACACAAATCTATTGTATACTTAAGTGTCGATTTTCGTTTATTAATCAGCCCATCACTTGGCTGATAACGTAAACCCAAGCCGTAACTTGAGTACATCAATTATTATGTTTATTAATACGATCATAACCTCAAAACTGTTATCAAGTACGAGCTCTTGGGCTGAGTAACGTTTATTAATACGGGCCTTAGAGAGTTGTAATGCTGATTCTAATGATCATAATTCTGTAAAGCCATATTTGTTACGGCCGCGAATCATATTTAGATCAACATACAACCTCTTACTGACCTGCAAATTGCAAAAAACGTAATAAAATTTGAATTTCGCAGGCTACCTTAGCGCACCCCCCTTAAGAATAATTGTCGCTTTCTTTTCGTAGCTTGAGCTTAGCTAGCGATGTTATTTTATTGGTTAGTTTTACGAAGATTCCTCGAACAAAGGTTATAGGTTTGCCTGTAATCTATATGTATTACGCTCTGTATTTTTTTCCATATTCTAGGCTCGGCAGTATCGGGAGATAAGGGGTAATCGTCATTTTCACCTATTTTCTTTAATAACTATAAAACTATTTTTTTTTAATTATAAAAGATATATTTCAAACAAATCCAATTTAAAAAATAAAATGATAAATCAAATCCTCATCTTAACAAGTTTATTTGATATGTCACACGGAAGTTTGCAAAACAATATTTTTAATTTTCTTAATTTTCTCCTAAGAGTGAAACCACATATTATTCAAAATTCATTTATTTACATTCCACGTTCGTGTTTCGATCACAGAAATTCATATGTGTAGGTACCACGTTTCAACTTAATTGGTCCAGTAGATTCGGACCAAACCGGCTGTGACAGATGGACAGACAGACTCACGAGTGATCCTATAAGGGTTCGTTTGTATTTTGCAGTAGGTAGATACCTAAATATGGCTGATCACTATACCTCCACTGATTTTCTACTTAATACCTAACAATCTTAAATTCATTCATTCATTCGCTCACTGACAGACAATGCTCAGCCAAAACAGCTGGGTCTAGAAGCATGTGCTGCAGAAGAGTTCTCTATACAGGGTCAAATTCAATTAGCTAGCGAAACTCCACAGACGTGATGAGCATCATTAACTAAACATGATAAAACAAAAAAAAAATAATTTGTTAATCAAACGCCCGCCGGTAGTGTAGTCACTTGAAATATCAGTTTTTTTTTGTGAAATATACACAGACGTGATGGATATCAATAACTAAACACGATATAATAAAGAAACAAATTTTTCAATACACTTCCTCGAAAACTGGTTTATATCGCACTACGATTAGGTTCATAATACAATGTATTTCACACGCGTGTGATTTTTTATTTTTCAACACGTGTGCGGGAATAAAAATTGCCACTGATAACTTATATACTTAGTCCAAATTGGATCAATGCCTCTATTCACACCGTCTCGCGCCAGAGACGGTCCTCTCTATTCGGAGGTGATTTTTTTTTAATTCTTGGCTAAGATGCGTCGTTACGGCGTTAATATTTTTGGAATATTTAAATAATGTTTATTAATAGAATACCATGATTATTACAATAAAAAAAAACGTTTATGAACAAATTGACATTTATTTGTGTTCTGAAGTCTGAACTCAAAAATATTTTAATTTTCTATTTTTCATATTAAATAGGCTCTTTATCGGCTTTATACATTTACTTTTCCTTCAACCTGGCGAAAGCAAAGCGCGGAAAAAAGAAAATGAAATCATAGTTTCTTAATTCATGACAAAAATATTTTTCGTTATTTTATTTTATTTCTGCAAAGTGTATTGAAAAACGTCGTTTGATACACGTGGACATTTGTTATTGCAGTTCTCGGCTCAAAAACAACCTCGCCTACGGCTCGGGCATTAAGGCTCTTACACACTCACGCGATATCGCGGGCGCGACAGGCACCGACGAAGACAATTCCTTTGTCGGTGCATGTCGCGGCCGCGATATCGCGTGTTTGTAAGAGCCTTTAATGCCGCCTCGAATGCAATAACAAACATTCTCCACTTGTATCAAAATGTACTATTCTCAACTCATACTTCCAGAAGAAAGTTGACCTTTTTAATTTTTAGGGTTCCGTAGTAAACAAGGAACCCTTATAGTTTCGCCATGTCCGTCTGTCTGTGCGTCCGTCCGTCCGTCTGTCCCCGGTTTAGCTCGGAGACGCTTAGTTCTAGAAAGCTGTAATTTGGCAAGGGTATACATATTCATCACGCCGAAAAAGTCGTAAAATAAAACCATGAAAAACATTTTTTTTAGGGTACCTCCCACACACGTAAAACTGGGATGATATTTTTTTTTCTCATCTAATACATGGTGTGGGGTATCGTTGGATAGGCCGTTTAAAAATATTGTAGGTCTGTGAAAGTCATTTTTCAATTCTGAGAAGCGTTTGTGTAATATTAAGCTTTAAAGTGCTATTTTTTGTTAGAGTCAAGTGTCCCCCCCCCCTGCCAGCTAAATGGTTGGTTTTGGATATGTGGAAAAATTCATGGCAGTAGTATATATAACGAAATTAAAAGGAAAACTATCACATATTATCACTGCTGTGCGGGTGGCCTGTAAGTACATATCTCTAGAACCCTCAAAAGTATTAATTAACTTTTATAATCATAATATACCTATCTTAGTATTTTAAGGAATAGTTTCCGTGAAAACCTAATAAACCTTGTATTCCTAACTAAAATACGTGCAAAAAAATATATTTTAGGTAATATACTTACATAAAAAGAAGGATGTAAGTAGATGTAAGAGCAGTGGTGGCCCAGTGGTAACGCCCCGACTTACATGTTATCATTTCTTGAGTTCGAACCCAGAAGCGCTATTTTGTGTAAATAATTTCATCACCACTGCTCTCAAAACGGTGAGGGAAAACATCGTGAGGAAACCAGCATGTCCTAGAACCAGTAAAACCAAGTTCGAAGACATGTGACACCACCTGACCTACCAACCCGCACTGGGCCCGCGTGGTTCAAACTCAACTCAAAGCATTTATTTCAAACTAGCTGCGCCCCGCGGTTTCACCCGCGTAAGTCTCAATCCCGTGGGAATATCGGGATAAAAAGTAGCCTATGTCTCAATCCAGGGTGTCAGCTACCTCCTTACAAAATTTTATCAACATTGGTCCAGCCGTTTGAGCGTGAAGAAGTAACAAACATACACACACACACACTCACAAACGTTTGCCTTTATAATATTAGTGAGATAAACCAATTACAGGCACTTTTGAATTGTCAAGGGGTCGGTCAGTCATAAAGATGAAGCTAGTTGCCCATTCCAAAGCTTAGTAGGTAGGTACCTATGGAGAAGAACGGGCAAGAAACTCCACGGACACTCTTATAAATTGAAATATGGTTACAAAATATTGGTTACATCATTCGTGTGGAAATTATACATGTGAGAACAATGCAAAACGTCAAAAACGTCTGTAATAAAAAGATTAAAAAAAAAACAATTCAAAAATTAAATTAAAATAAGCCATGGCCGCTAAGAGATGACCAGTCCCTACTGATGGCGACAGTTGACGAATATGACGCATGGATTAGCACCATTCAGCTCAACCATTTTGAAGGGAGCTAAATGATCTAACACACCTGCCACCATCAGCGAGACATTACAGTGAGCATGACATACTCTCAGCCGCCAGGCCCCATTCAAGTCAATGAAAGACGTACCCAGTAAATGGTAGCTTTATAGTAAGTACCTACATAGTACTCACTCAGCAGCTTCAACAGTACCTACCTATTTCCAAATGCTAATCAATTAAGTTTTTGCGCCCTTGTGGAGCAGGGTCAGCGGTGAGCCAAGCATTTTTATCAGCGATGTTAACCCCCAACTTATAATATGTCTGGCTGCATAGTGTGTGTTTTAAACATGATTTAAATTTTGTTTCATTCAGTTGAAGTATGTGCGGCATGAAAGATGAGTCTACTTTAGTCAGCCTGAAATCTGGTTGAACTAATTGGTCCCTATTTCTAGTCTTATAATTGTGTCTTTCGCCCTGGTAGATTAGGTACAGCCCAGAGAGGAGGCCTGAGTCCCAGCAGTGGGAACATTATAGGCTGATTATGCTATTATTTATTTATTAAAACTTCATGCACAAGTAAAAAACTACACTGTACAAAGGCGAACTTAATGTAGGTTTTATTTGGCTTAAATATATAATTATTAAGATATATTTCTATAGAAAAGATAAAATAAAACAACATCGCGTTTTTTAGATTTTATTGATTTTTTTAATTTATGGAATAAATAAAAATATTTAGGTAATAAAAACAAAACTTTTGTAACAAGTTCATATTCGTGGCAGTGACTATGTTATTGCAGTCTTTGAGATCTTGCGTGATCACTGATCAAAAAATATTATTCGTAATTTAATTTGTAGCTTAGTTTAAAATTTATTGTTAAATAATTGTTTTAACATAGTCAATGTATAACAGAAAAGTTTATAAAATATAAATTAAGTTCTTATAATATTGTGGGTTCGGTGTCGCGCCCCTTAGAAAGCAGCAGCTGGAAAAGAAAACATAAGTGAACCTAGCTGATACTTCATTGTTCAGTATCTACTTCGTTAGTAATGACGATATATAAAGATTTTGGAGTCAATAAGGTATAAGGATATTTCGATATGCAAGGAATAAACTATCTAGATCTATTTAAACAATTTTTAAAAGAAAGTTACCGGTTTGCTTAAATTACATAATTAAGTAGGATGCACGTTAAGTTGAGACTCCTATTTATCTTTCTCCCTGTTTTCATCTCACAGCAAATGCGGAGAGATAACAAAATGCGGGTAGGTAAGGGACAGGGTGTACCTCTACCTACCTAAGGTTCACCATTTCCCACGAGTCTCAAGTTAAACGTTCTGTAGGTTTATTTAAAGACATACGGGAATAATAGGTATACCACCATGTAAATATACTGATATATACTTCTAGGAAATTAGCTTAAATTAATTAGGTGCATTATCTTAATTACTTAATAATAATGGTGTATTTACAGTTTGATTAGGGTTTATGTATGTAGTTTTAAGAGATGATACTTTGTGCATCCAGACGTCCTTTTGCGTGCTTAGATAATCATGACAATGATATGTGGTCTTATGCTATTAATGCTACTGAATATTTGAGATGATTCCATGAGTGACTACAACAGCGATCCAATAGAATTGCAAACCCGTACCTAAATAGTGATCACAAACAATGTGGGTAGAAATAAGATAAAAGTATTTCCTTCGTATCTAAATGCATTGAAAATTAGGTAAAATGTTGCTAAAATCAAATCTCATGAATGTTGTTGTTAAGTTTCAGTTGCAGTAATGATAAACGGAAATGTCAGTGATCTACGTCTATTATCCGTGTAACTACCACAAATGAGTAGGAAAAACACGTGAAAAAGACAATAGGATTCAAAATACATTCACTTGCACGACTTTACGGACAGATACCTGCTTAAGTTTGCATGTTTTATAGACTACGAATGAACGGTAAAGTCTTGCTTAGATCGTCCACGGTGAACCGGTCTGCCACCATTAAATCTGCCGTAATTAGAGATATATTATTAAAACACTTGTAAATATTTGATGTATCCACTAAATGTTGGATAGGAGGTAAACCAATCCAAAGTTACCTGCGCAACGCACTTACAGCAAACGTTGCGCGTCCGAATGAAAAGAAACCGACTGCAGCGTCTCAGCGTATTATTTTAACGACATTGATATATTCAAAGTTAATAAATGGCGATGGTAATCCATGTCGATGATGAAGTAGTTGAGAGGCTAATTTGTACAGCTCAGAAGACATCAATAAAGCTGCAGAGTGACGTATTGCGTATTTACAGCAACCCACTAACCTAACGGCCTGATCGGGTGTTTGTCCCAAAGGAAGGTGCGTTTGACTGGCGACAGGTACGAGTCACGGATGTAGGATGGGCTGCGGTCCCATCGAGCCATGGGTCTCAGCTCCGGCCAGTCGTACCAGAAGGGGTCCCGAGTGATGGCCGAGATCGGTAGAGAAGGGCTCGGGTTGAAAATGTCAGCCCATGGCCTTCTTCGTAGTCCGCCGGCGTTGTACAGCGGTGCACCTATACGCCACAACTATAACGTTTAATGCCGGGACAACAGACATACTATAGCTGCACTTCGTCATCGCCCGCCCAAACAGTGTTAACTAAGCAAGCGTTCAACACAGCTGCGTGACACTACGTCAAAGCTACAACGTTAGTTATTTACGAGTCCCACGGACATGGAAATCTAAAAGTAATTAAATTTCTTTAAGAAAATTCGTAAGCTCTGTAAAAACACTACCTACTTACCTGAAAATGTGTTATTTGTTAACAAAATATTGGCGGCAGATGAGACTAATGGTACTGACTCCCACATGGTCACTTGAACATAATAATCATGAGTCATCTAACGTAGGTCGTATTAACAAATTAGCGAGCACTAGCACTATGATAATGTGTTTCACACAACAAGAAATATTTTTAAAATAGATAGTGTAATAACGCAGGACTCTTAAATAAACTGTATTAATAAGTAAAATGTTAATATCAGCAAACCAATGGACGATAGTGATTATGTTTTTATTTCTGCTTTCAAGTCATGCATGCGATTTTTCAGCAAAAATGTCATTTTATGAAAAAGAACACATACACTCATCGAACAGGACTTCACTTCAGGACAGACTTTAGGACAATGTTAATTAATATTAGGAATCTACCTACAATAAGAAATGTTTTGTGAATAAAAATGTCCTGTTTTATTATTCACTAGGAAATTTAAATCGACAGAAATTAGAAGTAAAACGTTTAGGTTATATGTATTAACTACAGATGCTAAATCTCACACAGCTCTGAAAAATTAGGTGCTTCTACACTGAACTGGGGCTTCGGACGTAGAAAGTTTGGTTCTGACTTAGAAGAGTTCAATAACCCAGCTAGAAGAGTGGGTCATGACGAAGATACAGGGTGTACAGGGTGTGGTCTGTTGCCCTTACCGTCGGCATCGTATGCGACCTCGCAGTCGCGCGGTGGGCTAATCCTCGGCTTCACGGGCGTCGGGGACTTCCCTCGGAGTGAGCGATCAAAGCCTGCCCATTTTTCGGCTTCAGCGAAAAATGGGTCCCTTTTGAACACGTCCGATATCCTCGCCGGCCACGCTCCTTCATGGCAAGTCTCATAATCAATACCTTTCTCTAATATACACGTCGGGGATTGATAAAAAAATCCATTGACCACGTTGATAGATAAATAAGACCGAATAGAAAGATCACCTGTCTTCTATTTTATTATAAGTACTTGTAGAGTGTAGTGTTCTTGTATGCCGAGCATGAATACCGAATACGTAAGTTAACATTCCGGAGCGAATCTTGCTTTGCTCATAATATTTACAATGCAGCTCATGCAAACATGTTCATTTCAAAATATTGATGCATGAAAATTTCATCTCTATTTCAGACTGGCGCACATTTCCGTGGAACATGCTAGAAGTGGGTATTATTAAATATATGTTCGTGAAAGATTATGTAATATACAGATATAGCTGGCAGGAATGTGTGGCAGTCTCAAGTACCTAAGTAAGTTTAAAAATGTTAATAAATTTGGTGCCAAATTATAGAGAATATTTAATAGCTAAGTAATTTAAATTACAGCGGAGAGGTACTAAACTACTAAATCAAAACACGGGTTGGTCTTTTATGTTTTAATACAAAATATATCGTAGTGTTAGTTAAATGTTCTTAAAACTTTGTACTATTCAACAAGTTATGGGAAAGTATAAAATTATTTCTACATATCGTAACAAATACAATTTAAAATTTCACTCGATCAAAAAATATCGTTTTGATGTAATTTTACAATAGGATGTCAGAATATAAATATCGCAGATGTAATGCATCAATTTAATTTATTGAAGCTCTACTTATTTACAATTTTGAATTTTGCATGGTTTATATATAACAATGTTCTAGGTAAAGTATGTACGGATTTAGATTTAGTTTGGTACATGTTGTTTTTTTTTTGGATGTACCAATAAGATGAGATTTTACTTACTTCAGTTAATTGAATAAGTTCTTCATACCACACGTATTAGATTCAACTGTGATTGAATCTTACAGGTGAATGGAGTCCCAATAAGTTCTTATAATTATCTGAATCCACGTAAAGTGCTACGTCCGGAATATTCCAATTAGAACTGTTATCTTTATTAGATAATTTATGTTTAACATAATTGGTATTCCGTATTTAGCTTCCGACATGGATCAGCAAACAGCCGGGATTCGTCTGTACTTTATTTACAATAACAATCAGTCTATCTCAGACACGAAAGACGACTACAAATAAGTTGTAGAAGTAAAACATGTACAGATAAACCGCAGCAGCGATTATTCTAGCTTATCCTATGTGTGTTCGTGCATAAAGTTGTTAGTATTTACCTGTTCCCCAGTGGGGCTTGCTGTCGGGCTCATATTCGACGCCTTTAAGGCTCTTGGGCGCCAATGGTGACGAAATGGGAACGCTAAGGTCGGTGATGGGGTATGCCCGGTCCTTTAGGTAGAGACCGTAGCGAGAGGGGTACAGCCTATCGATGGCTGCCAGTCTGTCGAGATGGTCCTGCCACGCCTTGTGGGCATCGAAGGGGTCGACGCCTCGTCGGACGCGCCTTGGTACGTGATATACTGTCATTGGAAACAATTATAAGTTAATTAAGTTTGATACTGTTTAATATGTATACTCTTACATATGTTACACTCTATAATGCCAATGAATTGGTTTGGAACCATATTTTATTAGTGTCCAATTCTAAACTATATTATAGGTTACTCTCATTTCAAAATTTTATTATTAATTTGTGTTAATGGATGACCCAAAGCCAGCGTTCACTGCCATTTCTATTTTTATTATCAAAACATTACATTCGTCGACAGAATCATTTAAAAAAAACGGAAGGATAACACAAATCAGTTTTTGTAACCTTTTGAAAACGAATTTCTTAAAGAAACAAACTGTAGAATTGTAGTCTGTGCTAAAGAAGACATGGAACTTGTTATAAAAAAACCATTTCCATATGGTATTTTTAAAGTATAAAGTAAAAATATGTGTATTAAAATAATGGAAGGAAATGATCTAGGTACACATGTTAATTCCAAATAAGTTAGTATAAATTTGCTGAGCTAAGCTTTAGATATTTATAGTTAAATGTCGGGGGAACCACAGTAAATCATGAAGGTATTCATAGAACTCACCTCTACATCAACTTGCCGGGAGGGCGCGATAAAAGAAAATCAATGTGGGCTAAGTCATAATTAGTATTATTTAAAGGGGTAAATAATAATATATGTATCACCTGACAAACGCTAGAAGATCAATGCAGTACTAGTGACGTCGATGTAACATTCATGGACTTTAAAAGTGTGGAGTAATGTTATGTATGAAGAGGTGATTTCTATCAAATGACACATGCGTTATATTAGTAAAATAAGTTGTAACTTGCACAAGCAACTACATCAAATGCCAGACAGTACAAACGTATTTGAACAGATGAAGCTAATATTAATCATGGAACACATTTTTATGAAAACGACTACCGGTGTCTTAAAGACATTTTAATTACCTAATTCAAATATCACTAATCAGAATCACAAATATCCCTTTTTCTAGTGCCTAGCGTGATAAGATAACGTTAACACACAATACGAAAAAAAAAGCAAAAACTTAATAAATAGAAACGAATCTGTGATTGTATGTAGCTCCATGTAATGTTAAATCGATCAATCTTCGAGCTGATGACAGGTTGTACATCATCTTAATTTCATGATAAAAATTCTTTATTTATATAAAACTTTATTACATAGTAAAATATAGCCAGCAGAATACCCCGCAACGACTTGTTATAAAATTATTAAAAACTGCTTCATTCGCTTTTGTAAAAAAATGACGATAATTTTTTGATAATGATATGTCTCACAATGACTGACTATACATTAATTATGTAGTGTTCGTATTATAAGAAGTCCTGAATTTTAATCTACACTCTCCCGGAGCCCTTTTGTGCTGAAACAAAATGTTGATACAGTTCTAGAACTGAAGTGGAAACTACAGAACTAGATTAAAGTTTACTGTGTTTGATAACAACACAATAGTGCCCCTGCACGAAGCACATTTGTGTTAAACTTTTGTGAAAATAGTTAAATGTTTTCACTATATGTACAGTATTATTCATAACTGAACTAGATGTAATATTTACAGTGAACATTAATTTTAGCATTGAATTCTGAAAACGAATAGGTTATTACAACACTGTTATCTTAGGCAGACTAACTGAGTCGGGCAAAGGTGACCTTTGATCGCCAAATTGATATGTCATTGTGAGTGATGCACTTGCCAATCGATTACCTATTGAAATGCTACCAACAGGTGATCTATCAACATTGTCTATTTTTGTTTAACGAAGCTTAGCAATCATAATAAATGCTCAAGTTTGGTGGTCAATTGGCAAGTCGGTTAGTGTAGCGTGTGTCTGTGTATGTTGTGGTGTGTTTGTTGTTTACACTTGGTACTAACCTGGCCTGTACGAGTCAAGGGAGCGTGGGTAGTTGTGGGTATAGATGGGGCGTGGTGAGTATCCGTAGGTCTCACGGTGGACGGGCAGGTAGCGGTATCCGGGGACAGTGATCCTCTCAGCGGCGCCGATGGGGTCGTCGTAGATGGACTTGCTGTAAGGGTAGCTGGTGCTCAAGAGCTCTGGGAACACGCTACGGCGGCTGGGCCTGTACCTCTCCTCGGCTCTGATGTCTTCCGATCCTGGGGTAAAAGACGATAGACTTCTATAGTTTTCATAATCTTTCAAGAATTCCTTTAGGTTAATGGCAGGTAATCAAACACGAACCATTTTATTTCTTAATGTAAATAAATTGCTGTTTCTCCTGCTTACCTTTTAGAGATCGCACGAAGGATTGCCAAAATCTGGCTTTCTTCGACGGCGTCTCATTTCTGCCAATCATTTCTAGATGATTTTTAAACATTTTGGCAGTTTATGTCGTGCTCGTGGTCTGTAACGAAATGTATCTTTGTAAACATTTGTTGTTATAAATCAGGAGTTTATAAAAGGTTGTGCTGAATGTATGTCTCGCAAGTGTTGTCAATATGTCAAAAGTTAACCTTGAGTATGGCAATATGTATCTTTTAAAAATATGTCCAGGTGACATAATTGAGTACAATAGCGTGCTAGTGCCTCGTAAATAGAGCAGTGACGTACGCAAGAGTTAGCAGCAGGGCCGCAAATAGCCGTCTCGGTGGCTGGCTCGTGTCGAATGGCCCGTGGACTTGGACACTCGCCAAACTAACTGATGTCGAGGAAAAACTTGAAATCAGCCGTTTTTACGAATGTCTACTCATTGCTCTGCTATTTTCGAGTTTGTGACGACCTTGTTGCAAGTAACGATGTGAATAAGTCAGCGGCCTGCCGCAATTTCTAATTATGTAAACTTCGAGCTTTAAGTATGCAAAGACGAATTGATAAGGATTTCACGGCGCGACTTCGGGGTATTTCAAGAGCTTCTCTAATTTCTTTGTTCTTTTCTAATACCTATGTTTGAAGGCATAGAAGCCTATTTTGTTTGTTTTAGTACTTTTTATACATTATTAGATAACTGGATAACTTTTTGTACAAGCTCTGAGCCTAAGCCATTACCCTACACCACCTACGCGCCTACATCATTGTTATTTTGAACGTTATTCTCACTAAACCATCCTCAATGTGTTATTGTAAGCCGTTTGCTAGAAGACTTATGGTAACCAAGTAATCTTTAACGAAATTTTAAAACGGTAGAATCTACAAATACTTTTTTACAACACAACCTCTGAATGTTGTTCAGTTTATTCATTGACGTGCGTCATTGGTTTAAATTTAGTAGAACAGAAACACCATTCATCAGCCTTTTAGTAGTTTTAGTTCAGATCGACGTTTGTGTAGATAAGACCAAACACCTCAAGTGTGTATGGAATGCACATAATATTTTATCTTCTCGCTTAAAAACTATACGTGGTCTGTGGTCAAGTTACGGAATGAACCCTCATTACATATATTCATTACCAAAGACTAGATATTTTTTGAATGGATATTGGACAGCTTGCTATATTAAGCTTTTATTATAGTTTTATGTTCGCGATATTAATGAGGTACTTGTGTCAGCTACTGTGGACATACTTTTCAGTTGCACATACTCTACCTCTTTCTACCAAAAATTTTGAAGTGTTCATGAATAATCAGCTCATCTTTATGATTAATCATGTAACTCTCAAATTTTTCATAAATCTCAAAATTTCTCAATTTGGATGGAGAGTGATAAAGTTTAGTCCCACCTGTCATTAGGTCTCATGCCAAGGTAACTCGGTAGCATCATCAGTCATCACAGTTAGTTAAAAGTGAAAGTAGACTTGGCAACAATTAAATTAAGGTTTCAATTAGATCATAAGCAGGTAATTTATAATTAAATGTCAGTTATTTGGGTCGAGTGAACCAGATTTAATGTTTAAAATATTGAACGAATTTGACGATAATAATAGGGGTAATATAAGCTCCCTAAATATTCTACGAGTAAGATACTTGTGTTTTAATTATACTGTTTTTATTTTCCATCGACAATAAAGAATATTGTATTTAACAGATAACTTTAACCACGTTATTTTAATATTAAATGAAATGAGTTTTCATTTTACATTTAAATAACGTGGTTATAAATCATCGGCCAATTTTAAAATGATATTTTAAATTTGGTTTTCAATGCAAACTGAAAACTAAATACCTAGGTAAAACTGATTTAAAATGGAGCAAGTTATTGACAATAATAAAGAGTAATTGTAAGCATTTTTAACCAATATTTAGGTACTTTGTATAAAGTGTATTCGATACAATTAAATAATTTTAAATATTTAAAACAATTTATTTTTTATCGCTTTTTTAGTATCTTTAATCTAATCATCTTGATTGTATCCGGATTGATCTTAACTATGTGCCTATTATTACACATTAGGTCAAGACTTAAGGCCAATGTCAAATATGTTTTGCTACATCCATTTCCATTCTCCATTCCATACTAATACAGTTGCGGCAGCTGTCATTGGTATCTGTATAAAAATCCATGGTATCTAGTCCAGATAGAAATTGAAGGTTAAGTATGTAGGTATCACAGCAATGTGGATTGGCCGTTAAAAAAAAAAGCTAGTCGATTGTGAAACGGTTACAAAAATACATGGAGGCGCGTCGATTTGGCGGGATTGCAAATTTGGCGCGGGATGAGTGTGGCTGAAAATAGGCGCGCGCGCGGCCGGATCGGATTCACAGCATTCCCGGATCCGGCGCATTGTCGCAGGCGCAGGTTCAGGTGCGCCGATACCCGCGGTACCTATGACTTGACACTATATACCTGTACCAAAGGATACGTTGAATGGAGATAGGTCAAAACGGCTTCATTGTATTTTTTATGGTCAGTGCACTACTTCATTGAAAAAACTTTTTGTACACATAATTATATTGCAGGATCATTTGCATATAAATATTATTTTAAATAAGATATTGTATATTTTAGTTAATTAATGAATGCACACTTTAGTATAATTTAACGGACTCGTGTCCGCAACTCCACGCCTAAGCGAATATTTTGCGTACAGAATGTACACTTTCAAAGTAATATTTTCATTGAAAGGAACGTCTCTATATTTTACTGAAATATTTAAAGCATTTACACAAAATGACTTCTTAAAGCTGAATGTTCATTAAAATATACACAATTATCGTCACTTTTGTTTCAAATGAAAATAGAAAATATTGGTAACTAATTTTATAGGTGTAGCTCCTTTTTAAAACGACTTTCAGGAGTATAGAAAATTAATAATTGCTTATGATTATCATTGGGCACAGTATTTACCAATATTCCATAAATTCTTGCTAGAATATTATTGTATAACAATTTTCACCTGATTATGACCGTTCACTGTCGAATAACGTGTGAGTAACTTACGTGCTGCTGAACAAATGTTACCGTATATCCGCTTATCTCGACTAATCACCCGCGAGAATGCAAACTAGAATTAAGTCGAAGTCGCGAACCGAGCGAGACGAAGTTTCAATTGCGCAACTTTAGAGGGAGACGGCGCGAACTTCGGGGTGACATCGTGAGACGGCGACCACCCCACGTGGGGTACACTTAGCACAACCCTTGCGGACTTAGCGATGGAACACTGGGCAGTTTCTTACCGATTAAATAATGGTCGTTAAACAAATAGAGTTGTGTGGTTTCGTTGACGAGCCGACGTCGAGTGTCGGACCTGGGCGGGCGCGCACTGGTCGCGGCGGGCACGATTCCCACTCGCCAGCCGCCCGCCCTGCCCCGCCGCCCGCCCTCCCAAAGCATTCAATAAACATTTAATTTTGCCCGTATTTTACTACATATGTGCCTACATTGGTTCCCGCATGCAACTATTTTCTGGTAACACGTTTAATTGAATTATGGAAGATCTTCATTATCTACATGAAGTACAGTCAATTAATATGGAAATCATGATGTGACACAAAATGTTTAAATTATTATCGTTTAAAAAACTTTCCTTCAAATACTTGCTTTTCTTTACTTTTCATCAAATCTAAATTTAACGAGACACACCTTTTCATATTTTAGGGTTGATAAAGATTTCAGCCTTCTAGATTCCTGTAGGTATTTTCATAACAACTTTGAATGTTATTCTTATTTGTTGTTTTACCACATCATTTGGAGTAGAATATTCTGGGAAAACAATTAAAACCTCCCACATAGCACATACATCGTTGGTGTACGTATAGCTTCGCCCGTGAAAGTACTGAAATAGCAGCGTAACGACGTCCACCTGATATTATCCAACTTTGTGGGTGATTCAACTTTACATTCCACGTTAATGAATGGGCTTTGTTTATAGACTCAAGTATGTGATAACGCCTTTTTGTTATGAAATTTTCAAATGTGCAATTTTTGCAGGTAACTGCTGTAATCGAATTACTTACATTTAGAATAAACTCGTTAAATCGAGAGTCCAAATGATCGAACTTTCAATTTTACATCTACCTACATTCCATATTTCATTGAAATGAAAAAAAAATATGCATATAAAGAAGATTATCTGAAATGAAATGAAATCGTTTATTCTGTAAATAGGATATCGGAGTCACTTTTACACATCATATTAAAAAATAAAAAATAAGCTAGATGTAGTCGAAATTTTCTATCTGTCTACCCCTGAGAAGAAATGGCGAAACAAACTCAGGGGTCAAAGTCTCTTTAAAGTCCAGACATAATCTTGGTCAGATCATGTGAGGACCATGTAGATCCGTGTCTGAAATGGTCTTTTGAGGAAAGAACCACACAAAGAAACTCAGGGGTCAAAGTCTCTTAAAGTCCAGCCATAATCTTGGTCAGATCATGTGAGGACCATGTAGATCTGTGTCTGAACATGGTCTTTTGAGGAAAGTACCACACAAATTTAAGTGGACCTGTCCAATCAGTGCAAGCATTTGTCAGTAATCGTGCAGCTCGACTCAAGACTTAAGGAGCTCAACGACTCGACGAACAATACCAAAGAAAGGACATTTGTGTAGGTCGCATAAAGTGCTCAAAATGCCAGACCATCATTAAAACTGAGAAAAATAAAAAAAATAGGAAAATATTTAAAGAAAAAAAAATGACCCACATAGTGCTCACATTCACAATAAATTAAAGCAGTAAATGTAATACCTTTCAAAGTAAATATTCATGTAATATTGTACCTATGTAATATTCTGCAATGTCAATATGTATATAAAATCATGCATAATAAGTAAAAATGTCAAGTTTTCCAGTTTGATCACAAGGCTAGCAGAGCGAGCAGCTCAATCCCAAGCTTTTTTGTCTTCTAAATAATCAGAAATTTTATAGTACCCTTTTTTACAAAGTTTGGTTTTAATACAGCTTTTAAATCGTTTAATGGGTAAGTTTCGAATGTCAGTAGGAAGTTTGTTGTAAAAGCGTATACCTACATTGACCCATGAACGAGTTGCGTACTCTGTGGAGGTGAGTGCGATATACAGCAATATTGTGTTTATTCCTGGTATTTAATAATTCCTGGTTTTTATATAACTATGAATAACGGACATTTTCTTAAAATTTGATATATTTTTGTGTATACAGAGTCAGAATATCTATTTCTTTGAATTTTTCACGAAGTGAATCTCTTGGACCTAGATTGTAAATGGCTCGAACAGCCCTTTTATGTAAAACAAAGATAGTATTAATGTCCGCACAGGTTCCCCAGAGCAGAATCCCCTAAGACATAAGACTACGAAAGTAACTAAAATAAACAATTCTGACAGTATCTACGTCAGTCATCTGTCGATTTTTTTTAACAGTATAGGCGGCCGAACTAAGCCTTTTCTAAGTGTGGGCCTCATTGTAATTTACCGTCAATAGTTATTCCAAGAAAAACTGTCGACTCAACAGGGTCCAAATCTATTCCATTAATTTGAACATTGGTAGTTAGCTGCCTGACATTTGAAAATTTAATGAGCTTAGTCTTTTTTTCGTTCAGAAGATTACATAATCAGCCTCTAATGTTCCCACTGCTGGGACACAGGCCTCCTCTCTTCGAGAGGGAATGGGCTGTAAATCTACCACGCGGGCCCAGTGCGGGTTGGTAGATGTCCCATGCCTTTGAATTTTTGGTTCTAGGACTAGGTTAGGACTAGGCTAGGTTTCCTCACGATGTTTTCCTTCACCGTTTTGAGAGCAGTGGTGATGAAATTATTTACACAAAGTAAAGCGCCTGCCTGGGTTCGACCTACAACTCGTAAGTCGTGGACGTTACCACTGGGCCACCACTGCTCAAGGAGAGATTCGTTCAGGAGAAGATTATTTACATTAAATCAATGTACAACTTTAGAGAGTGCATCGTTAACATGTTCAAAATTGACTAGCTGACGTTTGATTTTATAAATGAGGGAAGTATCATCTGCGAATAATACAATCTTGTGATTATCCCTTATGTGATAAGGTAAGTCATTTATATAAATTAGAAACAAGAATGGACCTAGAATTGAACCCTGCGTCTAGCATCTAGTTTAAGTTAGCAAAATAGTTTCTGAAAAGCTGCTCTTGTAACATTTTTGTACTAATTGAAATATTCACAGTACTTTCAAATTACGTTGCGTTGATATTATTTATATTATAATATAGTTATAGTATAAGGCTGTGTTGTCCCACTGCCTACAGGCCACAGGCCGCCCTTCCCTCTTTTGAACTTTTCCAGGTCCACTGCGATTGCGGCGTTACGTTGATATCTTGACAAAAATCGGTTGTCTGTAAAGTCGGTTTACTGACGATAGTTGAACGTGACAACGTCATAAGCCTTAAATGGATCGCCTCAGAGCGAGGTAACGCCGCATGAGAGGTAACGCCGCATGCGTCATGTTTTTTCGTGCGTGCAGCCGGCTCCATCGAATTATAAGACGTTGTCACGTCAAAAGATAGGACGTAGGACTTTTTGTTTACTGTCATAACATCAACTATTTATTTATTATTATCTACAGGCACCAGCAAAGTAGCAAGAAACGATTTAAACAATTTTCATTTAATTTCATAGCAACACCGTTTGTGTGACATAAACTTTTCAGTGATTTCAGATCAAACACCTAAGGTACTTAGGATACCTGTATCAACGGGCAGATATTGGGGAATAAAATTCCGTAGTTGCTATTTTAAACCTCTTTAACTGCTGCAAACTTATTTTTAGAAATCAATGATGGGTCAATAACAGCTAATTCAAACTAGATTTTTTTGGTAGTTATAAAACAACATCACTAACAGATTCATAACAGGATGTTTCTAATGTAGACGATATAATTTATTACTAGTACAAAAATGTTTTATGCGATTTTGTGTGTTTTATTTTTGTGAAAGAGAATTCAAGGTCGGTGCCATTGGCGACAGGTGGCCTCGTATTGATACTTTCAATATTCGATTTTTCTTCTAGAGTATATTTTCAAGAACGAGATGCTTCTTTTAAACAAAAGTGAAAAAAATATCAGGGATAAGCTATACTAGAATCATCATTATTGCATGCAGCCTAGTTTTCCGTATTGTTTATATTGGTTAAGAGGCAAAGCACTTCGTAGCAGCTTTTTTACAGCTGGACTATTACATTTTATATTAGACTATTACTACAACCGCCTGCTACTGATCGACATGGCATAGTTCTTCGAAACATTTAGCGTCGGAAAGACAGATATGATTCGATGAGTCCATACTACTTATAACTCGATGGCTTGAAAGTGACCAAGTTCGTTTTCATTCGCGATAGTCATGTTGTATATAAGCTTTCGCTGAAATAATTTAGTTCAAAGCATGTTACAGACCCTCATATGCCGTAGTTGACTACTCGCACTTGTAAAGATCTAGAAGTCGTTGTTAATCTTTCGAATAGAACGGGTGGATTCATTAATATTTTGCTCCAAGTTTAATTTCGCTTCAAAATAAAGTCTGAAGTTCAGAACCTGAACTGATCTCTCCGGAATTGTTATTTTTCTTTTGAGACATTTTTGTTATCACTTTTTGCGCATGTTGGCTTAGTTCAGGGTTGTGTTATTATATCTCGCCAGGGTTACGAGCCTGTCCGAAAGGGATATCGTGGCCCTGGCACACAGGCATCTGAAGGAACACGGGTGGGTTTTAGTCAGTAAAAGTCTGACACTCCCTCCCGCTCCACCCAGAGCGTATTTTATTATTTAATAATTTCCCACCAAAAAAAAAAAAAAGCCGCTCCATGTAAAATACTGGTATTCCGCTGCATCCGTTTAGACTGAAAGCCGACCCCAACATAGTTGGGAAAAGGCTAGGCAGATGATGAATCTCTCAAAGACAATAGGTCACCTTGTTATTGTAAGAGATTGGTACCGTAGGTTTGCCGTAGCCACGAATTATGACGTACACGGTAAGCACTTGTACATCATCAGCTGGAAATACTTCATTCAGTGAAACGTTTTCAATTTCCTTTTTACGATTGTTATGAGTGTCTTCGTCTGTTTACATTGGATAACCCTACTTATTTAGGTATGTGTGTTGTCTGGCTCTATGGCGTCATACAACCCACGTGCATAACCCTGAAACATCACGGTTTTATCGAATTTTGGCCCGCATTCAACTTGTTTTATAAATAGATCTGCTATAAACAACTGAAGATCAGACTTTAAAACAACTTCCGATGGTAGGTGCATATTCTATTTCCTCTGTTGTCACGAGACGTACGCTTTCATATTTGTCAGTAGTAACGTGCCTGCATGACTAGACTTGTGGTGGAATGAATAGCTTATTTTTAAAACATTTTTGAAAGTTTGTTACTGTTATCAAGGAAAGTAGAAGTGCTGTGAGGTCTTTGCCCTTCAAGAAGCAAATACGAGCAAATAATATTACGATATCGTATGTTCCAGGTCGACCTTGTTAGCTGCTTATAGGACAATCCTGTCACTTGTGGGCGTCGTAGAAGGTGACAGAGGGATTATATTGGGAGGTTGAGTTATGGCCACGTCCTTATGTTTACCAACATTATCATTCTGCGGTGTCGTGATTGTAACTATGCCATCCTAGTAATCAAGCAAGATCATTCGATCCAGTGAACAAACTTTGATTTTGATGTCGAAAGCTTTAATCATTTAATGAAAGATTTAGAAAATGGGGCAACAATTTTCATTCGTTTTTATTCAGTAATAAAAAAATATCGTTTCCTGGCATGTGTCATGAAATTATGACTTGTTTAGCATCACCAGAGGCCGTAGAGTGTAATGATTTGAAGTACCTAGTCATATTTTTTAAACGACTACCGAAAAGGAGGAGGTTGCATTGATTGTTCGCCTGTATGTTTTTAGTTTTATATGCTCTCCTATTTCTCCGTTAATTGTGGACCGATTTTCAAAATTATTTTTTTGTTTGAAAGTGTTGCTCTCGAGGTGATCCAATTGTCACCGAGTCAGAATCTGATGAGGGTTTCCCATGGAAATCGAGGGAAATCCTCAATTTTTATAGGCCCAAATCGCTATAGGCTTCTATAGCTATTTGGGTATTTTTTTTATAATAACTCGTGCATTTTGCTCTCGGAAAGCACCATTTGTTAAAGTGGAACTTTTTTTTGTCTTTTTGTTTTAAAAACGTTGCCCCATACTAGGAATTTCTCCTGTATCGTGGGTGCGTTTACAAACATGTAAACTCACATACACAAACAGCCAGACCCGGAACAACTACTTGTAGGTCATACAAATATTTGTTCCGTGCGGGAATCGAACCCGCGACACGCAGCGCAGCAGTCAATCGCCTAACCACTGCGCCAACCGTGCCGAACTGATGATGAAGACCACAGATGGCTACCGGAACTACTTACTTAAAAATAAGTATTTTACGGGTTGCGTTTCGATTAGGTATCTACTTTAATATGGTAATGGTTGCCAAACAATTTATGCTCGTCACAATGCATAATATATTTTCCAGCAGTTCCATCACTTCACTATATAATGGTGAAGTGGAACTAATAGTGACTTCACCATCAGCTCCAGCTCTCCTGGTTCTCACCAGGAGAACTTCTTAACAATAAACGTCCCTGCATCAGGACAAACATTTTTAAAATTTTGTACAAGGTGATGAGCAGTTGACATAAGGGTATTGTAACTTAGATAAATTACAAAACGACCCACTAAAAAGTAAAAAATAAAATATAAAAAAAAAAACAACAGACTTACAAAAAAACACTACAAAGTGAAAAATACACCGACTTCCGAAATTAAAGTTATTTTACACTTTGTAGTGTTTTTTTTGGAGGACTGCTGTATTTTTTTTATTCCGTTTTACGTTTATTTACATTGTTTAATTTAAGCCGGGATTATTCTCGCTAGCCATAACTTTCAGCGGCAGTCAAGACTCTTTTTTTTATTTTTTTTTATTTTAGTTCATCTTTATTTGAAAAGTTACCTATACATATCGCTCCACAGTTCCTTACAAGAAAAAAACAGCCAAGAAATCCAAGCCAAGCTAACTTAACGAAAGTAAAACATCTTTCTAACATAAAACAGCTATGTTATAGTCCAAACGTTATTGCTACTTTTACTCTGAAAACTGGATCGATCGGAGGAATAGCACCTCATTATCGTAAATTACCTTACTGATCCCTGTGTTATTGCCAAGCGCGATTAAAGGCGGCTTAAAATTACTACGACCTGTTCAAACATACACGAAATAATTCTCACAATAGATAGATACAAGACAGATATAAATAGAGCATCGGCAACTTTTGAAAATCTCTGGAATGAGGCGTCTGGGTTGTCATTATTCAGCAGCAGCAAACCTGAAATCGCGAAAAAAAAAATCAGCTGTCTACATTCATGTTCTGATAACTCGTCAAAATGTAGGAAACAACTGATTTTTTTACCGCGATTTCTGGTTTGGTCCCATAGTAAAAGTTGTTCATAATGATGAGTACAATGACCCCTTAAGAGGTTGTGCGTTAATTCCGGGACTTGCTGTATATCCTTTTATATTTTGTGAACGTGAGAAAGTTGTAGGCTTAATAGGTAGGTTTCAGTAGCGAAGCTACAACTTCAAATTGAGGGAAGCCGAAGAAAAAATTGTTAAGTGCTCATAAACACAAGTTATCATCTAAATTTATTGCCACAAAAATGATTTAATTTTTGAGGTAATAAATTTCTTAGTTTAACGCCATCTATGGCCAAGTAGTAGAACCAAAGAGACGCTATTACTACACAAACAAAATTATATTTTTTTTACAGAAATAAAACTATAATAGGTATTATCGATTATGTTGGATGGACTGTGTGAAAGATGATATGGCTAGAAAGGGAGTGACTACCGAGATGACGACTAATAGAGAATTATGGAAGAAAGGGACACGTGGCGCCGACCCTAAATAAATTGGGTTATGGGCAGGAGAATGATGATGAGGTATTATCGATTATAGTTTTATTTCTGAAAAACAGTCTATTACAATTATGTTCTAAAATTATGTTAGAACGAATAAAATGCAAGGAACGGGTTAAAACAAAACACACGTGAACTTATGTGTCAAAAAATCAACACAACAGATCTAAGATATAGAATATTACTAATTCTATCTGGCTCTCTATTCATATCAAAATGACAACGTTTTAAACACAAACTCACGTAAATCAAAATAATATCACTGAACGGCTCAACACACGCCAAATCAGGTACCTACTATAGATTTTAAAATTATGTTGAGAATGTAACTAACTAAACAAATGCAAAAGAAAACAAAATAAAAGTTTATCTGTCAACAATTCAACTCAATAAAATATTTGCAAATCTACGAAATTCAACAACACCTCATTCTATCTCGTTCTCACCTACGCATTTTCTTTTTCGCTCCCGGTAATAACTCGCTCGAGAACGGCTTACCTCGCACTGTAACTAGCGGTGTTTTGGGAACCCCCGATTGCTACCGAAGTGTGCCCGAAGTAGCGTGGTCAGAACTACGATTAATACTGTATTCTGACACACCACGTGCGGCTTATTGGCGCTAGTGTCGGAATCTTTTATGACAAAAAATGTAAACTGCGTTCGCGATTTATGATAGACTATAGTTACGCGTTGTTGGAATGTTTTTAATCTTATGATGTATTAAATACTTGTAATGTGACTATGTATGTACCATATTATTTGGTAATAGTAAACTCAAGTAGAGTCGTTGTTCCGAAGGGAAGCCGGTAGGAATGGGGTTGTATGAAGCCGTCGCCCCTGGTAGGTTTAAATAGGTAGGTTTTTATTTTTATTATTTTAGTAATATTTTATATAGTTTCTTTTTAAAGTGAATGAGAACGTTGTTTTTATAAAGATTATTTTTTTAATTTGTGAATGTGTGAACGTTGTAGGCTTAATAGACTGTAGCTTTGTAAACCATCTTCTATTTTCTTAAGTACTTGGTACTTATTGACGGGCCTACACTGTCCTCCCATACCTATTAACACTAACTTGAAACATTGTAAAAGCCAAATTTAAAAAAAAAAAATAACCGTGAGATTTCTTGCCGGCTCTTCTCCATAGGAAACGACCAATTGGAACCGTGCACCTAGCTTCTGACGTTTCATAAGTGCCCATGCAGGTTTAGGTGAAATAAAATATTTTGATTTTGATTTTGAATAGACTGTAAATTTGTTGACCATTTTCTATAAGTACCTGCTACTTGTTGGCAAGCCTACACTGTCCTTCCATACCTATTAACACTGTAATTTGAAAACATTGTAAAATCCAATTATTTTTAAAAGAGTAAGCGTGGAGTTTCTTGCCGACTCTTCTCCATAGGAAACGAGTAATTGGAACCGTGCACCTAGCTTCTGACGTTTCATAAGTGCCCATGCAGGCTTATAGGTATTATAAAGAGTGTGAAATAAAATATTTTGATTTTTTGACCCAGACCACTAGATAGAGTAGGTAGATAGATTGAGTAGGTATACTCTTGTGACTTGTGACTAGCAGACGATAGAGAAGGGATGCACTTCCGCTCTAAAATAGTTATAGCTGTGTATTGCGTTCCAATATAAGTGAAGACGGCTCTTCGTAGAATATTTTTTTAATCCTAAGTATATATTATATTATATATATTGTTATATATTTATACACCGTGGCATTTTAGTCGTCTTACAACGGCAGCCCACTTCATGTATCCAATGACTACTAATCATTCATAAAAGAAAAAAAAATATTTATTAAGATTTGAATAATTAAAAATAAATATATGTCGCATGTTTTAGTTTGAAACACCCTGTTACGAGCCTTGCGTTCCAAGGGCGGCGCGGAATGGAGTGCAAGGCTCACACCGCGCTCATATTACAAGATGTTTCAAACTACATCATGCGTAATAATGAATAATATTTTTTTTTTTAACTTATTCAAATGTTAATTAAAAAAAAAATCTTTTATGAATGATTAGTAGTCATTGCATGCATGAAGTGGGCTGCCGTTGTAAGACGACTAAAATGCCACGGTGTATATTATATATTAATATATTATATTATAATATATATTATTAATAATTATTATAAATGTGAAAGTAAGTTTGTTTGTTTGTTAACTTTTCACGCCAAAACCACTGAATCGATCATCCTGAAATTTTGCATATACGTTGTCAGGTGTACAGAAACCTACGTATCCGAACCTTTCATCCCGAAAAAAGTACTGATCCCGAGGAAAACAAAAATAACGTACTTATGATAATAGATGGCGCCACGTATCTTTCGATACCTGATTGAACTATAATATTATTATAGAAACTTTAGTACTGTGTTAAGAGTTTTTTTAATCAAGTACCAAATACATTTTGTGAGTCTAGAACTCGTAGAGTGTCGATAGACCAGTTTTTCATCCTCCTAACTATCATAATAGATGCGAAAGTGAATTTGTTTGTTACGCTTTCACGCTAAAACGGCTGCACGGATTTGGATGAAGTTTGGCACATAGGTAGACCACGACCTAGGACGTAGGATACTTTCTATCCCGGTAGTACGTTCCCGTGGGATAATTTCCGACATCCACGCGGGCAAAGCCGCTGGCAAAATCTAGTGTGATTATATAACTTTTAATCATTCGAATTTTAATTCATGTTTCATCGTAAATATCGTTCTCAAAGCAATTTATTATTCATGTTTACCAAATATAAATTCTAAAAACTACTACATTTGTCATTGCAAAAATATTGTTTTGCCAAAGATAAATTAACCTATTTTCGCTCTTACATGACGTGTTTAACTCAGCTGCGACATTTTCAAGTTCATACGGGGATACAAAGGGTGGGCACCGCTACGGACGGCTAGCGACACCCAGCTACGAGTCGTAGATCGTTACCGATGCAATGGCGACACCCATTTGTTTTATTAATACATTCGCTCGTACTAAAACATTATTTGTATCAGTTTCAAGTTGACTTAGCCAAAACATTTTAGATATTAATGATGCAGATTGTTTAGAGATAATATAGTAATTATAGACAATGGGCTCGACAATGGTCAATGGTCTTTTGTAATGACAAAAGACAATTTATTTTGTCTTTGGCACATATTTGTACACGCATTTAATGTCAATGATTGCAACACTAAACGGTTCAATAATTTAGTGTTTATTATTTGTATGTAATTGTCCGTATTATTTTGATTAATCTACGGTTCGTTCGGTCCAAACAGAGCAAGGAGTTGGAACCAACAATTTTATAATTGCTGTGTTTATAAAATGGAGGTATGACCGCACGAAACTACTTTTTTTAAATTTTTCTCTTGGGAGGTCCACGAGAAGAATTTCAATACTCGATATATTTAATAATTACAAATAGTTCCGTGGGGTCATACCTTCGTTATTATGAAATTACTTATGGAACTACGTTTATCATATCTAGATACGATTAATGTTATATATTAGCTTAATTTTAAGAAGTTAGGCTTTTTTAATCGATAATTATGCCTAATGGCGGTTGGGCGGGCGGGCGACAGTATCGCTCGCCCGCCCGATCAGTGAGATAATGTTTGAATGAATAAGTTAAACATTATCTGATTATAATGTGTCGTATACTTAGAAATGCATTTACATCTTTGGAATAGAGCTCATAACATAATGTATGAATTTAATTTTAGAAATATCAATGTTTTTTATAAGTAGGTAGGATAATGAAAGCTATCCATCAGTTTCCATGATGCTTGCACATAGTTTCAGTCGCTGTGACATAATGTTTTGGGAAGTCGGCAGTGTGTCGGTAGTGAAGGACGATTTTCGCAATATTCCTTGCTCAGATTTTACATGGCTTGTAGTGTAGGTAATAAACGAAAGGTCTTAACTTAAAATCAACGCTATCATAAAAAAAAACCTTCACAGAATGAATATTTTTCTACTTACACTCGGGTGAAGACACGTGTAGAACTAAGAGTTTATAATGGACTCGATAGCTAATAAAATGCAGCTAGTTTTGTAATAGAACAATGATGCTAAACAGAAACGCAAAGATCGCCTCACGCCTCAAATATATAGTATCTGTTGACACGTGAACAGACAACTTTATAGCAAACTCGATCGCTACCTTGTGTTATGAATAGAATCAGAAAGAGATAGATGATGAGAATTTGTTGATTTTCTTAGGAACTTTCCAATAATGGAATATTCATTGTTTTGGCTCCTGCTTCGCATTGGCCAACTGTGGATACATTTCTTACCTTTTGTGGTAGGTAAGTATCTACAACGTTGATCATTTACGTACGGAATGAAATGAGTCAGTTGCCCTGTTATATCATTTATATGTAGATCATTCATCACGCCGAGACGCAATAGGTGTACCCACCTATAAGTACCTGCAAAATAGTTATGTTTTAATAGCAGTGGTTCTGATCAATGACTCAGACTCGCTTAGATAGATTACAAGAGTCATAGGCAGTGATGGGTAAGCTCATGTAATGATCAAGATGTAACAACGGGAGTAAAAAGAAGCTAAAGGCAATAATTGAACGTGCTTTATGACATGCGGTTATTGCTCTTGAATGATCCAAACTCTTATACCGTGTTTATCATGGCTTAACGGAGTCGAGAGTCACTCACGTCCTTGTGATATTATTTGTACTACACCATACCTCGGAACCTTCTGGTTATCGAGATATTGAAAGGTAAATTTTTTGAACTTTTTTCACTAAACACTTATTAAAACTTATCTTTAAATACCACTCCAACTCCTGTATCGTTGCATGCACCTAAAAGCACAACGGTGATGGACCAATAAAGACTGGTAATAAAATTACGATCAATAGGAAATAAACAGATAGATCAACTGCTAAAAGGAAAAGGTCTATTTTGGAGTTTACGTCGAAGCAATAATCTCTAGATATTTATATGTATCTAGACATATTGCTATCTAAGTAATAACATAAATTCTCGATTCCCGTTTGAAGTAGCCATGTTCGGCTATAACCAATCCGATTCCTGGAAGAACTATAAATTATTTGGATGTATTCAATGATGAGTGAAAGGAGCAGCGGTCAATTTGATGCACAAACTACATAATAATATAATATTAATCACAAGAATCACAACGGTTTATGGAAGTAATAAAATCATTTGGATCAGGACCCCAATAATATTAAAATAATTATGATTCTGATTGTTCATTACATAAAGTAAATTGACTGTAGTCAATTTTCCTTGCTCAGATTAATATAATATTGTAGGTAAGTACACTAGTCGATTCAAAAAGGGTGTGTCTATATCCAAGATTAGAATGCTTGGAAACATGCTGGTCCAGCTCCATAGGACAATCTAGTCTAGACAAAATCAAACTGGTTGGTATAATTTATTATTTTTATGACATTTATTTTACATTCTGTGATTACCTTAACTCATACACTGACATTATTTTTTTTAGGAAAACGTATATTTTAACAATTTTTGTAAATTATGTGAAGACCATGTATCTATCACATACCTAATTCATTTATCTGTCATTGCTTCATTTTTAATTATGTTTACCTATTGTGGTATAGTAATTTTATTCCAGGTGCATTCTAGGTCTTCACTTATAATTATATAATTAACAAGCTGACCCGGCGAACTTCGTACCGCTTTATACCGATAGCAGCTACCGGGTACAATTGTGTTTTCAAACCATCAAGGAAGCCGTTGAAATATAAATACAAAATTTCAACCAAATCGGTCCAGCCGTTTAGGAGGAGTTAAGTGACAAGCACACGTACAGAAGAATTATATATATTAAGTTAAATCTATACAAAATATGTAAAACATTTTTAAAAGAGTAACGGTGGAGTTTCTTGCCCATTCTTCTCTATACGAATCTACCTTTTGGAAGGGGCGACTAGAATCAATTCTATTTTATTGTAAATTTTGACGTTCAACAGTGCCTTAAAATAAGTGCCTTTTTGAAATAGGTAAATAAATTGACTTTGACTTCTATGTCTACTTGTCTATGTTAAATTTTCAATGCCAAATGTCAGGCAGCTAACTACCAATGTTCAACTTAATGGAATAGAGTTGGACCCTGTTGAGTCGACAGTTTTTCTTGGGATAACTATTGACGGTAAATCACAATGGGGCCCACACGTAGAAAAATTGTCAGGAAGGCTTAGTTCGGCCGCCTATGATGTTAAAAAAAATCGACAGATAACTGATGTAGATACTGCCAGAATTGTTTATTTTAGTTATTTTCATAGTCTTATGTCATATGGGATTCTTCTCTGGGGAACCTGTGCGGACATTAATACTATCTTTGTTTTACAGAAAAGGGCTGTTCGAGCCATTTACAATCTAGGTCCAAGAGATTCACTTCGTGAAAAATTCAAAGAAATAGATATTCTGACTCTGTATACACAAAAATATATCAAATTTTAAGAAAATGTCCGTTATTCATAGTTATATAAAAACCAGGAATTATTAAATACCAGGAATAAACACAATATTGCTGTATATCGCACTCACCTCCACAGAGTACGCAACTCGTTCTTGGGTCAATGTAGGTATACGCTTTTACAACAAACTTCCTACTGACATTCGAAACTTACCCATTAAACGATTTAAAAGCTGTATTAAAACCAAACTTTGTAAAAAAGGGTACTATAAAATTTCTGATTATTTAGAAGACAAAAAAGCTTGGGATTGAGCTGCTCGCTCTGCTAGCCTTGTGATCAAACTGGAAAACTTGACATTTTTACTTATTATGCATGATTTTATATACATATTGACATTGCAGAATATTACATAGGTACAATATTACATGAATATTTACTTTGAAAGGTATTACATTTACTGCTTTAATTTATTGTGAATGTGAGCACTATGTGGGTCATTTTTTTTTCTTTAAATATTTTCCTATTTTTTTTATTTTTCTCAGTTTAATATATAATTGAAAATCTATTGTATGTACACAAAAATATATCAAATTTTAAGAAAATGTCCGATATTCATTGTTTAAATACCCGGAATAAACACAATCTTGCTGTACATCGCACTCGCCTCCACAGAGTAGGCAACTCGTTCATGGGTCAATGTATACGCTTTTACAACAAACTTCCTACTGACATTCGAAACTTACCCATTAAATGATTTAAAAGCTGTATTAAAACCAAACTTTGTAAAAAAGGGTACTATAAAATTTCTGATTATTTAGAAGACAAAAAGCTTGGGATTGAGCTGCTCGCTCTGCAAGCCTTGTGATCAAACTGGAAAACTTGACATTTAATGTTATTATGCATGATTTTATATAAATATTGACATTGCAGAATATTATATACAATATTACATTAATGTTTACTTTGAAAAGTATTATATTTACTGCTTTAATTTATTGTGAATGTGAGCACTATGTGGGTCTTTTTTTTTTTCTTTAAATATTTTCCTATTATTTTATGCTTTTTCTCAGTTTTAATGGTGGTCTGGCATTTTGAGCACTTTATGAGGCCTACCCAAATGTACTTTCTTTGGTATTGTTCGTCGAGTCGTTGAGCTCCTTAAGTCTTGAGTCGAGCTGCACGATTACGACAAATGCTTGCACTGATTGGACAGGTCCACTCAAAATTGTGTGGTTCTTTCCTCAAAAGACCATTTCAGACACAGATCTACATGGTCCTCACATGATCTGACCAAGATTATGTCTGGACTTTAAAAGAGACTTTGACCCCTGAGTTTGTTTCGCCATTTCTTCTCACGGGTAGTCAGATAGGAAATGTCGACTACATCTAGCTTATTTTTTACTTTTTAATATGACGTGTAAAAGTGATTCCGATATCCTATTTACAGAATAAACGATTTCATTTCAATTCATTTTATGTCACGGATAAGTATGAAGAAGTAACCCTACTACAATAATTAAATTGATTGATTGATTTTTTTATTCAAAAAGCAACTAGGCAAACTAAAATACATAGTTCAATTTCAAACATGTAACTTGTCAGTAAAACCAACAGCAATTAGACATGCCTAATAATGCTATTCTGCAACCAGGACCATCAGCTTTATTTTTAGGTATAGTAATTGACAACGAATTGAACTGGAAGGAACATGTAGAAAGAGTATGCAGTAAGCTTGATAAGTTTGTATTTATGCTCCTCGCAAGTTAAGACTAGTGTCTAGTAAAAAAAATTGGCCAATTGCGTGTCGGCATGCATAATGAAAGGTTCCTTAGCTGGGATAAATTTACTCGAAAAACAAACTTAACATTGTAGTTGACAAACATGTTCTCCCATACAAGTAGGCAATTCGTTCATGGGCCAATGTCCTTTTACAACAAACTTTCTACTGACATTCGAAACTTACCCATTAAACGATTTAAAAGCTGTATTAAAACCAAGTTTTTTAGGAAAGGGTACTATAAAATTTCTGATTATTTAGAAGGCAAAAAGCTTGGGATTGAGCTGCTCGCTCTGCTAGCCTTGTGATCAAATTGGAAAACTTGACATTTTTAATTATTATGCATCATTTTATATACATATTGGCATGGCAGAATATTACATGAATATATATATATATTTATGAAAATTATTATATTTACTGCTTTAATTTATTCTGAATGTGAGCACTATGTGGATCATTTTTTTTTCTTTAAATATTTTCCTATTATTTTTTGCTTTTTCTCAGTTTCAGTGGTGGTCTGGCATTTTGAGCACTTTATGCGGCCTACTCAAATGTCCTTTCTTTGATATTGTTCATCGAGTCGTTGAGTTCCTTAAGTCTTGAGTCGAGCTGCACGATTACTGACAAATGCTTGCACTGATTGGACAGGTCCACTCAAATTTGTGTGGTTCTTTCCTCAAAATACCATTTCAGACACAGATCTACATGGTTTTCACATGATCTGACCAAGATTATGTCTGGACTTTAAAAGAGACTTTGACCCCTGGGCTTGTTTTGCCATTTCTTCTCAGGGGTAGTCAGATAGGAAATGTCGACTACATTTAGTTTATTTTTACTTTTTAATATGACGTGTAAAAGTGATTCCGATATCCTATTTAGAATAAACGATTTCATTTCATTACGTCGATATACGCCACGGTCAATTTTGCAATTGAAAATTTAAGTTTGCAATCGCAAAAAAGTATTTTTTTTATGTGGTAAAACTAAAAATTATCAAGTTTAGGATTTTTTCCTTTACTTGTGCTGTGAGACCTTGCTTCTTGCCAAATTTCATGATTCTAGGTCAACGGGAAGTAAGTACTCTATAGGTTTTTCTTGACAGACTGACACACAGACGGACAACGAAGTAATCCTATAAGGGTTCCGGTTTTCCTCTTGAGGTACGGAACCCTAAAAATAGTCCTAAATGCTTATCATGGGTATGTTTCATCAGTATTGCGTTACGGCCTATAGTGTTATGTCTTATGTGGTATAATTCAGTTATAGATGTGGAAAAAAAACGTATAAGAGCCATGAGTGGAGCAGAATATTTTGACAATTGCAGGCCATTATTTAAGGAATTAAAAATTATCTGACTGTATATTTTTGAAGTTTGTCTATTTGTATAAAAATACACTCATTTATTTCTCTAGTACCTGCTCAGATATTGCAATTGTACAGTAGAAATGCCAGTTGTATGATCATTAAAATCCATAACAAATTACCACCTGCCCTGAGAATGTTACCAATTAATAAGTTTAAATGTAAAAAGTTTGATTGGCTCATATACTCGTACATGTGTTTTTATTCCGTCAATGAATTTTTAAATTTGAATTTTTTGAATTTTTATTGTAATTACGATCTTTGACATTAGTACTTTAACATTAGTATGAATTCTTGGACGTTGTAATTTTTATTTTGACGTTATGATTTATATTTTGACATTATGATTTATTCTTTGCAATTATAATTTATATTTCATCTTTTTTCTTAACCAGTCTATTAATTTAGCATTAAAATTATAAATTCATAAACTTAATACAAAATTTCATAATTAATATTCTTATAATGTACTTACTTCTGATTTGCATGTAAGTACCTAGCTTATTATTTAATTTTCCTACACCAGCAATGGAAGTATGTGTGAAACGATATTTAATGTATGATCTCAATGTTACAATGTACCATATACTGAGAAATAAATCAATAAATCTAAATCTAAACGAAAAGATCTAGCAGCAAAAAATTAACCTACCATAAAAATGCCTCCATAGAATGAATAGGTACTTTCAACTTAGGGTACACTCTGGTGAAGACACGTGTAGAACTAGAGTTTATAATGGATTCGATAGCAATAAATGAAAGCTAGATTTATAATAGAACGTAAAATAATTGTTTCGTTTATTCGATAGACACAACAACACACGATTATTTTTGTTGTTGTAGCAGACTAATCTTATACCTACAATAATAATAATAAAGTATATTTCTCAAACACATAATGAACATGCATCTTGTGGGCATGCTGGTTCCAGCGTAAATATACCTTATCCATCGCTTTCCATCAGGCGAGGTCAGGGTCAAGTCCGATTTCTCAATAATAAAAATAAAACAACAAATCTGTTAATAATTAAGAATCCAACAATCACATTGATGTTTGCCTTTCATTAATAGTTTCTATGATGTCTTTACTAGCTGAGGAGTAGATACCTTAGCTAGTAAAACCAGTAAGTTTTGTTACATAATTTAACTTTAGCCAACTTTCCCAAGAATATAATTTCACTTACTTAGCATACTGTTCCATATTCCCTGAAGATAATATTAGCATTTTTAACAACCTCAATGACATTGTCAAGTAAAAATACAGACTCCGTTACAAACGGATTTCAACCGTGAATTTAATTATCAATAAACGTCTCGCGAAATCTGTTTATAACAATAAATCATCTGTGCAATGCGGAACATGTACACAAGAAATGTTTCAGGAACCTAATCGATGCTAATTATATGAAAGTGCGGTACACCACAACACGCCTGCAAATGTTTGTCTTGAACTCCAGATAATTCTCCGAACTGTTAATGTTCAGTCGCACTTAGCAAAGGGCGATTAAATTCGTATACATCAGAGTTATGGCCGATGATTTCTCTCTCTAGTACATTAAGCATGTTATTCGCTATAAATGCAACTGGACAGCTAAAATGGCGACGGAATTAGTCACTAGTCATATGGTCGACTAATTCCGCGTTGCCAAAAGCTAGCGTTGGCTAAACTGAAATGTGCATGAGTTATTGTAATCGTTTGAAGTGTTGAAGAATAAGCAGGGCCGATGATTTCCCGCGTGTCGGTCTCAGTCGTAAAAACTTGGCACATTCACGTTGATGACATGCATCCAGTGTGTTACAAACCATTATTTGTCGCCATTTGGAAGCATACAGGTGTTTAACACAATTATTTAAAGGCACAAGTGTCTTTAGGTAAGTACTAATAAATTATATTAATTACATTGTCCATTTAATATCTCAATATTCGTAGCAGGTCACGAGGAATAAATTGAAGATTTAATATTTACAATGAACTAATATAGTAAAGTGTTTATTATTTCTAAATAAACAATATAAAAAAGGAGGTAGTACTTATATAAGTAAGTCGTTGTGAAATGCAAAAGATCTTTTTTCCATGGGGAAATTCTCATAATTATGTCGGACCCCTACCGACTAAAACCCCACTGCTCCTTCTAGTTCCATGAGTCGGGGGCCCGGGAGATACTTGTATATTTGCCGCACCCCAACCTAACCACAGCCAACCGCAGCCCAACGAAGTCACCTATATTCTACATACCTAGTACTTACTAATTCCATGCCTATATTAGGATCGTAAGCTGCTACGCAAGCCGGGTGAACTTTTCAAACATCTTTGCATGTCCTTTACAGCACACTTTTTAATTTCTACATAGAGTCAAGTCAACCGTTATTAGAAAGCACGGAAGCTTCAAAACAAACTAGATAAACAATAAAATATAACCTCATGAAACCAGGAAAAGCATTAATGTAACGATATTGTTTTAGTTTTACTATTTTGACCTTGCGAGCAACACGCGAGCACTAAACATAGTTTTTTTGAAGAATACGAGGTCAGCTGATTGACAGAATACTTTCAAGACTAGTCATCTACATTTTATGAAAAAACGTTATTTCCCGAGCATGATTTAAAAGTAGGTAAGAAGCTTCGCTCGTTCAGAATGTTTCGGGACTACTTGTTGAAGATATATTATCACCTCCATGTACTAACACTGGCTAGATAGAAAAACATCTGGATAAAAGTTGACATATGGTTTCGTACGATTCCATTTTGCACATTGTTCTTAGATAAACCTTCCTATTAAATGCGTTACCGTATAAATTCCTGTTTATTCGCTCAGCGAACCTCCCCAACATACTTGCCCTATACATTCTTTGTCTTCATGAAGTAAACTACGACTAATAGCTGAAAAGCGTGTACCTACATCTAAGTACGCACCATTAAAATAGGACAGTCAAAGAGGTGGTAAGGGATGGTACCTACATACTGAAATGAAATCTAACAGCATGAATCGGTACGGTGGTCACATAATTTAAAATCAGAAAAGCAGTGCACTATAAAACAAATGATCAAATCGTAGCCCGTTGCGTGTCCTACCTCGGGTATAAGACACAAAATAAGAAGTAAGATTACAAAACGAACAACGCAGTACAGCTTGGATGATTTATTTCCCTAATATACCACACAAATAGCTTGGCTCTACGTTCGAATGTTTTTATTCCGCCATGTCTATTGACGCCTGGAATATCCACTTATCTAATTAGTTAGACATTTTTTCCGTCATACCAAGGTAGCCTATTTCACGCCCAATCGGTAATCCGAGATTTGTATTAGTGCTGCCAATGACTGCAACTATGGGTGTCTTGCTTTTAACTGTTTATCAATCATAACGGAGATGACATAACTATGACATACTTACCTAGTGCCCACCGCCATCGCAGTGTTCTTACCGCCCATTATGTCACCCTATGTAAAACTACAATATTTATATCTGTAACTTTTATAATGTAGGTACATAATAAAGAGTATTCTATTCTAGTGTCAAATGGTGACTAATTTAGGTGCACTCCTTTATTCAATTGTTGATAATAATAATAAAAAACAACAAAATAAATAATAAAAATAATAATAATAGATGCTTTTTCTTTCTTTCTTTCTTTCTTTATTATAACTGCTTGTGTAAAAAAATTAACACAAGATGAAATTAGCGAGACTATTCCCACATACAAGACCTGTTGTGGTTTATTTAAACAACCATAGGAAAGTTGTAAAAAGTGCTTCAGATTCAGATTAATTTATTTGCCAACAATGTAGGTACAGGTACGAGTATAAGATGGTACAGACGCCAGCAGATCAAGCTACCCGAAACTGTCAAATTTTCCCAATCAACTTTGTGTCCCAATCAACCTTAAACAGTGGCGATAAAGTTGAAAATCTATTAAAGAAATTTGAAAGATTGTAGTAGCGTGATGTGCTGGCGTCTGTACATCACTAAGAGTTTCCGCTACATTTCACCTTACGCGGCATGCAATGTCATAAAAACTAAAAGATACAATTTTCATAATATAAATTAACAACTATCTAATATCTATATCATTCTGATCTAATATAAATTCTCGTTTAGTATGTAATTTATAAAACATTTTTTATAGTTATATATTTTTCATTTAAAAACTCCTTTATACAATAATAACATCTTTCTAATAATAATGTCGTCAGCTTAGATTTAAATATTCGTATATGGTGTTCTTTCAAATTGTGCGGAATTTTATTGTAGATATAATAAAGGGCCCATTGACATAATATTTTTCCTAAGTAGTGCTGTTTTGTAATTGCCTGTAAGTAATAAATTTTTATATTGTCTTCTCATTGGACCTAAACGAGTCCTATAAATATCGGCTAGTGACGAAAATAAATTTAAATTAATTTCAACAAAAATTGCAACTTCCAAAATATACAACGACGCGCGACGGAAAGGTCAGTATTTTCAGTGACTTAAACATAGGCTCACAGCTGTTTGTAGTTTTCTGAATCGACATACATCTTATGCAGCGTTTTTGGGCTCCTCCCTGTCGCTAGTCATCAGCATCATCATTTCAGCTGAAACACGTCCACTGCTGGACATAGGCCTCCCCTAAAGGGGGGGGGGGTTGCCATAATCGCCATGCTTGGCAGGCGGGTTGGCGATCGCAGTATGGTGTTTAAATGCATAGAGAACGCTGCTGCCCATTCTCTAGTAAGTCCCTTAGTCGCCTTTTACGACACCCACGGGAAGAAATGGGATGGTGCTATTCTTTACGTCCGGCACCGCACGGGCAACCTGTCACTAGTGCCCCAAAATATTTCTCTGAACCTTAATATTGACGCATTCAAGTCCGTGGTAAGCTGTCCGAAGTGTATTATTGCTTACTTTATGCGATAGGTTATACCAGCACATGCTGACTTGCTCAGTTTATTACAAACGTCTTCGGCATGAGGTTTCCTAGTGAGATTGCTGTCAACTAAGATTCAAATTAGTTATACTGTTGCAGTCACGTCATGTTGTAGCTTTTTTTTTTTTTTTTTTTTTTTTTCTTCTGGCTTCGCACGATTTGTGCATTTAGCCAAGGGAAACAAAATTAATATAAATATAAATTTTAACGGGATTTAGGATAGACGGGATAGGATCAGTATTACGTTAATTACACTATAAAAAAATAAAAAATAAATTACAACTTAATATTATTTAGAGTAATGAATGAAACTATACATTTATAAACAAGAGAGCTATTTGTACAAAGTAAAGAAAGTATTGAGGTAGGAAAAGGAGTATGGAGGGATAAGAGGTTACTAAGAAAGGAAGAACGGTCATATAAGGGACAGGAGAAAAAAATGTGATCTAAGTCGCCTACATCTGTGCCACACAAGCATATGGGATCGTCGATGATATGAAGTTTGGCAAGATGAGCTGGAGAACAAACATGACCCAGTCTCATCCGTATTAGAATGGAGGTCTCCATCTTGCCAAACTTGGCCCTGCCAAACCACGGTTTTTCTGGAACGTCGGGTTGAATATACGAAAAATAACGTCCCTTCGATTTACTTCCGATATCCCAAGCCACCTTCCAGGTTTCCCGAAGAAAAGTCTTTGGTAACGATACGAGGTCATAACTAAAATTTGTATAAGGAACTAAGTCCCCACACTGCACCGCATCACCGGCAAGTTTATCAGCCGCTTCATTGCCATGGATTCCAGCATGGGCCGGAATCCATACAAATTGTAGTGTATTGCCCTCAGAAATGGTCCTGAACGCAAATTCTCTTATTAAATTAATGATAGGTAACTGCGATTTGTGTTCGAAAGCGGATTTATTGATGGCTAGAAGAGCACTTTGAGAATCAGTAAAAATTATAGATTTTTTGAGCTTTAAAATACGGATATATTCTAAGGCTTTAAAAATGCCGAAACATTCCCCGGTAAAAACAGAAGTCTCCGGAGGCAGTTTTATTTTTTGTTCGATGTTGTATTGAGAATGGTAAGTACCTATTCCAACACAACCCGTCGGAGAAGGCTTGGCAGCATCCGTATAAATATGGTGGTACTCTACGTGTTCAGCCAGAAAATGATTAAAACTTAAATGGCAATCGGGATCTGATTTACTTACACAGTTATATTTTATAATGGGACTGAATTGTAAACTCTCATAACTATTGCTAAATATGGGAAGTTTATTGGAACGGTGAATAGGAGAAGAAAGTGAAAGGAATTTTTTATAACTTACAACTAAACAAGGATCACGTCTATGGGACCAGTAATCTGATGATTCAATCTGCAACACTAATGTGTCCAGTTTAGGAATGAGAGGATGAGTTGAGAATTGAAGAATCCGGAACAAATATTTGTCAGATAGGAATTGTCTTCTAAGATATAAAGGAGCATCCCCGCATTCAACTTGGAGTGCATTAATGGGACTAGACTTCATTGCACCTGAAATAATGCGTAATGCTTTAGACTGGATGCGATCCAATTTTTTAAAAGCCATGACATTACCTGGCTCTAGAACGAACAATCCATAATCCAGAGTGCTTCTGATGATTGCGTTGTAAATGAGTTTCAAAGAAAAGGGATGTGCACCCCACCACACACCAGAGAGGCATCTAAGCATGTTTAGGTGTTTTTCACATTTGTTAACAATATATTCACAATGAGGGACACTACTTAATTTACAGTCAAGTATTATACCTAGATATCTGAATTTATCTTTAACTGGTATAGGTATTTCCTTATAAAGGAGATTTACTATGGGAATATTTCTCTTCCGGGTGAATAAAACAGCCGCGCTTTTAGACGTGGATAAATCCAAACCGTTTAGATGTAACCATGACGCCAAAATAGATAAAGCAGAATTGATGGCAGAGCTAGCTTGCTCAACAGATGGACTTGAAGAATATAATAATAAATCATCGGCATATTGAAGAACCTTAACATGACTAGTTAAGGATAACTCTAAATCATAAGTGTAGATATTGTATAGAAGGGGACTGAGCACAGAACCCTGTGGGAGACCCCTCCATACAAGATGAGATACCTCATGGTCTCCTATTAACATGTTAACAGAGCGTTCAGTCAAGATATTAATAATGAAATTCAACAAATTCAATGGAACTTGTAAGGCTTCTAATTTATTTTGTAAAACCGATAATACAACATTATCATAAGCTGCATTAATATCAAGGAAAACTGCAACGGTGGATTGGTTATTAGAGAAGGATAACCGAATATCGTATGTTAATATACTTAAACAGTCAGTTGTACTTTTACCTTTTCTAAAGCCATATTGTGATTCTGCCAAGAGACCCTTACTTTCAACATACCATTCTAGGCGATTTTTAATTAAGTGTTCCGCTAATTTCATCATAATTGAAGACAAAACTATGGGACGGTATGAAGAAGCATCAGAAGGAGGTTTATTTGGTTTAAGGAATGGCAACACCATTTGACGTTTCCATTCAACAGGGATGTTTCCTGTATAAAAAATAGAATTAATAAGTTCTAAATAATAACTGAGGACTTCATCATTTAAATTAGCAAAAAAGGAATACGGGATGCCATCAATGCCTGGTGCAGAATCATTAGTTTTATGGATAACAACCTTTAATTCAGTGAGAGTGAATGCAAGATCTAGCGTCGTATGAGTGTCTCGGATATTGGAAACGAGAGACAGGTTATGGTTAGTACAAATAGCCTTAGCCTCAGGAACCCAAGGCGGAGCTAATATATCAAAAAAATCACTGGCTAAAGAATCAGGAATAGGAGAAGGGTTGTTATATATGGACCTAAATCTACGAATGTTGCGCCAGACAATCGTAGGGTGAGTATTCGGTGAAATTGATAAGCAAAAGTTACGCCAAGATTCAAATTTTTTGTTTTTAAAAAGTATATAAGTTTCATTATTTAACTTAGTAATGATATCAAAATTCGTATCAGACATATCAACGTTATAATTATATTCAGCCTCTTTACGTTTTTTAATCAATTCAGTGCACTCAGAGTCCCACCACGGAGGCGAGGGAATTGTACTATTATTGTTATTTTTTACAGGAAAAACTTCATCAGCCGCTGCAATTAATATGCAGAAATTACGGGCAAGGAGCTAAGCTTACTGTCAACAATGTTCCTAAATTTGCCCCAGTCAGTATTATTTCTATTAGGCAGTTTATATTATAAGTTTGATTTCCTTAATTGTGCATTTGGTTTGGGAAGAGGATAAGAAATAACTATTGGAAAATGGTCACTACCATAAGTAGAGGTTAAAGTATGCCAAGTTAATGAAGAGGCTAAGTTTGGAGAACAGATAGAAAGGTCAATTGCGCTTTGGTTCTGATTGGGATCTGAACGACGAGTGGCAGCTCCAGAATTTAAAATACATAAGTTGTGTAAGTCTATTATATCTATTAACTCATCACCATAACAGTTCGAAGTTGAGCAACCCCATGATTGGTGATGGCAATTAAAATCCCCCAGTATTAATAATGGCTTTGGAAGAAAAGAAACGAGATTATTCATCTCTTGAAGAACAGAAAAAGAAGGGTGAGGAATGTAAATAGAAACAAGACAAGTATGATGCACTTTAATAGCTACAATTGAAATTTCCTCACTATGAAGAGGTAATGTAATGGTAGAAAAAGGGATAGAATTCTTGATAAGTATAGCTACTCCACCATACCCATCAGATCTATCCTCTCTAATGGTTAAATAACCATTCATTTTAAAAATATGATTAGGTTTGAGCCAAGTCTCTGCTAAAGCAAAGGCAAATGGCTCATATTTGTTTAAAAGATGTATAACATCACTCTTTTTGTTTACTAGACTGCGGCAGTTCCACTGGATTATTTTGGATGTGTTGTCCATTAAGGATGGATTGTGATACATTGAAAGATGGGGCAACGTTGGACGGTGAAATGTTGAACTGAGACAGAAGATTGTGTAATGCAGAAAGAAAATCGTTTATGGAAAAACTGGCATCAATTTGTCCATTGTTATGATTAGAAAAAGCACAACCATTTGCTGGTTGAGGAATGTCGTAATCTTTAATAATGGCGTTGTGAGCCTCTTTATTATATCCTTGTACAGATTTGGGAGGTGAGCGTGGTTTAAGGAAGACAGTTTTTTTATAGCTACTTGAAACAGGCATTCTATTAGAAGAAGGGAAAGATGGAGTATCTGCAAAGTTTTTGGAAGGAGAAGACAAAAGTGTATCGGCATACGATTTAGTAACTGGGGGATACATTTTTGCCGCTTCAGCATAAGATACTGAACTTTGTGCCATGTATGTTTTAATTAATTTTTGTCTAGACATTTCTGGGCAAGATTTATTAGTAGCATAGTGAAAACCGGAGCAAATGCAGCAAGATGCACTTTCTTGTTCTCTTTCACAACTGTCCCCAGTATGGCCTTGGCCACATTTATAACAACGAGGTTTGGACCTGCACTGAATTTTTGTGTGACCAAAACGACAGCAATTGAAACACTGTACAGTAGGGAAAATATATAAATCTACAGGTAATGCATTATAGCACATAAAAATTCTTTTAGGCAGAATCTGCCCATCAAAAGTAATAACTATTGATTGGGATGGTTTCCAAATGGTTGTACCATCAACAACAGTTTTAAAATTGAGGCGTCTGACTTTTAAAATTGAACCGCAACCAATTGGTACAGTTATATTATCAATAACTTCCTCTGGAGACCATTCCGCAGGAACACCACGTACTAAACCCATTCTAGTAACATTAAAAGTAGGTATAAAAGCTTTATAATTATATGTTTCAAGGCTATTATGTGTAATAAAAGAATTTGCGTCCAGGAAATTGGAAAAAGAAATAGATATTTTATTACGCCCGATTTTTTTGACGCTACCGTTAATATTTTGGAAAGCGTTGTGTTTTAGGAACTTGCCAAATGTAATAGGGTGCAATGACGTTCCATCATCTGGTGATACTAATATTTTTTGTACATGAACAACGTATGGCGCGCTGTCAGTTTTATCATATGTTTTTCGACCAATCTGAGTGGGAATAACTGAAGGCGGAGCAGGAATATCTGGAATATCTTTATAAATTATTTCAGAGCTTTTAGGCTCCGATGGAGTTAGAGAGGGAGGTGTAGAGTCCAAGCAACCACAACCCAAAGACTCTGAACCTTGATTTTTTCGGATACGACGGCGTTTATTGCAATTCTTGCACACATGTATGCGGCTTCTTTTTAAATGGCGAGCCGACGACGACCCATCGGTATCCATGCCCGATTCATTTGAAATTATAGTTACAAAATTGCCTGCCGGGGGAACAAAGTCCCCCGGGTCAGGCGGGTCTTTCATTTTCCCGCTATGAAATATTAGTAAAAAAAACTTACCCTACTGAAGAAAATATACAGAACTATAATTAAAATAAATGTGAAAGAAGATAAAACACTAAAACTACTACTACTGATCCTATAATACAAGTTAATTAATTATTTTCAATTTAAGTAAAAAAGGACACGTCCTCAAAGTTAGGTTTCCCGCTCTTTTTCCCTGAGATGAGTTATGAGAGTGATGTTGTAGCTTAGAGCAGCTCTAAGTGGCGTAGTGATAAAAAATAGAGTTGCTTTCTTCATTCCAGTGTGACTAAAAAGGTGGCTTATCTATAAGTTAAAAACATTGGCAAACTTCTTACAAAAAAAAAATGAAAACCTTAACTTCATGAAAAATAAATAAAATGAAGAAAACTTTTATGGCATCTCATCTTTCTTTGACAACAAACTGCCTGTGATATCTTGTGCAAGTTCGATTTATTGCGTAGGTTTGCAACAAATAGGTTTTTTATAAAAAAAAATGAACTACATATAAAACAAAACGATATTTCGTTAAGTTTAATAATGTTAATCCACTTGATACAATTTAAATTAAATATAGTTAATCCTTGTGGTGCTGAACGTAAAGAATAGTACCATCCTATTTCTTCCCGTGGGTGTCGTAAAAGGCGACTAAGGGACTTACTAGAGAATGGGCAGCAGCGTTCTCTATGCATTTTAACAACTTACTGCGATCGCCAACCCGCCTGCCAAGCGCGGCGATTATGGCAACCCCCCCATCGGCTGAAATGATGAATGATGATGATATTTAATCGAAGTTTTAAGTTGCCCTACTTACCGGAGGGTTTCTGTTTTTGTACCCTACCTGTTTTTGGAGGAAATTGGACACGGTATAGAAATGTAGGTATCCTGTAGCATATTGATACATAAATTAACATCTATTACCTCGTCTAATACTGCGTACAGTACCTAATAAACACTGTATTTTTTTTGCTAGCTAAATGCTAGCTGTCAACGTAATCGGAAACTGTCGCTGTCGTTCACCATCAATGAAAACCACCATGTGTGAGAGTATTAGTCTTTTTGTTTTTGGCAACACTGCAATCACGTTTTGTTCAGAATAGCGATGACGGGACCCGTGTCCACGAGATACACAGTATTTACACCATGATTTATGTCCACACGAACAAGGGAGCCAACATCTTATATTAAATGTATAGGTAGCTAGTTAGTTACATTATATGTTTAACGACGTTGCGGCTGGAGTTACAATAGTTTTATGCAGCTTATGATTTTCATGTCTGTCCTATAAAATCTAGTCCTACAATGCAAGGCTACCTACTTATAAACCAGTTAAATTGCTCTGGCAAAGCTACTCAGCTTAAAATAACCTTTAAGTACTTATTTTGGAAATATCTAGTAGTATTTTTTAGGATTACCTACATATTTTATTAGCTCGTAATTAGATTTTCTCAACAACTTCTATACGTTTACATTGATAACAACGAAACGATCATTTCAGCCAAAAGACGTCCACTGCTGGACATAGGCCTCCCCTAAGGAGGGTGTTTGCCATAATCGCCACGCTTGGCGCGCGGGTTGGCGATCGCAGTATGGTGTTAAAATGCATAGAGAACGCTGCTGTCCATTCTCTATTAAGTCCCTTAGTCGCCTTTTACGACACCCACGGGAAGAAATAGGGACGCAACGAAACGATAATGTTCTCAATGAACCAACTAGATTTTCTAAACACAAACGACAAAGACGATATACTCGTATCTGACGTCGCGTAAACATTGGATTACTTTTAGTTTTCACTGACCCACGTCCTGTTACTTAGCACTCGGACAAAGTCTCAATAACAGGCGTCTGTTTATCCGGCGGGAGTGACGCGGGCGTCGATATGCGTAGGCACATACACAGCGATGGCGATCACTATATACAACCAGTCGCAATAGACCTCCCCTGTCTCCCGAACCTACTTGTTAAATAGATAACGAAGAGGGACACAGAGAACATAGGAGAGATCTCCGTAAACTGGTATTGCTACGCTGAAATATAATATCGCCTGACCTTGCTGCGAATAGTGCCCGCCTACGGATAGACTGATGATGCGTTTGCATGGTTCTACGCTTCACTGATCACTATTTCAAATGTAGTTAGTACATTATTTTATATAACAGCAGATGTTCCCATTACTTTACATTGTATCCGGTTATATTTCCCAACGTCTTTAAAAAACTATAATGTCTTAATTGAAAGTGGCGTCCATTAATTGGAATGTTGCATCTCGTGCCAAAATTAAAGTTTTCTCATCAAGTCTGACATAGGCATTTACAAACGCTCTACTACGGCTAAAAATACTACGAAAACAATACCTTTGATAGGAGCAAAACTATTATGTTGCATGTGGTTCTATGGACATTCGCCTCAATTAAGACATAGGTATATATAATATAGTAATATATAACATATAGCGAGATCTTTGATACATAGGTAGGTATAATAATAATAATAAAACAAATAATACTTATAAAACAACCGGAAACATAAAGCATACGATTATTTAGGATACACGTGTTTGAAATCATCATTGAAATATTAGTTGCGTCAGCCGTTAGCTCACAATTTGGCGCTGGTCATGACTTGTCGACCATCCCTTATCCAGTAGCGTGTGTAGGGTTTCACTTTCAGTGATTAATTCAGACATATTTACAGTGAATGTATGTGGAATTATATTTGAATCATACAAGTGGGTAAATTGGGTCATATAGTGTTTACGCGCCGCCGACCATGGCCTGAACATTTCAAGTGTTTAGCGCTACCACATAATTATTATCTGTCTGTTACTCATGTTGATGATATCCTACCTACGCATTTTATAAGTATATATGTACTCGCGTTGAGTCTAGTAAAGATATAATCTTTCTAGAAAAGATAATACCTAATTGTTGTAAGACAAACCGTTATTGTAAACGTTAACGCACCAAACAGTCTCTCCGCAAATAGAACTGCGCTATACGAGTATCTTCAATTTTCCTCAATCTACGATGGAATAAAAAAAGCTGCGTAACAGAGACTTGATTTCCAAATAGAATAATAAATCTTCGATCGAGGACTGAATTAATAAAAAGACTCTCAAAGTAACTGAGATATCCCCTCATGAGTTGACAGCTCAAGACTTTTTGAAGAGAAGCCGGGAACACGTCAGTACGGACAGTAGTAGATGGCGCCACAATAGCGAACTTGTCCGAGCCCCGCGAGAGAAGCGCGCGCTCCGCCACTTCCGGTCGGGAGATTTGCGCATAGAAATGGCAACATTACACATTGTTACACAAAACTTTTCTAGCGTAATGCCCTCTACGCTGGCGTACTTCACCCCGTAATTCTTCAGACGCTTCCTCTTGCACAAGTTGTTCGATAAACAGAAAACTTTCCGCACTATTTTCTAAACTCTATTTTATTATAAGTATTTGAACATTGAATAGAACTGTCTGGAGTTCAGAATACGAGCAGTCCGTGTATTGGTTTTAAACTTCAGTTTTGGTAGAAAGGAGTTTTCGCAAACAGATGGACATTGCTGCCTAATTGTCCTGTGTAATTAGGGTTGATTTCACTTTTTGAATTATGTTTGAGATCGTAATGTTATGTTCTAAACTAGGTACAAAAGCGAATAAAAATAGTAGGGTAGCTATCTGTAAAATAAAATACCAACAATCTAGTTCTAGATCACGTTGACTATTCTATTCCGGTTGGCAAATTGACAAAAACTATAAGATTAGTCAAATAGCGTGCATACAGATAGTGCAATTTCACTCGAGCTCGCTTCGATCGTCCTGAATTTAGTGCTGCACCGACACGTAAACATAAAACACAAGTGTCTGTTTGGACTTGAAGTTATTTGCATATATTTTATAATAGCAACCTTTTCAGTCCTTATATCAAAGTTTTTGTAGGTATGGGCGTTACTTAGTTGCGAGTTTGGCATCTTCTACGACATCTTGTCACTACAAAATATTAATAACTAGTGTCCCACCCATGCTTCACACAGGTATACACAATATGCTGATGTGAAATAATCTTAATAATAAAAGCCATTTAATCAGACTATTTGAAACTTATGCTACTAAAATAAATTTATTGACAAGTAGTAAAAATAAAATTTCTATATAAAATAAAAAATAATTATATGTGCCCATTGGCAAAGGCCTCCTCCATTTCCATCCAATTTTCTCTATCGACTACTATTCGAGGTAATGTGCTAAAATCTAATTTAAATATAAATAGACTAGTCACGTAGCCTTTCCGGAATATATTCTCTAAATAATGGAGGAAAATTGCATCAAAACCCATTGTGTAGTCTAGAAGAAGCGGTCACACATAAAGACTCGAAAAGCGACTTTGTATTATACTATGTATACCTACATCAAGGTGTCATTAAAATATCTGAAAACATAGAAAGAATTATCAGCTCCATATATTTATGTTCGCATAACTTGACAAAATGTAGGGGACAGCTGACTTGGAAGACTAAAAAGTCATTTGTTCTTCAATCATGGAAACTGTTGATAATATTACCTCGTAATATTTTGTAGGTCAGCTGTGTCCACTAGGTACTTTTTGATCAGTAATTATCACCGTGAGCGTCAGATAGTGATGATGATGCAACTGTAACAGCCAATCGCATTGAACCGCTGAATGATACCTAGGTACTTACTAAATAACACAGTTTTTCTTAAAATCGTTACAAGGAAACCAGCTGGCACCAGCTAGTTAACCTACGTCTTTGGAAACAAACGTGGATATAGTGAACAAACAGCGATCAAGAGCACACACGGGGAGTGGCCGCGCAAATGTTTGCCGTGCCACCGTGACGCGCCGCCTCTGTCCGCCTCGTTTGACGTGCTCACATCGTGCTTGCTCTATTTGTTACGGTAATGGACAATTTAATTGCTTTCCATAAGGTCAGATGTTGTTTGACTTCGACACGTGTGAAATGTACCATTATTTTTATGTGTGTAGATACAATTTAAGGTTTGTTTTGCAAGAATTGCTGTAATAACCATTTACATGTAGGTAATGTAAATAAAATAACCATTTACGTACGTTACGTTATTATATGGGTTAAAAATGTTAAGATCCTTTGCAAATTCTGTTATTTTTTTAATTAGTCAATTGGTTAGATTTGGTTTTAATGTTGATTAGGTTCTTATTTAATACTTCTTTTGTTACAATACAATATAATATGTCACTAGCTACGTCGATCAGCTGTTTCCACCGCGCTGTTGCTGTTGTGGCCGTACGGGCAGGAGTCATGTTTACGCCACAATTGTGGCGATAAGTCCCCTCTTTGAAGAGTGGCTAGAAAGGCCTCACCTTCCGCCTGACGCAGGTCCCCACCACTGTGTGGATCGCCCAGAGGCCACAGTGGAGCATACAGTGGAGGTTTGCCCGGCTTGGGTGGAGCACCACCGTGTCCTCACGGAGGCGATCGGCGGCGGCGATCTCTCGCGTCCGGCCCTGGTTCAGGACTTCAGGCCATGGTTCGGAGCGCGAGAGTACATGGAAGGCCGTCACCTCCGTCTTTGAAGCAGTAATGCTCGCGAAGGAGGAGGCGGAACGCGTGACGGAGAGGCAGGGTTTGCACCCTCGCGTCCCTAGTCGCCGCAGGAGACGCCCCGGGCGTCGCGAGTCGCAGGCCGATTTCCGGCCACCGTAGGCGCAAGCTTGCCTTGTCCGTTTAGGACCAGGCCCGGGTCGACGGCGCGTTGTGCTCCACGCGCGCCTCAAAGAGATGTCAGCACCAACTGATAGGACCAATGCCTGCCAGGGTTGCGAGTTTGTCCGAAAGGGACATTGTGGCACACAGGCAATGGAAGGAACACGGGTGGGTTTTAGTCAGTAAAAGTCTGAGACGCCCTCACGCTCCGCCCAGAGCGGAAGAAGTTATTTGATAATTTCCCACCCAAAAAAAAAGGGTCAGGAGTCAAATAACAACCTTATGTTTCTGCTATTTCAGGCTGTTTCAATTAACTCTGCGTCATTTTCATAACTAAAATAGCATGTTCTTCATTCCCATTTTAGATACCTATGCAGCCTTGTGATTTCCTGTTACAGCAGTAAAGACGATTGCATAAATAAATCCTAACTATTTATAATATTTTAGTTGCGAAAGTGAGTTGTTTGTTACGTTTTCACGCTAAAATGGCTGAACGGATGTGGAAGAAATTTTATCCATGACCTGGGTTGTCATAGGATACTTTTTATCCCGGCATTATGTTCCCGTGGGATATTTTCCGCCTTCCACTAGGGCGACGCCGCGGGCAAAAGCTAGTACAGTAATAAAAAGCAAAATGACTAACTTTGCGTAATTATACCCATCCACCTGACCCTCCATCACTTTGACTGTTCGTAAGCTGTCGACGTGACTTTTAATTCAAATTATAGTCATCCTGAAAGCGACGGTCGTTCAATAATACACTCGCCGCACGAAACATGTTCCAGATAATTATTAAACAGCATTAGCACAGCAGACAAAACAATCAAAGATTTTAATGAAAACCCAAAACGACAAAAGTAACTTTTGACAGGACATTGAAAATCATCCCCTATTTTTAAAGTCGTAAAGTAACAAATAGCGTTTTCGCTCCCTCAATTTGTGCTGTGTTTTTCTCCTTGGCAATAATCGTCGATTGTTGTAGGGTGCAATTCAAAGATGGCGCGCCACGCGTCGCGCTCGTGTCGGAAGCGAGGCCCGGAAGCGCGGGAACGCCGCCCTCGCCCGCCAAAACAATACCATCGTGTAAATTGAAATAAATTGATGCACTAACATTATTTTGTTGTACAATAACTTTCGCAGATCATCCACTAAGATGCTTTAAACTTTTAGCGCTATTAATGAGTTAAGTTTTAAATTGACTACCTGTTTTCATTGTTATAGATTTGAACGGTAGTTTAATATGGACGTTCATATACTTATCCATAGAATATTTGCAACTTTATCGAAAAGCTTACTCAATAAAAATGCCAGTACCAAAATAGCAGTCTAAATACCCATATTATCCTTAATTTTCCTCTAATCTAAACTGAGGTGAGAGGCATAAAATACCAATTACTTTTCTCAAACAAACAGCGGTAATACGATCATCAGCAGGCGCACAGTGCAAACAGAGACAATTAAAAAGTCTCACGGGTGTAAAACACAGAGGGTGACTCTCTCCCGCGCCCTCTGTGACTTGTCACGCTAATTACACAATCAGTTCTCACAATTACCTGTGCCACTATGACACCAACCCACGCCCCAGTCTTATCTACACATAAGGTAATGTTTCCGGATAATTTTGAATGGACATATTTTTATACAAGATTCATATTTTCTACAAAATAATATTTGTTACAGATAGGTAGGTATCTATTACGTGTCAAATGGAGTCTGAACAAAAACCTAATCAAAGAAATATATCTTCCGAAAAAATACGGGGTTCCGTAATTCTACAATTTTTCAGAAAATTGTTCCTCATGCATTATTTCTTAATATTTTAAGAGGGCTACACTAAATTAAGAGATTATATGAAGAAGCATCGTTTTTATAGGGTTAAGACCACTGCTTTTCGCCAAACGCGATGATTCTGGCAATATTCCCTTAAAGCTATTTATTAAATGGCCAGTTATCAGAAGAAGTACTGAATGACTACGTGGTGATATTATAACAGTGTTTTCATGTAAATTTTCTTTATGTAATGAGCACACCGAGCGCTCGAGCGCTGTAAACGGTAGTGTATATCAGCACTTGAAGCCACGTGTATCAGGAACGTGCATAGTTTAATGATAACAACATGCACTGTTCGGTCTGTTCACTCTAGTTAGCAACTACATTCTTCATTATAAGCTCTATAGCCCTTTTATTAGAAGGAAAAGTTAATGGTTACTATAATATGGCAAGCAACTACGCGGTTACGTGTAATAATTTAAAACGATTACACGTAGATGGTTAAATAAATTCGTACCTGTTGCCACGAACATACGAATAAGTAGGTAAATATTAAAAATGTACCTACAATCAGATAATTATTAAATCAAAAATGGTCACATCGAAAAAAATATTTCGTAGCACTTTGCTACGAGATTCGTAGAGCCATCTCAATTAGTTTTTAGCATAATTAAACTTAAAGCAACTTTAACCAACTGGATTATATAAATGTTAACATTATATTTCCTTATTTTAAGCAAAAATAACACTTTATTTCATATCTTTACCAAAAACGTGTACATACCAATATTGCTACGAAATCATCATACATTTGGCTCATTAAGTGTTTATCTGAAAGCACTCATAGTTTGCGCAAGCGGTGGCAAGGGTCCGGATGTCAAATGAATAATAACTTGAGGGGAAAAGTCGACCATTAAATATATTTGTAACAAACAAACGGATTACGAGATTATAATATAGAGACGAGGAAACTGTGGAAGTGTTGTTTTTCAGTTTTGGCGTAAAAATACTAAACCACCCACCCATTAGATTTATTACCAACAACATGTATTTTAAAAAAACAAATTAATTTCCAAAAATAACAAGCTTTGATGTCACATTTTGCTCTCGGTCAGTCGAAGTCATATTCAAGATCAACTCACGAGAGCTCCGGCTCACAAGATTCCCTGATCAAGAGAAAAATATTGGCTAAAAGCTATTTAATAAATAAAAATAAAAGAGGTAAACATTGCATCAATAACGATTCTTTTTACTCTATGCGATTTGGAGATGACAAATACCCGCCGGAAGCGATCCATTTTGGCGGGAAACGGTACGCAGGAAGTGGATTCGCCGACCGCGAATGTTGTCGGCGCCACTGTCACACTCCCAACAGCGGGTTATTGTGTTTTTAATTTTTCTCTCCCATTTTTATTCACATAACCATAAAGGAAAATGCAAAATAATAAATTGTACAATACGAACATTCTATTAAAAAACACATGGCCAAAATTAACTGCATCAATCCTACATATTTGCCTTGAAGATAAAACTGATTGAAGAATGCAAGCAAACAGTAAAGTAGGTAAATCACCTTGATGTATTATTATCAGTAACTAAGTATGACTAACCGGTGGAAATCACATCGGTAAATAGCGGTCTCATAAAACGATCTCCAATGTCATCCATTCCTCCATTATACGCGAGAGATACATAGACCGCAGGGGAACCGACCAGCTGCCATACGACCCGCCTACCGGAACATCTGCATGTTTAAAGAACTACTTAAATAACATTCGAAGATCACATAATATAAATTAAACAATCATTCACAAAAGTAGGTGCGTTGCGAATTGAGCTATAGGCGTATCTCAGTATAAGTTAGGGTCGCGTGGTAGCCAGGTGCTCACACAACTCAGTCTTGGATGACAAATTATCATTGTGTTATATAAAAAGCCCGAATTTTATGACAATAGCGATAAAAACGATGACACTTTTTACTATCCCTATTTGACTTTTGTGTTGAAGAATCGTAAAAACTCTTAATTGCCTACCCATTGTAGGGTGAAAAGCTCCTGAAACCATTTTGATAATGACACACATAAAAACTAACTTTGAAAACTCAATGGCACCATATTCATATTACGGCATAGTTTATAAGTGGCACATATTGTGTTCCTGATAGCTTTAAATTATTTTTTTTAACTTTTAGATTAATGAGTATTTAAAGACCATAAAAAATACGCATTTTATTTAGGATACTGCTTGGGAAACCTTGCTAACTTATTCGTAGGTAAATTAGTAAGGCTAACAGAACAGCCTTACAAATTGACCAGCAACATCACCCGTGTTCTCTGTTCTATTTACTCTTACCTATTGTCAAAGAAACGTGAACGTACGTACAAAAATAGACCATCATAAATCCTCTAACACTTGCGGCAGTGTTCTATTTCAATTAAGTTCCAATTAGCTTCAGGCGTGCATTAGTTGGCGAGGCTTCACTAGGCCGGCTCAAGTCTGACGGCAGTAGTTAGCGTGTTACTTACGAACTATTAACGCCTTACAGCGGCCGATTCAACTGGAAACCAGACCTTTGATACGTTAATTGATCTATTGTGTATGTAAAAACGGTTTCAACTCCGCCTTAATCGTGAGATCACCGGTGTTTTTCTTGTATGCATAATTTAATCGTTTAAAAAGGGCTCGGGTCTTAACCACCGTCTTGGTTATAAAAAAGTAATTCACACAATGTTTTAACCTACTAAAAGAACCTGGTAAACAGTATGTAATTGTGGCCTTCTACGGCGTAGACCCTCTACGACAATGAGTTTGCATTTGGACTCATTGTCATTCTTCTTCAAGAAAAGTAACGTTTTGTGTCTTTAAAATGACACACAGGATTTCTCCGTGCACAATATGGCCTTGCAATGCCCAACATGTATGACTAAGGAAAGAAATATTTAAATTCATCGTCCAAAAATAACTGAAGACCTTCCTCTCAAAGATATCAAAGCCAATTAAGCGTTCCTTGATTATTCACTACTTATAATTAGACGCATTGGCTGTAGTGTTTCCGACACGATGTTGAAATTAATTTCCCATTTTACGGGTAGTTTTCTATTGTTCTTGGCAGCTCGTGAAGTCTCGTGTTCCTATTTTGAAGCCTGCATTTCTGTTACATTTGAGAACAGATTTTTACTATTTTCATGGTATTTACGAGTTTCGTAATAAGTGACTATAAACTGACACCACGAATATTGACTATGATTCAATAAAAACCTATTTGCAACTCGCAGAAAGTAACCATCTTGCGGGGTCCAAACATTCAAAAATTATGATTTTTCTATAAAAATAAACCGAAACACTCAGAGATTGTTACACTTTTGAACAGAAAACATACAAGCTTGTAGGCGCACAATTAGCTTCAACATTTTTGTGAACTACTAAAAAGTTACAAAGCATACAAGATCATATCTCTTCTATTAAATACCTGTATTGATTGATTGCCGAGTCATCACTCTTAAACTTTAACTTGTACGCAACAGTAGCAGTTCTTTGTGTTAAATCTCTTTGTGCAAGCCGAGTTCGGATGCTAATCGAATAAAAATGATTCACTTCCTTCCTATGAGGAGAGAATAGCAGAGAATGTGTATTGTCTGTCGGCGAGCGAGTCAGAAAGGGCGTAGCTCTTGTACAACGCCGTCAAACGTATTGTGCTGACTTTTCTAATGGACAGTTTTTTGCTACTAATTGTATTATTCCGATCTGTATGTTCTTATTGAGTGTTTAAGCTTTTCGTTTATTCTATTAGAGTGATTATGAGAGTGTCATAATTTATGTGATAGAAGAGATAATTTCCTTTGGAAAACAAAATCTTGAATTTAAAATATTTTTAGCACATTTGAGTATAAAATCATACGTAGGTTCTACCCATTCACTTTTAAAGCTGTTTATGCTCTAATGTTACGGTACCGAGTGGATTGCCATTGCATTTTTCCTATTCTTTTTTTTTATTACTTACCAAATCTTTTTACATTAGAAAAAGTCAAAGTGGATTAGAACTTCTACTTTTATATTGTCAAAGTGTAACAGCACAAAACGGAAACGAGTTCCCCTCACTCATAACATTGACTTAAAAAGCGAGCAGAAAATCAATTGTATCTCGACATGCCCATCGTATTGTTGCGATGACCAAACTGATGCTTTTGTCTGTTGCCCCTGACACGCAACCCCGGGGGTAGGAAAGAGTGTAATTGACGCTATCGATTTTTAGAAAACCCATTGCTGCTTTTGTATAGAGAGTACTCAGACTCGGAGTTGCAAACCCAGTAATGGTCGTGTAAAAAAAACTATAGTTGTAAGAATAGGGTGGATTGATGATCGTAGTAATGAGATGGTCTGGAATTGTCGACTAATTACATGGTGCGCGACGGGCGATACGATTTGCGATAACAGTAAAAGTCCTATAATGGCCAGTTACACGGTTCCAGTCAACTATGTGGCACTTTCTTAATGGTCCACGCCGAGATTAATTGTGACGCTATAAATTTCGTCCCCATTTTATAGTTTGCAGCTTTAGGTGGGCAGAAAGGGTTTGTTTATTGAACTTTGTGCTCAGAACAATAGCCAGACAATTTTCTCAGATCACTCCGATTTGTAATGGCCGGATAAGGTTTTCAAAATTAAATACTTCCTCATATTAATACTATCATTGTACTATCTACAATAGGGTCAAACTGTTAAAAAGATCACACACCTGTGTGTACACGCCACACGTTAGTACCAATAGAATCAATGACCACTCTTTATAAGCGACACTACAAGTGCCTCAAAAGTTCTGAACTACGTGAAGTCATTTCCGATTGTCCGTAATGAGCGATGAGCATGTAGATACCGCTGACTTGTGGGTGGAAACATCCCCTTCGACAAGCGACAATTCTTTGTGTCGATTGCGTAAAAAATCAGCGCACTACGTTTGTCGGACAAGACCGACAAGACGACGCGAATCGCATCCGCTCTTCCGACTTTTGTCGGCCTTCCTATTGTCATGTCCGATATTTTTGATAAAATTACGTCACACAATGAGACGGCCGCTCAATAGCTTGTTGTCCAATTGTTGTAAGCTCATTGAACGAATGATATATGGTTGGGGGTCTATTCGATGCGAGCCGTTCCTTCCGATCTCATTTGGCTTGGTAATATTACTGCACAATAGTCCTATGTTTACTGAACGTTACTATCAATCAGAGATAGGGATAGAAGTTTAATTGTGATGCGTGATGTAAAGCACGTTATTGGAGTTTAGGATTAACACGAATTTGAAACGAGCACCTCCTTTATCATCAGCTGTTGTCTGTCTCCAAGTGATGAATATCATTACATTATTTTCATGCATTACAACAAAATGTCACAATATTTTTGTGAACCGTTCTCAGAGCAACCCTTTCGACTGCTTCACAGTACTTTGTCAGAATTAATAGCCCGTGAATGCGGCCCGGGGCTTACAGCATACTGCCACAACTTTTCTGATTTTCGGATTGTTTTACGCATTATTAACTTGGCAAACCAATTACGTAAATAATATTGAAGAGGATTTGTTTACTTTGTATTTTTACGGAGAAAAAATATTTAAATCATGAATCAACCACGACAGGATAATTGGGGCTAGAATGCATTATTCATAAGAAAGTTAAAAATGTTCTCCAGCCGAGTTTACCTTTTAAAAGAGGGTAACCGATATTAAAAAGTAAACGGACAATTTAAGTCTCCTTTTAGTAAAACATTTGTGTTGTAACAATGGGGAATCAATCTCCATGTGGCGGGGTACCGGGGTGCGATATAAAGCGATGAATGCTAAAACAACTGGCAGTTAGTAGGGTGTGAAGGCGGGAATGATTAGGCAATATCCTGCGGAACCCTCGCCTCGCCCTCCGACCCCTGCTGCTACATCTTACTTAATGCGCCTCAGCTATTTTGATCGGACATCTGATTTCGGAAGGCTACGATATTAGCTTTCGATATCGAAGCTAATTTTATGATTTAAGTTGATTATGCTTGTAGCGATGCATTATCAGATTATTGGTTTATTTTGTTAAGTTGTAGTTTTATTATACGTGTTTTACATGTTGAGAACAAAAGTTTTGGCTCATGAACGCGATGCTAAGCTGTTATATTGAAACATTGTACTTAGCTAACTTTTAGTGACATTATACATGGAAACGATAAAAGATGAAAACTACAATGTGTCTGAAGCAGATGGATTGCTGTTTAACAAAACAGCACTGTTATTTAAAACCGCTAAACAACTTTCATCTGGATTGCCATTGCGTTACGATTAACAAAACTGCTACCCACGTTTAGAAGTAATGTATGGCTTATCTGCAGTCACATTAAGCGTCTGGTGTGGCATCTAATGCAAAAGATCGCAGTAACTAAGCTAGGGCACTCAGACCAATTGCTTTAGGTTTGGTTAGGTTAGAAGTGGTCAACAGCGCATGAGCCGAGAGAGCGAAGCGGTCCGCGGTGCTGCGGGAGCAGCCACGGGACTGGCCGGCAGGCGCCGGCCTGACTTTGGACTGAGTTTTAACTAAGCTAGGGCACTCAGACCAATTGGTTTAGGTTTGGTTAGGTTAGAAGTGATCAACAGCGCATGAGCCGAGCGAGCGAAGCGGTCCGCGGTGCTGCAGGAGCAGCCACGGGACTGGCCGGCGAGCGCCGGACTGACTTTGGACTGAGTTTTAGGACTGACTTTCTTATAACTCTGATAACTTTATACTAAAATTGACCTTAAAATCACTGTTTTCATTTGAGCTAGGGTAATTTTCACTCATTTTACTCGTTTTATCTATTCCTGTTTCGGACTCCATTATTGTTGTTATGACACACAGAGCCACGAGCGACAAAATGTTGAACTGAAATCTACATTCTGACTTATTATTTCATGCTGTTTTACATAACCTCTAATCGTTGACCCGCTGCATTGATAAATGCAAAACGTTTAAGTAATTCTGCGTGTTAAAGTTCAATAATTATGGAAAATCACTAAACTTCGTTCAGCTGTTTTACATAACGGAGCGGTTTTGTAAAACAGCTAGCGCTTATGTAAAACTGCGGATTTGATAATCCATCTGCGACATGTCCATTGAGAATATCATGGAAAATAGATAACTAATATTTCAGGACACTTTGCAAGAAGGAGCAAGTTTATGCCGACTGGCGAGTATATATCGTCATAGTCCTACTTTAATAATATTTAAATGAAGTGAGCACGAGGCGTGGCTAAGCTCGTGAACCGGAGCGTTTATTAAACGGATCCATCACACCAGCTTTGCGGTGTCACCCTTTATTCGCTTAATTAGACAGTCATTGTTGACAGCCGCTATACATATAGACAGACACCTAGTGTTTGATTTTATAATCAGATTGTTTCAAACACATCTGTTGGTAAATAGCAGTGAAACTATATGGATCAATTACACGTTTGACCGAAATAATTGTATTTGTTACAATGCTGAAAACTTGCAACCTACTGCTTAGCAGAGCATTTAAATCTCTTTAATTTTGACGATCAAATAGTTCTACGAGATCAAGTAGTTGTAGTTTTTGTGTAGTGTCTTCTGTGTGTATTTTTTACTGTGTGTGTAGTGTGCTCTGTTTGTAATGAGTAGTGTGTACTGTGTATGTAGTGTGTACTGTGTGAAGTGTGCATTGTGTGTAGCGTATACTGTGTGTAGTGTGCACTGTGTGTAGTGTGTACTATGTGTAGTGTGTACTGCGTGTAGTGTATGCTGCGTGTAGTGTATACTGTGTATAGTGTGTCCTGCGTATAGTGTTTACGGTGTGTAGTGTGAACTGCGTGTAGTGCCCTGCGTGTTGTGTATACTGCGTGTAGTGTGTCCTGCGTGTAGTGTGTAGTGTGGCTTGCGTGTAGTGTGTACTGTGTGTAGTGAGTAGTGTGTACTGAGTGCTGCTAGTAGCGTGTACTGTGTGTAGTGTGTACTGAGTGTTGTGAGTACTGTGTTTAGTGTGTACTGTGTGTAGTGTGAGTACTATGTGTAAAGAGTACTGTATGTAGTGAGTAATGTGTGTAGTGAGTACTGTGTATAGTGTGTACTATGTGTAGTGTGTACACACTACACATAGTAGTACATAGTAGTAGTACTATGTGTAGTGTGTAATATGTGTAGTTCGTACTATGTGTAGTGTGTACTGTGAGCACTATGTGTGGTGTGTACTGTGTGCAGTGTATACTGTGTACAGTGTGTAATTAGTGTACTATGTGTAGTGAGTACTGTGTGTAGGGTGCACTGTGTGAAGTGTGTACTATGTGGTATGAACTACGTGTAGTGTGTACTATATGTAGTGTATACTAGGTGTAGTGTGTACTAGATGTAGTGTGTACTATATGTAGTGTGTACTATGTTTAGTGTGTACTGTCGCACTATGTGTAGTGTGTACTGTGTGCAGTGAGTCCTGTGTGTAGTGTGTACTGGGCGTAGTGTGTACTGTGTGTAGTGAGTACAGTGTGTAGTGAGTACAGTGTGTAGTGTGCACTATGTGTAGTGTGTCCTGCGTGTAGTGTGTACTGTGTGTAGTAAACACTGTGCAGTGTGTACTATGTGTAGTGTGTACTGTATGTCCTATGTGTAGTGTGTACTGTATGTCCTATGTGTAGTGTGTACTGTGTATAGTGTCTAGTAGTGGTAATAGTAGTAAGTTATTTTTGATAAATGTATCTTTTCAAAAACTAGATCAACGCAATGTGTATAACGCAATTGGGTCGCTGGATTATGTTTATTCAACTTGTTATCCTACTCATAAAGCTTGTTATATCATCACTAGATCAGAGAGGAAGAAACTAAAATAACATCAAAATACCCGCAATTCCTAATGCATGCAATAATTCAACACTTTAAAACAATTGCACAATATATTTTTCAATACAGTTGTTAAACATGGCGTACTTTCAGAGGCTATAATTATGATTCGAAAATTAAATCTTTTGCATAGGCATCTTTCTGTTACGCGGTCGTGACTTTTGTTTACGAGCTTTAACATTAGTTTTGCAGTTGAGTTTTAAATTTATAAGTAAATTTAAAAAGTTTAGTAGCAAGGAGTTTTCATATATACATAGAATAAAATGGGATAGATTATAAACGAGGAAAAATGAATGAGTCCGTACGTCTTAGCATTGAATTTTCAAAAGTCTTTTAAATGGTTCTTTCATATATTTAATTACCAGTTTTAATTTAATTATTTTCACATCAATATTTGTCAAAAATCGAATAGGCTGTATAGGTTGTTTTCGTTGTAAAAAAAATATGTCCAGTTGCAAAAACGCGCCATTTTCTGAAAAATTTAATTAATTCTTTGATTTGTTTTTTACTGTTTCCCACAAGTGTATTGAAAAACGTCGTGTGATACACGGGTGTGTAGGTTATTGCAAACGAGCTGTTATAAACAAGCCCGAGTCGAAGGCGAGGGTTTTTAATGACACGAGTTTCCACCCTTGTATCACAATGTACTATTTGCATCCACTTTCATGTGTACTTAATTGCCAGTCACCGCAACTAATATCCCACCCACTGTAAAACATGCAGCTTTATTTTTATCAAGAACTTATTTCTAGGCTTTCAGTTTCACCTCCAAACTAGTCTAAATTAACTATTTGTCACAGTTAGCGCAGTAGCTAATTCTCACGCCCTGTCCTAATCTTAAGAGTAGGCTGCGACCTGTCCTGACCATAGCCATGCTGTTAGCGATTGTCCCGGGAACAAAAAAAAAGTAGTTAACTTCTGCGTGGATTCGATTCTCAATTTGTACCTAATAATTATGGCAGATTGATAGTGCATTTGATATTTTTTGTCTTTAAAAAGGTACGAACAATACATGAGAAATTCCTAGTTCATAATAAAGATACAAAGAAAAGAAGGCAACCAAGTCTAACCAACGTTGTTCACAACATCGTACGCTTAACGATTGTGTTCAGAAAGCGTCATTAACATCGAAGGCGACATCCCACACCTCATAATGTCAGTTTGATTACGGACAGACTTGATTAAATCTTTGCCCTGTCTTCACTCTGCCAGCTTGGCTTTGAATGAAATTAAGCTTTAATAGCTTGTACCATGGTTCGGAATTGAACGAAAAGTGATCTATGATAATTGCTAATAGCATGGCTATGTACTTTATGGGTTGTGGGTTCCAGAAAGATGGTCCTTTAGAAAATCTTAAACTACATTCAAATATTTCAAAAAAACATTGAAATACTTAGAACACAATTATTTGGGGAATTAATATTTCAGACAATATTACCCCTCTGGAAGGGGGGGGGGGTTCCCCTTACGTAGTACGTTGTACTTATCTACTTTCCTTATCAAATTATTTATACTAAGTATTACCATAATCTTTCGAGTGTCGGTATACACAATGCGATTCTCTGTCATGTTTTCCACCAAAGACAAAACTCGGAAAAACAAGTCAAAGTATTCAAATAACAACTCCTCGTGACTAAATCCTCATGGGGCGTAAACAAACGGCTAGTTTTTAATAAAGTTAACACATAGTTCAGTGCAAAGCGTCGGAGAGCGACAGACATAGGCCGGGCTCGGATTAGTTGTAAATCCGCGCATGGGCTCGCATACTACGAGGGTGCTAAAGCTCACTCACGGCGCTGTGCAAGTCATGAGTTTGTAGCGGCATCAACATCGCCACATGCGAACTACGCGTCCAAGTGACGTCACGCTAATCCTGCATCGCACAAGCAGAGTTTACCGCGCAACTAGTATATATACAACGTCCCGACATCAACCGTCGGGCAGCTGGCCACCAGACACCACACCCGTCTGGTCGGAGGATCCTCCCTTTTCTATGGTGGATGAGTGAACTTTACGCCCTGTTCCTCATACCGCCAAAAGTTTAGACGCCTACTTTGGAAATGAAAGAGTTGATAGTAAAAAAGTATTAGGCATTAAACAGTATGATGGAAAGGTTAATGCCCCTTGTGCGACCCTATGTAACTCTTAAAAGTTCAAGTGTAATTTATTATGGTATACAATAAGGATATGCTACCCATCTATCTATAATCATCTTAAAGTAAGAAATGGGTTCAGTTATCATTTGGAAAACCCGTAGAGGTCCCATGTCGAAAGCAGGAAATCTCTATCAGCATAATCTCGGTATCAGTTGCATCTGTTTGGTTCTGCAGTCACTCACAGTGTCCTTTATTATTTTTGGAATATTTAAATAGTTAATTAAATGGCAATGGCTTTAGAATCTTATTTTTGCATACTTAGGACTCAACCTTACATTTCCCGCCTCCCTCTTACAGCTATAACTTGCACCAAACACACAAAGTAAGGGGTGGCAGCAACACGACAATCAAATGTACTGGCGGTTTTAATATTGTTGCCGATTTATAAGGATAAGTCACTCGAGTAAATATTAAATTTGTTAGTAATACTCCGAGATTAAGTGGGAGGGCCCTGCTCTTGGAGAGGGAGTCACGGTCATTTATTATTGTTTAATGCTTATTAATAATGATAAACTAATATTAACTGTATTGTTTATAAAAACATGAGAAATATCCATGGAACTAAAGTAGCTTTTCTATCATAAATTTTCTGCACTTAGCTTTTCCGGGCTATAATAAATATATACCCCGCACACTGAAGTGAACAACAACTGAAAAATGAAAACAAAATCCAGCATGATCAAATAGAAAAATACATAGAGAAATACGGATTCGTATAAAGATTACCAACCTACCTAAATACAGATCAGTTTCCAAAAATAACCAACATTAATATTTCGTGAGTTTCGTTCCAAACGTCGGAATCACCTGTTATTTATATTTAACGCGTTTCGAAACTCTGGCATGGTCTTATTGCGTTCATACTGTGTCCAAGACGCTAATCGCATTCTAGCCGGCCAAAGCTCCTACGATCAGTTTCGACTGCATGCCATTAGAATACATCGACAATAATGTCAATATTGGAGATATTCTTTGCATTGATACATTTATACCTACTGACGCCTGTAAATCCTCAAACAACTACCTAATACCTTAATACACGTGCATGGTTATATCTGTAGCTGGTTGGTAACCCAATTTTATTTATAATACAAAACTTAATTGGTTAGAAACAGATAACTATTGCGTAAATGATGTCTCTATCAGCGCAGCGGTTTTCTATTCTGTATAAGTTTCAGGTTGATGCAGACAGCACATTTATATCGGTATAATAAATTTATTTTGTGAACCACCGTCATTATTTTAACATTGATGTGTAGGTATCGCATACCAATTTCATCCCACCGACATATTTGAATGGAATGATCCAGCGGTTTAGATTTACGATTCGATTTTTAAAGAAAATAAAGCTAAAATGATAAATAATTAACGAAGTCATACTGTTAACACAGTACAACAGTTTAAGCTCTGTTCAAACAAAAATGAAATCAAGCCAAATCGTGTTGCAACGGACAATGAGCAATGGTAGAACCATTAGATAATTTATTGCAGTGCAATATCCAACACCATCTATAATGATTAGTGTTGGCGCCCTTCTGTCTCTCTGTGACGACTCGAAGTTCAAATAACATTAGGTCAAACAACTGTCACTGGTATATTTTATTGGACTGATTTAGCTGTTCACACCTCTATAGCTGTAACAATGTCAATTGTGTTTTCGGCTAAATATAGGGTAGATAATGGTCTGGTTAAATTCTTACCCGATAACCCTCTAAAGTAACAAATTGTCCCGTGTTTAGGAGGTTTCAAACTTATATTTCACCACTTTTGCCAACAATTAGAATAACATTAATAAATTGTAATTGACACTAACATTGAGATTAAGATTACCTCAATTGTCAAATGAAAAACATCTTTATGGTGATTTAAAATAAGAATTTCTGGTTTGAGTATATAAATTAAACTAGTGGTCGCCCACTGGTCGAAATTCGACCCCCTCTACTTACAATCTATATAGCACTTACTAATTTCGTGCTATTAAAAAGTAGGTACTTACTTATTCCATGCTCAAGCTGTCACCTATCTGTCTTCAAGTCATGAGGCCCTGGTAGGTACCACATAGGTGTCAAACGCATGGTAGTGTGTGTAGTGTTTTTTTATTATTTTAATTTATTTCTAATGCATATTATATAAAAGTATTTGCTTTCTGCACTCCTCCATTTTTCAACAGATATGTTTTATTATACTATATTTCTTGCTGTTGAATGAAAAAATGAAATAGCTTCATAAGCTGCACGTGGCGGTCTCTGCTTACCAGAGGATCTTAACGGTTTGGTAAGATACTTCAGGATGATGATAAATAAACCAGTACAAAAACAGCAGCATCTCTCACCATCATCATAAACTCACAGAAACGTATTATAATATTATCTTTGTTAGTTATACATAACATCACGCCTGTAATCCCCGAAGGGTTACGCAGAGGTATACCTATAGTAGTACACCCACGTTTCGCCAGTTATGTTGAAGTCCCATGTAATAGGGGGCGAGCCTATTGCCATCAACCGGGCACAAATCCAGACTCCGGGCTGCTACTGAGAAATTGCTGGTGGAAAAACCCAATAACACTTTGCCCGACCTGGGAATCAAACCCCTGACCTCATGCTCAGCAGTAGCGCTTGCGACCACTCAACGAGGCAGTAAGTAATAATATCATGATACTATTATCATAAGTAGAGCAGTGGTGGCGCAGTAGACACGGCCGTGAATTACAAGTTGTAGGTTCGACCACAGGCAGGCACTACTTTTTTTTAATTATTTCATCACCACTGCTCTCAAAATGGTGAAGGAAAACGAAAACCGTTCATTCCCCACGACACCACCGGTGGTGTCGTGGGGAATGACAGAAATCACTATTCCCCGCGATACCACTGAAGTGATGTCCGCTCAACTGCTATTGATGTAATAACATAATACTGTAAAACTTCACTTTCAATGAAAAAAAAAAGAAAGTGTAATGGGTTTGTGATGATTTATAACTACTTTACTCCTACCGCAAGCCGCCTAAAAGAACTTTTTTCCAAAAATTATATTGTATAACTTCATACTTTCAATTTATAAAAAAAAAACGCATGGGTTCGTGACGATTTCTACCAAAAATTATATTGTATGACATCATCATAAAAATTATGTCATGAATATAAATTAGCTGGACATCACTAACAGTCGGTGGTGTCGCGGGGAATAGTGATTTCTGTCTTTCCCCACGACACCACCGGTGGTGTCGTTTCCAGTGGTGTCGTGGGGAATGAACGAGGAAACCGGCATGTCCGTGAACATAAAAATGGAAGACATGTTACATCCACCAATCCTCACTGGGCCCGCGTGGAGGATTACGACTTACTCCCTCTCACAGTGAGGAGGCCTGTGTCCCAGCAGTGGGAATATTATAGGCTGATTAGGCATTATCATAAGTGGAAAAGTTTTATGTACCTACTTTAAATACTTATTATTGGAATTTTAGGCAAAAAAACTGTCCCTACAGTTTTCATGTAAACCGTCCGGTAAGAAGAAAATCAACTGTCAGTTTTTCACAAGACTTTTTTAATATAACGACCCAATAACTAGGTGCGAGCATAATGTTAGCAACAATGGAAATAAGTTGCGTCATGAGACTTCCTCCTAAGCATTCTCGGTACATGGGGAGGTACATAAATCTCCACATATTGCTTGGCTCCGAGTATCAGACTGTAAGAGAAACAGCCAACCCTTGGCCCGCTCGTTATTGAGCTCTCACTCCCAGCATACTTGTCCCTTTCACACCAAGCGTGGAATCCTATACCGTTGATATCTACCGTCTCCCTCCAATTTCAATTTACTCGAGACGGATTTTCAGAGCTTCATAAGATTGCCTGACGTAGCATATGCGATAAAAGCGGATAATTTTCTTTTCTTTTCCTTCGAAGCCAAAATATGGAAAAAATTATTCATTCACTAAGTATTTAAAAGACAGGCATAGATGTACCTACTCCATATCATAACAGGGAAATGGATAGAAAATATCTACATAGTAAATAAAAGTAAATAAGTAAAACTATTAGAAACGATAAATTCATTCGCAAAAACTATTTCACACTGCTTCAGAATTGCCTTTGCCTATAGTGATGGCCACGCGTTTTTCATGTTTGATTTCAGTTTTTCTAGGTCGATGTATGATTAAATATTCTGATTTAACTGTGTACTCGATCTAAATACTCAGGTTTGATGAAAAACCCTGAGCGACTATTGAATCTATCTCCAAATTATGTGTGTATAAATGTAGGTAAGTCTAAAATAATTCATCCAACACAAAAGCTTGCCCTGATTTTACTCATATTGCCTGTTGTTGCCAATCACATCAGATAACATGATGAAAATCCCGTCCTCAATTATTTAAGTATGTCGCCAACAAAAACCTAGTTTAAGATCAAAAGAAAACTGATTTATCACTTTTTCCATGACATAAAACTTACATCATTTATTGGATATTTTACAATTTTTGTGGCCTCATTATAATTAAAAAAGTCACTATTTTCACAAGGCATGTATTTAACGCAGCGACAAATTAATCGGAATTTGGGATTAAAAAATAATGAAAGCCGGTAGCAAAAATAGTAGGTTAGCAGCTACAGCGAAGTATTATTTTAAGTAGAAAGTAGCAGCTCAATAATCAGTTTTTAGCTTTATTTTAATTTAAACTGGCATCGAATTTTTGTTTTGGTAACTGAATTTACCAACAATAGAGGGAATCTGGCGCTCGGCGGCCGCTACCGCGGCACGCTCGCTTCGCTCGCTCGCCTTCGCTTGTTAATGGTTACTGTTCTAACCTAACCCAAATGATTCAATAACAGTAGATGACTTTGCAGCGATTAAGAAATAATATTTAATCGCTGCCATGTTATTTTTTTTTGCAGCAAATAATTAGTCGCCCTTTAAGTTGTAAGTCGCCTCGAAAATTATTAGCCTTTTCACAATATATTCATTACATTAAATATAAGAATTTCCTACAGCCAATTTTATTTTATAGGTACTCTGTGTTTTTGCTTGTACTATGCGTCGCTACGCGATTCGTTAGGTAGCTAATAGAGACGACAATCTTTTGTTCTTGTTAGAGAGTAAGTGCCTATATAGATGTCGCCGTCTCGCTCCCACACAATGGCGGCACATAAATCTACTGAATTCGGAAGCACCATAACGAAGGAAAATCCTCAAATGCTTTTAGTATAGTGCTTTTCTTATGGCGCATAAAATTAGGATATAAGTAAAAGCAATCTTGGAACCAACAATATTGCAAGAGTTTTATTTCTGCTATACATTATTGATTTATGACATTATTATTTATACCAATAATTTATTGACACTTTTCATATAGAAAAAAACTTGCAGAGTTGATGTCAAAGTCAATGAAAATTTTCAGGCCTTATGACAACTTTTTTAATTTTCTGAGTTTAATTTTATTAGTACTTAATAACATTTTCATAAAAACTTTTGGCAATGATAAAGAGAGCAGCTATAAATACTGTTCTTTTTTAAGTAGGTATAGACAGATTGACGTTTTATATCTCTACGCACACGTGTCTCAGAAACCTTTGACAGTTGTGACGAGTGCTATTTTTTGAAAGTCCAAATAAAACCGCAAGATATTAAAAGGGACACATATTGCGTACTATTGTCAAAAACAACAATAGTTCGCGGTTCTTCATTCAATTGAAGGCATTCGAAGTTGACCGTGCCTTCTGAGGGCGGAGAACTCATTGCGCAGGAGTGGGTGTGATCTTCTGTGACTATTGCCGCGAGGGTACAGGGATTGATGGAATGTATTATCTGATATTGTCATAAGGAATTGAAATAAATTCTTAGTTTAATTACAGTTTTTGCAACGACCGTTAAGTAGCGTACTTTAAAGAAAACTTTTTAGTCCACAACATCTCGAGATAAACCAATTTCTAAAATAAAAAATAAAAGATTTCAGCACTTGCTACTGAAACATTCGTTATTGTTCTTGGTTTAAAGAGTATTAAAATGATGTCATGAAGCTTACTTAAGTATAAGAACATTTTAAATGCCTGATGCCTGTTTTTTTAAATGTCTGTAAATGTGGATAACTGTTCTGAAAACAGTTCTAAGTAATCCAGAAATGGTTAAATTTAATGCGGAAACTGTAAAAGATTCATAATAACCTCATGATAAATCACCGTCCATTCCAAGGTTGCCTGGAAGAGATCGCCGTAAGCGATAACCGCCTATTGTATATTTTGTAGTGTATATTTTATATTTTTGTAATGTATAATCTGGTGTATAATAAAGTATTTATAAATATTGTAAATGGTACATTTTAAGGAACATTCAATTTTTTTGGTTCAATTTCCATGAGAGGTGCATGCTTTGTAAGTTTTTTGCCAACTAAATAACATGAAAAATTAATGTAGGTTATAAGTATTGACATACTTTATTTGCTCTATGTCCCAAGAGCTTTTAAGTTTCTGAAAGCCCGAGTCATTGCTATAATTTATAAACTGAGTGTTACTACGTCGTATCGTAGGTAAGGATGCGCGTACGCACAGAGTGTGCGGTCGCCATTCAAGATCATCCCTCATTGTCCCTTTGTCCGTCTGTCAGTGGCGGCCCAAACATGTATTCTCTCAGGCGTTAGAAAAAATCAATGTTTACCTTTATAGTGGAGCACATATTTTTATACAAAGTATGGTTCATAATGAGGAGTTTACAGAATAACGCCTGTCCACAATAGACAAATGTGGGCAGGAATTAAAGGTGCCGTGATCAATGGACACGACTCTACGCAGGTATGGGGGCAAGAAAGTCCTGAACTTTTATGTATTGTAACTTTGCAAGTATGTGACAAGGTCTTTGCTCATTGTAATTTAATCTGACGTTCAGATATGCAACGCTTATTTATTGCTACTATTGAATATTTAAAATCAATATTTAAGCTTTATCGCACACATCTCTGCAAACTTTGTAATCGTCCAACATGTATCAGTGAAGCGTCCACATCAGATGGGCACATTAAATATAATTTGACCGTCAAAAATCTGGAACAATGTTGTAAAATAAGGTCGAAGAAATTTTGGCACGGATCCGCCGCCGCGTCGTCTTTGAGAACATGAATACGTAACTTACAGTTCCCGCCATTGAACGGTCAATTATAAGCAAATGATGTTTTACGAACTAAATATTTTGTGCCAAAAAATCATAAAAATAACAAGCAACTTGTCTGAGAAATATTCCATTGTACGACTAAACAAATTGAATTGTAAGAAAACTGTTTGACTGAGTTTCAATTTTGTTAAATCCTTGCTTGTGAGGCTCCTTCAGTAACATTCATCTGTTGTCTGCTGAAACTTATACCTACTTAGTACGTTTTATTGATGGTGAACGAAAATGTTATCTGTAATATGTGTGGTACCTTTCATATATCATTTCAGCCGAAAGACGTCCACTGCTGGACATAGGCCTCTCCAAGCACCGCTACCTCGACCGGTTCTGTGCTTTCCGCATCCAGAGGAATCCTGCGGCCTTCACAAGGTCATCAGTCTATCTTGTGTGAGGCCTTTCAACGCTACGTCTTCCGGTAAGCGGTCGCCACTCCAGAACCTTTCGGCCCCATCGGCCATCTGTTCTGCGAGGTACCTTGCTATCAGGAAAATCATAAATTTGTTTAATATTATTTCTGTATGGCAAGACATAAATAAAATAATGCAGGCAGTACTTTCTTGCAGCCATACTTCACTGGAATTTGCTACTCGACCGCCACACTATGGGTGGTCGAGGAACTCATTCATTGATCAGCTTTGTAAGCAGGATCAGTGTAAACAGACCACCGCGGACAACGCCGCGCCGGACACTTCCGGATGGATGTTCCACGAAAATAATATTGTATCAACCGCTTCAATTCTATAAAGAAAGTTTATAATTGCAAATTAAATAAATAAAAGGCTATCTACAAAAAAGGTTCAGTGATGGACGGAATAAAACTCAGCCACTGAAATAACACTTCATTTGTTTTGAAAACATTTTATTTCTATTAACCTAAACTAAAAAAAGTTAAAATATAATAATAAAGTTTAAAACCCTTTATACAATTTTTTAAGCAATGCTGCGATACCACTCAGGCGAGTGGGATTCCTATCGATTTACATTAGAAGTAATTTTTAGCAACTACATAGTAGGAAGTTTACTATCACTACCTACATAAAAGCTGAATTCCAACCCCGACAACAATCCCGAGCGAGCAAATTTCATCTTTCTTCAGATAATTTTTTAACCGACTTCACAAAAAGGAGGAGGTTTTCAAGTCGTCTGTATGTTTTTTTTTTTTTAATGTTTGTTACCTCAGAACTCCGTCGTTTATGAACCGATGTGGAAAATTCTTTTTTTATTTGAAAGGATATACTTCCAGATTGGTCCTATTTTTATCAAAATCCAGTTTTGATGTTTGGATCCATGAGTAACTGAAGTAACTCCTCAAATATTATAGGCATATATATAGCGATTTTTATATTTTCATCAACAAGTCAATCATTTGCATTCAGAAAGTATAATTTGGTGAAGTGGAACTGATGAAGAAGGCCACAGATGGCCACCGGAACTTCTCAATGATAAGTATTTCACGGGTGGCTTAAGATATCTGGATTAAAATAGTTAAGCGAAGTAAATTTAAATAAATAGTTCTGATCAAAATGATACCATCAAACTGATCTGATGATGAAGCCGGAAGGTAGGCACTGGAACTCCGTAATAAAACAATGTATCCTACCCGTGTTTGGTCTTGTTGGAATTGTCATGAGATACACTATAGCTATAAATGATTTTTAACCGACTCCAAAAAAGGAGGAGGTTTCTATTACGTAGGCATCCGTTAAGAAGTGGTTTTTGGAAATTTTACTTTTAAGGGGGGGGGGGGGGGGATTTTGTATGCATGAAAAATCTTATTCCTAGAGTTAATAAACCTGAAACTTGGCACGAATACTTACCTAAGTAAATTATAAAGTTTGTAATTTTTTGTTTATCTTAACTTCAATGGATGGGATATGTCAAAGCTTGTATAGAACTTACTGCGACTGTTGTTTTCATAGCTAGTAGTGGTATACGAATTGATGTGGGGTAGGTACCACAGCTAAAAAGTGAAAAATAAAATACTTTTTTACAAAAAAAAACCGACTTCCAAAAAAAACACTAAAATGTGAAAAATTACTTTTTTAATATTATATTTAATTTAATTTCGGAAGTCGGTGGCCAAAATAAAAATACAGAACCAAAGACACCGACTTCCGAAATGAAATTAAATATAATATTAAATAGTTATTTTTCACTTTTTAGTGTTTTTTTCTGGAAGGCGGTTTTTTTTTATAAAAAAGTTTTTTGTTGCAAACAGATAATTAGTTGGGAGCTCTTTTTAAGATTCCTCACAAGGAACCCTTAGTTTCGCCATGTCCGTGTGTCTGTCTCTCCGCGGCTTAGCTCAGAGCCTCTTAGTACTCGTATAAGAAAACTGTAGTTTGGCATGGGTGTACATATTTATAATCACGCCGACAAAGTGGTAAAATAAAAACTTGAAATAAAATTTTTTGTTGGTTTTTTTTTCCTCTATCCCATGGTGTGAGGTGTCGTTGGATAAAAATAAAAATAAAATAAAAAAGCGTCTTTATTTCATGCAAACTTTGTATACATCTTTGGATAGGCCGTTCAAAAATATTGCGGGGCTGTGAAAACAATTTTTTTTTTTTTTACTTTTCCGTTCGCTCATGTTTGAAAAATTGACAATTTTCATTCCAGAATTGAATGCGATTTTATAAAATCGCTCTTACAATAGGCTTACTTAGGTGTAACCTATACCAGTTTTGAACGGCAACTTACCCGTATCATGCAACAATTGTACGTGTTATTTAGACAGTGCCAGTCAATTGTTGCTTCAATTATATGGTATGCTACAGGCAGTAAACTTGCAGCGTGTAAATGGGGCTTTATTTACTAAGCCCCAATATTTAGATACCCTTCGAAAGATCTTACTCTGAGGATTACAATTTTTTTCTCCTCTAGGGAGATAATTATTTATGAACCAATTTAATAAATTAATTCGTTTTATATAAACATGACTTTAAGAATGTTGTAGGCCGTAATATTGTAGATGTTTACGTTTTAAACAACTATCCCTACTAATATTATGAAACTGCTTTCGATAGATTCTGATTCTTCGATAGATTTTTTTTTTAACTTTACTTTTACTTACTTTTAATTATTAATTAAATTTAATTTACACACACATAAATCACGCCTTGTTTCCCCGAAGGGTTGGGCGGAGGTGTAGCTATAGTACACCCACATTAAAAAATAAATAAAAAGTAAGTAAAAAAAGTATTAAGTTAAATTTAATTTAATGGACGAGAAACATGGACGCTCACTAAAGAGACTGTGTACCTGTACAAAGTACAAGTTGCACAAAGAGCTATGGAGCGTGGAAGGTTCAAGACATCGGACTACGGATAGCGGCTCCGACATGGAAGTGGGCAGGACGTTTGGATAGACGTGGTGATGTCAGGTGGAGCAGAGCCCTAACGGAATGGTTGCCGAGAGATGGTAGAAGGAGTGTTGGCAGACCAATGGCCAGGTGGGCAAACAACCTGTAGAAGATCGTGAGGAAGACCTGGATGTGACTCACACAGACCAGGGACGCATTGCACAAAAGGGAGGAGGCCTCTTACTCAACAGTGGGTAGAACATGGCTGCCGTTACAATAAAAAATTCCCAACTTCATGTTTATTATTAGGCGTCAATTATGATCTCTCATTAAATGACTGGTTAGTTCAGTGGACGGCTGACCCCTAGACAAAATCTCTAGCTACCCCAGTGTTGGGGACAGGACCTTTTAGTAAGCGACCGCAGCAATTTTACCAGAGAGAGAAGTTGATGATATTACGTGAGAAGCTGCTAGGTAAAAAGGAACCTTATAGCCGTAGGAACCGTACTACCGTACTGGTACACTACCTACAGTAGTTTAGTAAGGTTTGTGTTCCTGTTTATCGATGTAAAATACATGTATACAACTCCATTGCTCCATACTGTTAGAATGGAAGCCAACCCCAATATAGAGTTGGGTTAAGCCTAGCCAGATGATGTGTTCCTGTTCAGCATGAAGCACGAAATATTGTTGTCACTCTTGTAATTTGCACACTTTCTATACTGCAGATACCTAGGTAAAACTCTGTTTTTCCCTGAAGACGTTGTGTCATCAGCAAACAATTACAAGATAATGACTAACTCTAAACAAAAACACGCTCACCCACATCTGTTGCCCAAACTACAATTGGTTTCTTCTCGCCTCTATCCCAAACACATGGCGCTTTGTTCCTAACAAGACGTCCGAAACAATCAGGAAAGGGAAACAAACAAGTGCTGGAATTGTCACTTCATAAACTATTGTAATAAGTAACTGTCCACTCGTGGGAACCCTGCCTTACCAGCGTTCGCACCCGGATCTGTACCTGACTTAAGTTTTTGCAGGATCGTCGTAAAACACTCGTCGGTAAATGGTGTCCATTGATCCATTCAATACTCTTGTCTCATGTCTTGAGTGTCGGTCTCTCTGAGTGAATGAATGAAGATGAGGAGTTACTCATTCTCAACGATGGTCAGTTGTTGAAAGTACTTGTGTGTTCTTAAAACAAATGGCCTGAGTTTTATTGGAGACATTAGTCGAACTTGAATTGAGCTAAGTTTATAAAGTCGAATTTGCGTAGTATTTGTCATAGTCTAGATCTAGAACGACGTAAACTCTCTTGATTATTTAATCTACTTAATGATATCTGTAAATCATCATATTTTCATCTTTTGTGATCCAACACAATCCTTATATAAAAGAGGATCTTAAAGTTAATTGCAACGAAAATGTTAGCAATCTGCACAAACAAAAAATCAAACGAAAGGATTTCAAAACACATTTATAAAGATTGTCTACCTGCGAATCCGTTGCTCGTAGTACGTGCAGTTGTAAATGTTTATGAATGAACACCATCCATGAATGAAGGTGATCAGATAGGTAGAGGCTTCCGCCTTCTCAATACAGCGGATTGAAATCAATTTCATGCTCCCGCGCCGTTGCATAAAACTAACAGACACCGTGACAACACCGAATTTTTGCGTGCGATTTACTCGAAATAACAAATTGTTTGAACGAACGCCTCCAGAGAATAAGCTGAATCGAAGCATGGCCGCGACCAGGGACTCCATTTAAGCGAATAAAATGTAATTCGAGATTATATACGAATATTATTTTATTGTTGTTGTACCCTACGTGTAATGTGGCCATTTAATTTCAATTGTTGATGAGACAGTTGGGGTAAAATGCTGAATATTTGAAGCTCATTCTGCTACACTGTTGAGAATCATACATAAGTAGGCATCTATATCTAATACAAAGTATTTTAATAGGTAGCTTTTAATACCTGCAATAATCAAAGTATACATTTAATCAATTACCAACAATTGTGATAAATATTATCAAACAATACAAATAGATTGATATTAAATTATTGTTATCATTATTGTTTATTTTATCTTTATGTAGGTAGGTATTGTAAAAATAAGTGCTTCGTATTAAAGATAAAATCAGTATTTCTTATCGACAACTCCTTGAACAACTACTTTGATATATCTAGTCAATCCTATATCTAACATCCTGATATAAAACAATAGGTATTAGGCATTTAAATTATAGAGCCTAGGTAGGGAGACTAGGTAACCTTATTTTATTTATTATAATGTGCTAACTTATTTACAACTTTATTTTTGGATAGATAATGATTATTAGTTATCCACGTAAGACGTTCTAAAATAATCATAAACCTGCTGCGTCTTCATTTTTTGTGTCCCGACGGCGACACTCTGTCTGGAGTACAGAATCCTGTCCCATTGTAGTAGCACATCAATATTCTCAGTTCATTTTTGCCATTACAAATCCTTTTAAAGGCGCGATACATTGACGTGGGTCTCCTTTCCGGTAGATAAATAAAGCAACCAATTATTAGAATTACCAACGGGCGGCGTAGCCATTCTCTCAAAAGGCCCTCCACACGGCTTCCGAATAACAAAGAAACGCGCGTAAAAGGATAAGGGATTAGCGTAATTTAGATTATTCAATGCAATAAAATCCGAATGCGAGGTGATAATCAAAGATGTCCAAGTGTGACGTATCTTTTATTCCGCGCGTCTGCTAAAAAACTGCGTCGAAAACTTAGCAACATAATCGGAAATATAAATTAGCTCGTGTTTTTCTTCGCAAACAGATAATTTATAGAAGAGAAACTTTTTTGTCGTTCCGTTGTTACGAACTCCTACGTTGCCTTTGTCAGAGAATATGGGAGTCTCGGAGACCCCCCGCGGCAATCTAATTCCCCCCTTTCAGATGGTCAATCTAAAAGTTTAAACGTTTTTATTTGTTTCTTTACATGGGGATCTGCCAGATGTAATAAATTACAGTAAACTACAACAAGCATTTAACTACTTCTACTTAATTTATTTTTATAGATAATCATTAGCGTGAGGTGGGAGTCGAAACTTAGGTGCTTATTGTTAAGAAGTTATGAAGATTTGAGAGAGACTACTTGATTATTTAAAAAAAATGTTTAGTTGTTACTAATAAATCTTCAACAACAGTAAATGTTTTTTTCTGTAGGTCCCAGCCTACAGAAAAAAACATTTTTTATGGAATATCTACATTATGCCTACTCTTTTAATCAATAAGTAACACATTTAACTTGCCCTTAACTGACTAACGCAGTTTGCAATTACAGGCCGCAAATCAGATAAGATTAGCGAATAGCGATATGGCTAGACTATAGGAAAAATGCACCGTGCCATCAAAGGTAGGTATAGTTTGTTTCAAATATATCTGATGCAAGTGTTAACAAGCCCTGATCAATTAAAATTCTTATGGACTAAAGGGAATTAGTAACACATTCATATTCTGTATTTAGAGGGTTTCAACTTTTTCAAACAATTATTTAAGTATTTAAATATTTATTTATTTCTAGATTGTTTTACAAATTGAACGTAGGCTAGTTTTGAGTACAAATGAGTTTATTGCTAATCCATTGCTTCATATGTTAGAAAAATTTGTCTGCTCAACAACGTAAACAACGCAATGAATGTTGTTGAACTGTACTGTAACTGAAATTGAAACCGATTCCTACTGATTGTGTGTTACGCAATTAGCCCGCAGGTAGTACGTTTTGTGATCCATTTGTTTACGTTTCATCTGATACGTTTGGAACAGACTATAAACATTCTATCTATCTATCTTTGGCAGGTATTCTAGGTACCCACAGTACATGTTATTGTAGTGCACATAGATAATGCATATTTCCAATGCCGAGCAGATAGGTGCAGTGATATGCAATGACTATTTTTATCGGCATTCAAGGAAATAGGTATACCAAATGATCCCATTATCTAGTTATTATGGATGTCTGGTATTATTCACAGAATTTTCTAGAAACATAAGTACTTTCTGAATTTCGTCTGAAAAACTCCAAAAAAGAAAACGGAAGATGATAGCGAAAAAGGTCCTATCACTGTTTCTATTTTTCTGCTTTTAAACGTGTGATTATATAATAAAAATAAAATTATGTTCGTTAGCAAAAAATAAATAAAGTTGGCATCACTTGAAAACGGCTGGACCGATTAGGCTATTTGTTTTAAAATGTTCGTAATAGTCCGAATTAGGTTGTTACAGAAAGAAAAAATTGAAAAGTTTCCCGGAGAATTTTCAAATTCGGGATTTTTTTTTAATGAACTATTGAAATTTGGGTAAGATGTCTGTCGGGTCAGCTAGTTGTTATTATTAATGAAAGCTCTCATCATCATTTCAGCCGAAAGACGTCCACTGCTGGACATAGGACTCCTCCAAAGGTAGGGGTTTGCCATAATCGCCACGCTTGGCAGGCGGGTTTGCGACCGCAGTCAGTATGGTGTTGAAATGCATAGAAAATGCTGCTGCCCATTCTCTAGTAAGTCCCTTAGTAGCCTTTCACGACACCCACGGGAAGAAATAGGGTTGTGCTATTCTTTACGTCCGGCACCACACGTACAAAATGAAAGCTCTAATATCCACTAATTTACAGTTGCAGGTCGCACCATATTAAACGAGTTTGTTACACAAAACTGGATAGACCTTAATTTAGCTATAGACTAACATAGACAGGTCCGAATAAAAAATGTAAAGTCCCCTTGACTTTGAATTTAGGAGTACCTACGTTCCTCTCATTTCTAAAACACATCTCAACTGCCGCATCCTCTATTCACAAAATAATGCTCCTAACCTAACCAACTCTCATCATTGAGCCATCAACTGGGCTCGGGTGGCTCTGATAACGATAATTAATCACGAGCGCACAAACCGATGACCATTAGCAAGGTGCTGACTCACCACGACCCGATGGTCGAAGGACGGTGGACCAGATATAACATGTTATGTTTCTATGACGGACTGGTTAAAAACTCTTTATCAGGGAAGAGTTCCCAGCGGTTCAATATTGATACAAATGTGTTTGAATTTGTTAATGTCTTAAATGGAATACTTGTCGGATGAAATGTTCTATAGTCTCTTATTAATTTTAGATCAGACTTTGAAATGATATAATGCCAAGATGGGCTAATGTTGGTCCTTCGTAAATCACCCATCCTTTTTATTTATTTATTTACTGTTCAATGGTTTGTATTGCAGCATTCAACGTACTTAGTAGCAGACGCTTGACTAATGTTGAGTTGCACGAAATCAACATTAATTTAACGGAAACTTTAAATTCATGCCATCCCTTACATTTTGTATTAAAAAGAAAGTGACAGCATCAATTTAAAGTCTCCGTTACACTAATGTTGGTTTCGTGCAACTCACCGTAAATTGAGTCATTTCAGCTGCCAGTTTTTGCATCGACGCGTGTGTCCAACACATAGGTGGTCATTTTAAAAGCCGTAAATTGTTGAAAACTGTGATTGGTATTGGTAACAAGTAACAAAACTGTTGGTAACTAATTGGCGATGTTTGACAGCTCATTCACAACAAACAGCGGGGAGCGTATTGTGGCTGCGTCCGGATACGTCCATATTGACGGCTCAATTCCGCACTTCCGTACGCGTGCGACGTCCTAAAAGTATTGCACTAAGAAACATTAGTCATTTTGTTAAGTAACCGTAGTGGTTAGAGTCAGACGGCTGTATAATTTATTACAAGTAATATGGTTACGTTATAAACTGACCATCGTCACAGGAAACGAGAACCTATGAAATAATTTGAATCATCAGTTCTTGTAAAATATTTTCATGCTATGTTGGCTTTGCACTATAAAGAACAACTGCTGGTTTTCCTGAATTGATTCAACCAACAAACTGTTAAACGTACACGTTATTTCCAAGGAAACCAATAGCAGACGAGTTGTCCAATGTCGCCGAAGACAGAAGTGGAAACTTTTAAATTGGACGGACGCGGCGCGGCGTCGGCGTCGGCGACATGTAATAAACGCAGTGTTCGCTACGTTTATCGATTTTCTGATTTAGCCTCCCCCAGCAGATAACGACGACAGGTAACAGCCCACCGCTATTTACACGAAAGACTCACTTTAACTTGTGCATCATATAAAATACACTTTATAAATCAATTTAGTTTTGAAACTGTTTGTTTTTCGTTATTAAGACAAATTGTTACTGTTCAGGACATTTAAGGAGCGATGACGATGTTATAAGCAATAAGGGTCCCATTTCTTCATAGCATTCACAGTACAAAATATATTTTAAAAAAAATCAACAACATAATAGAGTCATCATTATCAATAAGGTCAAGTCTAAACTCAAGATTAAAGCCAAGAAGCAAAAAACTGCCTTACAGTAGATAGTTATCAATTAAACTAAATGTATAACAACAATACAACCGATAAAAAGCCCAATAAAATAAAGTGTAACATTAACAAAGATATACGGCGGACGCACAACAGACTTTCCTTTGATTGGACGCCGATTTATTGTGCGGAAATGCCGTTACTACGTAATATTTCCGCCCCGCACTATTCATTTTTCCTTTTTTACAGAAAAAAGGGCGCGATACGTCTTAATCGAAGCATCTACTTTGTCGAGGGCGAGCGCCGTATCGCCCCGCGTCACAGACAAAATGTGTTCTATCCGAAATCGCTACAAATATCCGCAGCTATCAAAACCGTTGCTACGGAACTTTTTTAGCATGTGGTGCTTTTTTAAAGAATGAGGATAACCGTTTTCGCTGCGGGAGATTGTCAGAGATGTATTGCTAACATAGCATTAGAGTTTTGACAGAGGAAGAATTCAATAAAACGTAGTTGAAGAAAATAAAAATAATAGTATACATTTTGATACAAGTGGAGAATGTTTGTTATTCGAGGCGGAATTAACACCCGAGCCGTAGGGTAAATAAAATAACGAAAAATATTTTTGTCATGAATTATTAGGAAACTATGATTAAATTTTCTTTTTTTTTCCGCGCTTTGCTTTCGCCAGGTTGAAGGAGAAGCAAAGGTATAAAGCCGATAAACAGCCTAATATGAAAAATAGAAAATTCAAATATTTTTGAGTTTAAAACACAAATAAATGTTAATTTGTTCATAAATGTTTGTTGTTTTTTTATTGTAATAATCATGGTATTCTATTTATAAACATTATTTAAATATTCCAAAAATATTAACGCCGCGCCGTAATGACGCATCTTTGCCGAGATAACAAAAAAAATCACCTCCGAATAGAGAGGACCGTCACTGGCGCGAGACGGTGTCAATAGAGGCATTGAACCAAATTGGACTAAGTATAGGTATAAGTTATCTGTGGCAATTTTTATTCCCGCACACGTGCTGGAAAATAAAAAATCGCACGCGTGTGAAATACATTGCATTGTGAACCTAATCGTAGTGCGATATGGACCAATTTTCGAGGAAGTGTATTGAAAAACTTCTTATCTAAGTCACATATCACGTTAATACTCGTAATGAGCTACCGAATAGAGTGGCCGGAAAACAAACAATATCTACACAAATGAATTAATTGATTGGCAGCAAAAAGAAAATTGGTCGTTGGTCCAATCAATAAGACAAATGATTCCGAACCTCACCCTGCGGAATCGAGACGTAACCCCAAAACGCTCGCATCCGCAGGGATGATATATGCGAGGGTATTTCCTGACACCGGCCAGTAGCTACTTGATTTAGCGGAAAGTCAGATAAAACCTAATGCGCACAACAAAAAATATATCACAATACCCACGCCATAAATATGACGGCCTGTCGTAAACCTTTATGTCTGTGCGTTGTAGCTGGCACGTGAAAAATGGCTGTGGCGATACATAATATAGGAAAACTAAAACATTTTTGCGAATGGTGGATACTAGGAGAATTATTACGCTACAAAACATAACTTGGTTCGTAAAACAGGCGTATAAAAAAACTACGAACGGTTCCGTAAAACTCGCAAATGTTTTTTTTTTTTTTTCAGTGGAAAGCGCAGTTGAACCTAGCAGTCATATTTGATAAATAGCTCTAGTCAGTATTTTGTTTCAACCTTTAAAATATTCACATTCGAATCGTCAGCTAATCCGTAAAAAGCCTTAACGACGACGTGAGGACAGGCAATAACAAAACGAAAATCATCGGGCGCTCCAGGAAGTCAGTTATTAATATTCGTTAGGTATACAACATAACGTGTTTATTAGAGAATGGCAATAAATCGAGCGGGTCGTGGGGTGCGTGGCTCAGGGTTAGCCACAAAATGGCTCGAGCGCGTGTCGGCTAAGCTCTAACGATGTTCTTCAGATCCTACTAACATATTTGATGACTGTGATTTACTATCAGATCAGATTAGGAAGTGTATTTTGTTGAAATAACTTGTGATCACGTGTCGAGGGTGAGTTTGGATTTGGTAGAGGATATTAATTTTTAATGTTAATAAAACAATAATAATGCAGTGTCCACAAGTTATTTATACACATAGGTATCTTTTGATCTTAATAGTCGCATAAACAAATTACAAGCTTTTATTTCGTAGATCAGTGCTACGCCCGCGCCGCCGCAACGTAGCACTCGACAAAACAGAATTGAAATAACTCATTTGCCAGTAAAAAGGTTTCATTAAAAGCACTGATCGATAATTTACATTTCCCTTTATTTTTGAAACGTTTGTAGCGCTCCATCTTACTACTAAAACCAATGCTCCTCTCACACACACCTGGGGGCCAAGTCTGCTATTTTCAATGATTGGTCATTATGACGACTATACCAAGGCAAACGCCATGACCATTGTGCCAATAATTTGTAACCTCCTAAATTCATAATGGCGTGACAGTGTCCATAAGGATGTCAAAATAATATGAGCTTGTCAGTACGAGATTACCAAATACACACAATTTTTCCAATGGAGTGTCAGTGGCACGTCATTGGAAAATCATAATGACGCCTTTCAATTAGGAGATTAGCAAAACTGTCAAACTCTACAATTACGGTGCCAATGATCGGCCATTCTGACACAACTGCGTTAGCAGACTTGGCCCCCAGGTGCATAGTTGATGTGGCTACGTTATCAGTTTGCAGTTGACTGCGCGCTGACCGACCCACTGCTCGTCCATCATAACGATATTACGCTTACACCGACAATATTGTATTTCATATTGCTGTTTCGGATACACTTGATAGTCAAAAATATACCTTAACGTCCACACACAAGGATAACAGTCCTCCGAAGTTTCATAACAAAATCAATACATCCCGCAGTCATTCGGAACAAACCATGCACTATCACCATGGATTATTGTCATGGGAAATTCAATCTTATGTCTAGTTAACAGAAGCAAATATCGCTATATATTTACGATATTCGATAATGTTTTGTCCAAGCGGCTATAATACGCCAAGTCATAAATATGAAGCACTTATTAGGTCATATCATGCTTACAAAAGTGTCAATGAATGGGATAAAGATAAGTTGATGCACCCCTGCCCCTGCGACCCTGTAAAGTACGCTAAATCACTTGTTTTTCCGCTTCCATTAAGTTCTTTACTGGCTCGTAGGTTTTTTACTGAAATGTATGTTCAGTGTGTTAGCTTAAACGAGGGACTTAGTACCTACTCATGAAAATGACCACTATTAGAATGGGACCAACCCAGAAATCTTCAAAAAAACATCTATCTGCTGCTCGTATGGAGCAGCATTTATTTATTTACTTTGGGAAAACGGAAGAGAGTTACACAAATATCTTAAACAGGTAGTGAGAAAAAAAAAGAGATTACTTATGTGTAGCTCGCAATGTTATCCACATCTTAAATACTACATAATTATTTAGGAAAATGTACTAAATTACGTACACGTAACTTGACAAAATGTAGGAAACCGCAGTTTTTTTTTTATATCTGATTTGTATCCATAGTAAAATTTGTTCATTTTCATAAGTTGGTAATGTTCCGTTTTTTTTCCCAGGTTTGAAAATCCTCATGGATGTCCTCCGCCCTACGGCAGGCGGAGGGGTCTGACAGACTCTTACTGACTAAAAGCCACCCCGGTGTTCCCTTCCCACACTTGCACCGAGAATCATGGGATCTGCGAATTGTGGGAAGTAGGTATTTGTAGGTGTATGGTAGGGAATTGTGCGACGTCCGTGATCCCCGGCTGAGTTGGTAATGTCCCTCGTTTAATCTTACATCCTGTATCTTCTCTTAAGTTTAATAAAAGCCTCTGCTAGAGTCCGTCTCACGAAAGAAGTCCCGCGGCAATAAATGGAACTATTAATTATTTTTATACAAGTTAGCAACATTCCTACAATAACCCTCCACCTGAGACACCTTTCTGTATTTAATATTGTGCATTTTATTAACTAGTGCCTGTAATATGATATTGAGATAAATGAAAAACCGGCTAAGTGCGAGTCAGACTCGCGTTTCCGTAAGGGTTCCGTACCATTATCTATAAAAATGGCAAAAAAAATCACGTTTGTTGTATGGGAGGCCCCCTCAAATATTTATTTTATTTTAATTTAATTATTTATTTTTAAATTGAATATATAACTAAATATTCTGTGAACATTTCAAGCGTCTACCTGTTACCGTTATCAACATCGTGTAAAAACGAACAAAAAAATCACGTTTGTTGTATGGGAGCCCCCTTAAATATTTATTTTATTTTGTTTTTTAGTATTTGTTGTTATAGCGGCAACAGAAATACATCAACTGTGAAAATTTCAACTGTCTAACTATCACGGTTCATGAGATACAGCCTGGTGACAGACGGACAGACAGACAGACAGACGGCGGAGCCTTAGTAATAGGGTTCCCGTTTTACCATTTGGGTACGGAACCCTAAAAAGATTTATGATTCCGTCGCATGCCTGCAGCGCCACGTCTGTGAGACTTCTTTCGTGAGACAGACTCTACGTCCCTCGTTTAACCTTACACCATGTATCTTCTCTTGAGATTAATAAAAGCCTCTGCTTTTATGAATCTCTGAAGAAGTCAAGAGAAGAGAGAAGAGAGCTTGGATATTGTACAATCGTAATTCTATTATATAATGTAAGTACCATGTTTTAATTCAAATGAAAATATTATGTTCTATTCATGTAAGTACATTTTCTCTGATAAATCCTGGTTGTTCACCAGATTTTCTAATATGTTACTTTTCTTTTGGGAGCAAAATGCAGAATAATTAACCGCCCCGAAATCCAGACTTGTTACTTTGACTTGAACAGTTAATTACATGCCAAACAAACCAACTTCAAACTTTTTCCTTTTCAACCTTTTTCAACAATCTAAAGAATTTCGCTATATCTACCTATTACCAATTTCAACGATAGGCCCACACGAACCGTTTATAATAACAAACTGACAATATGTCAGCTTCGTACCGAAAGCCTGTATTTCTTCATGTTGTTGTATTAAACTAATCGGCTTATCCTCCGCTTCAACAATCAACCGCTTCCATTGGGCCCTTTCACTGCGACAGATAAGAAGGCGTTTCGAGAATTTATTGAAAATAATTCTCAGTTTGTTTGCCTTTGTTGAGCTACCGACGACTTCAGTCCTTTGTGCTCTGTTATTATTTATTTAATAAACGGCTACACCTCTTTGTTGAAATGTTTTCGATCAATGCCATAGAGGTTCGATTCATTCTCAGTTTTGTAAGTCGGAGATATTCACACATCTTTAATCAGGTCTTTATATCACCCGTACAACAGTTTCCGATTGGCCGTTTACACTTCATTGTGTATAATTTATAACGAAAAGTCCTGAATCGGTTATAATTTCTTTGTAATTGAGGTTGAATCGCGAGATGTAAGAGATTCTCCGGTCTAACTCCCTTTTCGAATAAAGTCTGGGTATCTTAACAAAACATTCTAGGTTTCTAACAGGCACGGTGTAAAGAAAGAGTGATAATCATGGGCATTTGGTATCTTAGGGAGACTTCGATTACCTGCAGAGATTTATCACTACACTAACATAAGGGTCAGTACATCACGTAGCGTATCCTTCAAGATAGGATCCTAACAGCTTGACTTTATATAGGCGTTAACTCTACTAACTATATGTATGTGATTTATTGGTATTTTGTAACTTGACAAAACTTTGTGATACAATGGGGTCAATGAAAGAAGCAGGTTTTGAAAGAGTAACTCACCCAAATTACTACCATAACTTAATTGTAGGTACTCTTTCTATGACAGCACAAGACAGCTTTCGCCTTCAAACATTAATTTGATAGCTTTAAGAATTAAAATGGCGATGTAGAACTACACTGAACATTTTGCAACGCGAAAGATGGATTTTTCTGACAAAAAAGATACTTTACACGTACACACAGCTCTATCAAGAGAAGCCTTCCCGGTCCGTCTATCGTCAACGCGAGCATGGTCGAAAAGTTTGTTGTTTCATCCAGCGCAAGTGAAAACTATTAACAAACGAGTGATAACGCGATAACATTGAACGAAAAATAATGTGCGGTAATTTCATAAAACTTGTTCCAGGAAATACGTGTTTTTGAGTAAGCTTGACCAGTTTGTGAAATAAATGTTGGTCATTTAGAATCTCCATTACATTTGCAAGGTTTCTATCGTAATGTATTCTTAACATTTACAATTTATGAGTACATTATGAATGGCCAAAGTTCAGATAAATTTGTGAAAAAAAGCAGCTAGTTAGTTCGCTGGCTAGTTCATCAAACTGCCGGGTATGAGTATGACGAAGGTCGATTATGCGATGGTTCGAATCCAAGTCAAAACAATGAACTCTTTTTGAAGTATTCTTTAGATTATTCGTAACGAATTCAATGTTGTAGCTGTGTAACTTTTTAATACTTGAGGGGTTAGCACATAGGTACTGACGCTGTGAGTACATGAAGTTATTATGTTATTTATTATGCATATATTTCAATGATTTTAATCGCTAGAAGAGTGAGCACACATTGTTTAGCATTTCCTTGATAACCAAGTCAGTCACTGCAGAAACCCGACTATCTTTTGACGCTGTAGGGCGAACCTAACGATTTTAAGGGGGGATACGCTAAGGTAGGCCGCGAAAATCAAATTTTATTAAAAATCGAAAAATCCTACTGAATGATTATTTCAGAAATATAGTCATTCAATAGGATTTTTCGAAGAGAGTTAGTTGTATTGCCGATTCTTATGATTATAATTCTGTAAAGACATATTTGTTACGGCAGCGAATCATATTTAGATCAACATACAACCTGTTACTGACCTGCAAATTGCAAAAAACAACAATAATAAAACAGTAATAAAATTTAAATTTCACGGGCTACCTTAGCGCATCCCCCTTAAAGGGAAACCCACTAAATTAAGCAACTATTTTGTAGCAGCACTCTCCACTACAGAAACGGCTACCTTATGTACATAAAAATTTACAACCATTTTCCAAAACGAATAACAAAAACCGGCCAAGTGCGAGTCGGACTCGCGCACGAAGGGTTCTCCGTACCATTATCTATAAACACGGCAAAATAATCACGTTTTTTGTATGGGAACCACCCTTAAATATTTGTTTTATTTTAATTTAATTATTTATTTTTAAAGTGAATATATAACTAAATATGCTGTGAATATTTCAAGCGTCTACCTGTTGCCGTTATCAATATAGAGCAAAAAAGAGCAAAAAAATCACGTTTGTTGTATGGGAGCCCCCTTATATATTTATTTTATTCTGTTTTTTAGTATTTGTTGTTATAGCAGCAACAGAAATACATCATCTGTGAAAATTTCAACTGTCTAACTATCACGGTTCATGAGATACAGCCTGATGACAGACAGACAGCCAGACAGACGGCGGAGCTTTAGTAATAGGGTTCCCGTTTTACCCTTTGGGTACGGAACCCTAAAAACTACCATAATTTAATTTCTGCAAAAAAAGTCTAAAAACATGGCATCTCCAAAATATTTTTTACACAGTAAAAGAATTCCTTGAATTTATGTAATAAAAATTTGATTTATTTAGTTTTTATAATACAAATGTTGTTGTTGTTGTTGTGTTTTTTAAATTGTTTAATAGAGTTTACCTATATGTATATTTATGTCTATATTATAAGTGTTTTGTATTGTAAAATAGAGAAAAAGTAGTATATAAGTTAGGGTTTATGCCCATGTGCAATATAAATATTCGTATGCCGCTTGTAGCGGTGGATGTGTCCTGAACATAACTCATATAACCAACTTTGTACCTAACATATCCGACTAATAAATGTCTTTGTCTTTAATCTTTGAAATATTCAGTATTCTATTATGACAATACTTTTACCAAAACTTACTTGCTAAGATGATTGCTAAGATCTTACTAATATTTGTTGAGCTTATATTCTCTTATCCCTTGTTCCTTTTGCCAAATGAACAGGGGAAATACAATATAAATGATGGGAAGACGAATTGAAGCTCACAGAGGGTCCAAATTGGAGAAGAGTTGCGAGAGATAGGACTCAGTGAAAGTTGTTAGAGGAGGCCTTTGCCACACAAGCACTGCCAAGCACTGTAACTACTATAGCTAATAATAATCCATTATAATCCAATGTATTGCATGCATGTACTTCTTTTGTTTTGATATTTTTGTTTGTTTTTTGTGGTGATTTTTGTTTGTCCTAATTTTATATAATTTACACTGATATTTGTATATCATCAATGACAAAACATAGTTTAGCATATGATTAGTTTATAAGACCTTGACCCTATGCTTGACAAAAAAATATGATTCTGAAAGACATACGAGACATTCTGTAAATTACTGAAATACCACAACGCAAAGATGTTCATAATAAAAAAGGGGTTATTATTATATTCTCTTATCACACAAAGTTTGAAAGAGAAAGTGAAGAAGAAAGGAAAGAAAGAAAGAAAATATTATGTTTATTTTGTCACAGAAACACGTATGTACCCACATATTGAAGAAAAGACAAGTTCTGCTACCTATACCTACTTACAAATGTTTTTTTTTTCAGCTTTCTAGCTTTATTTCCTATTTTATTTGTTTATCATATCTAAATATTAAACTGACTATTGAAAAAAGGTATTTTCATTTATAATTATCTAGCTGCTGCCTGCACATTCGCCCGCGTGGCTTTTTCTAAAATAAAAGTAGCATTTAGTAAAAATCTGTTATTTTGACATTACAAACACTCCAATTTTATTTATTTGAAGACAGAAGATCAGCGTAAAATGTTTGAGTCTTGTTTTGAATATTGGCCCTTACATACACACTCCCGTAAGTGAAACGCTAACAGTAGGTCTATTTTCAAAAGTGATAATATGGAAGAAAATACAATTCCATACAATCAAAGTGTTAATTTCGCGTAGACAGCCTCGTAGCCTCGTAGAACCTTCGTAGAACCTCCGTAGAGGGCTACTCCTAAAACATCTACCCTAGATTGAACTACAAGTAGAAATAAATAGAACAGGTGAATAGAAAACACTACAGCCACAGGTATTCCAGTAATCGGGTCGCAAGCTATCGCGGTTGGAAGCCGACGATTAGATAAACGGCCGGGACTAGTAAATATTGTATCGGTAAACAATGATCGGTCACACAGCGACTTGGCTTGTGTCGTCCGTACTATTTGCCTGTTACGTGGACTGTTTGATCGGCACATCCTCTGTTTGTTGATTTGCAACGAGACGGTTCTTTGACAGTGATAAGCTGGTTTTACCAATATGAAATTACTTAATACTTTTCCTTAATACAGGTTGCTTTGCTACCTAGCTAGGAGAACAGCAGTTCACCCCTACAGACATTTGTTAGTTTAACTACTACGCTTACTTAATTATTAAGTTTTAATATGTACGTACTATGTAACGTACTTAAAGCTTATTGTGTTAAATGAGTCTTGCCAAAACCATGTAGAAATAAGTTAATATCAAAATTGATTCTACTTTGTGAGGCATATAGAGTAAAAAACCGGCCAAGTGCGTGTCGGACCACGCACAATGAAGGGTTCCGCAGTTGGGATGAATTTATCCCAAAAACAAACTTAACATTGTAGTTGAAAAACATGTTCTCCCATACATCGATACACGTCACGGTCAAGTCTCTAATTGCAAATTTAAGTTGGTCGATTCTTACTCGTTCACTTGTAAGGCCTACTTAGCTGTGATAGTTTTCCTTACAATTTCGTTATATATACTACTGCCATGAATTTTCACATAATTATCCTCAATCAACCATTTAGCTGAGGGGACACTTGACTCTAAAGAAATTTAGCAATTTAAAACTTAATATTACGCAAACGGATCCCTGCATCGAAAAATAGTTTTCACAGACTTACAATATTTTTGGACGGCCTATCCAACGATACCCCACACCATGGGATAGACGAAAAAAAATCCCCACTTTACGTGTAAGGAATGTACCCCAAAGTCGTAAACTAAAATTTTTAGTAATATTTTCATATTACTAAAAATTTTAGTTTACGACTTTGTCGGCGTAACTAATATGTACTCCCATGTCAAATTCCAGCTTTCTAGTACTAAGAGTCTCTGAGCTAAGCCTGGGACAGACAGACAGACGGACATGGCGAAACTATAAGGGTTCCTTGTTGACTACAGAACCCTACAAAACATGAACCCTTTGCATAGCTACTTAGCATGAATCATACTCCTGAGTTTTTTGTCCATGATCTCGTATCAACATAATCAGCCTATAATGTTCCCACCGCTGGGACTCAGGCCTCCTCTCTTCGAGTGGGATCCAAGATCTCGTATAAAGATACTTATCCTATATCTTATGCTGTTGCAGTCTGCGTTTCATCACGTTATCTCAACCGTTACCTTAAACAAATAAAAACTGCAAAAACCCACTTTCTTGGATTTATTATATACAAGCTGCGCCCCGTGGTTTCACCCGCATAAGTTTCGATCCCGTGGGAATATCGGGATAAAAATATTCTATGTCTTCCAATGTGCCAAATTTCATCGAAATCCGTTCAGCCGTTTTAACGTGAAAGCATAACAAACAAACCTTGGCATTGTATTAGTTAAGGATTTAGATTTTCAATCTTAAGTATTCTTCAGAAACTCGCTTCACAATTTCACAGAGGCAAGTTTGTAGTTCTGTTATTATGTTACATTTCATTCTGACCTTGTAGATCAGAATGAAGTGTAACATAATAACAAATAAAAAAAGGTAATTGAGGGTATCTTTGCTTTTGTTATCAACTTGAATTCTCGTACTTGTCTTTGTTTTAAGTCATCATAGTTATTTAATACAGGGGTGGCCCCCTGTAAGTAAATAACTATGATGACTCTGCTATTTTTATAAATCCAGTCATTCCAACACGATCCCATTGTCATGCCATTGTCATTTTGCTAAAAGTTCGTAATCTGGTAAATTCATAATGGTCGATCATTTTCTTTGCAATTTCTTTCAATGTAATGTCAGTGACCGACCATTGGAAAGTCATAATGACGCCATTATAATAGTAGATTACCAAACTTGTCAAAATCAACAATTATGAAATCAATGATCGACCATTCTGACACTATTGTAATAGCAGACTTGAGGCCCTGGTTGGAAATTCGGAATACTTACTGCTTTCACAACTTTCCAGACACAATAGAAGGCATTGTTTCAAGAATATAACTTTGCACAGGATGTGAAAGGAAAAACAATGAGATAATTTCAATCATTTTAATATGTATTCTGATAATAATTTATATATAACACATTTTTACATCTTGTTTTATCTTCTACTAGCTGCGCCCCGCGGCTCTACCCGCATAAGTCTCGATCCCGTGGGAATATCGGGACTAAAAGTATCGTATGACCCAGGTCTACCCATGTACCAAATTCCATCCAAATCCGTTCAGCGGTTTTAGCAAGCGTAACAAACAAACACAAAAATCAAATCTTTTCTCTATATAATATTATATTAGTTTAGGTTAGATGATGGGAGCTGTGTGAAAATTGATTATGGATATAAGGATGGGTCAATGTACAGACGGCTACACATCAAGCTATACATTTCCAGTATAAGCTGATCTCGCATTGTATACAATTTCCGTACAGTGCGAGATCAGCGTAAACTGGAATTGTGTAGCTTGATGTGTAGCCGTGTGTACGTAGTGAATATTGATTTAATATTATTTTCTACTAACATCATATACCTACTATTACGAATGTTCATAAACTAGACAATATATTTACTATACCGTATGGGAATACTTTATATTCTCGGTAACTAATCACACTAGTATGTACATAATATACATTTACCGTTAAATAATCTATATTCATACGCATGTACGTATATTAATATAAAACTTTCATTTGAATATACATAAATAACTACCAACTAGACATATTGGACTATGATAATACTGAAACTTACATCTAGATATTGCATTCTGATAAAATCTGGTCATTTCTCATAATATTACTTAGCTAAAAGTGACACAGGTTTTTACACAAATATACAAACTCCAATCAACAAGGAATGCATCATCATCACTTGACGAGCGCCTGTAACAAGGACGCTCTCAAAAACCAGCTGAAAATTCCACTTGACTCATTAATATTAGACATAATTATATTACAAATAAGTAGGAACTCCAGATACCTTAAATTTTCCAATCTAAGTACCAATAAATGTACTTGTAAGTCGTATTCGAGTTAATATTTGAATTGAACAATACTTTTAACAATTTCATAACGAAAACTACGAATCATTTGCTCATAATTTTAATGCCACTCGTTTGGAGAAATCGGTTTATTTGTTGATAGACTGCAGTATAGTTGTAAAGTATTTGAATATGAATCGATTAACTATAAAAAATTGTACTAAGAATTGATTAAGTATCGCGATGGGTTTAATGGTAAATAATATCTCATCTGTATGTAGAGCAACGTAAACCACACGTTTTTAGCGACTTTTCATATAATGCAAGTAAGTTATGCAAAAAATGTGCGCATCCCTACACATCAACTCTATATGTAAATATTTAAGTATTGCAGTAAAATACTTTATTAAATAAATTCAGGAAGTTATGTCTACCCAAAGCATAAAAAACAATATTATACTTTCAAACTAAGTACTTAAGATATTTTCATCTTTTTTTTTGTATGAACAGACTATTTTATTAGGTATCTATAATTCTATCTGTGATTTTTTCAAATATTCATATTTTCGTTAATAAAAATAAATATTCTCTATGAAACCGAATGGCACGCGGCGTGAGCGCGACGCGTATTTGTATGGCCATACAAATACCCGACGCTTAAAATTGGTGTCTCCACTGTTTCCAGTGCTTTTCTATTCAGACTATAGCAATGAACTCGTAAGGACCGTGGCGGATTATATTATAATAGTTTTTACCGCAACAAATAAACCGACATTTACAAACTGCGACACATGGACTAGGTAATCACTTCAACTCATTTCATATAGGCAGGTAAGTTTCACCACCAGCATCCACCGCCCTGTGGCGCGTGACCAGCCACAGGGGGCTGGTGATGCATGGACTGATGGTATGGAGGCAAGGACATACCGAGAGGTGGCAGACCGTCAGGCTTGCCCACACACGGCCTGCCGTCCTTCACCAGTACCGGCACAGCCACCCTACGCGGAGAGTTCAGCCCCCCTACATTCAAGTCATGAGCGCCCTTCTCCTGAACCGCTCTCTTAGTCTTGTACCTGTGGTTCTGGAACCATATCTTGACTTGCGTCGGCGTCAGTCGTATCAAGCTGGCGAGGTGTTCCCTCTCGGGGGCTGACAGGTACCTTTGTTGACGGAAACGTCTTTCAAGCTCGTAGGTTTGAGCCTTTGAGAAGAGTACTCGTCGTTTGCGTTTCTTGTGTGCGAGGCTGTCGGAGCCGGGGTTGACGGTGGGTTCGTGGTCGTGATCGTCGTCGTGCTCGATGTCGTGCTCGTCGTCGTGGTCGTGCTCGTGCTCGTGACGTGCGTTCGTCCCCGGCGGCGAGGATGCCGACGGCCCCACGTACGATAACTCCGAAGCACGGGATGTGCTGTCTGGACTTGCTTGTTGGCCAACAACACCTTTGACAAAAGAAAAATGCTTATTAGTCAAAGGAATCATCAATTTAATGTTATAACTATGCAAATCAGGAATTATTCAGATTATAATGTCACAAATTAAAGCGTGAGAAAGTTTTCAACAACCAATAAAATCATACACAACTAGTAGCAATATAGCCACTAAACAAAACGACGCTTGTATCAAACACTCACACTAAATCTCCACTTAATCTCGCGAGGGTACGCTCTATTTAACTCTAACTAGATGCCATGTTCCAACAAATAATGGGACGTGAAAAAAATCACAGCAAATATTACATTGTTTCGTATTCACCCCTCGAAGGTTCAGTTGTTTCACACGGATATGATAATACGGGCGGGCGGGGTACGTCTGGGCGTGGTGGACCACCGAGGGGGTGGATCGCGAGCCGGGAGGGGGGAGGGGGGCAGCCACACCCACCACCCGACAGCTGGCAGCTTTTGTTCAACGATCGTCCTGCTTACCTTCATAAGCGCAACCAGGAAATTTAATAAAAATATCGAGTCACGGATTTTCTTTATCTCCTAACTTAGTAGGTTATTTTGTGACATTAAAGTAAGCTTACGATGGCGTCCTAGACATTTATTTTGTGACATTTGGCGTCCTAGACATTTATTTTGTGACATTAAAGTAAGCTTACGATGGCGTCCTAGACATTTATTTTGTGACATTAAAGTAAAAGCTTACGATGGCGTCCTAGACATTTATTTTGTGACATTAAAGTAAGCTTACGATGGCGTCCTAGACATTTATTTTGTGACATTAAGGTAAGCTTACGATGGCGTCCTAGACATTTATTTTGTGACATTAAAGTAAGCTTACGATGGCGTCCTAGACATTTATTTTGTGACATTAAAGTAAGCTTACGATGGCGTCCTAGACATTTATTTAACTTTGTCGCCAAAATATATAATGAAATCGACATCTAAATAAAATTAAACAATTTCGTGAAAAAAATATTTATAAAAAAACCCTATATCACAAATCTTGCATTACCAATCCTTAATCACTCAAACCAAACACGGAAAAATACAAATCCATGCCCACATTACATCCTCAGACTCTCCTAGATAAAGCTCAACACAATAAAATCTATAACTGTCATCGAATAATGAACAAATAGCATCCCTAACAGCCGCAAACATGGTGTAATTGATAGCCGACAGCTGGCTCCGGGCCCCACGAGCCCCATCACCATCTATTGGTGACAAATTCGTTCCGTCTCACCCCTCGCGCTAAACAATCACTGGTAGCTAGTAGCTAGTGTTGCTACCCTCAAATTACCCTGCAGGGCGTGAACTGTACACAACCCCATTTAAGACTCATGAGATTTTATTTATTTTGGATTTTATTGCAATATCCGGTGACATTGATTCTGGGGTTTGGTAGAATGTAACGAGAATCGGGAGTCTTTAGCCTATCGTGAAAAGTTTTGAACATTTTTATGAAGAATGTCACAATTAGTTGTCAATGTTCACAGAATAGGTCCGCGTGGTGCCGGACGTAAAGAATAGCACCATCCTATTTCTTCCCGTGGGTGTCGTAAAAGGCGACTAAGGGACTTACTAGAGAATGAGCAGCAGCGTTCTCTATGCATTTTAACACCATACTGCGATTGCCAATCCGCCTGCCAAGCGTGGAGATTACCCTCCGGCCGTTTTCACAACTGGGATTCGCAACCAGTTGCGAGATGGCAACCATTTTTTTTTTTTTTTGCCGGGTTGGAAAATCCTCATGGATGTCCTCCGCCCTGGGGGGGGCGGAGGGGTCTGTAAGACTGTTACTGATTAAAAACCACCCCGGTGTAACCTTCCCACACTTGCACCGGGGATCTTGGGAGCTAGTACTACTTCCGTGATCCCCGGCTGGAAGAGATGGCAACCCTAACCCAACTTTGTCCAGCAGTGGACGTCTTACGGCTGAAAAGACGATGATGTTCACAGAACTATTAGGAATAGCATTTAAGCTTAAAATAAAGCTTACTTAGCACATGCTAGAGCATACTAGCAATTATATCACGATTTATAGAGACCGAAAGTACCATAACAGTTCAAGTGAAGTTGTACCCATTCAGACAAAGCTTTCACATCACAGCCACCACTTCAACAGATATTTGAATACCTACTAACTCGATGGTAATGAGCCACTAAAACTCTCAAAAAGCCAATCAATCAACGCCAGATAGAATCGGCTACAAGCAATCCAATGCGCAAGTACTAGCAGAATGAGCCGAAAGTGTTCGATAAGCGATAAAAATAATTAATGACAACACTAGATTAGCGGGTGAAGGCACTTGAATGAAGGAGCATTTCAAAAAATAATCTCGGCCTCTCCAACTACTACCGAATACACATTACTTTCGAGTGGGTGAACTTATTTGTGTATGATAATTTAGAGATGACAATTTTGGAGATAAATGCCCCTGATATAGGCCTATGTTTGTATCTGAAGTGGATCAAATACCGATGGTTGCGCTGAGGTGAAGGGTTTTTGATGTATTAGTTCAGTTTGTAATTTGTACCTAATTACTCATGAATGAATGAATGAATGAAATGCACCGTCCCCAGCGTGGTTAAACCAGTCTCGATTACTCGAATGATCTCAAAGATTCACACTAGCCCCTGGAGACTCGTTCACCTAAATACTCAACACTTCTTACCTTCACAAATAAGGAGCTCGTGGCTAAGTAATAACAGCCGCACGGGTCGATCCATCAGGTTAAGCTACGCTAGCCTGGGTTGATCCGTGGATAGGTGACCATCTTTATGTACTTACAGAGACTCTTCCGTGCCTCGGAAAGCACGTTAAGACGTTGGTCCTGGCTGTCATTTGTGGATCTTTGACAGTTGTTACGGGTCGTCAGAAGCCCGAAAGTCTGACTACCAGTCTTACCATATTACCCAGTTACTGGGTTGTGGAGGTAAGATAGGCAGTCGCTCCATGTAAAATACTGGTATCCAGCTGCATCCGGTTAGACAGGAAGCCGACCCCAATATAGTTGGAAAAAGGCTAGGCAGATTGATTGACTTACCTTCACAAAAACAAAATTATACGACCAAGACACAATTGTGTCACACAAAATTCGTATGGAGCTTGAAGTCTGATGAAAAGGCAACAAAATCTATGGAAAATACCACCGTATATCGAATGTTATTTACTTGGATAACAAATTGATATAATTCATCACGCTATATTGTGCTGAAGGTTCAAACGATACTTTTTATCATTTATCTTCGGATAAAAGTATTATCTTATGAGATGACGACTTTATGAACTGGGCGCTAACTAAGACTGTCCGTATGGTTTGATAACACGTTATTACAGTTTCCAACAGATAATTTTTATTACCTAAATACATCATATTTTAGGCGATTATTGAAGTAGTTCAAATGTACTTTACGATTTTTACAATTTCTGTAAAGTTGTTAAAATGCAATCTTATTCCTCAAATACAAGTTACCTATCTGACGTTTCAAGAACGGTTAGTCAAAGAACCAGAAGAAAACGGGTTCCGAAAAAAAACTCAAAACAACTAATAAAGGAACAACAAAGGGAGCATTTTCCATACAACATTAAATGAAATGAAATTGTTTATTCTCTAAGTAGGATATCATCACTTTTACACGTAATATTAAAAAATAAGCTAGATGGAGCTAATAATGTCTATCTGACCTGAGAAGAAATGGCGAAACAAAGTCAAGGGTCAAAGTCTCTTTTATAAGATCCAGACATAACCTTGGTCAGATCATGTTAGGAATTAGGACCATGAGGATCCGTGTCTGAAATGGACTTTTGACGGAATAATCACACAAATTTGAGTGGCAAAGAACAAGCTGGCAACATCAGAAAAACGCTAATACTACCTACTGATTCGCAAAGGACACCTATCTGAACCACACCCGAATAGGCTGGCCACCTAATATTTTCTACCTACTCAGGAACAACGCTACTATTTCCTTTTCTTAATAGCAAGTTATGTTTGAATTTGTATCACATTTCTTATATAAACACATGAAGTGTTATGGCTCAGTAAGAACGTTGAAAGCTATGGAACACATAAATTTAAAAATATGCGACACAAACATTGCTAAAACAGTGAGTTGATTGTATGTCTCAAGTAGCCACTTGGCACTTAAGTGGGATTTTTGTTACGTTCTTCGAATTGGTGTAGATTTGTCCCGAAAAATGCTGATTTAACATCAATGTATGATTGTATTATTTGCTTAAATATTATAATCAGTAGGTATATACAACTTGCTCCTTTTGATTTCCCATAACTCTAAGGTTTTAGGCTCTAAGTAAAAATAATACAAAAAGTTCTAAAAAAGTGTTCCAAAAATACATAGTTTCGAAAATATCATAAATACTTACACTAGACTCGCTCCGTCTTATTCCAAAACACGATTTAAATTTAGTACTGGGATTATTACTAGGTGGTTGTGGTCTTAGTTTAAACCAGTACTTAAGCATATTTTTGTAATAAGACGGTCTATATGTGTATCTAAGTTTCATTGACAAGTAGGTACGAGTAAATCATTTTCATTCAAACCAATCATTTATATTTAAAGCTAAGAAAATGCGACGTTGTCATATATTTTCACGTATGGGTGTTTTACATAAAAAATCGTGACTTTGTCGAATCGAATAATCCTTTTGCATTAAAAATGAAAAGAAAAAAAAAACATAATTATGCCTGTTGATTCCTTGCCATGGTCTCATTAATACCCTAGGTTATGGGATATCAAAAGGAACACGACGGTTTTACAGATAAATTATTTTTTATTTATTACGAGACTGTTTATTTTCCAATCACTAACCATTTGAATTGTGTTCTATGGGCCACCTATCGAGGAATAATCATCATCAACATCAACCTTTAACATCGAAAAAATGTTTTGAAACAAAAATTTAAACTTTTCAGGACATCATTCTCCTGCCCTAATCCCAATTTATTTGGGGTTGGCGCAACATGATTTTTTCCCCGTAAGTAGTACCTACGAGTACTTCTCTATTAGTCATATAATTATGATCTTTCACACAGTCCATTTATTATATGTCCTGAAACGTTTCATTGAAACGATGCAGGATATCCTACTAATCCTAACTTCACACTAATATTATAAAAGCGAAAGTTTGTGAGTGTGTGTGTATGTTTGTTACTTCTTCACGCTCTAACGGCTGGACCAATTTTGATAAAATTTGTATGGAGGTAGCTGACACCCTGGATTAAGACATAGGCTACTTTTTATCCCGATATTCCCACGGGATCGAGACTTCCGCGGGTGAAACCGCGGGGCATAGCTAGTAATATTATAAATGCGAAAGTGAGTTTGTTTGTTATGCTTTTACGCTAAAACGGCTGAACGGATTTGTATGAAATTTGGCGCATAGGTAGACCATGACCTGCATTACGACATAGGATACTTTTATCCAGATATTCCCATGTCGAGACTTATACGGGTAAACCGCGGGGCGGAGCTAGTAATATTATTAAATGTGTAAGTTAGGATGTTTGTTACTCAGTCACGCAAAAACAGCAGAACGAATTTGTAATTTGTATATAATATGGCATACAGATAGTTTTTCTATAACTATAGATAGGCTCATACGCCATGCCGCCATACACATAACAACTTATAATGAATAAGAACCACTGCTAGAAAACCTGCTTTCAAATAAAAAAAACCACATCCAAATCGGTTCAACCGTTTAAGAGCTACGATGCCACAGACAGACACAGACACAAACACATAGCGGTCAAACTTATAACACGCTTCTATTTTCTTATGGGGTTAACAATAAATATGAATATAAATAAAAGTAAATAAAAATGCTTGTATTTGAAAACCAGCGAGTATACCATTAAATATTGCTAAAATATACAACTGATTTTATTTTCACAGTTTATAATTTTTTTTCGCTAAGAAAAACGGATATATAAAATGAGCCCTCCGCGAGGGCTCCCGGCATTCCATATGCGACTTGAGTGAACCATCCAGGAGGGCTCCCGGCACTGAACGTGTTAACCTGTATTGACACATTGGATACATTTTATCCCGGTAGTACGGTCCCGTGGGATAATTCCCGACTTCCAGCAAAAGCTAGCAGGTACAAAACTAAGGGGTACACAGCAAACCAATCGAAACCGTTTCAATAGTCAGAACTTCAGAAGCGCCACTCAGTTAGACCATACCTACACTAGTGTTTATTAGGGCACTCACCGTCAAAAGCCAGTAACTTGAATGAAGCATCGTTGCTCATTAGAAAACTCTTCAATGGAGAAGCTAGATCAACACTAGATGGATCGCTGTTTGTTTAAAACTTTAGGTACTCACTAATTTAAGTATCTGCTGTACTTGTTAACCGTCGAGTTAACATGAATTATGAAACTATGGTTATGTGTAAATATAGATAATATCTCCAAAGCTAACATAAAGAACCGTTGACTCAATATTACCACTTAGATCGGATTTACACATTAGTATTTAATTAATTGTTATTCGTGTTAACGCAAATTATCATCCTTCTCTTCATCATCATCATTTTTCCTTCTCATCTTCTGCTCTTATAATTTTTCTCAAAAAATTTAAAATATAAAATCTAAACATAACCAATCAAACTTTACGTTATCCTCAAAACACAACTTCAGTACCAAACGAATCACGAATCTGTTCTGATGAACAAATTCTAGCACATCGTACATCGACCTTACAAACAACACAATCAAATGAACAAATAGATGCTTATAATCAGCACTGAATAGATTCTATTCATGCTATAACAATGAAGGTGCAATCAATAAGGAGATGCATTGGTTTCAAAAGTGCTGGACGTGAACGGCTACCGGGTGATTTTCGACATAACCTTCCACCTAAGGAGGGAAGGTATCTAATACCATCAGCCGATCTATTCAGTAAAAATCTCACCGTAAAAACAACTCCATTTGAAATAAGATTAGACATAAAAAAATAAAAAACATTTTTTACAGTCCGTTCATTTGACTTCTATTGCGTTGGTGGCGGTGGCATGACAAATGGCAGCTGTAATAAACAGTTGGTATTGTAACCACGTTTTTTTTATTTTAATGTCATCCTTACACCTACGGCATAGAAGTCAAAATCGGTTGAACGGAGTGTAAAAATTTCTAATCTTATTTCAAATTCAGTATAGGTGAAATGAGATGTCATTCTAGGGATTGAAACTCTTGACAATTGCTCACTTTGAGCTCACTTCTCCTAAGTTTAATAGATCGGCTGGATTTCGACATGATGGAAATAGATAGCAAGGAAGTACTTACAGTTATTATGCACATCATGATGTTCCAGTGACAGCCAGGGTTGATGGTGCCTCAGCAGCTCATGGGAGTAAGGATGATGAGGAGGCGCGTACGGCGGCAGCTCCAGAGAGCATCCACCGAGCGACCCCTGCGTTGGCGCTGACTCCAGACCCTTGCCCTCGTTCAGGCCCAGGATGTCCGAGATCTGGAACCCAGGCCGCTGACCTGGCATCTTCATGCTGTCCAGCAATCTGCGACAAAGGAAACTGTGGATTAGAATTTATGAAAATCGGGAAAAATGATAACACTTTGTTTAAATTAGTGATCAATTTATGAAGGCTGTGATTTAATAATAACAAAATGTAACGTATGGCACGGTATAGGCACCTAATAAATAAAACTTGTAAAAGGAAATAATAAAATAAGGAAGTTATGCAACACAGTTTTAAAGTTTCAAGAGCGTGAAGGAAAGATTTAAACGCGCACAAACATTTTTGCAAAATTTGTTGTTTTTATTTTTAAATCTACCTACGGTAGATTATATCTAGACGAGAGATAGAGATTTATGTTAAATAGACGCTAACATGTTTCCACTATAAGCATTGCATGTTGAAATTAGCTGAAACGTAAAGAAACTCCTTATCAATAATAATCTTTTTCAGAAACTGAAACAATGCAACATGTTCTGAAAGCAAAATATTAACTCAAGAGACCAATAACTTAAATAAAGGTTGTAAAAAACCTATATAAAAATATTAAAACTAATCTCACGCCTACAACTCTAGAAAATGTAAAAGGGACACAAAAAAGAACTCCTATTCAAGCAAGTAACAACGTAGTCAGAGTCACCCACTCCTTCACAAATAAACTTCAAACCTCACGTCATCTTAAGAAGCGACAAGTCTCGATGGTGTGTAATTGAAAGAAAACATTCCAAATTCCATCAATTCAGCCATTATTATTAAAGAGCACCTCTCGAGAATACGTGACCTTAATAATAGAAGGTTTCTTTACATTGAACGAGTGTTCCATCGGCTGTGTCAATCAGTGTTACATGTAGCTGTGAGGTTCCCGCGGGACCAGTACGTGACCTGGTGAATGGCGGCTCACATAACAGCCTGCAGGTTGTAAACAACACTATTAACAACCTCTCACTAAAAGAGGTGCAAAAACCGCCACGTGAAACACACGTCACGATCCACGGGGACGAGGATTAAACGTGTTGGAGACAAGTGGAACGGAAACGATAGAACTTTGGAGAATGAAAATTTCTAAGTAAGTGAACATAACTTAAAACTTTCTCACCACTACAAAACCTACTGATGGAAAAAATTACCTACAATACCCACTTGCATTTCGAATTCAGAACCGTGAAATACAGTAATTTAAAAAAACTTATTATTAAATACCCTATCGAACGCCAAAAACGCGAATAAAATAATCACTTGATCAGTTTTGATTCACTAATGATATCTTAGCCGTATCTCACCCAGGAAACGCGGATCGGAAGGCAGCCGGGTAGAGCGCCGGCAGGAAGGCCGGGCCCCACGGTGGCAACAGGATAGGGCTCCATGCCAGCAGGGACGCTGGCGGCAGCAGCGGCGGCGGAGACCGCGCGCTCTCGCCCTCCTCACACTTCATCTCCCGGCCGGGAGAACTCGCCTTCGGGATAATCTTGCCGGCTGTAGCTACACTCGCGTCAACACGTGCTGCGCCTCGCGACGCCGCGTCCGCACTAAACAACCCTCGAGTGGTGCTCGGGGTGAAGAACACCCCGCGCCGCCCTCGTACCTCGACAGCCTACTCAGCTCCGGACTTGCCTCGAGGGTGCTCCACTGACCTCCGCCAATGGCGACGCGCCGCCGACTGGGCGGGATTCCCGGCGACCAATCGCGCCGCGGCCGAAGCCTTCCCAACAAAAAAAACTGGAGTATACACTTTGAATAGAGGAGCTTTCGACGTAGCGCGTTATGTTATGTCGCTTTTTGTAATGAGTGCGAGCATTAAGCCCATTGTTGAGGCCAGGTTCGTTATGGACGCCGCTCCAAATGCCCGGATAACGATTTTCATTTAGAGTGTTTTAATAAGCCCGTGTAAGCTTATGTTAGCAAAATATTTGAAACGGATTTTTTGTTGCCTGTACGTAGTTCATAGTGTATTTAGGGACTTTGTGTACATACTTTAAAATACCATTCGATTGTAGCTTTTACAATAGTTGCTTAATATTTTTTCAACTTTAAGCAATTCTAAACATTCTTTCATATTCTTTTTTTCTCAAAATAACCCACTTCTTTAGACATTGCATGGCAAAGTATTTCAATTATGTTATCTATGATCCAGAATGGGTCCTATTCCTGAAAAAACGCCGCAATATCAAACTTGCCCGCAATACCACCACTCTTCTTCATTTACCATGCATGACCCTATCTACCACGAAACAGTACACCAACAACCACCACAATTTCCTTTTTACAAACTATTATTTAACTTGCAATGTTCTTCTGTAAGTTCTCCGCTTCAAAATATTTTTGCAAACTATTTTTCGGCCATTTGTTCAAAATATACTTCAAACCATCTGTCGGGATCCAACAGTCAAATCTCTTGCACATGTTGAAGTACTTACCGTATTGAAGCCGGTAAACAATACGCTCTTCTGCGAATAGGTACACAGAGCTGCACAGTTATCAGTTTATGCCTTGCACGTGTGCGCAGGCGATTGTTTTCGGTGCTCCTTTTCGTTATAATAGGTTATTGTTTAATTATTCACTTAAACGTTAAAATTAACCTTTACGGTCACATGTTGTAACTTGAATAGAGCTCTGACTTGGTTTTACAGCTTTTGTTGGTAATTGGGTTTTTGTCACAAACAAAAAAACACTAAACAACGTGTCAAAAACACTTTTGGCACAGAGTAAAGATATGCTTTAGGTATAGATAGGTATTATGTGCTGTCTATTATATTAATATGATTTCGTATTCTCATGGTAGATATCCTGTGTCTTCATACTAGGGTTATAAAATTTTAAACGTGCCATTGACAGGATAGAGAAGACAAAGACCTATACAGATATTAGTAGATACCCAATTTAGCATAATGAGCCTCTATTGTCCCCTCCCAGCTGGGCCTCCTCTCTGTAAGAGGGAATGATCCGTTATCCACCATGCGGACCCAGTGCGGGTTGGTTGAATTCCAATAACCTAATGTATTACGCCAATATAATGTGTGCACTGACTGGTCAGGTCAATCTGTGTGGTTCTTTCCTCAAAATACCATTTCAGACACCAATCTACATGGCCTTCACATGATCTGACCAAGATTATGTCTGGACTTTAAAAGAGACTGTGAGTTTCCTCTGAGTTTGTTTCGGCCTTTCTTCTAGAGTAGTCAGATAGAAAACGCCATCTCATCTAGTTTTTAAAATATGATTAAATTGTAAAAGTGTTTGTACAAACCTACTTACAGAAATAAAAATCATTTATGATTTAATACATAGTTATTTTAACTATTTATGGTATAACTATCACCCATCTCTATTTTCGGCAGTCAGATTTTAATATTTCGTAATTAAACATTTCTTATTTTAAATTACAAAAGATAGAAAATTAGCCTTAGCCACCACTCAAATTATGTACTTGCTAAACAAACGTTGAAGTACTGGTACCTACCAATAAATCCAGTCCTTAAAACAATAGAAGTTTGTTTTACAACTTGCAGGAGATTAGTGGGTACTTAGAACAATACGGTCTAATTGTGTTAAAGCTCTCTATTCGGATTTATCTTCAATGAAGTCAGCTACGACGGCGCTACGGCGTAGCTATAAGGATATTAATCGTTTTTAATATTTCCATACCCATCTATAATGTTCTCTTTACGTCCTATATAACATACCTCCCGATTTATTAATTATTATAACTATTCCCCTGATAAAATTAACTGTTAATAGTACAAACTAAACTATTAAAGCCATTATTTTGGTTTTCATTTGTAAGTTGAAATATTATTATGGATTCGGTATTCCTGTAGGTATTATTTTCAGTTCTTTAGTAAGAAAGTCAGATTTTAATAAGATTTTTGGAGATCCCATACTGGCGGGTGCTCAGTTAAAACTTGCCATATTATCACATCACATCACACTTCATCACACTAATATTATAAAGGCGAAAGTTTGTGAGTGTGTGTGTATGTTTGTTACTTCTTCACGCTCAAACGGCTTGACCAATTTTGATAAAATTTTGTATAGAGGTAGGTGATACCCTGGAATACGACATAGGCTACTTTTTATCCCCATATTCCTACGGGATCGAGACTTCCGCGGGTGAAACCGCGGGGCGCAGCTAGTTAATAAAAATTAACAGCAAATGGTATTTTAATCACACGAATGATAGTCTACGATCCTGATGAAGTTACTATGAAAAGCCGCATTTTAATAAGAAGTTAATTTTACGACATGCAGGTGTGCAACAGCGGATTACAGTAAAACAATTGAGCTACAAGATTAAACCTTGTGACAATAGGGCTATTTATTTAATCTATGACTGCACTCAACAACTTCTTTACACGGTGTAAGGGACAACGACTTGCAAACTGGGGCCCAAGTCTGCTATTTTTATAAATTCAGTCATTCCAACACGATCCCATTGTCATGCCATTGTCATTTTGCTAAAAGTTCGTAATCTGGTAAATTCATAATGGTCGATCATTTTCTTTGCAATTTCTTTCAATGTAGTGTCAGTTGCCGACCATTGGAAAGTCATAATGACGCCATTATAATAGTAGATTACCAAACTGGTCAAAATCAACAATTATGAAATCAATGATCGACCATTCTGACACTATTGTAATAGCAGACTTGAGGCCCTGTTGCTATGTTTCTATTAAAGATTCTAGACCCACCAGTGTTGAAAATTTTCCGACCGTTATTTAAAAAAAGAATGTGCTGTCCCATACATTAACCGTGTAGGTATTGGACTTTTGTATGAAACAGCTGACTTGTATTTCGGAGAGTATATAGTATAGGTAGGTACTATGAATTTAAATTTCTTCTTCAATCGAAGAATTTCATCTAAGAAGTTGCAATGAAAAGTCATTTGATTATGAATTAAAAATTATACGTCGATGTCTAAAACGGTAAAAATATTCAAGAGCCTATACTTGTCAAAAAATAATAGGCCCGTTTTGACATTTAACTTCACTAGTTATGTCGCGATTGACCATCGCGACGTAACTAGTGAAGTAACCATACGACTTGGTACTCTATACCTACTCACGATAAATCGATTCAAGTTAAATGTCAAAACGTGCCTATTACTTTTTGACAACTTTAGTAAGTCAACCAATCGACAAAACGAACAATCCGCGATCATCCCGCGTAGCTCGTCGTAGCCCTCAGTCCGTATTACGTAATCCGTAGACCGTAGCAAACCTAGCCTACTGGGCTAAGTAATAAAAAATAAAAAAAATAACATAACATCATGTCTTTTCTTTCCGGGGTTATGCAAAGGTGTCCCCGCCGCCGCCGCCGGGGGTAACGTTATAGGCTGATTATACTGTATGCTATCCCTAATACCCATAGCCCCCTACCTATAGCCCTAATTGGAAATATAATTTCAATACACTTCCTCGAAAACTGGTTCATATCGCACTACGATTAGGTTCACAATGCAATGTATTTCAAATGCGTGCAATTTTTTATTTTCCAACACGTGTGCGGGAATAAAAATTGCCACAGATAACTTATACCTGTACTTAGTCCAAATTAGTTCAATGCCTCTATTCACACCGTCTCGCGCCAGAGACGGTCCTCTCTATTCGGAAGTGATTTTTTTTTTTAATCTCGGCAAAGATACTTTACGGCGTTAATATTTTTGGAATATTTAAATAATGTTTATAAATAGAATACCTTGATTATTACAATAAAAAAAACGATTATGAACAAATTAACATTTATTTGTGTTCTAAACTCAAAAATATTTGAATTTTCTATTTTTCATATTAGGCGGTTTATCGGCATTATACATTTGCTTCTCATTCAACCTGCCGAAAGCAAAGCGCGGAAAAAAAAAGAAAATTAAATCATAGTTTAAACAATTTAAATATTTTTTTTTTTAATAATTCATGATAAAATATTTTTCGTTATTTTGTTTTATTTCTTCAAAAGTGTATTGTAAAACGTCGTTTGATACACGTGGACATTTTGTTATTGCAGTTCTCGGCTCAAAACCAACCTCGCCTACGGCTCGGGTGTTAATTCCGCCTCGAATGCAATAACAAACATTCTCCACTTGTATCAAAATGTACTTCTTAATTCATCCAATTTTTTTCATTCGTGTACTGTTTTGTGTAAGTATTTGTATTTATTTTGAAACATGTAATAATGATTAAAAGGTTATTTGACATACGATTCACTGTAGGACCAATTCTAATAAGACAACATGGTTTTATGAATCTTGTACTGAGATGTTTTCCAACAGTCATTACTCCTTTAATACCTTCAAAATCTGATAAGTCTCCAACAAACGTAAACCTTTATTTCTGAGTTGAGCTACCATGATTACTGACACATGCCTGCACTGACTGGACAGGTCCAATCAAATATGTGTGGATTGCTCCTCAAAAGACCATTTCAGACACTAATCTACATCCTCACATGACCTGCGGGATAATTCCGTCACACTATCAGTACAATGCGGATTCAACTAAGAACAGGAATGTCGATGACCTCGATCTGTCAACTGAAACTTGAAAAGTACGGCTTGCAGAGAACATTTTGTTGTTATCCGTTTTTTAATTTTATTTGTTAACCCGTTTTTGTCATTTGTATCTCACTGACTTTGCTCCAAAATGAGTAAACGAGGTGCTGTTTTGCTAAAACGTCACATTATGGCGCAAGGTCATTCCTATTCTTAAGAATCGCATTGCATTCGATTTGCATTGGGTTTCATTTTGACAGTTCAATAACATTCATTGCGTTATTTACGTTGTTAAGCAGACAATATTTAGAACATATGAAGCAATGGATTAGCAATATACTTCAAAATCATTCAGATTGTGATATAGTAGATATGTTACGCAATTAGGGTGCTGATCAAGATAATGTCTGGAGTATAAAACAGACTGTTACCTTGAATTTGTTTCTGTGTTTCTTCTCACAGTAGTCGGATAGGATAAACCGACCTCACATAGTTTGTAAAATATTATTGATGTGTAAAGTCTACGGGTTTGTTTAAACCTGCTTAAAAAAAAGTTTGTTTGTTTTGATGATATGTGATATTTAATTACAGAATTAAATATCACATATCATCAAAAGAAGACAAACTTTTTTCGAAAATTTTAAACAAAACACAAGTGAAGCCGTAAAGGGCTACATGCATCATTTTCCCTGTGAAAGCACAGCAATAACAAAGGGCAATTATTTATATTGGAACGAACCCCTAAGTGGCGTGCAGCTCACGAAATGTTTAATTGACTTATTGAGAATGAGTTTTTAAATCTATCGCTACAATCGCTTGCGCGCTCATCGCTTTGTGAGGGGAGGCAGTATATGACAAGTAATCAGATGCTATAATTTAATGTTTGTTTCATTTGTTTTACTGTGTTGCTTCAATTATTTTGATGATGCTTGAGAATCCTAATCTATCCTTAAAGAAGACATTAACTTTGATATCAGTCAACGGTTTACGCTCTCTCACTAGCCATAATTTAAGCAGAAAACAAATCGCGAACGAAACAATCCGGAAGAATATTAATTTGTCTTAGCATAACTGATTTCTAGTATAGTCTAGCTAGGTTGCCGTGTACAAATGGGATCTTGCAGTGCATTCTGGGTTTATGCTAACTATGTAACAGCAAGAAATTATGAACGCGTCCAGCATAAATTTTCTAAAATTTGTACTGGACTTGATATATGGTTTGCAATATACCAAATACATTGCGCAATGCGAATAATACGCTTTTTTTCTAATCGCACTTTTCGTAAATAGATGGCGCATGCCAATACCGACGGCATACATAATTATTTTCTTTACAGTCTAATTAGAATTAAATCAAACTAACTATATCTATAAATATAATTTATTTAAAAACAATAACAGAGTAAAGTAAATTTATAACACACCCAAACTTATATATAGATACAAATTACTGGCAAACTATAATATTAAATAACAATACAGCTCAAATTATTTCTGAATAGTTGCCAGTCGGCATTACGACAAGACTGTCACCAGGCAACACCTACGCGGAATGTCAGATGACAACAAAATAGTGGCCATCGATTATTTCAAAAACAGGTCGTAACATTAATTCGCAATAAATAATTCTGAATCAGCCTATGAAGATGATATTCTTGTTGGAAATAATATTTCGTGTGTAATTCAAGGGGAAAATTACATTTAAATGTAATGTTCCCTTTGAATTAATTACACACGTTTACGTTTTTCGCGTTTAGTTATGATATGCCAGTAATGCCCTTTTCTCCAGAATTAGTGAATCTGCTGCCCGTTAATAGCAACACATATTTAACTAATTATCCTTCCCAAACTATACCGAAAATTAAATTATTTTCTTTCACAACTAAAGAAAACCAATTATCTGAAAAGATTACGTTTAAACTGGATTCTTAATCAACATTCTCCACAAATTCAATCTTCTAAGTTATTCGAATTTCTAAGCTGTAAGTTACAGACTTTATGTGTATTTTTACGTATACTATAATCGAGAGGTAAGCTGCGAGGGCCAGATTTGTGAGGGGAGGGAGGCAGGTGCAATAGCCCTCTGTTACACGGGTCACTAGTCACTGCGCTTTACTACAACACATTGCATCTCCCACCCAATAAACGTACTATAAATTAATCACAATTATTAAAATATTGAAAATAATTGAGTAGGTATCTACGACTCATTGAAGGAAAGGTTATGTGAATAAAGTTCTTTTTAACCATTAATTTTTAGAATTTAACCATGATAATTAATTAACAAAATCGTAGAACTTTTGTTTAGTTATAACATTAGGAAATACTCTACAGTATAGATACTAAAATAAAATAAATATCGTTTATCGGGGAGGGTTTAATACAAACGAAGCTAATGTGGCAACCAGGTGTGAATGCTAACTCATAATCAGTAAAGGCGGGGGGTGTTTAATGAATCATAATTGTTCAAGCTCAAACATCAACTGAGCATGTTACTTTATATCATAATGTGCTGCAATAAATAGAATCTAAATCATCTTCAATACATGAAATATATTTCATCAGAACGGAATTTGCCGAAAGATAGGTGAAACAAAAAGTAGAAAAAAACAAATTACGTGGTAAATTAGTCACTGAAAATAAAAAGACGATAGTTATAAATTTGCATTGGTTAATGATAAAATAATGGGGGTAGATAGTGAGCACGATAGAAATGTAATTTGTATGAAAGTAGAATATTGTATTGAAGAGTCGCGCCGTTCGTACCAAGCGCCGCTGCCGCCGCGCGCCGCGAGAAAAAATTACCTTATGACCAAACTAAACCGCTACCATTACCCGAGCTAAACAGCTCAATGTCAACAAATTACACGACAACTTTTGTATAATATCAGATTTTATGAACTGCGAAATGTGGCTAGAGAAATGTAAGTTCAAGGGTATTAAGTTCGCATATTAGACCAATAAATATAAATCACGCAGAGCCAGCACACCGCATTCGTGACCTAGATAGTTTGGAGGAAAAAGAAACAAACGACGGCCGGCAACACGTCAGTCAGCACCTATGATACTTAAAGCAAATTTATAGCAGCTGGAACTCCTTTATCCAAGTTTGTACGCCTTCGCGAGTGAAGAGAGTAGGTCGATGGGGTTTCACGAATATTTCGTTATGGCAATCTGGTTAGGCGCACTGAGCCTAAATGGGTGAAAGCACGCTAACCTGCGAAGAGGGTTTCCAAACCAATTAAGGGCTCCACGAAGGCATGGGAGAGCTTGCAGCTGGTGGATTACGAGCTCGATGGTACTCAGTGCGCCGATTCATCGCCGACGGGACTATAAGTGTGCGACACGCGAACCCAAACCGATCGACCGGAACGTTCCTACCGGTATACTAAATGTAATATGCTTAATATTTTGAATATTTCCGAGCGTTGCTATCAGTAGCAAAACGATTTAGTAACTTATTTTTATATTTTAAAATAGCAGGCCTAACTAAACCTCTTCGAGACTATTCAGTAGAGGAATCATGCTGATTAACTTTGAATAAGAAAGAAAAGAAAGAAAGAAAAATGCGTTTATTGGCATTACAGCAAAAAATACACCTTAAAACTATAAAAAAACAGAAAACAATATTATTATAATGCCTAAAGGGCCTCAGCTCAGCATAATGTCAGATGACAACACAAGGTGTACCACCTGACGCTGATTTTCAGCTGCAACCCACGAGTGCCATACGCTAGAATAATAAACACATAGAGAAGTGTGTGTCCGTGTTTAATTAACTAAGAGAATAAATTATTGGTGATAATTTTTAAAAAAGCTCATACAAAATAAAATAAAATGTTGTGACATACATGTATGTATGTGTTGTGTTATTTAAAAAAAATATATTATAAAAAACAAGAAACAAAACTTGCTTCCATCTCTTCAGATCGTTTTTTTGCGGTCGGTTTTAAAAAGATAATTTAGTTTTTTGTAGTTAGTGTCAAAATAGTAGCTTAAAAGTGTTATAATATTTAGGTATATATTTAGAATTGGCTCCTTACTAGCATTTATTTGATCACAAAAAAAAACCCTCCCTAAAAATGTAATATCTCCTTAAAATGTTATAGCCCTATGTCACTCCCGCAATTAAAACGAATCTAATGATACCTCATATTAAAATCCATTAAACCGTTTAGGCCAAAGAAATAGATATACAACCATACATATACGCTCAAAAAACATAACCCTCCTTGGCAGTCGGGTGAAAACTTTTTGACTTTACGAATTTTCTAGCTATTATAGTAATGAAGCATGCATGCAAGAAGTGATAATATTCCGCCTAATAAGTGAGTACTTACTTTCAGTTCAACGTAAATCTGTCACATACATGATGTAGGTACATACACACCCATATTTTATGTAACTGCGATCAAAATAAATGATTCACCTGTTATTGAGAAATATAGGTAAGTACATAATAATATGTCTGTATTCACGAGAAAGAGGTCGAATCGATCTACATGAACCGCTATTTTATGAATGTCATTTTTACTAAATCAGCTAAATGGTAAATTAAAAAAATCTGCTAAAATAAAATTGCTTCAGGCTAGAGGCAAGCCCTGCAGAAACAAAACTAGCAATCTCATGAAAAATACGAAAGCTACGTTTCACTCTATTATGATTTCGTATAGAAAATTCGTTTCAATAAAGACAGTAACATGAATATCATGCTGAAAGACATAAACTTGTTTCACCGCGCTCGTTGCCAATTTCAGTGCACTCAGTTAAATTCGTCACAAGACATTTTTCAACGACATTGTCGGGATCGCGTGCTGTCATACAGTGCACTTCGTTTTCGTAAATGCATGCACGTCTGTGAGACTGTAGTTTGAGTAGCATCCACAGTACCGTGTTTACCATAAGGGAACACGGGGCCCGTGCCCAGGGCCCCCGTTCTCACGGGGGCCCCGAAAGGCCGATTCAACGCTCGCACTCAAAAGCGCATTTTTTTTCTTCTATTTATAGGTTAATTCAAACCTGCAGCTTAACGAAGTTCTATTTCTTAAAACAGTTAAGAACGTGTATTTAATTTGTACCGATTACCCATATTAAATGTAAAATCATAATAGAAAAGTGTTTTTCTTTCAACTACCTACGTACTAGGTAATGTTAACATTAATCACTACAAAACCGATCACAAAGGACGTATTTTTTGCTTAGAACCTAAACAGTGCAGAAATGTTAAATTTTTTATTATATACATATAAATGTTAATTTTAAATTCTCATTGTTGCACAGTTTTTAGGGTTCCGTACCCAAAGGGTAAAACGGGAACCCTATTACTAAGGCTCCGCCGCGCCGTCTGTCTGTCTGTCCGTCTGTCACCAGACTGTATCTCATGAACCGTGATAGTTAGACAGTTTAAATTTTCACAGGTGATGTATTTTTGTTGCCGCTATAACCACAAATATTAAAAAATTGAATAAAATAAATATTTAAGGGGGCTCCCATACAAAAAACGTGATTTTTTTGCTCGTTTTTGCTCGATATTGATAACGGTAACAAGTAGATGCTTGGAATGTTCACAGAATATTTAGTTATATGTTCACTTTAAAAATAAATAATTAAATTAAAATAAAACAAATATTTAAGGGTGGCTCCCATACAAAAAACGTGATTATTTTGCCGTTTTTATAGATAATGGTACGGAGAACACTTCGTGCGCGAGTCCGACTCGCACTTGGCCGGTTTTCATTATTGCACTGTTTTTTGCAAATTTCACTTTTAATAACTGCATATTTAATAATTGAAAGCTTTAAATGTTTGAGGAGAAGATGAATTAAACTATGTTTTCACTTGAGTTTTTATTTTGAGTAGGTATATTTTATCACGGTATGTAGATTGGTAGTTGAAAGAAAAGTAGATGACGCACCTTGCTAAAGTGAGTAATTAATGCACTCGTGTTAATTAAGTCCTAATAACTAACATAACACTCGTGCACCAATAACTCACTTTACGCTCGACGCAACAATCTACTATTTTTTGTCAGTCACGTCTTTTTTTTTACCTTCCAAAGGGGCCCCAAATTGTTGTGTCCAAGGGCCTCAGCCTGCTCTAAGACGGCCTTGAGCATCCATGGTATTTTACCTGATAGGAAATTCCTTATACAATCATTATGTCAATGTGTTTTGTTTCGGGAATCCTGCAGAGCTACAACATCAAGTAGGTTCTAAATATGTAACGTTTCATTTTATCACTGTAGTTAGGATTTTATTGTTGCACCTAAAAAATACATACGAGCTAAAATAAATACTCACGCATACGAGTTGTATTTATAGTCGTCCTCTATCTGTGGCTGGCGTACTTGGTACCCCAGGTCAGCGCCATAGTCCGGCGGGATTATCGACCAACTGTTCTCGTAGTTGTAGTAGTCCCCATAGACCATCTCGCCCTCACCCATCATTCTCATCATACACTGTCAACGTCCACGATATTCCTGTTTATTCTACACTGAACACTCAAAAACTACCGTTGACTGACGAAGATTTTGTATATAAATAATTAAAAAATGTTGATTGCCTCAAATCACCGCTGATAAGGCAAATGCATAACAAAGCTTAAATTATTTGACAGATTAGTGTGAACGCGAGGAGCCATGTAGGGACCACGACCGGTGAGCTATCGACTGATCGATGCTACACCGGCCCTTATCAATAAAATTGTATCGTTATCATATCTAACAGCTTTCCCCCGCGATATGGGACTTTTATAATAGGTACACTACGACAACTCAACGCCGATGTTGTAGGTAGATAGTTTTATCTGTGTCAGATGTAATGTGCGAGCGAAACGTGCCAGTGTCACCGCTCGTGTTATGAAATCCTGGAATGACAGGTGATGGACTAAGTCTTGATAAATAGGCAACGAAAATGGTTGCTTATCTGCCTCGTACTGTAACCTGCAGGCGTTGAAATATGTGGTTTATTTATATGGAATAGATTAATGGCATGCCTATGTAGGTTCTAGGCAAATACACGAACTTAAACATTAAGGTAGATTGCCTTCCCTCTTGAGCAGGGTTTCCCAACCTTTTTTGTGACGAGCCCCCCCAGATTATAAATAACATTTTCATGCCCCCTTTATTTTTTTCGTGTCAAAAAAATAAACGCACAAAAAATATTTTAACAACATTTATTCATCAATTACAACTTTTATTACTATTAGGATGATCAAATGGATATTAGTGTTTTTACTAGTAAGGTACTTGAGATTGCATGCTCTGTACTAGCTGGTCTATTCTAGGATTTCTAGGTACAGTTTTTGCCAGAGCTATTGACAGGTCGCTATCTACGGCAAGATGATTTCGCTGCTTAGTCTTTATTAAATTGTTTTTTCTTTCGAAAATGCAAACGCATCCCGCGCCCCCCTTGCCATCTCTCTACGCCCCCCTAGGGTGGTGCGCCCCATCCCGTCCTGTTTTTGAGTTTCAACAGACAGTTGAGAACACTTTGCTAAAATAATTTGCTGAAAAAAAAAACAATAAAAGTCGAATTTGATTTGTACCGAAACATTTAAATATTAATCTTGATAAAATTGTCAACCAACTCATCTGTAACATAAGTATTTAGTTACCCAAAAGCTACGAAATTACCGACGCTTTCGCTGTATCAAGTACATACATTTACAAACGGTCATTTACAAAAAGGCGGTTGTGTACCTCTGGTGGGACTCGAACCCACAATCCTCGGCTTAGGAGGCCGATGCCTTATCCATTGGGCCACAGAGGCGTGCGGCAGTGAGACGCGAGTAGACGCACCCGTTCGGCGGCGCTGACGGCGACGTTGCGTCACCGCGCGTCATCGGGCGCGTACGATCGCACACACGTATAGGTACCTACACTGATTATGTATTACATTAGTCATACATACATAATTAATGTCAACACAATAAGTTCAATGTCACATGGTCAAAAGCAGAGCGAGCTGGACGAAAGTTTGCCTCAAGAGGTGCCAATAGTTCCGGATTGTATATATAAACCCATTCAACTACATAGCTATTTGTTTTTCTACTATGTTGCGTTAAAATTAACTTTATATGACGTCACGGCGGACTTCCTAATTTTTTTACAGCATTATAATGTTTGTACCAGCTAACAACTATTACATAGGTAGGTCTATGTCTATCAACCTGCCTACATGTTTCTTTCTAGTGCCTTATATGGTTAGAGGAGTGTCTAATGTACTACATACATCTTTTTAGTTTGATTGATTACTATTGGAACTGCGACCTACCAACCAAAAGTGGCATACCTACATATACCTAATTATTATTATCGTAACATTTGTTACTGACTTATCGGTTTGACTTATCGGTCGTCAAAAAATCTTTAGGTACAATGCCTTTAGTCTGTTTCAGAAGTTAATTTATTTTAACTAATAAAAGTATGTCTGAATTATGACATATAAAGTTAAAATAAATATTTAAATATATTATTTAAAAAAAAAAAAAAACCAATAAAATAATCTGTTTTCTTACAGACATGTTTTCAGTTTGACGAAATACCTAAATTATTTTTTTTTTTAAATTAATGGAGACGAGATATTTTTGTTTACAATGAATAACACACTGGGCACTACACCACGCGGATACGTCAATGTGTTCATTTTCAAACTGGTACCCTCGTAGGTCTAATTTTAGCATCACAGCTATTGACACGACACGACATCGACATACGGGCTATTTCGACATATACTCAGTTAGTTACCAATATTACATAACTAATCATAAGTTACTAGACTAGTCTTTTTTTCTGTCCAAAGGTTGCTTGCGCTCTAAACGCGAAAAGAAATCAATCTCTGCCAAAACACATTTTTTCACTTATTGTGGAACATTGTGGACTATTTTCTATTGGAGGAATGTGGGTAGCAATCAAACAATTGTTTGCAAACATTTTTTATTTTATTATTAACTAATTATATTTATTTATACATGGCCTAACAACTAATAAATACGATACAATATACCTATTACTACTTACAGCTTGTGAGTTTGAGCGGTGCTCTGCGAATCGATTGTTAAAACACCTTAGAAATACTGTACAAATTAGGTAGATACATAGGTATTTGCATAATAAATTAAATATTAGTAGCAATATTCTAGAAATGTCAATAAATTATAAGTAGCGTTTTTTCATTCGTTAAAGTAAGTAAGTCATTATGGTGTCTAATTTATGTTTTGTTTTTAACTCATCATACGACAAATACCTGCTTCTAACTTCTGAGATAACATTTTTTTTTTAAGATTATTTAGAAATAACCGCGTATTATTTGAAAATGGGTAAATGCTAAAATATTTTCTGAACAAATGATATAATTTAATAAAGATTGTGAACAATATACTGCTAGATCATAATGTGGGTAGATAGGCAGATTTCGAAAAAGACAAGTGAAATCTACCCACATTTAGATTTAATTTAATTTTGACGAAATATCTATCTGCATACGATTTGATTATTATAACGGCCGTGTTATGCATCGCCGGTAGGGTTGCCAGGCCCAAACGTAGAAAAGCCGGACACAGGTTAATTTTTAGCCGGACATTTTGCCCTGAAAGCTTGACATACTGGTTTTTTAAAGAAAAAAAATTGATGATGGTGATTATATTATATATTATTATTATGAATCTCATTTTGTTGTTACTAAAGTAATTTATACTTTCGTTCGGCATCTTTTGGCGGGGCGGGATTGACAAAAACCGGCCAGACTTGTATATATTTGGCCGGACACTATTGTAAAAAGCCGGATACCTGGCAACCCTTATCGCCGGTCACTAGGTTGGACCACAGTCGTGTACAGTCAATCGACAGTTTTCATTTCAGATATTGGCAGCATCCAAGAGACAAATTTTCCGATTTTGGAATTGGTTAGTGCCACTGCGCCCATAGATTATTCACTTATAGAGTTGTAAGTAGTAGTATGTAGACACTTTTTAACGCGAAAGTTTTTTATTTGTCAAGTCTACAACTGAAATGAACGATTTTACCGTTGGGGTATCTGACGAAGGCGTTCTGGTTGCCGAAACGTTTCTTGCACACGAGACACACGTCACCGTCATTAATAACGATGCTCTTCGATGCATGGAACTGTTCGAGCTCTTGTGTCTGTAACAAACATAAGACATAATCCATACTAATAAATAATTATAAATGCAAAAGTAACTCTGTCTGCCAGGTTGTCTGTCTGTCTGCTACCTATATACGGCTGAACGGATTTCGATGTAAGATGATGACCTGGCTTTAGGATACTATTAATTCCGGTAGTAAGTTCCCGTGGGATGATTTTGAACCTCCATGAGTGCGAAGCCGCGGGCAAAAGCTAGTATTTTATATTAAAACTATCAAATGGCGACATATTACGGTTAAAAAGATACAGTCAGTTGCCGAACAGACGCACGGACAGTCAGGCTTACTAATTAATAGGGACCCGATGGCCATTGGCTGGCTTTCAGTACTGCCTACCCACATCTCCGGGATACGCAGTCTCGGAACACATCTCGACAAGCTCACATATTATAGGTATATAGGGGTATATGTACCGACACTATGGAAACCAAATAAAGGGCGACTCCGAAGAAATCTGCGTCTCATTCACACACGAAAATTCAAATTGAATCGATATAGATGCAAAAACTATTCAAAAAGGCAGTGATCAGATACCAAACAGCACTTTAAAAGTTAATTAAAGATAAATATCGCACAAACCTGCACTTGTTCAGCGTACCACAATCCTTTGATGACCTGCATGCGTCGCTTCACTGTGAGCTGTCGGTCCATAGCGCACCCTAGAAAATATTTCAGACGATCCAGGGGAACTGAATCTGGCAACACTGACAGGGCCTGCAATCATGAGATCATTCGTTATATAAGTTTATACATTACTGAATAAAGGATTCTACCGTACCGAACACTTCAATGATAAATAGTTGGAAGCATTACGGTTACGCAGACTGGGTTAATGTACATGACAGTGCCACCCGTGGGATACGTATTAACTAGGTACTTCTTTTAAGCCCCATCATGTACGCTTATCTCTTCCTTAGATATAAAGACCAGTATGTGGGTCATCAACCACGGCGCCCGTCTCTCCACAACTATATTTTATGCCAAATGAAAGTCGCGAAAAAATAGGATCTGTCTTTACCAAACTTACTTTCAAGGGTGATATATGGCTGGCATATTGATCCAAGATATTGAGTGCCCTCTCCAAGTCTGGTACAGCTGTCTCCGGATGCCTCGGTACATTAGCTAGAGATTTTCCTATGAAAGCACTGCTTTTATCAGGGTTTATGAGAATCTTCATCAGTATCACGTATACGTCTGTGCCCTTGAAGTTTGGTCTCGCGCCTACGTCGTCGCAGTACTTTAATGCTCTATCTACATCGCCTGAAAGAAAATAACATTTATCATTGCAATTTTTGCAAGAGTAAAGAACCCATATAGGAGTTGCTAAGACTTACTAGGTACTTATATCATATTTTACTAACTGGATGAATTTGCAAATAGGCGGTTTTAAAACAATCATAAAACAGGGCCTCAAGTCTGCTATTACAATAGTGTCAGAATGGTCGATCATTGATTTCATAATTGTTGATTTTGACAACTTTGGTAATCTACTATTATAATGGCGTCATTATGACTTTCCAATGGCCGGCCACTGACACTACATTGAAAGAAATTGCATATATTGGTAATCTCGTACATAATGACAAATGAATGACATTTCTACTAATGGGTTTTATAATAATGGCAATACGACAATGCCATTATAATAACACAATTATATTACGAGAACATTGACCGACCAATGATCGACCATTATGAATTTACCAGATTACGAACTTTTAGCAAAATGACAATGTCATGACAATGGGATCGTGTTGGAATGACTGAATTTATAAAAATAGCAGACTTGGGCCCCAGTTCTATTGAAACCACACACTCGCTCCTCGCCGGTCTCTTTAATTGACATTATATACCTACAATTTTAATTTCAACAAGGTTTTAACTTTTATTATTTTATTAATATATTATATCGTTTTTTTTTTATGTTTTGTGAATGTGAGAACGTTGGAGGCTGTATAGACTATAGATGTGTAGACCATTTTCTATTTTGTTAAGTAACTGGTACTTTTGACGGGCGTTAGGCGTACACTGTCCTTCCATACCTATTAACACTGTAATTTGAAAATATTGTAAAGCCAATTATTTTTAAAAGAGTAACCGTGGAGTTTCTTGCCGGCTCTTCTCCATAGGAAACGATCAATTAGAGCCGTGCACACAGCTTCTGACGTTTCATAAGTGCCCTTGCCTATAAGGGCACTTATGAAACGTCAGAAGCTATGTGCACGGTATTATGTGAAATAAAATATTTTGATTTTGATTTTGACAAACTGCTTATATTCCTCCTTATAATACGTCGAAGTATAAAAGGATCTATTGTAGCTTCATTCTGTAAAGTGAAATTATGAGTTGATATTTTGATCAATGGCTAATGGCTTAATGAAACTTGACAGGAGATTTACCCCGAACTAGGAACAAATCTGACTTTTACAACGCAGGAAATTGAAATTCCAACTCTTGTCTCAATCAGGAAAAACTAAACAAAAATTGCACTAACCCAATATCAGCACATAAATGGCGAGTGCCTGCTCGTGCCGTCCTAACTTTCCGTAAATGATAGCTCGTTCCTCAAACAAGCTGTCAGTAGGGAAGTGCACAGCAACTCTCTCAGGAGTGTAATGTGCAGATTTTTCAAGAAACGCAAGTAATTTCAACCTAATGTGTTGTATCTCTGCATCTGTTAGATTCGCTTTCTTATCAGTTATTTTTTCTCTGTACTTTTGAATTAAAGAGTTGTGAAATGAAGAAGTCGTATCATTCCAGGTATGAATGACATGCTCCAAGTAAGGCATCACCAGAGATTCATGTTCCTTTTTAAGAAAATCGAATATATCTTGACGGGGCAAGATTTCTACTTCTACGTTATCGTCGGTAAACATCTTCAAGCCTTTTTCTGGGTATTCTTTCAATATGCAATCAGAGAACTTGAATATTAAATTTATATGTTCAGCTCCTAGAAAACAAATATGCTGCGTTAACTCAACCAATACCTACCACGGACCAGTAATGATATCGAAACCTAAACTAACCAAGTTTGTTCAAATAATTAATCGTTTCTTGATAAATATTCAAGCCTTCTCCGTGTTCCGTCGCCTGTTCTCTTAGTACCGACAGTAGCTGCAGTGCTTTCATATGCAGGCCTTTATTTTGGTATAATATCACCAATTCGCGATGCTTCCGGTGCTGTAGCAACACTGTCTCGGCTTCTTCTACACGACAATTATTGCTGTTTCGTAGAAGAAGTGAAATCTCAGCATTAATCTGAAAAGTTGATCACAATATAGTCCAATCAAACTTAATTCTCTTCCTCCTCTAGTACGTAGTGTTTTTTTTTTTTTTGGTTTTCGGTGTGGAAAATCCTCATGGATGTCCTCCGCCTTGGGGTGGGCGGAGGGGTGGTTTTTAGTCATTAAGAGTCTGACTGACAGAGTCAGACTCTTAATGACTAAAAACCACCCCGGTGTTCCCTTCGCACACTTTCACCGGGGATCTTGGGAGCTAGGATTACTTCCATGATCCCCGGCTGGTCTAGTACGTAGTCTTTTTTTTTTTTTTGTTGCCGAGGTGGAAAATCCTCATGGATGTCCTCCGCCCTGGGGTGGGCGGAGGGGTCTGTCAGACTCTTACTGAATAAAAACCACCCCGGTGTTCCCTTCCCACACTTGCACCGGGGATCTTGGGAGCTAGTATTACTTCCGTGATCCCCGGCTAGTGCCAGCCCGCCTCTGCGGGCCACCTCAAGTCTGGGGGGGGGCGGGGTTAGACCCCTCCCCGCGATGTCTGAAAGGGGCGCGCGTGGAACACTACGCGCCGCCACCTCGGGTCCAGTATGATAGGGGGCGGCGGACGTCCCCGAGTCCACCGTCCCTGGACCCATTTAGGGGGCCCGGAAGAGGGCATTATTTGCCCTCTGCCGACGCCCGGTGCGCCTGCTGCGGGCCGGGTGAGCGGACGAGATCTCCCGCTCCCTATCCGCAGCCTCCTTCTGCGACACGACTGTTTCGCAGAAGGATACCACCGCGTCCCAGGACTCCTCGCTGCCGGCCATCGACTCGACCACGGCCGGCAGCGACAGGTCACTGCCCACTCCTGAGATGAGGGCACGGCGAGGCTCCTCCCAAGCGGCACACTCTGCCAGCGTATGCTGCGCCGTGTCCTCCCGGCAGTCTAGTACGTAGTCTGCGTCAACCTTTGTATCATAAAATAACTTTACCAATAAATAGCACTTTAATAAAGTAGTATCTATCAACTCTAGTTGCTGCGTCCGCGTTGCCGTCGCCTCGTCTTGAACGATGTTGTTTTCTATGTTAGCTTTCGACTCCTTCAAATACTCTATCAATGCATTCAAAGCGGTCTGTAGATCTTTGCTCGACAATTTTTTCCTTTTTTCTTTGTCATCATTGTCTAGTTCAGGGAACAGTCTTATGACTTCAGCGGGATCTTTTTTAAGTTTAGTAAACTCCCTAATAGACTGGGAATATTGCTTATTGTCGAAAAGTTCCAATGCGTACAGGAATTGTATGTCCTGTATTCTCTCCTGCTTCTGTTCCGGTGTGCAGTCTGTGAGGCTCTGTAAAAAATATGGGTATGTTGAAATTGTACTTATAGTGCTTAAATGTGCTTATTACTTTTAGTAGGTACATGGTAAGTACCAATATTTTGTCTTTAATATTTTGTTATCCAATGTTGTCCTCCCGTGTGTGTTTTGTCATTCACGGTAGGTGATGAGGAGGCTGATGTTTCTATCTCCCAGGTCTACCTACGTTAAATTAGAAACCAAGTTACACTCGGCTAGGTATTCATGTAATATTCATTAATCTTGTAATTAGTTTTTCATTTCTCATACTCGGAAAGTAGTGTTTGTTTGATCTGAATAGCGGGTGCAAAGCGCTGCTTCCCACCCTAGGGCGGGAAAGACTCATAGTAATTAGTAATAAATGTTTTAGGTAGGTACCTACTTTATTTATGCATGGTGATGCCAGCGGATTTATTTTTATGTTTTTTAATCATATTTATTCTTATATATTTGGTTGTATAGGCATTCTATTCTAAGTACTGTTTGTTTTATTTTATTTTGTTAGCTATTATTATCGTATTTTTCGGGTGACCACTGAAAATCAGCGCTGTGCTGTGGGTCCCCCTTAGCACAGCATCATGCTGAGTGCAAGCCTTCTTGTCACAGTCATGACGTGCAGCTGCCGACTATTTGTTTTAGGTTTTCATATATTTTGCACGTGTTTCTGTGACAAATAAAATTATTTTTCTTTCTAATTGCTTGCCGCCCTAGGGCGGGAATGAATTTTAAAAATAGAACTAGGTATTAAAGGAATTAAGGAACAGGGTTAGGTAGTCGGCTACGGAAACTTTTACATAATTAAGAAAAATATCGATTAAAAAAAACTGCGGTCTTGTGAGTGTATAAACACCCAGTGAGAATTAAAAAAAAATACCTATTAAGCCAGACCACCCGCGGTGCGCGGTGAAGCGGTGTGTTCGATATTTAAAATTTAAAAAGACTATTATAATTTTATGGAATACTAACTCTGTAAGCTGTACCGAAATTCAAAATCTGGGTTTTATAAAGACTAATACGAGTATTTGATTAATAATGAATTCAAGCGATGCTGAAATGTTGACCCCAGATTCGGTTAAAGACGAGGCAAATACAGTAATCGAAAATCTTTTGCCAGAAATTTCAAATGAAAGTTATTTAAAATTGAAATACATATAATGATTTTTTGAAGTGGCGAGCAAACAAGAAAATAAAATATTTTAAAAAAACTACAAATTTTTACTTTCCATATATTCGAAATGAAAAGTAGAGTGTTTAGCGCTAAAGTGAAAGTCACCAATTGATTCCTTTCGACCCTTGTATAACAATCTACTATTTCAACACACTTAATTTGCTTGTAAAGTGACTCTTATGGCAACGCATTTAGGTTCATAATTGAGCTTATTTTTCACTCGTGTTTTTTACTTTACATTACCACACTAGTGTAAATTTAACTTTACTTTTTTTTTCAATCTCCGCAAAGTGTTTTTATGTCTAAAACCAATGAATATATTTGTGAATAAATAAACTATTTTTGGTAACTTATATATTATCAAAATTATCATCATTTCATCAAATTATTTTTTCTTTTTACTACATTAATTTGCGTATTCAAAACAATTATATTTTGTATACATATAGGCTGTTTAGCTGTTTTGCCAGTATCTATATTTACACATACGCGCGCATCGCTAGCGCGGCGCGCGGAAAAAACAAAACCAGCGCGCCATTTTCCTTAAATATTAACTGTTAACGTTTTCGTTGTGTGGTTAAATATTATCAAAAATATCGACTTCACTTACGGAAGAAGAGCAATACGTAGATTTGATTCCGCCGGAAATACTCGTGGCACGTAACGCGAGTGATAAGTACTAGCTGTTGCCGCCAAAATCTAGAGAGAAATACTTAGCGGCCTACGAAACTTTCATACAGTGGAAAAATAGCAAAATTGCCCAGTCATTTTCTGAGAACGTATTTTTGGCTTACTTCAATGAACTAGCAAATAAATACAAGCCCAGCTCGCTTTGGTGTATCTATTCCATGTTAAAAAGTAAAGTTATGGTCGCAAGTAACTCCTCGCAGGTGTGTTGAAAAACGTCGTATGAAACGCTATTGTGCATTAATCATTAATTGTAACATAATGTACAGACGCCAACAGGTTAAGCTACCCGAAACTGTCAAATTTTTCCAATCAACCTTAAGATAGAGCGATAAAGTTGAAAATCTATTTTAAAAAATTTACAGATTGTAGTAGCTTGATGTGCTTGGCGTCTGTACTATTATGAAAAGGCTAGACTATCACTCAAGTATACCACTTTATATATAATTTTCAGTAAACTGCATAGCTACTGTCGCCGTCACCACCAACTACCTACCAGGCTATACAAGGTCAAATTAAATTAGCTAGCGAAACTCCGCAGAAATAATTTGTTGTATTTTTAGATGTCTTTGCCTATCACGTCTGCGGAGTTTCGCTATCTAATTTAATTTGACCCAGTATACGTAGACAGAGTCAAATTTAATTGATGGGAATCGATATCTAAACATTAAACAACAAATTAAAAACTGTGGAGTTTCGCTAGCTAATTTATTTGACCTTGTATAGCCTGGTAGGTAGTTGGTGGTGACAGAATGTGTTTCTATCTGGCTGGCCCACCTGAACCACAGCAATGAAGCCGATGTAGACTGTTAGCTTATTGAATGTACTTGTCTCATCATCATCATCAATTCAGCCAAAATACGTCCACTGCTGGACATAGGCCTCCCCCTAAGGAGGGATTTGCCATAATCGTCACGCTTGGCAGGTGGATTGGCGATACTATACTGTATGTACTTGTCTAATCGCACGAAAATATTCAAGGTACCTCCGCCAGTAAGACAGAAACGGCTTTTAATTTCTTTCTGTTATTCTATTGCTTAGACTCTAAGCAATAGAGAAAACAACGGAGGGCCTTGAAATTTTTATTGGAGATACTCCTTCCAATGTACTTTTCAAATTATTCATTTATTTTGAAAAACATTGGATATTACACCACAAATTCCATTCGTAAGTTTTTTTCTATCCAGTCCGTTTTTATCCTTAATATTTACAAGTCAAAATCGCACGCCAAATTAAAGCATTTTCAATGTAGGTACTTACAGGGATTAATGCGTTTTTTGTGATAAACGTCATAGCTAACGGAGAAAAGGGATCTGTTAATTTATGTAGTTTTGTTAGCAAAAAGTAAGGTCAGCATGACAACGTTTGATAAATAAGAATGCGCACATACATTTTGACATAGTATATTTTTACAAATTAATATTTAAAATAATGCGGTATGATTTATTTGATGATCTTTGCTTTAGTATCCAGATCGTCACGAAATTCCTAATTGCCCTTTTGACGTAAACAGTTGGCTTTTTAATCGCCATAATGTCGCCTTTACTGACAGTATTGAATTATAGATATTAACTTGTAAGTTTATTTTTGATTCAGACACAAATGTTTTGGAACATCCGATAAATCAATCGCATTGATGCCAATAAAATCGAATGCTACCATATTCTTTACTTTGTATAAAATTCAACATACGGAAAAGACAAAATGGTGTATGAAACTGCACATATCTAGGTTTTAAAACACTCGTGTGACACACGCTCGTGTTTTAATAACACGTGTCATGTAGATATTAGTTTCATTCTACTATTTTGCTGATCTTACATGCAATTCGCTTTCAATAAGTAAAGTTATTTTTTACTTAGCCAAGTTAAGTCAGCTTACCATCAGCCAGTTGATGCCATCTTTAGGACACATGCCTGGCCGATGCGTTAACTGAAACTAACAATTTGACGCAGCAATAAGTTAATTATTCAAAAATACAATTATGTACCTACTTATCGCATCTAAAAAAACGCATTAATGTAAGTAGGTACCTACAATGAAAATGATTTAATGGGGCCGGCAAGTGAAAGCTCATCTCAGATGGCGCCACTACTGTACGAACCCTTGTCATTGAGAGTTAAACATTTACACGCTTCGGATTTCTTATTTGCGTTGATTTCTTGTCAAAATTCCGATTTAGAAGATGTATTCCTACTTTTTTTATATGTATATTCTGTTTATAACATACACAACATAACATCACGCCTGTAATCCCCGAAGGGTTAGGCAGAGGTGTACCTAATAGTACACCCACATTTCGCCAGTTATGTTTAAGTCCCATGTAATAGGGGGCGAGCCTATTGCCATCAACCGGGCACAAATCCAGACTCCGGGCTGCTTCTGAGAAATTCCTAATGGAAAATCCCAATATCACTTTGCCCGACCTGGGAATCGAACCCGGGACCTCATGCTCAGCAGTCGTTTTTTATGTATATTATTATGTATATATCTATGTATTTATTCTTGTATTTTATAGTTATTTTCGTGTTATCTATCCCATAAGTTGCCCTGCCATGTTTTCTCTCTGCATCACCCTAAGGTTGACTCGTAGAAAATGCCTCAGGCATTAAGTCCGCCTTTGTACGGTATTTTTTTTTACTTGTGCACAAAGTTTTAATGAATAAATATTTAAGCTAATTGACTACTGTTTCGCTAGTTGTGTGAAATGGCTACGTAGTGACACAATTAATTTTCCTGACTGTAGTTTGCATGCATGTATAAAATAGATTAAGCGGTTATATATTCAAGTGTAATGTTTGTGTCTTTGCCTAGCAGTGGGACAGCGTAGGCTAGGAAAAAAAAAACATATATATAAATGAATAAACTGTATGTGATCGTAAATGTAATTAGCTGGATCGAATCGCCATTTTTTTTTTCAATTTGCTGTAGATAGAATTGCATTAATTTATAGTACTTGGAAAATATGTAAGGTAAAAGAAGAGTTAAGAAAAACAGGTGCCTCTTTACGTGTAATATGTTGTTCCTAAATTCTTTTATAATTTTATGGTGTCTAAACTTGCATGGTACCTTTATTGAATGTTTACGTAGGCTACACTCTAGACTCTAGTGTATAACATTGTATCATACGTTAGAAAGTTTGTCGTTATATTTTAAGTCTTACGACGGAAATTAACCATTAATTTGTTCGTTTGTTTGTTTTTATGGGCAGTCTGTTTTATTATAGTTTATTTAATTGCAATACAAAAGTTAAAACTTACATTTTAAGTTATGTGAAGGAGGTAAATGGAGGTTACGTACAAATAAGAGGAAATGGTTTTTGACTTCCTAGTCAAACTAAAAATAAACATTTTTTAATACCTACATACCTGAGTAATTACCGATATTTTCATAGTTATTTTCCTTGTGTTTCCGTGTGTTTATGACACACTCTCGCCCCGCTTTTAGGCTCAAACTTTGCTCGCCTTATCGCTTTGAGTCACTATTTTCAAGTTTCTCATCTCGAGGAAAGTGCTGGCCTCCAGTTTCTTTACAATTTGGTACACAACAATTCTTCAATAATGGTCTCTAATTATGAATTTACTATTAATTCCTTACACAAAATGGTTTGTTATTGGTCTTTGTGCTACTAGCGCCACTTTGACAGTTGTTGGCCCCATTTGGCGTGCGATTTACACTTGTAAATATGAAGGATAAAAAAGGGGGGCTGGATAGAAAAAAAATTATGAACGTAATTTTTGGTGTACCTACCTACTACTACTATCCAACGTTTGTGAAAATAAATGAATTAAGTATTTGAAAAGTAAATTGGAAGGAGTACCTATCTCCATAAAAACCGAAACGACATGCCATATCTGTCTTAGTGGCGGAGGTACATTGAATATTTTCGTTCGATTAGACATTAGGTACATTCAATAAGCTAACAGTCTACATCGGCTTCGTTGCTGTGGCTCAGGTGGGCCAGCTAGATAGAAACACTTAGTGACGGCGACTGTCGTTCTGTAAAATGGAACACTGTTCACTCCAGTGACAGTGTTCCACATTGTTCACTCCAGTGACAGTGTTCCACATTGTTGACTCCAGTGACAGTGTTCCACATTGTTCAAATACACGTTGCTCAGCACTTACACTGCACTTGCATCTAGTTATGAACTAATGAGTAACTGCGTAGATAAGTATTAGAAAATAAACTTACATTTATGATTTTTATAATTTCTCCTTCTCGCTTTTTAATTTGGGTGCGAAACATTTTGTTTTTATTTATTTTAACAGCACGTCCTTTTGTTGCACTGAACTTATAGTACTAACCAATGAAATTATTTTCAATAAATTACGCGTTTTCCTCCTTCCTCATTAATTAGTGTCAAGCGCCTACATTTGATTTAATTAATAAGTGCCATGGCGTACATCACAGTCAATTATATTTTACAGTACCTAAATAGGTAATGAAAATAGGTTATGTACCTAATATTATTATCATAAGAAGATCAGGTTCAAAATCTATGGCTTATTTACAAATATAAAAATGTGCAGAATTTTTGAATGAAAAACATCGATCTCTACATTATATCTACTAAAAATTACTTTAGAAACAGCATGTTGTGCGAGGCAATCTCGCACTGCGCACTCATGTTAGCAGGAAGGAACTCAGTGGGGTTTTAGTCGGTACTCTGCCTCCGACGTGGCCTTCCAACAAAATTTCCCCACAAAAAAAGTTTTTGTTGTGTTACGTATGGCTGGGGTCAACAGGCTTTGATATCAGGTATGTGGGCATGGAAAACGATGACCATTTCGAGTGATACTCATATGTGTGGAGTTCCGCAGATTTCGGTTCCCGGCCGCTCTTGTGGTACCTTGTATAATTATTTATGGTGGTTGTGCGGTCTGATCTCTCCACTAGTGTAAATATCTTGTGTTATGCGGTAATATTAGTGACTAGCTGCGCCCCGCGGTTTCACCCGCGTAAGTCTCGATCCCATGGTAATATCGGGATAAAAGTAGCCTATGTCTTAATCCAGGGTGTCAGCTACCTCCATACAAAATTTTATCAAAATTGGTCCAGCCGTTTGAGCGTGAAGAAGTAACAAACATACACACACACACACTCACAAACTTTCGCCTTCATAATATTAGTGTGATGTGATAACCACCTTTGAAGGTACCATCCTGCTGCCTCATCTCGGGGTGAGACATAGCTGAAATCTACAGGTTGGGTCTGCAAAGAGCGAATAGCGCCTTAAAACCCTCTCAAGCAAACTATTTGCTGCAAAAAGTAGCCAGGTTTTTTCATATTATTATAATAAATATTTTGACTTCGACTGTTCGAAATCTGATATATTGAGAATCTGGTATTTATAGAATCAGGTGTTTTGAGAATCAGGTATTTTGAGGAATCTGGTATTCTGAGATCGACCCAACCGAAACGCTATGATTATTGTGGCGAACATACATGCGAACTACGCGTCACACTGACGTCACGCAAAATCCTGCATCGCGCAAGCAGTTTACCGCGCGACTAACATAAGTATATTTTATTTATACAACGTCCCGACTTCAATCGTCGGGCAGTTGCCCACCCACCAGACACAACACCCGTCTGGTCGGACGATCCTCCCTTCTCTATAATTTACACCCTGTTCCTCATACCTCTATAATTCCATAAAAATGTGTGGAATCTAGGCTTTATAAGGGCCGGATCCACAAATAAATGTAACATTTATTTAAGGACTTCGTGAAAGTAGAGGTAGCAATAAAAGCGTTAACTAATATTGACATCACATCGAAAATATGTAGTTAACAATCAATCATTTATGCTACTTAAAACTACTTTTTGAGACCCGAGATGACTACTGTTCACAATATGCATCCAACGAACACGAGCGACGCGGCACAGCGACGGCGCGGGGACCGGGAGGCAACGCCATCACCAACACCATCACGCCATTGCATCGTCCGACACGACCGCACTAGGACATACCTTTTTGTTAACCTGCTACAATTGTGAACCACTATTAAACCTTTTTATAATACAGTCCGCTTGCTTTACTTCCACCTGGGCTAAGACAACGACTAATCTCCCAAAAAACAGGGATGAGCGCAAGAGGGATAATTAGGATGACCTTTTATTTATTTAACTTAAGACTAAGGCCCGTATTACAGAACGTCACTTTCAACATTTGAGCTCGAGCTCGCTCGCTCGCTTGAGTGTTGAGTGACGTTCTGTAATACGCGCTTTTTTTTTTTTTTTGGGTGGGAAATTATCAAATAACTTCTCCCGCTCTGGGCAAGCCGGGAGGGCGTGTCAGACTTTTACTGACTAAAACCCACCCGTGTTCCTTCATTTGCCTGTGAGCCAGGGCCACGATATCCCTTTCGGACAAACTCGCAACCCTGGCAGGTCTTTAATACGCCCTAAGAGTACTTTGTAAGGAAATAGAAATAAGACAAATTTTGCTGCATAATTTTTTTATATATTATAATTTTAATATTTTTATACATGAGCTAATAATACATAAGTAAAATATAGTTACAATTCATGGCTACATTTACATTACACTCTGTAGGTACATTGATTCTTCTTATAAACATTTGAAACAGCTGTACAACTCAGTTAAATATTTCAAATGTGACAAAAAAAAATACGATAAGTGAAAATAAGGGAAATGGCCATGTCCAACAAGAGACATCTTTTGACTTCATCATCGAACATGCTGATTACAAAAATGTATAAGTTTATTTTAGAAGTGTTAATGGATTTAAATGTAAGCATTTTCTACATCAGTTATTCGATGTTTCTTACATCGATTAGTTCGTAATGCATTTTTCTTAACATAACATTGTTTAGGTGCCGAATAAGGAACTCATTGAATTTTTTTTTCTCATTTACGTCACTATCCAGTGACATTTACACATATTGTTTCTACTAAAAATTCAAAACCAAATCACAGCCAAGAAATAAAATCGAGCCCATTTTGTTATAAGAAACTAACAAAGGTGTTTGGTAAGCGGCAAATCCGTAATGCTATTTACTGAACATCACGTCCGTAAGGGGGAGGGCACAGGTTTATAGTACACCAACATTTCAATATTTTCCATGAAGTATGAAATCATTTAAAAATATATTACTTGTCCAGTCTACAACTGAAATGAACAATGTCACCGTTGGGATATCTGACGAAGGCGCTCTGGTTGCCGAAACGTTTCTTACATACGGGACACACGTTATAAGAGTTTATTACTACACTCTTCGATTCGTGGAACTGCTTCAGTTCTTGTACCTGTAACAAACATAATAATTATATATTTTTTTAAATTGGAGTAAAGTCAGTGAGAATACGTTCGCTGAGAAATTTACAATGCAATATTTAGCCACATTGAGCTTAGATTGAAATTTTGTCTTACTAATGCAAGCGCCATAAACTAAATTGAGACATTAGTTTTCGCACCTAAATTCAACAGTTTTCACTTTTTTACGGGCAAAAACGTAGGATCACTCCTTGCAAAAATTAGCTCGAAAAAGTACACTTTATAGGATGTTCTATGTTCTATGTTAGCGGGTTCGGTTTCCGCACTTAGTCCTTCATGTGGACCATTGTGCGTGGGCCATGGCGGCCGTCGTTGTTTATTCCAACCAGCCCACCTCCCTCCAGAAGCTGATTAGGTCTCCTGGTCTGCTTAAGATATCCGTGAAAGATTTGGGTGACCCGAGGGTTTCTGTTCTGATCTGGGTGACGCCTGTGCATTCAAAGAGCACGTGCGCAATGGTTTCTTCAGCCTCCATGCAAGCCCTGCACAGAGGGCTGTCCGTTATGCCTATTGTGTGGAAGTGCTTATTCAGTGAGCAGTGTCCCGTGATGGTCCCCGTCACTAGGCGCAGGCCGTTCCTGTCCAGGCGTAGCAACCGCCTGGTTAGCCTGCCATCTAAGGACGGCATAGCTTCCCTGGATTGCCTGCAGCCCGGTGTCGAGGTCCACCAGTTCTGTGCTTGTGTGTGGGTGAACTCTTGTAGCCACCTGCGTAGTTGGTTGAAGGGGATGGGTACGATAGGTTCGGGTCCACAGACTGACGTGCTGGATGCTCTCCTAGCAAGTTGGTCAGCTGCGTCGTTACCTAGTGATCCGCTGTGTCCTTTTATCCATTGCAGTGTCACTGTATTACGGTTGCACACTGTCACCCGTTCCAGTGCGTTGTGACATTCTAGTGTTAGTCTGGAGGTAATATAATTTTTCCCCAAGGATTGCAAGACTGAGGCACTATCGGAGAGTATACGTATACGGGTGTCCGTAACTCTCCTGGCTTCTTTATAGGATATAACTGTAATCGTATCTTACCTGCATATGTTCAGCATATAACAATCCCTTGAGTACTTGCGAGCGTCGCTTCAGCGTGAGCTGTCCGTCCAGAGCGCTCTCTAGGAAATGCTTCAGTCGACTCAGCGGGACTGAGTCTGGCAACACTGACAGGGCCTGCAAATAAATCATTGAATGTTTTAGAATGTAAATTAAATATCACAACTCAAAAACAAGATCAAATTAAATTAGCTAGCTAAACTCAACAAACATATTAGGTTGGGGAAAGTCTTTTCGCATTATAGTATGTATGAACTTGTAATAAAATCTCTTTGGCTATACTATTTGTATCTGGCTGGTTTTGGTATCATTGAAAGTTTAAATTTTAAAGAACATAATTCCAAATTCAAATTAGGAAAATGTGTGATTTTCATTTGTTTTTCGTACTGTCAAGATGAGAGAATCTAATGATGAAATTCGATACATTTTAAAATTTTACTACAAAAAAGGTAAAAATACAACGCAAGCCGCGAAAAAAAATTGCGATGTTTATGGACCTAGTGCAGTGTCTGTGTGAGTAGCACAAATTTGGTTTAAGCGTTTTCAATCCGGAAATTTTGATGTCAAAGATGCACGTCGTTCTGGTCGCCCTATTACGGATAAAATGGATGCCATTTTTGAAAAAGTGGAGCAAGGTATATCAGTAGTTACGACGTAGCTGAAGAACTGGGAATTGACCACAAAACAGTTTTGGCACATTTGAAAAAAACTGGGTACACAAAAAAGCTCGATATTTGGGTACCTCACGAGCTCACTGAAAGAAACCTAATGAACCGTGTACTCATTTGTGATTCTTTATTACGACGTAATGAAACCGAACCATTTTTGAAGAAGCTGATAACTGGTGATGAAAAGTAGATCACGTACGACAAGAACGTGCGAAAAAGGTCGTGGTCAAAGGCCGGTCAGGCTTCACAGACTGTGGCGAAACCCGGGTTAACTCGCAACAAGGTGATGCTGTGTGTGTGGTGGGATTGGAAGGGCATTATTCATTATGAGCTGTTACCACCAGGCAGGACCATCGATTCTGAACTCTACTGCGAACAACTGATGAGATTAAAGCAAGAAGTTGAGAGAAAGCGGCCGGAATTAATCAACAGAAGGGGTGTGGTTTTTCATCATGATAACGCTAGACCTCACACATCTTTAGCCACTCAGCAAGAATTAAGAGAGTTTGGCTGGGAGGTGTTAATGCATCCGCCGTATAGTCCTGACCTTGCACCTTCAGATTTCCACCTGTTTCGATCTCTTCAGAATTCTTTAGGCAGTGTCAGGTTAACATCACGAAAGGACTGCCAAAACCACTTGTCGCGGTATTTTGATCAGAAGTCCCAAAATTTCTATAGCAATGGGATCATGTCCCTACCTACAAGATGCCAAAAAGTTATCGAACAAAATGGTACCTACATACTTTAGTTAAATGTAAATAAACTATATTAAAAAATGTTTTGAATTTTCTTAAAAAATGCGAAGAAACTTTTTCCCCAACCGTATCATTATCTAAACACGATTAAACAAAAAAAAAAACATCACCACTGTGGAGTTTTGCTAGCTAATTTATTTGACCCTATAAGGGCCTGTCCACATTACGTTTGTGGTGTGCGCAGGCCCTAAGGTTCCGTGCAAACATAGCGAGGCATGCGCAGGGAATGAATTACCACGCATGCCTTACCTCAGGCTGTGTGGATGGGGTGCTCATGTTTACTGCAAGCATTAGTCTCATCGATGACCGATCTGTCGACTGATTTAAACTTTACGACTTTCTGCAAGGGGACGTCACAATAGTCGACAGTTTCCATTCAATTAATATGTCATCTGCACTAAACCGGAACCAAACGGCAATTTTTTTTGCGGACTTACAATCCAAAAGTAAACCGTCTGCATAGGATATTAGCCATCACCAGCTCCTTCTCCTAATTTGGAAAAATGCCCAACAGTAATTTAAACATCGGTATCAAACGACACTTACTTTCAAAGGCGATATCTTGTCAGCATGTTTCTCCAAAATTTTGAGTGCTGTCTCCAAGTCCGGTACAGCTGTTTTCGGATGCCTCGGCACCTTGGCCAGAGGGTTCCCGACGAGGGCACTGTCTTGTTCAGGGTTCATGAGAATCCTCATCAGTATTACGTACACGTCTTGACTCTTGTCGTTTGGACTCACGCTTACATTTTCGCAGTATCGTATTGCTCGGTCTACGTCACCTGTAGGTAATAAGATGGAGTATGGCAACTTGCTAAAAAGACGTGTAATAAAGGCAATTGGCATAAAAGCCGCACTTACCTAATATCAGCACATAAATGGCGAGTGCTTGCTCGTGTCGTCCTAACTTTCCGTAAATGATAGCTCGTTCCTCAAACAAGCTGTCAGTAGGGAAGTGCACAGCAACTCTCTCAGGAGTGTAATGTGCAGATTTTTCAAGAAACGCAACTAATTTCGACTTGATGTGTTGTATCTCTGCATCTGTTAGGTTCGCTTTCTTATCTGTTATTTTATCTCTGTACATGTTTATTAAGGCGTCGTGAAATAATGAATTTGTGTCGTTCCACGTATGAATGACATGTTCTAAGTAAGGTATCACCAGAGATTCATGTTCTCTTAAAAGAAAATCTAATATCTTTGGACGGGGCAAGTCTTCTACTTCAGTAAATATTTTCAAGCCTTTTTCTGGATGTTCTTTCAATATCCAGTCAGAGAACTTGAATATTAAGTTTATGTGTTCGGCACCTGGAAAATAGAATTGCTGTTTTAGTACAATATACACAGATACAGAAAAAAATATAGAGTTATAGTAGTAAATAATAAAAAACCGTCCAAGTGCTAGTCGGACGAAGAGATCCGTACCATATCGTTTTATTATTTGTTGTTATAACGGCAATAGAAATACACCATCTGTGAAAATTTAAACTGTCTACCTATAACGGTTCATGAGATACAGCCCGCTGACAGACAGACGGACGAACAGCGGAGACTTAGTAAAGTTGTCAAAAAATAATAGGCCCGTTTTTCCATTTAACTTGAATCGATTTCGTGAGTATCGAGTACCGAGTTGTCGCGATGGTCAATCGCGACGTAACTAGTGAAGTAACCTATACGTACGTATAATACACACGTATAATAGGGTTCGGGTACGGAACCCGTACCCGAAGGGTATTTTAATTCATAATTTATTACTAACCAAGCTGTTGCAAATAATTTTTCGTTCCTTGATAACCTTCTAAACTAGAGTCCGGTTCTTTGGCCTGCTCTCTCAGCAGCTGAAGCGCTTTCATATGCTGCCCTTTAGTTTGGTACAATATTATTAATTCGCTGTGCTTGCCGTGTTGCAGCAACATTTTCTCGGCCTCTTCTAGGCGACAATTGTTATTGCGTAGTAGAGGTGCGACTAGAGCATCATTTATCTAAAAAGGTTACAACAATACCAGGTGTAAGAAACATCGTAATGAAAACTAAATTACATACATAATTTATATCCACCTAATTGGTGTTGTTCTTCAGAAACGTCAGGTGCGTAGTACTCTCAACCAGCGTGCTTCAATGACCAGATGTATGAACGTAAACGAAGCAAAAGGAGTACATAAGGAGCGTAGCAGGTGGCATTCTATAGTTTCTGCCTACCCCCATAGGAAAAAGGCATGTGTTATGTATGTATTTCTATCGAAAATTCTCCAATGTTATTCTTGAGATGTACCTAAAAGTTCATACTGGCGCATTACTGGCGAATTGTGGGTTTACCACAATTCGCCAGTAATGCGCCAGTATGAACTTTTTGCCATCCACCGGGCACAAATCGAGACTCTGGGTTGCCACTGAGAAATTCCTAATAGAAAAACACAATAACACTTTGCCCGACCTGGGTATCGAGCCCAGGACCTAATGCGCCAGCAACCACTAGACCAATAAGGCACTCTCTACAAAAGAGGCGTATTGTTATTTCTTAAACTGTGTTGTGTTGTTATTCTTCAGCGTGCATCCTTCCCAGTTTTAATTACATCTTCTAGATTTCCCTTTTCTTTTTTTGGGTGGGAAATTATAATTATATTAATTAGTTTTACCTGTAAGTAGCACTTCAACAAAGTAGTATCTATCAACTCTAGCTGCTGCGTCACATTCCTCTGCTTAGTCGCCTCGTCTTGACCGGTGCTATTCCCTACATTAGCTTTCAACTTTTTCAGATACATTATCAATGCATTTAAAGCGCTCTCTAGATCTTTTCCCGTCAATTTCTTCGTTTCTTCTTTATCGTCATTTGTTTTACAGTCTAGTTCAGGAAACAGTTTGATGACGTCAGCAGGATCAGTTTTGAGTTTAATGAACTCTTTCATTGACTGGGAATATTGCTTGTTGTCGAAAAGTTCCAATGCGTATAGGACTTGTATGGAATGTATCTTCTGCTCTTTATCTTCTGGCGTGCAGTCTGAGAGGCTCTGTTGAAATAATTGGTACCAATAAATATATTTTAGCAAACCCTTTGTTCAACAACTTCCTGAAATTGTCAGGATACTCACTCCGACTAGAAGCCCTATTGTTGTTAAACGATCCTTTACTGTAAATGGCATTTTCACTGCACTTGCATCTAGTTCTAGTCGAGCTACAAAATCAAATATCACACTCACATTTGTGATTTTGATAATATCTTCACTAGACTGCATATAATATCTTCACTAGGATTTTTATTTATTATTTATGTCGCGGAGGAATATTTAGAACCGTTCGTATTTACCTCGAAATTAGACCGACCTTGTATTAAATAGGTATTGGGTAAATAAAAACCACAAATAATTACATTATTTATACAATTATCCTCAAAGACCGACAAATAGTTTAATTTATTTTGTAAACTGCGTAATAAGTACGGTCCATTAGTACGGGAACAATAACACAACAATTTAATTGATTTATTTAGCCACCACTAAACACAATATTATATTTATATTATATTATATTATATTTATTATATTTTATATACACCTCAACCGAATAAATTATGATGACAGACTAAAGCATAATATTACTGATTAACAACTCTTTTAAACCCCACCGTTTTTAGAGGAAAATAAATGGTTACTTATTTTCCTGGCCTCAATGTTTTGCCACTGATACTATTTATTTACATGACATGTATGGCTATACGTATGCGACTGTTATGTACTATTTATATGACATTCCGTAATATAATACATAAATTTCATAATATGTTAATGCCTCGAATAGGTAGTTAAGACTCGAACGATGTCATTTCTGCATTAATAATAGCATTAGTTCCTTGATAAGTTGGAAGTCAGCATGTCGTGTCCAGGCAAAATTTCAACCTTATTAAGATGAAAATAAGAATTTGAATTCGCTAGCTGAACATTCGACCACCTGCAGCAATTAGATATTTATGATTTTATTGTTCTTTTTATTTAATACTAGGTTCTGCTCGCGGCTTCGCCCGTGGATGTCGAAAATTATCCCACGGGGAAGTGCTACCGGGATAAAAAGTATCCTATGTCCTTACCCAGGTCACGGCCTATCGGTATACCTATCATCCAAATCCTGCCGTTAAGGGGGATGCGCTAAGGTAGCCCGCGAAATTCATTTTTTTACGTTTTTTGCAATTTGTAGGTCAGTAACAGGTACAGGTACAACCTGACACAGACCTGCAAATTGCAAAAAACTTAAGAAAATTTGAATTTCGCGGGCTACCTTATGTTTTTTTCAATTTGCAGGTCAGTAACAGGTTGTAGGCTCGGGGAAGGCTGGATCGCTCCAACGCGGGTGTATACGTACACCCGTGGTGGGGCGACCCAGGCTGCCAGGCACTTCTTCTCTTGCAACCGAGCGGGTGGGCAGGTTGCGGATAGCCCAAATCCGGCTGCGGGACCGACTGTTAAAGGTCGATCCTGTACCCGGAGCATCTCAAAGAGATCCCGGACAAGAGAAGTTTCCGAAGGCCAAACCCCAGGCTCAGGTTAACCCATTTACCTCTTCCTATGTACCTATCACCTAATTATCCATCCTTCCTTATCCATACATCCTGTTGATCCTAAATCCTTAGGCCCAATCCCAAACCCCTCCTCTAGGACCGACAGGATATAGGGATGGGAGGGAAGATATTCGTGGGTAAGGGTGTGGGTTCTTGGGGGTCACCCTCGATTCCAAAAAAGCCGGGGGGTGGGCTTTTTTGGAATCGAGTTTACCCCTCCTCTAGGACCGACAGGATATAGGGATGGGAGGGAAGATATTCGTGGGTAAGGGTGTGGGTTCTTCTTCTTCCAAAATCATGCAGAGTGAGGAAAATTCTACCCAGGTGGGGCCCGGCCAAGCCGGGGTATCCCACACCGCCTCGGCGGTTAGCCCCCATCGTAATCTGGGGGGGGGCACCTAACTCTTCTTTGGTGCCGCGCTTTTCAGCGCGGCCGGCTGCTGTTTTAGCGCCCACAACTCAGGCTGCGACTTACGCGCCCACAACCCAGGCTGCGACTAACGCGCCCATACACCCAACACTGGCTGCGATCAACGCGCCTATACACCCGAACTCGGCTTCGATTCACGCGCCAATACCCACTGCGAAATGCACGCTTCCTGCGAGCCTCTGGCAACAGAGCATCGTGCGGAAAAGCATCGCCTACCCAGACAAGGACCAAGACGACATGGACAGAGAGGGATGGGGAAAGATGACGGCCCTGGCAGCTCCACCACTCTCCCGGTTGAAGTTGATTCGGTACGCCTGCTGAGAAAGCGCGGAAAAATCTTGGCCCGGGAGAGGAAAGCAGGCGTTCGAAAGCCCGACACCCGCCAAGGCACTAGCCAGCGCGATGTGCGATCGGACGCCGAAGAGGAAGTACGCGACCAGCCACAAGTACGCGATGGGGAAACCCAGCGCGAAAAGTGGCCGGACGCGGAACCACACAGCTGTCAGGCTCCAAACAGAAGGCGATGCTCCAGATGTTGTACTGGCCTCGGTTTACATGCCAGACGAGGACACAAACTGCCCACCGAAGGAGATGGCCGACCTAGTACAGCACTGTGAGCGAGCCAGCCTAGATCTCATCATCTGCACGGACTCGAACGCCCACCACCCGCTCTGGGGCAGCGACGCACCGAACTCCAGGGGAGAGGTACTATCCACCTATTTATTCTCAACTAACCTTAACATCGTGAACCGCGGCTCAGAACCCACTTGGGTCACAGCTCGAGGACAAACGATCATAGACTTAACGCTTGCTACAGAAAACGTGACACACATCATCACAAACTGGCACGTGTCAGGCGGGCCTTCTTGCTCAGACCATAGAAGAATCCGCTTCAAACTAACAACCAACATCAAAAACCCGTACCAAGACGAAATCCACGGCGCACTAATGTGCCAGGATATAAACGTCTCCTAGCCTCCATGCTAGATAGGCACCTTACACTGACAACCATAACTGACCCTGCACGATTAAAATACACTGTGACAAAGCTATCAGAATACATAACCGAAGCTTACCACGCATACTGCAAACTAAGGGCGCCACAAGCCAAGGCTGTGAGGAACCCCTGGTGGAACGCCGAACTTAGTAAACTCAGAGATACACTTCGTAAGCAATTCAACAGAGCCAAGAACACCAGACTCCCGGACGACTGGGAGCTATACAAAGAAACCCAATATTTGTACAGGAAACAGATCAGGACTGCCAGGAGAACAGCCTAGCGGACGTTTTGTGAATCCATCGAGACAAATAATGAAGCCGCAAGGGTAAGGAAAATCCTATCAACTGACCAGGACCGAACTCTTGGCGCGCTGAAAAAGCCCGACAACTCATACACAATAACCGACCATGAAGCCAGTAAGGTCCTTCTGGAGACTCACTTCCCAGACTGCAGGCTCTTAGAAGACAGGACATGGGAGGTTGTGCCAGAATAGACCCCAACGGATCAAGACTGGTCAAGAGCCCATAATATAGCAACAGAAGATCGTATAAAGTGGGCTATCAACACGTTCCAGCCATTTAAGTCCGCAGGGCTGGATGGCATTTTCCCAGCCCTGCTACAGTGGGGGATAGATCATCTGACACCATGGCTGGTGGAGATTTATCGAGCGTGCTTAGCACTAAGACACTTACCACTAGCATGGCGCGAAGTGAAAGTCATTTTCATACCCGAACCGGGCAAAACCGACTACACACAACCCAAGGCTTATAGGCCTATTAGCCTCACATCCTTCTTACTGAAAACCCTGGAGAGACTCTGTGATAGACACATTCGAGACGGACCTCTCCGGGTAAAACCTGGAGTGGTTTTAAACAACAGCATGCGTACTCCACAGGCAAATCAACAGAATCCGCGCTACACAGCGTGGTCTCTAAGATTGAATGCGCAGTGGATCACAAATGCTCATCACTAGCTGCCTTCATTGATATCGAGGGCGCCTTCGACAAAACCATGTTCAACAGCATTAACATGGCGCTAGATAGACACAATATAGAGTCGACCCTAAGCGGCTGGATCACCAATATGCTCAAAATGAGAGCTGTACAAGTCACGGTAAATGACACTACAAGGGCCATCGTGGCGAAAGGCTGCCCGCAAGGAGGCGTCCTCTCGTCGCTTCTATGGAACCTGGTAGTAGACAGCCTCATCAAAACACTAAATGACAAAGGTTATTTTACCGTAGGCTACGCCGACGACATAACCATAATAATAAATGGCACCCACGAAAACACCTTATGTAACCTAATGCCCAAGCTTTGAAAATAGTAGAGGACTGGTGCAATAAACACCAACTGTCGGTGAATCCAACAAAAACCGAACTGATTCTTTTCACAAAAAAGAGGAAGTTGGCGACACTACAACTGCCACGATTCTTTGGAACTACCGTAAGCCTGGCAACTGAAACCAAATACCTGGGCATCTATTTGGACAAACAGCTGAACTGGGCAAAACACACCAACTACATCACCACAAAAGCCAGCATATCACTATGGCAGTGCAAGCGACTGCTTGGAAGGAATTGGGGTATCAGCCCCAAAGTCACCCACTGGCTATACACCACAGTCATCCGACCAATTATCACATATGGCTCACTGGTCTGGTGGCCCAGGACGGACCTGAGCACAACCCAAAAAGACCTCGAAAAACTGCAGCGGTTCGCTTGTGTAGCAATAACTAGCAGCATGAGGACTGCACCCACTGCCGCACTACAAGTAATGCTGGGACTGCCACCCCTACACCTCATCGTGCGAGAGGAGGCAGCTCTGGCAGCCTTCAGGCTATATATATCGGGAACCCTGAGCAAAGACTCTAGGGTCAAGCACACACGCATAAAGGAATACGTATACTCTCCGATAGTGCCTCAGTTTTGCAATCCTTGGGGAAAAATTATATTACCTCCAGACTAACACTAGAATGTCACAACGCACTGGAACGGGTGACAGTGTGCAACCGTAACATAGTGACACTGCAATGGATAAAAGGACACAGCGGATCACTAGGTAACGACGCAGCTGACCAACTTGCTAGAAGAGCATCCAGCACGTCAGTCTGTGGACCCGAACCTATCGTACCCATCCCCTTCAACCAACTACGCAGGTGGCTACAGGAGTTCACCCACACACAAGCGCAGAACTGGTGGACCTCGACACCGGGCTGCAGGCAATCCAGGGAAGCTATGTCTTCTTACTATGCTATCCTTAGATGGCAGGCTAACCAGGCGGTTGCTACGCCTGGACAGGAACGGCCTGCGCCTGGTGACGGGGACCATCACGGGACACTGCTCACTGAATAAGTACTTCCACACAATAGGCATAACGGACAGCCCTCTGTGCAGGACTTGCATGGAGGCTGAAGAAACCGTTGCGCACGTGCTCTTTGAATGCACAGGCGTCACCCAGATCAGAACAGAAACCCTCGGGTCACCCAGATCTTTCACGGATATCTTAAGCAGACCAGGAGACCTAATCAGCTTCTGGAGGGAGGTGGGCTGGTTGGAATAACCAACGACGGCCGCCATGGCCTACGCACAATGGTCCACATGAAGGACTAGGTGCGGAAACCGAACCCGCTAACATAGAACATAGAACAGGTTGTATGTTGATATAAATATGATTCGCGGCCATAACAAATTTGGCTTTACAGAATTATAATCATTAGAATCAAAAGTAGGATTTTTTGAATTTAGAGAGTCGTAATGCTGATTCTATTGATTATAATTCTGTAAAGCCACATTTGATATGGCCGCGAATCATATTTAGATCAACATACAACCTGTTACTGACCTGCAAATTGCAAAAAACGTAAGAAAATTTGAATTTCGCGGGCTACCTTAGCGCATCCCCCTTTTTTTTTTCTTTTTTTTTCTTTTTGGCTTCGCACGGTTTGTGCATTTAGCCAGTGTCATGTAAAATTAGGTAACAAGTACAAAGTTATAATAATTATGAAATGAACTCCACTCAATGCATGATAAAGATGATTGATGATATCCCGCCCCGCTCCCCTTGAGTTTAAGTAAAGACGCGGCACTTTACTGAAACCTCGCGCGGACTTCTTGAGAGAACTTAAAGTGATGTTGCACTGTTTTGTTTCATTTGCCTACATTAATGCAGGTTCACGAACACTTAATGGTTAATAATCCACCACTATTACACATTAATATTCGGCTAAACACAAATTTTAGAAAATAAAACAAAACTGCTAACATGACGCTTCACTTTCCCGCCAAGAAGTCTATCCGCATCCCCCTTAAAGCGTGAAAAGGCTACAGACAGACAGATAATAAAACTTCTTTTTTTTTATTAAGCAGTTTTTGTGATTTTATATGTTTAACTTAAAAATAATAATAATTCATTTTTATATTAATATCATTATTTTAAACACTAGCGACGCCATTGACCACTTCAATACTAAATATAAGCTGCGAATCTTTTAACTCTAAACTGTAATAACTTCTAAGCGGGTGGACCGATTTTAATGACATAAATACTAAAATAAATATTACCTCAAGATACGCTCTCTGAGTATATTCCGATTCCTTAAATCTTTTAAAAAGAGGTAAATAAAATTTTCAATAATCGTGTGAATTTTAAAATCATCCCCTATTTTGAACTTTAACTCAAAGCCAGCTGTTGCGTACTACGTGTTTATTTTGAAACACTACTTTTGTCATTGAGATAAAATTTAATTTCCTTGATAAACAATCAAAGAATCATTTTGATCACCATCAGGCTGATCATGTTTATAATATCGGGTTTTAAACGCTGACTTTGTAGTTAAAAGTAGGATGTTAAACGTTCTAAAACTATTTAAAAAAATAGGCCCCAATCATGGTGGTTATTTTAATTTTCTCTAAGACTTACCGTTAGTTCTATTGCAATTTGGAAATGTTTGTCTTTCAGCAACTGCTGCCTTTGCTTCGTGAGATCAACGGAACTGAGGCACCACACCTGGCCTACCGAGGATACGAATATCAGGCCGCGCTTACACCTGGAACAAATATCAGTTTTGAAAGTAAATATACCATGCAATACAGCAGGTAAAGATGGAGTCTCCTTTATACGCATCGATATCGAGTTATGGTACGCCGCGTCAAAATGCTTGATATGGGAATCTACTGATATGGTCTCTCAGAAACGCTTACAGAAGCGTAATACTAATAAATACTCGATGAAGCTGACGCCAGCTTGGACCCTATATCACAAAACTTTACAATTACAAGTTAAAATTTCCAAATTTGTAAATCTTACATGAGCGTGTACCATAACTCTGGTACCGGATTTCACTTTGAAAGTTTCAGAGTGAGTAAATCTGCAGAAAAATAATACTTAATTAATTTAGACTATTGGTAAACATCAGCATTCTACAAGAAGAACTCTCCCTCTCAATCCAACACAAATAGGTATATACTTTTTGTACAAAGTTGTAAGTTTACATAAATTCTACGAACTGTACATTTATATTTTTACAAATCGTAAAATTATGTAGGGCGTCGTGACATAGCCCCCATGTTTTGTGTTACGCTTTTATATATGCGAAAGAATTGTAGATTACTCGTACATATTTTTAATTTCTGTTTTACGCAATTTTTTCAACAATTTAACAATTATGTAGGATTGTAGCCATGGTAAAGTTTTGTGTTTGTGATAAAAGAGACTAGATGTCACCGATGACGTTCATAGGTCTATACACAATTGCAGGATCCAGGCATAAATATTTCACAGAGCATTAGAACGAGACTGTAACACAGGTAAGAGTGAGAAAGAAGTCGCTCTAGAAAGTCGAAATCTTTCTAAAACATTTATGGCTGGGCACTGTAACTGAAATATAACCCTCATTTTGCGGATTTCTATATCAAGAGTTGTAACATACAGGATATTCTTACCTATACATCAGTCTTGCTTTGTTCAGGTCAGGTAAGGTTTGTATGAACAGCGATGGCTCCACTGTCTGTACAATGACTTGGTCTGATACCAGTCCTAACACAAATGGCTCATCCCACACTGGAAATAAATATTATTTATCATTGAGACAGGTTTACTTTTATCACAAATCTCACGAAAATTTCATTCATTCATATAAATTTGAAATTTTCAAAATTAAATTAATTAATTTTTCGAACTTAATAAATTAAAGTCGCTTTTCGTGTCTGTCTGTGTGACCACGTTGTTCTTCTAAAATAAGCGACGGATTTTGATGCGGTTTTCACCATATTTACATAATTTATTCCGGTGTATAAAACATTAATATTAAAATTACTTTTAATAAAGAAATCTCCATGTTCTTTCAAGTAGTGAAAATCGTGCGAAGCAAGGGCGGGGCGCTAGTTTTCCTATAATTAACAAATATCGTCAATATTCTCTTACCGACACCAATAGGCGCTTCGGACCATTTGATAGTTTTCTTTATATCTATATTTTTGGCCTCTTCCACGAGTACGGATGTTTGATCGCGACCAAGTAGAAATGAAGTTTCGGAGTATTTCGCTATTGTTGGCTCAAGAGATTTTGAACTGCTAGTTGGGAATAACTCTTGTGGCTTTCCTGATGAGAGCTACAAATAAAGTATATACTTAGAATATTTTTTTTTATAATTTTCCTGTAAAAGTAAATTAAACACATATATGGACAAACTTGTGCGCATAGAAAATAGAAATGGACTTTATATTTATTCAGGGTCTATAAATGCTTGTTTTTGAGACATATTTTTTTAATAACGTAACTGACTATGTCTGTGCAGAAATTAAATTGGTCAATGCAATAGAAAATTCGAGGGTTGATTACTTAATATTTTTGCTAACGTAAATTTAACTTTATCACCTACATCATACAGCACATATTCGTTTTTGAATCCCACACACACATATTGTTGGCCCCATGACATGACCTTCGGCACATCAGGGATTGTAAAGTCAAACAAGTGTTGTTTGAATTCTCCATTTTTTCCATAATACAGCTGTAGTTTTCTCCTCACAGCAACACATAGACGGACAACTGAATTCGATTCTCCAGTCATTGATGTTGTGGGCTGTGAAAATATACAAACTTTATCAGCTAAGGACCTAAGGTAAAATATCGTTGTTGCAAATTTAAAATCTCATTGGTGACATTTTAGGCGAAAATGAGTTTTGCAGATATTTAAAAAGCAATTTTGAATACCCATACTTAGCAAAAACTTACGTGTGAATATCTTATTATTTAGATAAAGCAAATAATATCATTTAAAAAAAAACACAGGTGTCAGCCTACATTTAATTGTAAATCAAAATGAATAAATGTACCTACACATGAGAGTTTTTAGTGACAGTTTTATTTAAAAATAGAAAGAAACTTAAAATATCATAATGTGATCAGTTGATCACCCAACGTCGAGCACTACAAATTCTTTAGACACATATAGGATATTTAAAATTTGCAATGACAATATAAAGATTGCCTTAGAAAAAAAAACTAACTTCTTCAAAATCTAAAATGTATGGTCTGTTCTAAAAGTATGGTGGATGCCAATTTGTAGTGCAAATTGAGAACTATTATTTTACTATTTAAATGCAAAATTCTAATTTTAAATTAGGTACAGGTTCTTCATTTTACAATAGGGAATATGCATGTAATTTTTTATTTTCCCTAAATCATTAATAGTAAGTACTATTACTTATTCTGTGGTAATAGACAGTAATATAAACCCAATAAAGTATTAAAAGTTAAATTGAAGTACTGCTTGTTGCTCAAAAACATTATGAAACTCACAACAATTTTCTACTACAGTTGGGAGTTGTGGAAGACTTACACCACTTATTGATGGACTGTGTTCGATATGAGTCTGATAGAAATGATGTGTTTCGGGTGTTGAGGTTGAACCAACTTGATTTAGGGACATTCCATAGAATTTTGTCTCAACTCAGACTATTCAGGTTCATGGCGCGAAAGTATTCCATAGCAGCGTGTATTTTCTAATTATATAGTTAGGGTATGATGGGACGGTCATACGCATTTCGATTATAAAGACCGTAAATAAAAAAATAAAAAAACGGCGTTTCTGTCGCTGTCATGATATGACGTCATTTACCACGAAACTGCTTTGTTTACATCTGTTTTTTAGACCCCAATCATATAAATTAAATTATTGTTTATGCGTTATTCAAGCAGAAATCACACTTACTTATTTACCTAAGTGAGAGGACGCGTTTTGAGTTTGCCTTCCGTTCCAACAAAAAAACGCAACATAAACTTAGGTATTAATTGTGAAATAAGTACCTAATACATTGAAAAATGTAAAAAAAAATGGAATTTGTTTCTTGACTCCTACACAATGTATATTAAAATAATGGATAAGTTTTGAATTACCTACGTGCATTGAGGTTCATCTTATAATCTCAATTTTCTTTGATGATTTTCAATTGCTATTTAATAATTAATATTTAATAATGTTATTCAAACAATATTTTTTGGGAAAAGGGATAAAATAAAAAGTTGAAACCTTCTAAATACAGATAAATGTGTTACTAATTTGTTTACTCTTTCATCAGATACTTTTGGAACAGACTATACCTACTCATGTTCAAGAGTAGTTAATAAAATAATGGTAACTTTATTTTTAATCTTAATATTATGGGTGTAAGTGTAATGTCAGATGAAACCTAAATTGGATATTGGAATAAAGCGGAGTTCAAGGGCAATAAGGCCTAAATATACTTACAGTGTTGTCTAATGCAAACAGGGAAGCACCTTTAGTTTGTTCAAAAGTCTTCACCATGGGAAAATTAACGCCATTTATATTGTATGTAGACAGAACACTATCAGTTAGGCACAGCAACAAGTTTTCCTCTGTAATAATAAATAAAATAAATTATTAATATTGATATTATTCCAATCACAAATCTATCAGCCACAAACAGTGTTTTTAACCATAGGCATAATCGGAAAATCACTGACTCGCTAAGTCACAGGAACTTAAAACTATTTTAAGAGTCAGATTTTTTTAATATTGACCTTTATATTAAGAATAGAATAGAATTCTCTTTATTATGTACACCATAAAAGCCTTATGCCATAATAAGCCTTTATGTTATTTTATTAGCCCTATGGATATTGTTAAAAGCCTTTGGTGAAATAAAGTAATTATTTATATATTTAAACACAACAATATCCTCTATGAATGTTAATCATCATCATCATCATCATCATCATCATCATCATCATAGGGAACATCTTGTTGTTTAGGTCCACGGGCGAGAAAATCGCGGCGATAGGCTCGCCGTGACACTAAATGCAATAGAAACTCTATGAATCAATCTTCACACTGCAATATCAATGCTGCAATAATTTTAAGGCACAGCGTGACTATCGCGAGCAATTCTCTCGTCTGTGGAGATGGTGCCCAAGATTAATAAATACCCATTTTAGATTTAATTAATGAATTTAAAAAAACATTACCTGGTATGACTTCAATTTGCTGTATAGGTTTCTTACTAAAATTTTTACAATATCTGAGAAGCTGCAACTCATATTTCTGATTTCCATTTGTTTGAGACACTGAGTACATCAACAGATGACCTTGCCTTGTTCCCAGTAACAAGTTGTTATCTAAAATAAAATAAAAAAAAACTGAATAGCACAATAAAATAATAATATTTAGTCCGTAAAGTCTGTAAATATAGGTTTTCACAAACTAAAACAGTAAAAGAAACTAACAAGTTAAAAAAAATAGTATTGTTGTTTGCTGATCTGCATCTAGGAAGACCTAGTTACAGGCAAATAATAACTTATACCGAAATACCGAAATTTAATGAAAACCTATTTTTTCATCAGAATAGACCAAATAGATCTGTATTATTTTATCTACATAAAAAAAGATGAGGTGTATCTTTACATAACAATGAATGCATGATAATATTGTTATGGGTTGTTTACACAGATCTGTTTTGAGTGTGAGTCATTTTGTCTTGATTTGACAACATAGTTCATTAGTTCCCAAAAACTATGTTTTACTTACCATATGCAGCTATAGCCTCTATTTGTACGGTTGCATTGAGCAAGTGAGATATCTCGTACGCTTCGTGCATTGTGAATAAAATTAAAGACAAATACTCCTCAAATAAATTAGACACCCATCACATTAATTTGGAAAGAAAGTCGTGTTTTACGCCCCTCTTTAAGGTATACAATAACTAAAACGCAGGCACAACAATTTATCTAATATCTATGTAATAACCATGTGCATTGTTTTATTAACATATTGTACTTGTAGTTTTATTTTTAATAGGAAATTTCGCAATTCGCACCGTCAAGTCAACACAGCGTAAATTTATTTTAGTAATTTGACATTTGTAGTGAAGTGAAATCACGAAATGGGTAGCGGTCTGTGGTCGCGGTAACGACTTTCAGTTCTATCATTTGTCTAAGAATCAATTTTTTAATAAGATTTTTTACCATAGTTGAGTTAAATGTGATAGCGTTATTTTAATAAAAACTAGAGTAGTTATGTACAGTCGCTAGCACATCAAGTTACTACAAACTGTCAAATTTCTCATTCGATTTTAAAAACCATCAATATTATGTCAATATTTAAATCATTTGGAGAAAGACAGTTTGGTCCTGATGTGCAGGTGACTGTAATAGATAACTTCGCCACGCATACATAATATACTAAATCCTTAGGTTTATTTTTGCTCTTTTTGATAAGACAGTTCCACACGCTTGCCAAACCATCAAAAATTCAAACGAACTTTAGCTAAGCGACGCACGAAACATCGTTTTGTAGTCCCAGTTGACGGGTGCAAATGTCAAACTCCAAATTGAAAAATTAAACAACCTCAATGCAATGAAAAGATTGTTCTGAGCTCTCTGAGTATATATTCTGTGGTTCTGAGTAAACAACAATCATTTGGGGGTTCTTGGCGGGAAAGTGAATACGTCATGATTAGCAGTTTTGTTTTATTTTCTAAAACTTGTGTTTAGCCGAATAATAATGTGTAATAATGGTGGATTATTAGCCATTAAGTGTTCGTGAACGTGCATTAGCGTAGGCAAATGAAACAAAACAGTGCAACATATCACTTCAAGTTCTCTCAAGAAATCCGCGTGAGGTCTCAGTAAAGTGCCACGTCTTTACTGAAACTCAAGGGGAGTTTACGGGCGGGGATATCATTTATCATGCATTGTTTAAAATTCAGTTCATCATTACTTTGTAACTAAATAAAGACTTGGCTAAAGGGTCCCAGCAACCAGGACATTAAACTATTTAAAAAAAAAATGATCATTTGAATTTTGAAACGTCAAATTAGTATCTTTTTTGTTCCTTGTGGAACAGGCTAGGGTCTGAGACCATGCTGCCTAGTCATTAGTTCGTACTTTTTTGTAAATTCATCAGTTTATTTTTTGATAACTAAGGTAGATCCAGTTAAGTTCAAATTAGTATCTGTGATTATAAAACGAACTTTAGTGGTGGGCTTGTAACTACTTTATAATAAAAATAATATAATAATAATAATATAAATCTTTACTCTCAGACCAAGGTCCATAATAAAAAAGCAAAATTAAATTAGTAACTAAAAACATGCACGCTTAAAAAACTATTTATAAAATAAAATATTTATCTCATATAACTGAATAACTGTGCCACCATCCAGTTAGATACCATTAGGCCATCCACCCTGCCAGTTACAGTAGCCACGAGGCTGTTGGGGCTGTCACGCACCCGACGCATCAGTGATGCGATCCGCAGACGCAGCAGCGTGCCGAAATCCGGAAGGCGTGCGTCCGCGAACATCCCGGACGCGCTACAGAAGCGCGGCAACCCCAGCATTACCCGGAACGCGTTATTGTACTGGACTCGTAGAGCATTGTACGAGCCCTGCGTATAACTAACCCACAGGGCACACGTGTACAGCGACTGGCAGTAGGCCCTAAACATTGTTATTTTAATCTTTTCGTGCGTAAATTAGATGAATCTTGCACAGACTATCTAAAGATACTACGGAATCTTGCGGCAAGCGCTTGCGATGCGTCCGTCCACATGTTCATAGTTAGCAGCTGGTGCCAACCGTGCAGTGTACGACTTAACGCCGACAGACATTACGCCGACAGACTGAACGCCGACAAGACTTTACTTCGATGGGACTCTTCGCCGACAGGACACTTCGCCGACAGGACTCTTCGCCGTAAGGGCTCATCAGGGACGCAACTTATCTCCGATAATCAGTCGTACACTCAGCTTAACAATCAGTTGTTAGTTCTAATTTAAACCGGCATCGAGTTTTTGTTTTGGTAACTGAATTTACCAACAATAGAGGGGAATAAAGATTTGGGTTAGGTTAGATTAGAACAGTGACACATTAGAACAGGTCCCCTCTATTGTTGGTAAATTCAGTTACCAAAACAAAAACTCGATGCCAGTTTAAATTAAAACTAACAACTGATTGTTAAGCTGAGTGTACAACTGATTATCGGAGATAAGTTGCGCCCCTGATGAGCCCTTACGGCGAAGAGTCCTGTCGGCGAAGTGTCCTGTCGGCGAAGAGTCCCATCGAAGTAAAGTCTTGTCGGCGTTCAGTCTGTCGGCGTTAAGTCGTACACTCCAACCGTGTGAAGTTGGTATTAGAGACTAGTAAAGTCCTCAAGGTGCACAGTGCCACAGAATTGCATGTATTCTGTGGCACCTATGGGCAATGGGGAAGGTCGGTCTAAGCTGATTGTAGATGGTGTGACCATAGCTTGGTGGACCCTACCTACGGCGGGCCTACAATAAATTTGACATTTCGTCCATTCATTCCATTTTGTGTTCATTCATGAGATATGAGTTAGGATTTATTTCACTATTTCGTTATTTTCAGTAGTGATATAATTTCAATATTGTAAATCAAGTATAATGACATGTAAAATGTCCGAACCATATTTCCACGTAATCTCAAAATATTTCCGACGTAACCTCAAAAACTAAATTAAAAAAAAATCTCCTCACATAGCTTTATGCCAAAGTTTGTAATTTTAGGGTTTTAGGGGCTAAAATTGTAATATCAGCTTGTTTTGGGGACTAGCTTCGTTGGCGCCATTTTGACAATTGCCACCCTCAGTGTGCGCTTAGGTATCACGATAATTCAGGGAAAAAAGAAAATGAGAAAAAAAAGAAGGAAGTAAAATGTATGTAATTTTATGAAACCGCATTTAAATTTCCGTCTACGAGAACGTTTTAACGTGCACGTATGTCCTACCTGATAAAGATGGGATGTCCACAATATTATCGTCACGTTCCTATACTAAAACTAATCCTAGTCTCAATCTGTCAAGAATACAATCAATTTACCTTACATTTTAGACATTTATTGTCACTGAGATGAGATTGCAACTTGAATTTGAAGGTTCTTTTAGTTAAATGCTTGACTGGGCTATGGATTGAATACGGCTTTTATATTTGAGGGCCTGGCAACAGTGGCAACCCTTATCGTGGGGAATATTTTTTCCAACTGCAATACTGAACACCAATCGTTTATGACCCCCCCCCCCCCTCCACTTGCTTTTCTGGCACTTTCCCGCCTTCCGGATAGACTCTTCCAGATTAAATTAAGACAAAACAATTTTACTCGTAATAAGCATGAAATTTCCGAACAGATAGTTATCTGTAACTTATCCGAAGGTCATGGAACAGGTTTACAAAAACTGTCAAAAGTCAACTCAGAATACGCCTTTCGGCTGCATCCGGTTAAACTGGAAGCTGAACCCCAACATAGTTGGAAAGTCTAGGCAGATGAAAGGCGGTGCGAATCGTGCTTGCAGGTCTTACAAGCGGTCTTCTTTAGCAGTCACTGGCGCTATCAATCTCCTTTACTTGTAAGATTGGGTGTCCTGCTGGAGTCTTATACAGCCAGTCAGTCCACAAAAGTTAAGTCAGTTCTGCAAATACCAAAGGTTGTTTATTTATTTGCTAACATGTAAAACACTGGTTAGTATATATAGACGACCACCCACACTTTGTGTACCTACTCGACACCCGCAAAATATAAGTCTAATTCCGATTAAAAAAAGAAAACTGAAACTGAATAAAACTGCAACTGTTAGTTTGTCTATGCAGAATAGGGTTTATTGCTAATGAAAAAAATAAAAGCCATGCTTACTATTCATTTAATTATTTACTTTTAATAATTATGTTATTTTCATTCATAACTAACAACGATATGAGGGTTATGAAGTATTTAAATTCAGTAAAACAAATATGAAAACAAAATACAAATTTCACTCACTATTAAATTTAATATTATTACAGTAATAAGAAAAATTTACTTTAAATAATTTATATAATAAGTCATAACTCCATTTCGAACTATGTATTTTATGGAAAATTCTCATGTTGTAAATGTGCACGCAAATCGTGAAAGTGAGAATTCAGTGGGATAAAGATTTTAATAACATCGCTTCAAATATTCAGGTCACTAGTATGTCTTATAACTTTTTACACAGAAGGTCTTAAGAAGCAACGTCGATTACAAAATTCATATTAGATAGATAGACTTAATAAAATACATGTAATATCTAAACTACTGCCTCTTACTGAGCCCGGTGCGGCTGGCGACATGCGCGACCTCGGCACACGCCGCTGCAAGCGAACCGTCCGCTGCCACCCACACGCGTCACTCAAGAGTCGTACCATAAAGATAATTATAATATATTTACACGAATTATATGGGTGTTCCAGCAAATTAATAGCCTTAACGACAAAAACTAAGATCCACTATTATGTGATTTCAAAGCGAAGCGCGGAGCGCTTTTCTTAAAATACAATAATTTATAAGTAATTACAGGCATACCTAACACTGAACTCGATCTTTCACAAAGCAGAGACACGGCGCAACAAGAAAAAGGCCCACTTTAACACCGCGAGCTATCGAGGAGAAACACCGAGTTCAGCACTGTCCTGTTGTAACATGGTACAATAAAATGATACGTTATAATTATTTATTTTAATGGTCGGGGCCCTCGTTATGTCTAGAAAAATATGGATAGTAAATGTTACATTGAATCAGCCAAGCATTTAAAATTATGGATAATGAGAATGTAACAGTATTAATTAAACTGAAATATTGATTAGTTATTAGGTTTCTGACTCAAGTTTCTGAATCAATATTATCATGCAAAGCTGATATATTACTATGAGTTGGTCCAAATAAGACAAAAATATTGTTATTTAAGCAAAATCGTGCTTTTCAGCTGCCTGAATTTTAAAATACCAGGTTTTTCTAAATAGTGGTGCAAGAGGGAATCGACATTACACCAATAAGTTTTGCGTTTAGGCTACTTCTACACCATGAAGAAAAGATTGTTAGTCTATACTTAGAGGTTTAAACCTTTCCTAATTTGTAACTGTATTCAAAATCGAAGTGCAAAATGAAATTACTCGAATACTTAAAACTATGACAATGAAATTTTACCATTATTTAAACATCGTTTCATAAATGACTACTAATAACCATAGTGTTCTCAATGACAAATTTCATATAATAGAAATATCATTTATTGAATATAGAATACAATATTATCCAAAAACTATGTCGTTATAATTAGGACACCGACAGTGCTATTAAATAGGTACATTACATTTATCCAGCATTGGATAATTCAAAAATACACAGCAAAAAATGTTTAACATAGAAGTTGCCGAAAACAAATATATATGTGTAGTACATCTAAAATTTATATCCTCTGAATTGTTTATACAAATATTCTGAGATATCATATCATTATTATAAATTATCTTGAGAGATCAGTTTACGCTAGTTATAAAAATTTACAATGCGTACTATTGTTGCAACAAAATATTCCGTTTGCTAAATTTCATCGTTGAAATAACACTAGGCATACGCTTCGTAAAAGTTTGTTGAGTTAGTGATACTTTTCAACAATAAATACTCTAATACACTACTGAATATGTCTTCCCTACTGATTACACGGCCCAAGCAAGGTAAGCATCATTTGTGTCTACCCCTCGATAGGTGATTCAAGTGAAACAAACAGGTGACTAACCTCTCTCTATGATAAAACGTCTCACACCGAGTACATTAAGGCTACAGATAGAAGCGAAATCATTTTATAAAGAGAATCTGACGAGATATTAAAATGAAAATAAAACAAAACAATTTATCCAGACGGTAATTATCTGTCGTTTACTAAATAAACATTCAAACTCAGCATATAAGGTATGTACATAAGGGGACAATTTGAGCTTACAAAAGTACAAAGTAATCACATCGCGACGGTTTAGAATCTACAACGGATTTACCCTTCTTACCGACTACGACAGCTCAAGCTTTATCGACAATTACACTACAGTATCACACGATTACTCGCCGAAAACACCTATTATGCATGTAATTTTCCCGATGGCCAACACGAAAGTAACTATCACTAGGTCGCGTGCGGCTGTGTGCGCGCGCACGCGTCGGAGCGCGGGCGCCTACGCGCGCGGCTCGGCCGAGCCCGGCTCGTCGGCCGGCGCCGCGCCCGCCGCCGCCTCGGCCGGCCCGGCGCCGGCGCGCGGCTTCAGGAAGTCGTTGAGCGACGGCTGGATGCTGAGCTCGTACTCGGTGAAGTTGAACAGCGGCGGCAGCGGGCGGCCGTTGGGCAGGCGCGCTGCCGGCTCGCGCAGCTCGTCGAAGAAGCTGTGCGCGCACGCCTGCAGCGGCGACAGGCGGGCGCCCGGCGTGTACTCCAGCAGGCGCGACACCAGCGAGATGGCGTCCGGCGGCGTGCACGCGCGGAACACCTGCGACACACACACGTACATACATGCTGGTTACGACCCGACACCGATCCGAGCGATCCTTCTCTGTGTCCGTTAGATTCGCTAAATATTGTCGAGAGTTGTATAGAACACACGACATCATTCTAATTTAAACTTTATTCCAATGAGGTAAGAGTAACATTGCAACGACATAAAATGGTTTTACGTTAAAATAAATATGTGGTGAATGTGCTCCTTAAGTTTATACTCTATGTGAATATATTGCACAGGGTCTCAGTCCTTAATGTTTCGGGAAAACTACACGTTAAAATGTTAGCAACTGAAATAAATCCTTCCAGTTATATACACACGAAGTAATATAGGTAATGGTATTTACAATGTTATTGGTTAGAGAATAATCATTGGATCTCGATGAAATGATTTAGTTGAACCTAATTTAAATAATGATCAAGTGCCACACTGCAAGTTTGTTCATGTGATAAAATGTTTTTCAAATATTATATATAAATATTTTTTTTTTTTTAACAAAAACCGATATAATGAGGTTCAGAACGTGAACAAATGTCAGAGACAAACTGGCACGGAGTCGCACAGTACGAATGCACACTGAACACCAACAAACAAGAGACAGCTTCAACCGATTAGTTGTATATGGCATTCTGTTCAATTCATGGCAAGGCTATATTCAAATTCAAAATTATCTACTCTAAATGTCTTCATTTTTGTAACCTGGTATGAGGTATTGAAGATATCATTTGACTGAAACGACGTAAGTATTGCTGTAGTATGGCCAGTATAATGAAGGCATCTAGATACTCCGCAGTGCGATATCTTACTCGGATGCGCTGGTGGTCAGTGGCAGACTTGGGCGTGGACAAACGCTGCAACATGAACTGCAATGACGCGCGCTTTTAATTATGTATGTCACACTAATAACTGTATAATAATAATTATCAAGTGCAGACGGAATAACAAGAATAGTTGTTTCCGCGACATAAATAATATTAATATTTGCATGAAACATAATAAGTCATTATTAATAAGTTATTTCGAAGGCAGATTGTTTAAGCATCAGTTGAGTTTCGGTTCTGCCAGGCTTTTTAATACATAACTGGTAACTAGAAAAGTATTAAAATCATAAATATTATAATGAAGATATAACACATTATTTTGTATACTCTAGGAATCAAATTTAAATAAGCAGAACCATGTCATACCGAGTCTAATTGTCCTAATAAGGGTCAATCAGAAGATAATGTAATCCTATGTTTTGTTTCCAATTGATGTTATTTCCACTTTAACAAATACCAACTTTATACTTGTGTAAATGAAGTTAATTTCAGAATGAATACTACTATTGAAATAGTTTTTATAAAAATTAAGGTGTACTGCGCATGCTGAAGGTATTAAAGTATTTTTTCCAAAAACACATGATTGTTTTCATTTTCGGAACCTTAATTACGAACGCAGGATAGTTTACCCATCATATTTTACCGACAACTAGTGTTTACTAGTTGTCGGTAAAATGGCGAATATTACATGTTTCTCGTGTAATATTCGCGAGACAATTAAAATTTTTGTATGTTCGACACATGAACATACAAACCCCCGTTGAACATTTGTTAAAAGTTCAATAATACAATGTGTATAGTCAACCGCACGTCCAAGGTAATAGTTTTATTTTGAGAACGCTTTTATTTCGTAGCAGTAAGGGCCGTTTTCGTAGTTCAAGTGTTCAGCCTGACGCTATCTTTAGCCAGAGTGCCCATATTTTCTGGGCATAATCACCCTTGCAACTTCAATAAATAAGAGACCAATTTTAATTAACTTAAACGAGGCAATGAATTTTGTTTTAACACTCCCGAGTTCTTTTATAGAGCAGTGCTGGCCACTGGTATATAAAAGAACTCGGGAGTTTTGATAGATCCCTAGAATTATTATTCACCAGAGACGGGTAGCACACTCGTTTAAAATGAGGATCGTGCGAGGCACTCTTTTTACAAAATGCCTCGCCTCATTCGTGGTAGCACAATGTGCTAGCAACACTGTGCTACCACGAATGAGGCGAGGCTGCGGTGGCCTGTGAGCACGTACACACGGGTACACATCAAGCTATATAAGGTGTATCTATTCATACACGAAATCTCTTAAGGGGTCATTGTACTCATCATTATGAACAACTTTTACTATGGGACCAAAGTTGAAATCGCGAAAAAAAAATCAGCTTCATTCAGGGACCATTTTGGTTACCCATTGAAAGGGTTTTCGATAGGGTTTTTCTAAGCGGTTAAACAAAAACCCATACAATATGGGTAACCCTTTTGAACGGCTTAAATTAAATTTTGGTTACCCGTTGAAAGGGCTTTCGATAAAAACCCATACGGTATGGGTACCCCTTTTGAACGCCTTATTTTAAGCCAATCAAAATTACCCACACCGTATGAGTTTTTGATTAACTGCTTAGAAAAACCCTATCGAAAACTCGTTCCATTGAAAGGGTATTCGATAGGGTTTTTCTAAAATGGTAACCAAAATGGTCCTTGGGTAAAATAGAGATAGAATTGGTCATGCTACGCGTGCTGGGCGGATATCGAAATAACATAATATTATGTTGGGGAAAAAGTCTTTTCGCATTATAGTATGTATGAACTTGTAATAAAATCTCTTTGGCTATACAACTTGTATCTGGCTGGTTTTGGTATCATTGAAAGTTTAAATTTTAAAGAACATAATTCTAAATTCAAATTAGGAAAATGTGTGATTTTCATTTGTTTTTCGTACTGTCAAGATGAGTGAATCTAATGAAGAAATTCGATACATTTTAAATTTTTATTACAAAAAAGGCAAAACTGCAACGCAAGCCGCGAAAAAAATTTGCGATGTTTATGGACCTAGTGACCCTAGTGTGTAGTCTGTGAGAGTAGCACAAATTTGGTTTAAGCGTTTTCAATCCGGGAATTTTGATGTCAGATGCACATCGCCCTGGTCGCCCTATTACGGATAAAATGGATTCCATTTTTGAAAAAGTGGAGCAAGATATCAGTAGTTACGACGTAGCTGAAGAACTGGGAATTGACCACAAAACAGTTTTGGCACATTTGAAAAATCTGGGTACACAAAAAAACTCGATATTTGGGTACCTCACGAGCCCTCTGAAAGAAACCTAATGAACCGTGACTTATTTGTGATTCTTTATTACGACGTAATGAAACCGAACCATTTTTGAAGAAGCTGATAACTGGTGATGAAAAGTGGATGAGTGCAAGAACGTGCGAAAAAGGTCGTGGTCAAAGGCCGGTCAGGCTTCACAGACTGGCGACTGGGTTAACTCGCAACAAGGTGATGCTGTGTGTGTGGTGGGATTGGAAGGGCATTATTCATTATGAGCTGTTACCACCAGGCAGGACCATCGATTCTGAACTCTACTGCGAACAACTGATGAGATTAAAGCAAGAAGTTGAGAGAAAGCGGCCGGAATTAATCAACAGAAGGGGTGTGGTTTTTCATCATGATAACGCTAGACCTCACACATATTTAGCCACTCAGCAAAAATTAAGAGAGTTTGGCTGGGAGGTGTTAATGCATCCGCCGTATAGTCCTGACCTTGCACCTTCAGATTTCCACCTGTTTCGGTCTCTTCAGAATTCTTTAGGCAGTGCCAGGTTAACATCACGAGAGGACTGCCAAAACCACTTGTCGCGGTATTTTGATCAGAAGTCCCAAAATGGCTATAGCAATGGGATCATGTCCCTACCTACACGATGGCAAAAAGTTATCGAACAAAATGGTACCTACATACTTTAGTTAAATGTAAAAAAACTATATTAAAAAATGTTTTGAATTTTCTTAAAAAATGCGAAAAAACTTTTTCCCCAACCTATTATTATGATTTTTTCATGTCACTGGGTTTCAAGTAGGTATAGAACCCATTGAATCATGTAACCCTTTCACTGGGTTTCAAGTATAAAACCCATTCAATGGGTTATGATGTAACCCTTTCATTGGGTTTCTAGTATAAAACCCATTCAATGGGTTACATTATGATAAAGGTAACCCATTGAAGGGGTAACCCACTGAAAGGCTTAACCCTTAACCGGGGTTGTACGGTCCCTGGCTTCATTTCATTTCCCTACATTTTGACGAGTTAAGCGAACATAAATGTAGGGAACAGCAGATTTTTTTGTTTTGCGATTTAAGGTTTAGTCCCATTGTAAAAGTTGTTCACTGACCCCTTAAGAGATTTCGTGTATTAATAGATACACCTTATACATATATTTCCAGTATACGCTGACCTCATTGTACAGAACTCCTATACAATGCGAGATCAGCTTATGCTGGAAACGTATAGCTTGATGTGTAGCCGTGTGTACGTGCTGTAAGTGTGCGAGTGTGTCAGTGAGTCGCGTGACTCGCCGCGCGAGTCGTGTCCTGTAGTGACGACAACGCGACACGGCACACATACTTAGTCGACTAGGCATAGGTACAAGGTGACTAGTCGGTTAAGCGCATCACACAGCTTGCACGAGTGATGATGAGGGAAAGAGATATGAGAATGGTTAGAAATGTTCTGTTCAGCTAATCTGTGCCCTGTGGTGTGTGCTAGCACATCAAAATAAAAAGACTAAATGACTCTTTTTATCCAAGTGATTAGCTACAAATGTGCCGAGTTACCCAACACTATTATTCACGTCAAGACCCTTCGACTAAGAGCACGGCTACACGCAGAGCCTTACATACGCAAGCAACATGAGGCGTGCACAGCCACACCACAGCAAAAAGTTAGCACTGTTAAACTATACCGTTTTGCCGTCTAATTGTTCCATGCTTGCAATTTGTGCAAGTAAGGCGGAGCGTATAGCCGGGCCAATATAGAATTTATAATCAAATAAAAAAAATACCTTTGCCCATGGGTGGCTCTTGATTTGTGGGAATTTGAATTCTGTATAATTAGGATTCATCTCTCGAATTTGTTCTCGTGTTGGTGTACCTAGTACCTGCAAAACAAATGCTTCATTAGAAAAAATAAACTAGTAATTAATAATCAGTAATGGTAGATAATAAAATCACATAATAACCTTGATGATCTCAACCAATTGATCAACACCAGAATCTCCTGGGAATATTGGCTGACCCAATAATAATTCTGCTACTACGCAGCCAGCGCTCCACACATCTGCGGCAAGTAAAATTAATTCAAATAAGTACAGACATTGTTACAGAATTTCTTAAAAAGTTTCCCCCACTTCTTTTCAACCCAATCGTTCTTAATCAGAGTGATATTTTAGAACGTTTTCTTTTTTTTTATTGGAATATTTTTGAAGCATAAACCGAAGGTTATCAGGATATCCATGTCATTCGCTTTCTTACACTAAACGATAAAGAGTACCGATCACAATCAAGACCAATGACAACTGTACAAAGCATTCACGTTGTAGGTATTGATAACATCTGTTCATAATGCACAGTGTATCGGAGAACAGACTTGTAGATATAATGAGATAACAATGTATCCATCTTTGCAACCGCCTCGCAGTTTAATCGCATGGCCTGAGTGTTGATCCCTATCAGACATTGACGTTTGTAAATTTATTACTGGGCATCTACTGCGCAGATCAGTCCGACTGCGTATCTAATCAACTTTGCATGACTGGCGGCCACCAGTGGGTCCAATTTAAACCTTTAGGTAGACATACGCATGCGTTAAATACTGAAGTTACAATACTTACAAAGGTTAGTTAGGTTACTGAAGTTAATTAATTAAAGTTTCTATAAACCCAATGTACATGAGAAAAGGCTAGGATGGTATTACCTGGTTAAGGATAATAAACGGAAAGGTTTCTTGACTTAAAGTAAATTAATTACCGATTTTAGTGGTGTAATCTATAGCGCCAAAAATGAGTTCTGGAGCACGATAGTATCGGGAACAAATGTAGGACACATTAGGCTCGCCACGAACGAGATGTTTCGCCGAGCCAAAGTCGCAAAGTTTGAGTACGCCCGTCTTAGGATCGAGGAGTAGGTTCTGTGGCTTGATGTCTCGGTGACAGATGCCCAACGAGTGTATGTACGCGAGGCTTCTGAACAACTGGTACATATATAGCTGTTGGAAAGGCAAACAGATTAGTATCACATAACACCTATCTACGTCGTCAGGCGCTACGTAAAATAAATCTACCTTTATAAAACTAATGGGTATGGTTTGTTCATCTTTGGAGTAGTGACGTGCCACTTTATACACAGTCTCGGGTATGTACTCCAGCACCAAATTCAGGTACACTTCGTCTTTCTGTAATGAAGAATTACAACACAAGTTATATAAAAATATATTCAGCAGCCACAACATTAAATTGTACCTAGCGATGCTCTTGTAAACAATGAGATATTGTGTTAATATTGCAAGTTGTATAATTCTGCATAATGCGGCATACGTATAGGAATGATAAAGAAAGAAAAATCTTAAGGGATAATAAATAAACATGAGGCAAACATCGTTTACTACGAAAGAGTAAGAAAATACAAATATTGGAAAATACATTAAGGTATAAAAAACACAACTACCGCAGTTGAAATACTTTTCCATTATGTACGTACACTTTGGAAAAATATGCATTAAAAGAAAACTGGTGCATGGAAGAAATCTTATTTTTGGAGCTTTCCGGAACTTTAGTTGGGAAAGTAGAAAAATAACATTTAACAAGACGAGTAGATTTCAAAGTTGGCTTTAGTCCAAAGGTTCTTGGCTCTAGTGATACAAAACTCTGACTTCTACTGCTGAAAGTCAAACCTTGAACTACACACGCGAAAAACAAAGGTGTTCTCAAAATGTATACATACACACTTAAAACATTTGTATATGTTTTTGGAAGTCATCAGTAAATCTGTTTAGTACCTGACCTTCTCGTGCGTCTTGGCCAAGTAAATACATATCGCAGCTATACATACATATTTGCCTTGACTGATCTTAATTTTGTTAAATGTCCTTTCTATGTATAAGGTGAGTCAGGGTTTATTTAAATATTTAGCACGCTACACGTTTTTCATTAGTACGTAGTCCAATCAATTCGTTTTTGCTTGAATTTACTACTTCTCGTTTAGTTAAAAGATATTAAGGACAACTTTAAAACAGACATTACCCTAAATATAAACACTCGATCTAATTGATTGTTTTCACCAGATGGTATAGAAAACATTCTTAACATTTTTAGTGTGCGTGTAAATGTGTTACGAAGATTTTTTTTTTCTGTTTTCAGAGGCGAGTGCAAATAAACCACGTACATGGCAATGAAACACTAAAGCTGTCTGTAAGAAAACAAAATGTATCAAGCAAGCATCAGTTAGAATCATATAACACAACTTAGATGACGCAATACAGAACAAGTTAAATTTTATGAGATGATTATGGAAGAACATAGTGGGCATCGACCTGATCAGATGTAAAAGCTCATGGCTGAAAGATTTACGGCTCATGACGTGATTAAGACTTGCTCTCAACAAATCATGTATGCACACAACTGTTTGACGGGCTGTCACGGTTACCGACCGATACCTTTTATTCGACTACATAAATTAATCATAAAAAATAGGAAATGTACAAATCAAAAGAAAAAATATTGTTCGTTAACCGTAGCCTCAATTGGAAGGCCTAATTTGTGCGTTAGCACACTAGCGCAACAATCTAATTGATTCATAAACGTACTGCGACATCAAGAGACTGCATTGCGTTTAACATTGAGCTCACTGCTGCGGGCACTGCCGCCTTCCCCCAAATAAAACACACAAATAATACACCCTTAATAAAGCGAACTAAAAAGGTAACTTGATCACATCAAAATACACAGTAAGTAAATCAGTTACTTATATTGAAGAAATAGGGCTCAAAGGAGATGTCTCATATCAATACCAAGGAAGTTTGTTCAAAACATTATTTAAATAAAATGTTATAACTTGAATATTTCCAACTACAGGATCCAACATAATTATTGCCTACACATGACGCTCATAAGCATGAACTACCAGCACAGACCTAACATCAACAAACAGAGGTACCAAATCATTTGTACAACTATTAATAGCAATTGACGGAAAACAATATTAACCAAATAAACTAAATGAGATATCTCCTTTCTAGTTTGCAGACCCTTATTAAAATAAAGTTTTATTGGAATTCATTGTAAAAATGGGTCCAAACCAGAACTTAGATCCAATAACTACTAGAAATTAAAATAGTCTAAGAAAATGATTAGACACATAAATAGGTATAGGTGTATCATTATGACAACCCAAAACACTCACCTTTTCTCCACTGGAGTAAAAGAAATATTTCAATTTCACAATATTACAATGCTCCAGTCGTCGCATGATTTGAAGCTCTCGGTTCTGCAATGTGTAAGTGTAAACTTAATTAGTAAATAAATAAGTATGTACTGAAGATATATTAATAACATATTATTAACCTGCCCTAACTCTTGAAATAGGCAACCTGCATACAAAATAAACATGGCAGTTGTAAGTTAAGTATTGATGATGGATTAGACATTTTTAGTTTATCAATTAAGTACTCGGTTGCTATGCCAGTTTTTAGTGTATTTACAAAACTCAAATTTTGAGGTGTCGTTATTATAGTGTCTCTGGCTAACCGGAGACACGATAATAACGACACGTCAAAATTTGAAATCAATTTTTTTGAAACTAGGGATTATATACAATTTGAAACGAAGTGGTAAATAACGAGATTTTGGCGGCTCTTTTTAAATATTTAACATTCAAACAAAAAGCTGATTAAACAATTATGATTATGATTTTTTTTAAAACTATGATTCGGATCCTAACAAACTTCCCACCAAACTTTTCTATCAATTAAACGAATCAAACGATACTTTCGTAAAATTTGATAGAGGTATCTGAACTAAACTTACCTTAAACCTCTTATCCTGGAGCACCTTCTTAATGGCAATGAGTTCGCCGGTGTCACATAGTTTGGCCTGGTAGACGACGCCGAAGCTGCCGTTTCCGATGAGTTTCATGTCAGCATAGCTCACCTCCTGTGGCCGATCGGGGCCTTGCCCCGGCGTCGCCACCACAGTCGTCACCTTTGAGCCGTCCTTGCCTGAAACATGAACAAAATACATTTTAAACATGCTTTCTATTTTTTATTCATGTTAGTGCCAATTTAATTGATTTAAAAATGGGAGTTCAAAGAATAAAATTGTGGCAAACTCCTCTTCTTGTGACGTCGGTTAAAAGAAATTCTAACACAATTTGAATGGCCTCTCTAATGCAATTGAGTGGTGAGGTGACGTAAACGAATCCATTTCACAGACGGTAATAAATAGTGGCGTGAGCGCGGAGTTGGACGTATCATTGTAATTTACGTCGAGACAGAGTAACCAAATACCAGTTAATTTCTATGTACGAGTTAAAACACTTTCAAAAGAAGCCATTCTAGACCATTTACAAACAACTCGATCGACTGAGTCCGGGAACTAACCTCTGTCAGAATTATTATTTAGTGTATACGAACAGCGTCGATCATTATCCATCATTTTTAAACGTTAATTCCGAGATTGAACTGAATAATATTTATCTAAAAATAAAATCATTTTATAAAATCTTGGCCATCTAGATATTTTGTGTGACAAGGTCGCAGACAAATAAAACCGGCCAAGTGCAAATCGTACTTGCGCAATTTGTGTTTCTATCTGTCTCTAGTGTCAAGTGCGAAACCTAAGTTAACTGAAGATAGAGTTAAGTTAATACACACATTTGTTAAAATATCGAATATTTCTGAAGTACAATCAATTATTAATTTAAAAAAAAAATAGTGTACTCTAAGATCATAGTTTGGTCACATAATTTCGCTGGAATGTTTTCTATAAAAAAAAACTTCGTTTACGTTGAATATTGGGTGGTCACATTACGCTCTTACAAACAGGCAGCAGTATGTAGGTACCGCAAATTATAACACGAAAAGCCTAAAAATACTATCGATGCTCTCGTTTTTGACAAAGAAGGATTTATTGGCAGGATAAAAAAAGTAGCGTTCACCAGAAAAGAGCAGGTGCGGCATGCGACATGGGGTTTAACGCATGGCACATTCGTTTACGCTCGGCCGCCTCACTTCAGAGCACCGCGAATACAACCAAAGAGCGAAAATATAGATTTTAGACACAAAGGAGCGGCACGAACTGAATGCGCACGTTGGCGGAAATCAATTTGACGTAGCTGCTATTTAGTATGGTAATAGCCTGCATTTGGTAACATAAGAACGGTTAATTTTACGTATTCTGTGGCAACTGGGGCATTTGAGGAAAGCTAGAAGTGTACACTTATTTTAAAGAATGCTGATGATTTTAAATTTTTCATCGGAATAAAATCTTATGGAAAACAAAATATGCAACCTAAGATCTGACGACCCTAATGCCCGGGATACAAGAGGCTAGTTTTGCAAGGCTATGATAGCAAGCTAGAGCCTCTGTATTCTATCCTGGCTTGGCACAAGCTAGTGTTACACGGTGCTAGTAAAATTTAAGCCATTGCGGTGACTTAGTTCGTACAGTAAAATGATCCAGTTGGGTTTTAATTTCGCCGGCCACACGATGCTAGTACACAAGCCAGGATAGTAAAATCGGTGGTGGGTGGCGCTATTCGCTCAAAAATAGAACCACATCCTATTAAACTATCCTAGCTTTAGACGCTAGCTTACTAGTCTAGAAATGAGGCTAGTTCTGTAATACACGAAGCCAGAGCTACTAGCTTGCTAGCTTACTATCCTAGCTTCGATAACTAACCTCGTGTACCCCAGGCATAAGTAAGACATTGATTGAAATAAATTCATTCCTCCCATTGACCCGTGTATTACTTGGGATCGGAGTTTTTCTCTTCTATTCTCCCCTGTCAACCGTCGCCTTATCAATATCATTTATTTCTTTTTCATTCAATATCATACCACACAATCCATCCATCTTTTCATTGGTCTCAACCTCCTTCTCTCCATCATCATTAATTTCATCTCTATGGTATGCCTCTACATCATGTTCATTACAAGACAAACGGCTCCCTTTCAACTTTTGTGTCACCAGCGGGCGCCACAGTCCAAACTTTCTCGAAAAAACTCATTTTCATCACTTCACATAATCACCATCACCTCGACATTCTTCTCTCCGCTGCATGCTATTTTCTTCCATCCGCAATACCCTTTTTTTTTTTTTTGGGTGGTAAATTATCAAATAACTTCTTCCGCTATGGGCAGAGCGGGAGGGCGTGTCAGACTTTTACTGACTAAAACCCACCCGTGTTCCTTCCGTTGCCTGTGTGCCGGGGCCACGATATCCCTTTCGGACAAACTCGCAACCCTGGCAGGCATTGGTCCTAACGGACCCCGTCAGTTTGTGCTGACATCTCTTTGAGGCGCGCGTGGAACAAACGCGCCGTCGACCCGGGCCTGGTCCTTATCGGACGGCGAGCTACCCATCGCTCACCATCCGCAGGCCCGCGCCTACGGTGGCCGGAAATCGGCTTGCGACTCCCGACGCCCGGGACGTCTCCTGCGGCGACTAAGGGCGCGAGGGCGCGAACCGTGTCTCACCCTCACGCGTTCCGCCTCCTCCTTCGCTAGCATTACTGCTGAGGTGACGGCCAGAACCAGGGCCGGCCGCGAGAGATCGCCGCCGCCGATCGCCTCCGTGAGGACACGGCGGTGCTCCGCCCAAGCTGGGCAGACCTCCACCGTACGCTCCAACGTGTCCTCCGGGCGATCCACACAGTGGTGACACCCGGGCGTTTCCTCCCGCTTTATCCTGAACAGGAACCTCCCGAAACAACCGTGTCCAGTGAGGACCTGCGTCAGGCGGAAGGTGAGGACGCCATGGCGCCTCTCTAGCCACTCCTCAAAGAGGGGACTTATCGCCACAATTGTGGCGTGCCCAATCCGCAATACCCTGCATTCGGATTCATACAGTAGCTTGTCCAATCTGTGGGTCACAAATTGTTCCTGTGACTTGTCGCCATTTCACCCAACCTGAGTTAATCTGGTGTATAACTAAAATACTAATCACTGCTCAGCAGCTTCTATTTAGTTTTCATCTTCGGTTTGGGAAATGCATGGATCATTAATTAATCGCCAAAAAAGAATATACCGGTTTATTCGTCTTATTACCTGGGCCCTTGGAACTGAAGATCGAAATACGTTGAGTGAAGCCTTCAGCCGTCATCCTAAGAATCCCTGCTTCAGCATATAATAGTGCGGTAGTACTTAATTATAAAGATCGCTAATTAAACGATAAAATTATTCATTTATATATATGATAAGAATGAAATTGCAACCTTCTCTATGGTGAATGTTTTAATTATCTTAAAATTGTTGAATTATATTCCTAGCCTGACTGTTGTTGAGGTGAGTCGTTATGAATACAGTATCCTTTGGCTTTAACAATGCCTCACCTGTCCTGCCTGCACGCTGTACACACCTGCACTTTAAGACTTAGGCAATGTCACTAAAAGTGCTATTGGCATGGATGGACATTTGAAATTATGGGCATCATCGACACATTTTTTTACAACACACGGTTTTACCATTCAATCTCCTGAAATGCTATCAAGTTAACGCTCGTAACTGTTAGATTATCAAGGCATCAATTGAGGTCAAATACAATGACGTAACGCTTAGGTACATTATATAAACAAGGCACTAGTTAATAAATCGCACATTTTGCGTCATTACATTACCAACGAATGCTCATCATTTCACTGGGCCCACTAGATACACTTGTTTATCCTAACAAGTAGGCAACTACATGTATCAATAACACCCGAATGTCTACGTGTGTAGTCATTAATAATTATGGAGTTAACATCTATTTCATAAAATAAACTAAGGTAACGTACGTTGTTTTCAAAACGTTAGCGCCTTCGTCATGTAATTAGTACCAGCACTACCAGCTTATTAAAGTAACGTTACCGAGTACTACGTTTAGTTTTGTTAAATTATCGTATGGTTAACATTTCTGTAAAATATGCTTACAATCCTGCAAATGTACGTTACTAAGCAAGGCTCCCGCGGCGTTTGCATAGCTCATTTTAATCCGCCATGCTATATTGAACAATCATGGGGGATAAGATAACGCTAACAAAATCGAAACTCAGCAGGATATGGACTTGTGAAGTTGTGATCACAGTTTGTTGCTAGTAAATAGGTGGCTTATGCTAAACCGTAAGCGCCCAAAATAGGAAAAGAGAGCCCAAATCGATCAACTGCAAAAATTCAGATGTACGTCTATATATTGTATAACCTCTGACCTCGATAGCCTCTGCAGACTACGACATATTTGGCAACTATTTGATGTGACCTATCCCTCTTTTGTTGACACGTGTTACCTTAATGAGGTAGACGTGGTCAAAGTTTCCATTTACAACACCAGCTGTACCTACAGCTAAATACGGCCCAACTTTTCACGTAAGAAATACCTCTTGAGGAATTATATACTTAGATAGGTGTCATGTTACTCCTAACCTAACCTAACTAAAAGCCATGATTAGTTATCAATAAAAAGCCTGTTCAATAGACAGGCAAACACTAGGCTTAAATAACACACATTACTGGTGTCTACCAATTTAAACTGATCGATACTTTATACGTAGCTAACTCTTCGACGAACTGACTGCAGTGATTAAAAATTTCTAAGGCAACCATTAAATTCTCAAATGACGGGCTTTTAACGTAAATGAGGGTAGGCCACGTATGTACTATCGGCCCAAGTTAAGCATGCTCACTTAAGAAAATATTCCTGCGAGAGCGCAGCTAGTGACAAACCACACCCCTTCCTAGTTTCCCCCAATTAGAGACAATATGCATTTGTGTGAGTAATGAGCGAGTAACATAAAATAACAAACATTAGCTAGAGCGCGGCAGTGCCAATTTGCTCTCGCTAATTGTTGACGCTTCCCTTAAATTCCTATCGCCATTTCATTTTACGACCTGTTTATTTCTATCGGACTGATTGCCTGCCTAACTGTGACCTCTGCTTGTATACCGGACTGTGATCGAAAGCCTCTTCTTGACCCTAGCTTGTATCCTGGACTGTGTGTGTATTGTGTGTGGGCTGTGACTAACGTGGTGCAACCATGACGACCCGAAACCTGATTCAGGAAGAAAGGAATCAAAATATTGTTTTGCATAGACAAGGGTTAAATATATCCCAAATAGCAGTGGAGTTGAACATGCAAGTAAGTTATGTTTTTGTATTCAGATAGAGGGAGAGATATAGAAATAAATAAAGTGATAGTAATATTATTATTTCATAGTTTGCATTTTTCCTTATATTGCAATTTAAAAACAAATTCCATGAAAAATATTGGTATTCAGCTGCATCCGGTTAGACTGGAAGCCGACCCCAACATAGTTTGGAAAAGGCTAGGCAGATTTATATATAAAAATAATAAAATTATTATAACTTTCAGATGGATTCTTTTTAAAAGTCTCATAAGATATTACCTACTTATAGTAATGCATTCAAATAAGATTGTTCTTTTTATTTATTTTTGCTTTCAAAGACGCCTTTTATGACCCGATAATAAATCCTAAACCAAAACAACCTAAACAATGGTGCCTTATCTCACAGCGTCGTTGCCGCATTTTAATTAGAAAAACCAGAGCGCATTCGTCGCATTTCTAGAGGCTTGATCATTATATTTCAAACTACAATTTTTTTTCGCCCAAGCACAAGATAATTGTTTTTTATAATTATTTTTAACATTTATTTTATCATAATACTGCAGATGGAAAGTAATTGACAATAATGTAAATTTTTGTTAGTAGTGCTCGTAAATACTTACCAAAAAAACTTAAAAAAAATAGCACACATAGTTTTAAATACTAACGATTTAGTGCTTGGCTGGCCGATAAAATAGCAAGTACTTACTATTTTTTCGGCCAAGCACTAGATCGTTGGTATTTAACCACGAAAAACCTTTAGAAATGCCACGTTGCCAGCCCGCACGGGATAAACACTTTTAAATAGTAGAGATAAAGCACAAATTTGCTTGGGACAGTTTCATACAATGTTGGAATTTACGCTATGCCATTTTTCTTACTCATAGGTATACGAGGTGTAAATTGCAATATCTGAAAACCTCTTAAGGGGTCATTGTACTAATCATTATGAACAACTTTTACTACGGGACCAAACCTGAAATCGCGAAAAAAAAACAGCTGTTCCCTACATTTATGTTCGCGTAACTCGTCTAAATGTATGGACCAGCTGCTTTTTTATCGCGATTTCAGGTTTGGTTCTCATAGTAAAAGTTGTTTATAATGATGAGTAATGACCCCTTAAGAGATTTTCAGTTATTGCATTTACAACTTGTATTTTAAAATATAGTTATGAATGTTATAACTACTTAAATTAGTTATAGAAAAGTTAAGAGTTTATTTATCATGAAGTCAACCAAAATGCACACCTTAAGTATTTCAATACTTATAATTTATAGTGTACTAGTTGTGCCCTTTGAATAAGACTTTTGTAGTGTACTCGTATTATTATACTTAGTTCCTATATTATGTAAAAAATCGATGCTGATTTGTTTTTTTTTCGTTAGAGAACAACGGTGCGCCGCTGGGTGCGAAGATATGAAGAAGGAGAAATTACAGAACGCGTTCGTGCACCTCGACCCCGGGCTATAAACGAAAACGAGTTAAATAATATGATAGCCACGTATGAAGAGAACCCGTTCACACCCACTCGCAGTTTCGCACAAGAATACGAAGTTTCGATGCAAACTATTAGAAACGAGTTGCATCGAGCTGGAGTCCATCACAGACGTCCCGCAAAAAAAAATATTTTGACGCAGGAGCAGAAAGCTGCTCGCGTGCGATTCGCTCGTGACTACAGGGACTTCGATTTCTCTTACGCCATATTTTCTGATGAAAAGTGCTTTAGGTCTAGCCAACAAGGTCGTCGGAATTTATGGCGTGTAGATGACACAAGATACGAACCTCGAAATGTGAACCCAAATGCAGAATCGGGAAGAATTGTAGTGAACATGTGGGGCTGGATGAGTGCTGCTGGACCAGGCGAGCTCGCTTTTATACCAGGGAGGGCAAACGGCCAAACGTATTTAGAGGTGGTACAAACCATCATGGTACCCACAGTGCGCACGGTGTATCCACAACTGGACGTGCCAGAATTTTATTTTTTCCAGGACAATTGCCCGATACACCGTGCGCGGGTTGTTCAAGAGTGGTTGCGAGGGCAACCACAAATTAAAACAGTGCCATGGCCCTCCCGATCGCCAGACTTAAACCCCATTGAAAATTTGTGGGGTTTAATGGTCCAGAGATGGGATAGTAGAGCAGAAAGAACGAAGGAAGCACTTGTCACACATTGCGAACAAGTTTGGGACACATTCAGAGGTTCGAATTTGTGCGAAGTCCTGGCTAGGTCCATGCGTAGCCGTTGCGATGCTGTGATAGATGCGGGAGGAGCAGCGACGAAATATTAAGTTAATATAATTTTTAACATGCACTATGTTAATTAACGAAAGGCGTTCCCGTTAACCCGCAATAGTCCAAACATGCTACAATTAATATTACCATTTAAAAATTCGCGAAAAAAAATCAGCTGCTCCCTACATTTTGTTAAGCTAGGTATGCGAACATAAATGTAATGAACAGCAGATTTTTTTTCGTGAATTTTCGAATGGTCATATTTTGGTAGCATGTGGACGCTATACTATTGCGGGTTAACGGGAACGCCTTTCGTTAATTAACATACTGTATAATTACATTATACAGGGTTATTTTTCTAACACCTGGTAGGACTATATTAGTACAACCACTTTTGATCTATGACTTTTTAGAATACCAAAAGTAAACTTTCAAGTTTTTGTTGTAATATTTGTAATAACACTTTTTAGATCTGTATTTTGTAGTAAGTACCGCTGCGACCCGGCATTCGCAACGCACTGTTTGTTTATTTAACTACTTACACATTTTGGTACCGCGTAGAGTTGTTCAAATTTAGAGCGATCAAAATAAATATTTTTAATTGTATTATGAAATTATTTTTTTATGAATTATTAAAAGTCATACAACAAAAGTTGTTATTTATGATGTTAGTATTATAGTCCTACGAGCTTATTAGTGTTTTATCATCAAATGACTTCTCCCGCTCTGGGCGGAGCGGAAGGTCGTGTCAAACTTTTACTGACTAAAACCCACCCGTGTTCCTTCAGTTGCCTGTGCCAGGGCCATGGTATCTCTTTCGAACAACCCGCGACTCCGGCGGCTTGCAAATAACCCTGTATAGCTATTTTTATTAGGTTTATTTTTATTATTCCAATTTGTATTATATTACTTCGTTGATTAATGTCACAGGGTAGACTGTAGACCGTAATCATAGTTTAAAATATTGCCAACGATTTTGAAGTCTTCTTGTAAAATTATTGATGTCAATTTAGTGTCATGTTGCCTTTATTGGTGGATTTGTTGTTTTATTTACAATCAATGTTGTCGTAAGCCCCGATCTCGTTAGTTTGTTATTTTACATATTCAGTAGTGTCATCATATCCGTCCACCTCATAAATAATTGATCTCATTTGCTTGATAAACCTAGTCTGTAGTGTAATGTAATTATTGCAAATTATAAAAATTATTAAGATTCTTAAATTGTACTAATCTTAAAACTTTTCAATTTCATTAGAACTGCACGAGCAATATTCTCCTAATCTTATTTACTGACAGGCTTTTTGCCTGTTGTTGTTGTGTTTTCTGTTTGTCATTGTTGTGTTTATTTCATATTTTGAACTTTACGATATAAGTGTAGATAAATACAGTTTATAAATGATATAATCTTTTCACTTATAATATTTTGCATTTTGATGATAATTTCTGTGTAATTTTTTGTTATAATATGTTAATTTCTGGATGAATCTTTAATGTTTTGAAAAAGTCTATTAAAAATAAATTAAGTTACTTATTTTTTTTTTTTTTCTACAACAGCAAATCCTTAAAATTGTTCTCAAGTAGATTTTAACTAACTGTTTATTTTTTCACACTGAGATTACAGCCGATAGTTTCATACAAAAAGCACTTACTATACATCTTTTATTATACAGATAAGATTTAAACATCAACCTAAATAAATCTTTAATCCTGCATAATGTTAAATGAACACAAACTAAAAATATATATTTCACTAGTACCGTTGGGTACTAGTGAAATATATATTTTTATTTCAATCCTTTCACTCTCACTGCTGCCAAGGCACAAATTATAGTTTAGTTTAATTACTTGATAAGCTTCTGAATTTTAAAGTGGCGTAGGAACTGAATCATTGTTAGATTTGTCAAAAAAAAACTTGACATGCAATGCCGGTAACGCGCCTGTAGCGTTGATTTCGCTTAAAATCATGAATTGTCAAACTTTGACTAGAGCATGAATTATAAAAGAGTAAAGTGTTGGTTTGATTATAATCCAGTCTTAAAGTGCTCATCCTGCACGGCATGCCTGGGCATTTTAATTGCAACGATACCTTGTTCGTTATACAGGCTGGTCTCATAGTTGAAGTTGTTCATAATGATGAGTACAATGACCCCTTAAAAGGATGCCCATGAATTCAATTTCACCCTGTATTATTTTAATGAATAAAAGGTAATATTACAATTACCTACTGTTAAAAGTATTAAACCAAATACAAGGAACAACTGCAAAACATTTGAGATAATCCTAAGGTAATAAAAAAACGTATGGCCCTTGTATTAAGCCGTCCTCTATTGTTTAACCGAATTTCCAGACATTCCCACTAAATAACAATGGGTCTTAGATAATGAACTTATTTTTATTTCAGTTGCAAGAGTTGTGCGGCTTGCGGCCTTGCGTTAGCTACAAACAAAAAGCTCTGATAACATTGTATGAACTGCGCGAGTATTGGTTCAAATATTACTGTAATTTTCAAGTATTCCCAAATTGCCCAAGTATAAACAAACACATAGAAATTTAGATAGTTATTTACTTTTAATAAAGTCGATTAAACACAAAAAATTTCAATATAAACATTTGATACCTTCATGCAGTGCCGGTCAACGCACCTATACCTAACGTATTCAGGGAGCCGTGAGATAAAAGGTAAACAAACCATAAATGTCCGTTCAATCGATTTTGAATGCTATTGTGTTGGTGGCATGACAAATGGCAGCTGCAGTAAACAGTTGGTATTGTAACCACTTTTTTGCCTTTAATGCCATCCATAAGCCTACGGAATAGAAGTCAAAATCGGTGGAACGGACTGTAATAAAACGGTTCGTTTCAATGTCTCATCTTATTGTGAAGGGAATATGGTGCGGTTGCTGCGGCATGCGGCATCACATAGGATATGGTGAAAATTGGAGAGGCAGTGAAAGTGTTCATAAATAACCTATATCTATAGACCCGATAGAGAGAGGAAAATATTAAAGTGGATTAATACATATAAATTGTAGTTTATTAGTTATTACAAATTATTTTTGTAAATACTGCAATATCAATAATACATTTTCTAAACCAAACAAACAGAAGATATGAGTACTAAAATTAATTCTTGTCAATAATAAAATAACAATTCAATTCAATAACAAAGAGCTCACGCCGCCGCCGCGCCGCGCTGGCCGTGCCCATTAAAAACTCGTCTCTTAGCAGAAACAAGTGAGCATAGTACGCTCCTAGTGTGAGTGTCACACATTCTATACATGATTATACTAATACGAACACCACTAAAATACGCTTTGTGCATCCTATTGGTCAAAACTCGTGCATTGTGCGATCGAGTCGTGAGTCGTGCTATGCGATTATCGCTTTTAAGGTGAGCATGCGGAACTTTGGCCGATAGTACGTCATCGTATGATTGCATCCAGTATGTGTAGCAGTACTAATACAAATAGCAGCAAATGGATTATATCAATCATGTCCACCTTGAAAGAACTCGAGCATGTATTGCCTTGCCACACCCTTAGCAACCCTTATTGACGTAAACCTAAGCGCGCTCCACCCTTGTTTATCAGCTTTTTATCTAACTACTTCTTTAAATTTTTTATATCATGAAGAATTGTATAAACAGAGGTATTTTTATAATTCCCCAAATAAATTGGTCGTCGATCGTTCACACAAACTGGTTATCTACAAAATTCTATTTATCACTGTTAACAATGCAACGTCACGCGTTGTGCAATATTTCAATTTTAACGTTCATACATATATTAATAATAGAGTGGCAACAGTACCACGTAGCGTGATAGTGTGAATTATTTAGAACATGAGCATAAATATTAGAAAGTAAAAGACGAAGGTTCGTTACGCCGTAGTTTGCAAGTGCAGACGTTCACGAATCACGTGTCCAGTAGCAGGAAGCAAAGCAATGCGAAAATCACAGACTTTCCGCAACTAGCCAAGTAAACAAGCCAGTCCTACAAAAGATTTTTTTAGAAGATAATGCTCTATTTTTTGTTCTATTGTTACAATGTAAAATCGATTTCCATTGAAATTACGTTAAACCTTGGATTCTAAATTATTGATGTAGAGTTAGATATATATAATTCAGGATATAATAATTTCATGGCGATGACAATGGTTTCCAAGTGCCTACATTTTGGATATTTGGACACTGCCGTTTGTGTTTTAATTTGGCAATGCTTTTAAAGCAAAATCTGCTTTAAAACGCATTGCCAAATTAAAACACAAATTTTAATCAAAAGCAGTCCTGCCGACAGAAGTGAAAACTTAAAACTTCGGAATAACAATAATATAAATAAATATATACAGGGATGTCCCAGAAGTCGACGTCTAGCCGGAATCGGGTGATAGGACAAGTCATAATAGTTAACATAAAAAAATAAAAATAAATCTTTACGTTATGTTCTTAAAAATTACGGGCATTTATAAAAAAAAAAAGAGAAAATCTACTCCCTGTGACGGTCTTTAAACTCCTGTTGTTACATTTTTTTTTTTAAATTTTAATTTTATTATGTAATCCTGAATAATGCTTCTGAAAACTGTTGTTTAAAATTTACAGCCAATTGCTCCAGTCCAGAAGGAAATGTATTTTTTTTCCTAATAAAGTATTCAAAATTAATACTTACACACACAGACACATTAAAAAAAAACCGGCCAAGTGCGAGTCTGACTCGCGCACGAAGGGTTCCGTACCATTATAAAAACAGCAAAAAAATCACGTTTGTTGAAATATTTATGTTATTCTGGTTTTTAGTACTTGTTGCTATAGCGGCAAGAGAAATACATCATCTGTGAAAATTTCAACTAACTATCACGATTCATGAGATACAGCCTGGTGTCAGACAGACAGACGGACGGACGGACGGACGGACAGACAGACAGACGGTGGAGCCTTATTATTAGGGTTCCCGTTTTACACTTTGGGAACGGAACCCTAAAAAGAAAATTATTAAAAAAAATCCCCGACCAAAAATAGCTCAACGCGCCTAAAGAACTTTTCACTTCCAAAAACATCACACAGAAGTAAAAATCTATTTGACCATAGCTACTTTTTTTTTTTTATACAACCTATTGTGTCCCACAGCTGGGGCCCAAGTCTGCTATTTTTATAAATTCAGTCATTCCAACACGATCCCATTGTCATGCCATTGTCATTTTGCTAAAAGTTCGTAATCTGGTAAATTCATAATGGTCGATCATTGGTCGGTCATTGTTCTCGTAATATAATTGTGTTATTATAATGGCATTGTCGTATTGCCATTATTATAAAACCGATTAGTAGAAATGTCATTCATTTGTCATTATGTACGAGATTCCCAATATATGCAATTTCTTTCAATGTAGTGTCAGTAGCCGACCATTGGAATGTCATGATGACGCCATTATAATAGTAGATTACCAAACTTGTCAAAATCAACAATTATGAAATCAATGATCAACCATATTGACACTATTGTAATAGCAGACTTCAGGCCCTGGACAAAGTCCGTCTCAATCGCTATAATAATAATAATTACTTAGACTCAGCTGCAATCATTGTGCCGATAGTTGTATCAGCCAATGGCTTAATTGCCAAGAGCCTCGACCAATACCTAAGGAGGCTCTCGTTGGGCAGCTGGATTAAGGGCCTGATTCAGAGAGCGGTACTTCTGGATACGGCTCGCATTGTTAGGAAGCGAATCTTCCTCTCTCTGAAGCCCTGACTGCCGGTAGCTTGGACCCTGTTCCCGATACCGGTGGGCTACTATTTTGTAATATTTATAAATGTTTTTTTTTTTTAATATTCTAATATTGAAAAATATAATTTATATGTATTTAATTAAATAAAGGAAATAATAATAATAAACATTTAAATCATTCACAAAGTTGTCCCCCATAACTTTACATTGTTCTTTGTGCGTTGCCTTCTCCGACTGTATTTTATTATTGTAGCAATTAATTGTATTGTAAAGGACCGCAGAGTACTGATGTGCGCTCCATTAAATTACTATATCAACGGTCAGTATCTGGAAACGGCCGAAGCTTATGCGCTCCAAGGTTTGACTATTCAACCATGAGGTCCTCTCGTACGCCTTGAACCAAACCTTTGTATCGTGGCCTTCCTTAACAATGACCACCTAAAATAGGTATTTCATACGTTTTTGGAGACCCCCATCTGCGTATTACTAAAATGTTAACGTATAATCGATAAGCTAGAGATAAATAAGTACGATGCGATCGTATATCTACATCTAGTGATAAAATCAGTCTCCCTTAGATATAACTTTTCCAACCCATGCACCTCTACACTTGGACAGTAATATATTTTACCTCATTATAATCTCCTAAACTTAACTTTTTCCATATTGGCAATCTTCTAAGTACATGCAGAAAGATGGCGCGAGGCGCATAATTAGCATTATTAGAGAAGTCGCAGAAGCAGGAGTCAGTCACTCTTTATCTTTGTTACTTCTGAAGTGCTTCATCTGCGCTGCGCACTACATCATCAAAACATGGTTTGAGGTCCCAGGATATTTTTAGCAATTTTAGCACCGATATCCGTTTTATATATTTTTTACAAGTGAATGGTCTTGTATATATTCACGAGATCGCGTTTTAGCATATTTATTGTCCTTCTCTTAGCCCAGTTACACAGTTAGTGGCTTGGCTTAGTTAGTTAGTTAGGCATCCAACCAAAGTACCACCCGCATATTTCGTCCGGTCCCGTCAATTTTCATCCTAATGTCAAATCAAAACTAATAAAATGAAGGCTCGTACAGACCCGCGCGATATCGCGGGCGCGACAGCCGCCGACAATGAAATTGTGTTCCTAGTGTCGCGTCGCGCCCGCGATATCGCGCGAGTCTGTACGAGCCTTGATACTTCTTTAAACTATGTATAGCAATTTTACCGGCGCACGGCGGCGGCGGGTGAAGTTCGCGATTGATTCAGAAAATCATGAATTAAAAAAAAAACTGGCTAAGTGTGAGTCGGACTCGCGCACGAAGGGTTCCCTCTCATTATCTATAAAAACGGCAAAAAAATCACGTTTATTGTATGGGAGCCCCCCTTAAATAATTGGTTTATTTTAATTTAATTATTCATTTTTAAAGTGAATATATAACTAAATATTTAGTGAATATATAACTAAATATTCTGTGACGGGACAGACAGACAGACGGCGGAGCCTTAGTAATAGGGTTCCCGTTTTACCCTTTGGGTACGGAACCCTAAAAAGGGCAGCTACCTAAACCGTTGTAGCTACAGGAAAACGGTACTTTACATACCTTAACTTTTGAGAAATTTTTATCTGCATTCACAGATTTTGAAAAAAATGTACTCAGTCAGCATGAAAATGGGCAATTTCCATTTAAAAAAAATTATGCCAATCGATCCTGTTTCTTATAGGGATCAAAAACCTCTATTGGACCAACTGAGGTTTGAGTACTAGAAAAGTAATCGCAAAAAACTTTTCCCATAAGTTTCGTAGGAAATGAGGCTCCAACTTAGTTTTTTTATGATGGATAGATGGACCGCTACGATGAAGACTGGCCAAAAATTAAAAATAACTTCTAATTTCGAACGAATAATTGAATTTGCTTTGAAAACAGAATCTAGATAGTTTGTTGCTGGTAATTTCAGAAATTCTGCGCAACAGCCGCCATACCCGTTCTAATTTGAACCGGCAATTTGCAAGTGGATACACACACATATTATGGTCCTATACCGTGACCCCCTGAGCCCCCGTGAGTCCTGATCTCAGGCCTCTTAATTTTTTATGTGGCGCTATTAAATAAATGAACTTTATAAAAAGAAATACGACAGTGTTCAGGAACTCAAAGATTTACTTACCACGATTATCTATGGAATTAGTCCTAGCACATTATCGGCTGCTACCCACTAAGTAGTAAAGAGAATAAACCTATGCCTACGTCAAAACGGTTACCGTTTTCAACACCTTAGAGCACAAAAATAAAATTTCAAGGTGAGCCCAAATGTAAAGTTTCAAGTTTTTAATTTTAAGGTGAAATAATAGTAGTTATTGTTTTTATTTGTTTTTCGATTAGTCTTTTTTATAGCGGCCAGTTAATCGATGGTAGAAATGTAAGTTGGAGTCTCATTTCCTACGAAATGTATTGCGGTTTACGACTTTTCTAGTAATCAAACCTCAATTGGTCTAATAGATGTTTTTGAAAAGGATCGATTGGCATAAAAAAAGTTTTTGTGAAAATTGCCTAGTTTCCAGGTGACTGTAGACTTTCAAAATCTGTGAATCCGGATCAAAATTTCTCAAAAAGTTAAGGACAGTCTCTTCAGACCGTTTTTCTGTAACTACTACGGGTAAGGTAGCTGCCCTTTTTAGGGTTCCGTACCCAAAGGGTAAAACGGGAACCCTATTACTAAGGCTCCGCCGTCTGTCTGTCTCTCTGTCATATACATAGCTTTATTTTAAGTTTTGAAATTTTTTGTAAGATTGGTTGCTTACCAACTTTAAATCGTTATTAGATCCTAAATGGTCGTTCAAAATGAAAAGTTATTAGAGAAATATTGAGAGGATTGTCAACGACCTATTTAATGATAGTATGACATAACTTGACATAGTTCGTCGACATTTTTTTTCTTTTTCACACTATGGCGTCTGGGTATCGCCATATTGAATTTTGATTACTATCATGTCTCACAAGATTAAGACAAATCGATTGACGAAAGAATCATCAAAATCGGCCCACGCGTTTGGTCTTCACAGCGTCACAAAGGAACAAACATACAGCATACATTTATAGGCTGGTAATAGATTAATGGCTCATGCAGAGTGGGCGTGACAACGCGGGCGCGACACGCGTCGCGCTGCCTGCCGCACAGTGGAACGAGTGTATAGGAGAGGTTGGACTTACCCATTTCCGAGAAAAAAAGTTTAATTTTGAAAAACTAATAATGCCATCGTATTTAACTATCAAATACCTTCAAAACTTAAGCTGACAAAATTCTTATTATCTCTCGTATTTCAGGAGTTAATTGAGAAAATGTGAAATTTTACTATGAAAATGACTGTATCTAGCTGCCTGCCGCCTGATTCCGGCCTTGTTTCAAGTTGTGGGCTTTACTATCGTATTACGCATAGCAAAAGGTACATTTACTTCTAAGACACATGGTGCGCCAAACGTGCACCTTCTGACATATAGGGTAATGTATTTTTTTACTGAATCGAGCTCTCTGCCTCCTGAATCTGATCCTATTTCAAGTTGTGGAACTTGCCTCCTGAATCTGATCCTATTTCAAGTTGTGGAACTTGAAATAGGATCAGATTCAGGAGGCAGAGAGCTCGATTCAGTAAAAAAATACATTACCCTATATGTCAGAAGGTGCACGTTTGGCGCACCATGTGCCTTAGAAGTAAATGTACCTTTTGCTATGCGTAATACGATAGTAAAGCCCAAAACTTGAAACAAGGCCGGAATCAGGCGGCAGGGAGCTAGATACAGTCATTTTCATAGTAAAATTTCACATTTTCTCAATTAACTCCTGAAATACGAGAGATAATAAGAATTTTGTCAGCTTAAGTTTTGAAGGTATTTGATAGTTAAATACGATGGCATTATTAGTTTTTCAAAATTAAACTTTTTTTCTCGGAAATGGGTAAGTCCAACCTCTCCTATACACTCGTTCCACTGTGCGGCAGGCAGCGCGACGCGTGTCGCGCCCGCGTTGTCACGCCCACTCTGCATGAGCCATTAATCTATTACCAGCCTATAAATGTATGCTGTATGTTTGTTCCTTTGTGACGCTGTGAAGACCAAACGCGTGGGCCGATTTTGATGATTCTTTCGTCAATCGATTTGTCTTAATCTTGTGAGACATGATAGTAATCAAAATTGCTACAAAGTCTTACGTTATTTGCAATTTGCAGGTCAGTAACAGGTTGTATGTTAATCTGAATATAATTCGCGGCCATAACAAATATTGCTTTACAGAATTATAATCAGTAGAATCAGCATTACAACTCTCTAAGTTCAAAAAATCCTACTGAATGATTATTTCAGAAATAATCTTTCAGTCGGATTTTTTGAACTGATGATGATGCTTTTTTGATTCGATCGGTTCAGTCATTTCGAAAAACAAGGGCTTGAAAGTTAGTATGAAATGCCGTACCGCGTATACGCTCTTAAGATGCTTTCTGAAAATCAAAATTTAAGATGTTTTTTCTTTAATAATGCAAAAAATATCGTTTTAATAAAGTACGATGGACTACTAGAAAAAATCATTTTCGACATGTCGTCATTACATGATCAATTGATCATGAATTCATGATGTTTGTTTCGGATTTTTCATTATGCTGAACTGAGGCCTTTTAGCCATTATAATAATGTTTTTCTGTTTGTATAGAAGTTATAAGGTGTAATTTTTTTTTGCTGTAATGCCCATAAACGCATTATTCTTTTTTTCTTTCTTTCTACTCTTTATTTCGTTTTTAGACAAAACATTTTCACAGCTGTAAAAAATACTTTTGACTTGACGTTGTATTTAGGGTTCCGTACCTCAAAAGGAAAAAACGGAACCCTTTTATGATCACTCGTATGTCCGTCTGTCACAGCTAATTTGCTCCGAATCTACTGGACCGATTAAGTTGAAATTTGGTACATATTATGAACTTCTGTAACCCAAACACGGACGTGTTACGTAAATAAATTAATTTTGAATATGGAGGTCACTTTTGGGGGCAAATTAGAAAAAAAAAATGCTGACTGTACCATGTGACATATCAAATTAAAGGACTTGCTTTCATATATATTTTTTATAATTTTAAAATTAATACTTTTGAAATTATTTAAGAAAATAGATGAAAAATTACAATTCCTTATATCCGAAACTACTGAGCCTAAAATTTTTACAAAAATACAGAAAATAGTTCTTTACGTACCTATAGATTACAGGAAAACCTATAAGAAGTCTGTGATCTTAAAATAACATGGTAAATCACTCAATATTGTGCGTATGGGGGATCATGTTTTGCAACTACAATGGTAGTTTGTTCTTGGAATAAATTCATCCCAACTACGGAACCCTACATTGTGCGTGGTCCGACACGCACTTGGCCGGTTATCAATGTAAAATAGCTGCCCGACAGACGTTGTCCTGTCCAAATCAGGGACCATTTTGGTTACCCATTGAAAGGGTTTTCGATACGGTTTTTCTAAGCGGTTAAACAAAAACCCATACGATATGGGTAACCCTTTTGAACGGCTTAAATTAAATTTTGGTTACCCGTTGAAAGGGTTTTTAATAAAAACCTACGGTATGGGTAACCCTATTGAAAGGCTTACTTTAAGCCATTCAAAATTACCCACACCGTATGGGTTTTTGATTAACTGCTTAGAAAAACCCTATCGAAAACCCGTTCCATTGAAAGGGTTTTCGATAGGGTTTTTCTAAAATCGTAACCAAAATGGTCCCTAGGTAGAATAGAGATAGAATTGGTCATGCTACGCGTTCTGGGCGGATATCGAAATAACATAATATTATGATTTTGTCATGTCACTGGGTTTCAAGTAGGTATAGAACCCATTGAATGGGTTATCATGTAACCCTTTCACTGGGTTTCAAGTATAAACCCCATTCAATGGGTTACATCATGATAAAGGTAACCCATTGAATGGGTTACCCCTTCGAAAGGCTTAACCTTTAACCGGGGTTGTACGGTCCCTGGTCCAAATTTCATTAGTTCATACAAAAACCCATAGAAAAAAGAACGTTCAGTTTTGCCAGAATATTTTTTTTTTTTTCTTTCCATAAAAACCTAATTCGGACTATTACGAACTTTTGAAAACAAAAAATACCAACGAACAGCATTTCATTTTTATATACTAAGTAGATTCATTGTAGAAACGAGAATTTATTTATTAAGATCATTCGTTTCCTTTTATTCACATACCAATTGGTTATTGTTAGTCCATTTAAGTACGGTCACCAACAGAATTAATTTAATTAACTTAGCTATTAATGCTAAAAGTTTCGTGTGGTGCCGGACGTAAAGAATACCACCTACCTATAGGAAGAAAAAGCTTTCCGTAGGTGTTGTAAAAGGCGACAAAAGGGACTTACTAGAGAATGGGCAGCAGCGTTCTTTTTGCCTGCATTTTAACACAGCGATTCAATTCAATACTGCGATCGCCAACCCGGCCAAGCATGGCGATTATGGCAACCCCCCCCCCCCCCCTCAAATTTTGGGGGTGGCCCATGTCCAGCAGTGGACGTCTTTCGGCTAAATGATGATGATGATGATCTATTAATTAAAGGTTGAAAAGCAGTTTATAGACTAATTTTGTGTCGTTTTTGATGGTGTGTTAACGTGGCAGTGTAAATGTACTTTCATTGCTAACCCTATTTACCTTTCTTATTATAGTATTTTTTTTTATTATTAGCTTATCCGGAACGTGCTATTTACGAAAAAATAAATAGAAATCAAAATTTACAGTGCAAAAACTTTCAATATTAAAGTATTAAAAAAAACAACACACATACATAATTTTATTCTTTTTCCTATAGGTAGATAATTTATTTGTGATTAAATGTCAATTTTAAAAATACTTGCTTTTTTGGAACACTGCAAAATACTCACAAACTAAACAGTAATGTGCAAAAAATTAGTGTGGTATAATGTATTTATGTATACCATGACAATGACTGATTAAAGAGACAGATGTAGTCAACAGGCCTTTACCACAAGAATGAGTACGTTATAGTTTTATATATTAATATGCACATGTTAACTGGTTTAATGTTAGCCAGCGACTGAAACGTGAAGTAACAATTAATATTCAAACGTATAGCAAGCCCACACAATTTTTTTAAAGTAAATACCACAACACAACCTTACTAATTAATAGAAAAACCTAAGTAAGTAGATAGATTTAGAAAAACAAATGGACCCACATTATGATCTACAAAAATCACAACATCAACAATCAGGACAAATACAAAACGAATACAAACAAGTAATGATATTAAAATGAACTTATTTTTGTCGCAATGCGATTATCCTCCAATCATTAACAGAATCTAATTCCCAGATTAATGTCTCCACTATTATACTGGACACTGGATAGCAAATGGAGGACTCTCGCTTTACCAATAATAAAAATGGTGGTGAATAACTAAACAGAATCATGTGGCACTACAGCCGAGCTAATGTGCGCGAAATCTAACACTTACGATGCGAGGACGTCTTCTTTTCCGAAGCCAGCTCGTTCTTTTTAGGAGTATCCACGTCGCCTGCGTGTCGCAGCAAAACACAAAAGCAGCATTAGAAAATTTGGTGGTGAACATACAATACATGATGCAACGATACATTGGCGCGAATTTAAAATAGTGCAAAACTGGTGTGATGATTGCCAACGAGAACCGTGTAACACCAATCGGGGGGGTCTATACACAAGTTTTAAACGACAGAGGAGGATATTTGGGCTTATGTGGACACTCACTGATGGTACGACGAAGTTTTTTACAGAAAGAGGAGAGACGATCACGAGCACGGCTTAATTGACCACTTTTTTCCGTATCAAGTAATCGAAGTAGCGAAGGTTCGGACCGAGCAGCCACCTCTCCTACGGGGCGCTGAGCCACCGTGGGGGGACCTTCGGAAACTCCCAAGTTGTCGAAGCATACCGACCCTGCGGAACACTCCAGCTTGGCAGAGGATCGCACGCGAGCGCGCGTTGTGGTAGACTGCCGGCCGAAGGCGCGGGACTAGAACTGCCGCCCCGCCCCGTAGAGGTCGAGCCTCGATACTACAGCATGCGGTGCTAATTTAAACTTCGCGACTAAATACTCCCCAGCCAATTCTAACTGTCATGAATATTATGATACATGGAAACATGAATACCTTTATCCAAAGTCAACAGAAAATTACCATGCTAAAAATTACAGTAAACAGATAACTTTACCTAACTGTTAGGCCCAGCTAGGGCAACATTCATGGTCAGATTTAAATTCCAAAATAACAGTTCCTTTGAAAATAATAATAGGATTCGTTTTAGTTATTGAACAGCTTCAAGTGTTTAATCAATAGTTTTTTTATATGTCTAAAATAATATAAATATTATTATGTAGAATTGTAGATCATTATTTAATACAGGAAAAATTTACCAAATAGGACTAGATTACCTATCATGTATAATATAAATTTTAAGATTAAAGCAACAAATTAATTATTAGGATTAATTTAATTGCTAAGTGTAGGTTGTACCTTTGCATTCGTGAAAAAATCAATAAGGCTCGTGTAGACTGGCACGATATCGCGGTCGCGAAAGGCAGCGCGTCACTTTCCGTGAAGTTTTATAGAAATTATCTACTACTAGTGTCGCGTCGCGCCTATCTGCGGGAGCCATTAATTCTAAGCAATAATTTTATTTCATAAACCCAACTACAGAACTTCAGGATTATTTATGTATTATATAGAATAGTGCTTTTTATTTGACTTGATCTATTATGATATGAGTAATTTTAAGTACAAAACATGAAAATTATTGAAATAAGTAACACAAACACTCAGTTATTGTAGTCGCATTTGAACTCTATCAGTACCACATCGCATGCGCGCGTGTCTACCTTTTTATAGAGCCGGTGATAATTTACGACGTGACGTCACCCACTACGAACTTACGACGAAAATAATTCTCAACTTTAAATTACTATGTACACAAAATAACAACGACAAACTAGTGCACTCTATGGCTAAGTTCCTGCAAACATAATAAATGTAACATCAAAATACGTCATTAGTTCATTACGTTGCACGAGCCATTCCTGTCCGAGTAGTTACTTAAATAGTTTCGATTTTTTAATAATAAGAGCTTTTGTTATTTCACCACTAAATAGCTTTTTTTGCAACAAGGCACCAGATAAAATTTTAAATAAATAAACACCATTTACCTAAAACCTACACTTTTTTTTTCAATTCATAAAACGCAGTATCTTACACTATAACGTAAAGTACTATAACTATGAACAGTTTACTTTCTATTCTACACACTATTTAATTAAAAATCGTTTTATCTCGAAACTGTTATTGAATGGGTTGGTTCAAGGTAAAAATTAACCTCCGGGGATTGCGGAAGTAATAACAGATCCCAAGATCCTCGGCGCAAGTGTGGGAAGGGAACACTGGGGTGGTTTTTAGTCAGTCTGCCTGACAGACCCCTCCGCCCGCCCCAGGGCGGAGGACATCCATGAGGATTTTCCGACCCGTGAAAAAAAAAAAAAGTAACAACGAACTTACACTACCTGAAAATGACGTCGAATGTCGCGAAACAATTTATAAAAATATGTACACGAATATCGAAATAAGATAATAAAAAAAATCAACACTATGTCCACAGTGTAGTTAGTCTTGAAGTTAGTCAGGCTTAGCCATTTTAGTTCGGCAAGTCGACGTGACTTAAAATTCAAGTGTCATACGACTCTAATATCTGCACTTTATCCTTCCATTTTCTCAGAATCCCATTTAAAATTATTATAATAATAAATAGGGTTTACAGTCTACACTACTGATTACCCCATCCAGTCTATTAATATGAAGACCAAGGTAATCCAGAGCTTAAACAACCAGTCTTCAAAATACTATTCGTGAACAATGAACAGTTGGGCCAATCAGCAAGTCTTGAAGTCTGATTGTGAAGCAGACTCTGGAGGAAGCTGGTGCCTTAAAATAAAATGACACACAACTAGATAATGTAGAATTGCATTATGTATTTATTTTTTTAACCGACTTCCAAAAAGGACGTTATATTATGTTCGGAATTGTGGACTAATTTGAACATTCTTTTTTGTTAGGGTTCCGTACCCAAAGGGTTTACCCGGGAACCCTATTACTAAGGCTCCGCCGTCTGTCTGTCTGTCCGTCTGTCACCAGGCTGTGTCTCATGAACCGTGATAGTTAGACAGTTGAAATTTTCACAGATGATGTATTTCTGTTGCCGCTATAACAACAAATACTAAAATACAGAATAAAATAAATATTTAAGGGGGCTCCCATACAACAAACGTGATTTTTTTGCTCGTTTTTACTCGATATTGATTACGACAACAGGTAGACGCTTGAAATATTCACAGAATATTTATTTATACGTCACTTTAAAAATAAATAATTCAATTAAAATACCCATACAAAAAATGAGATTTTTTTGTCATTTTTATAGATAATGGTACGGAACCCTTCATGCGCGAGTCCGACTCGCACTTGTTTTGCTCGTTTTTTTAAATGGTATGCTTCCGAGGTGGTCCTATTGCCACCAATTCAGATTCCAATGAGGGAGGATCCCATGGAAATCGAACAAAATCCTCAAATTTTATAGACACACCTACAGCGATTAGGGTATTTTTTATTGTAACTCGTGCATTTTCTCTCGAAAGGCACCATTTGATGAAGTGGAACTGATGATGAAAACCACAGATGGCCACCGGAACAACATAATAATAAGTATGTAACGGGTTGCGATTCGATTAGGTATTTTAATATGGTTGCTAAGCAATTTATGCTCGTCACAATGCGTATATGGTGAGTGACAGTTCTCCTGGTACTTACCAAGAGAACTCCTCAACAATTAACGTCCCAGCATCGAGAAAAGCAATATTTTGTAAAAGGTGATGACATTAGGCTATTTTAAGTTAGATAAATTAAAAACCGGCCAAGTGCGAGTCGGACTCGCGCACGAAGGGTTCCGTACCATTATCTATAAAAACGAGCAAAAAAATCACGTTTGTTGTATGGGAGCCCCTTAAATATTTATGTTATTCTGGTTTTTAGTATTTGTTGCTATAGCGGCAACAGAAATACATCATCTGTGAAAATTTCAACTGTCTAGCTATCACGGATCATGAGATACAGCCTGGTGACAGACGGACAGACAGACAGACAGACATACGGCGGAGCCTTAGTAATAGGGTTCCCGTTTTACCCTTTGGGTATGGAACCCTAAAAACTGACCCACTAAAAACGGCAATATAAAAAACATTTTACAAAAAAAAATAACCGACTTCCAAAAAAAACAGAAAAACACAAAAAGAATCAGAAGAACTGATGGTGACTTCACCATATACATTTTGACGAGCATACATTGCTTAGCAACCATATTAAAGTGCCTAATCTAATCGCAACGGTGGAATACTTATTATTAAGTAGTTCCGGTGGCGATCTGTGGTCGTCATCATCAGTTCCGCTTCAACAAATGGTGCATTTCGAGTGCAAATGAACGAGTTACTATTAAAAATACAAAATCGCTATAGGTATGCCTATAAAATTTGAGGATTTCCTTCGATTTCCATGAGATTCCCTCATCAGATTCTGAATTGGCGGGAATGGGACCACTTCGGGAGCATATCCTTCCATACAAAAAATAATTTTCAAAATCCGTCCACAATTGACGGAGTAATCGGTGAACAAACATTAAAAAAAAAAAAAACATACAGCCGAACATATAACCTCCTCCTTTTTGGAAGTCGGTTAAAAAGAAGACTTGATGAGTGCTACTAAATAAGCTAGCAAAAGTGTAACCAATTAATAGATACCCCATCTGTTTTTTTTACATTCAGTAGGCGTGAAACCTGTGTAAACATAACATCATCATCACGCCTGTAATCCCCGAAGGGTTATGCAGAGGTATACCTATAGTACACCCACATTTCGCCAGTTATGTTCAAGTCCCATAGTAATGGGGGCGAGCCTATTGCCATCAACCGGGCACAAATCCAAACTCCTGGCTGCTACTGATTCCTACTGGGTAATCCCAATAACAAACACTGCGCGACTTGGGAATCGAACCCAGGACCTCATGCTCAGCAGTAGCGCTTACGACCACTGGACCAACGAGCCAGTGTAAACAAATAATAACCAACCTAATAAAGTTTGGGCTGAAATAAAATCATGAATTTAATCAATTGAAGTGTACAGTCCAAATCGATCATGTAAAAGGAATGTTGTTTATTATTACACAGAAAGTAATTACTATTACAGCCAATAGGTAAGTACAGACACGCTAATAGAATTATGGTTGTCTGTCATGGACTCGCGGCAATTGGATTAGAACTTTTGGCGGAGTTTGTTGGGTTCTCGGCACGTGAAAGGCCTCGGGACTACGCACCCATCATTCAATACGCTTCCACTTCAATGCTTCAAATTGATTTTGTGACATCGGATACAGCTACGGAAGAAAAAACAAGTATCCATGCACCGTATAGAACAGAAAACGAGCGCAAAATGACACCTGTTTTTTTGGAACCTCTAAATAAAAAGTCAAAATAAAGACTCTTTTTAAGATTCTGTCTTTAATCACAGAGAATCAGTGTTCATTTCACTTGCGACGTCTGACGGACTGATTCGGTATAAGCGACTTAAAAAATCGAAATCCTGGTTCTTGTAAGTCTCCACTGAGAATTAAAATTATGTGGCATTCGGATTTCCACACTGTACTTGGGTGTAAATAGGTAAATTGAGACGAACAATAAGCTCATTGTTGCATATTTATTGTTTAACCAATACCATTTTCGAATACTAAGGGCCGATTTTCAGTCCTCAGTTAAATCGTCGAATAACTATCTAGCATAAAAATTATCTAGCTGTTGAAACAGGCGTTTAACAGGCGAATAAATATTTTAAATTTTTCAATCGTATAATAACTGAAGAATATAATTATGTCTGTGGTCTTTGCTATCCCACTTCACACTATCTATGTGCAAGCGAGATGCACAGACACAGTATTCAACGTGTTAGACTAGAATAGAAGCAAAATGTATATTTGACATGTTGACGAGATTTTGATGTTCATTCAAGTAATCCCAACTTAACACAAACCGAAAACATAAGTAATCTGTGCCGTATTTTTCGCTTGTTTTTCGATTTTTTGTTCTTTTGTGGCGTAATAATGGATCAAAGAAACGTGAGCGTGCTACAAACTTCTATACTTCAGAAGTACGTTTACTGACAGAAATAGAGACCCAATATCAAACAGTACTTGAAAAAAAAAAAAAAACACTATTGACGTCCAAAAAGTTTTTGTATTTTTCACTTTTAAGTGGGTAATTTTGTCATTTATCTAAGTTGCAATAGCCTAATATCAACTGCTGTTACAAAATATAGCTTTTCCCGATGCAGGGGCGTTCATTGTTGACGAGTGCTCCTGGTAAGAACCAGGAGAAGTGGAGGTAATGGTGACTTCAGCATATGCATGGTGACGAGCATAAATTCCTTAGCAACCATATTAAAATCCCTAATAGGATCGCAACCCGTGAAATACTTATTATTAGGTAGTTCCGGAGGCCATATGTGGTCTTCATAATCAATACCACTTCACCAAATGGTGCTCTCCGAGTGCAAATGCATAGGTTACTATATTTTTTCAAAATATGAGGATTTCCCTCGATATCCATGAGATCTCATCAGATTCTAACTTGGTGACAATGGGACCACCTCCAGAGCGTACCCTTTCAAACAAAAAAATATTTTTAAAATCGGTCCTCAATTGACAGAGAAATAGGTTCTCGTGGTTCTTACGAGGAGAACTCCGCAACAATTAACGTCCCTGCATCGGAAAAACAATATTTTGTAAAAGTTGATGAGCAGTTGACATTAGGCTATTGTTACTTAGACAAATTACAGACTGACCCACTAAAACGTGTTTCTTTTTTTTACATAAACAAACATCAACAGACTTCCAAACTAAAATACAGATCCAAAGACATTAAGACACCGACTTCCAAAATTAAAGTAGTTTTTAATTTTGTAGTTTTTTTTTCAACTGATTCAGTGTTCTATAATAAATTATATCTTGCCATATTTCGATAACCGATGTTAAAACAGCTAACGAGTTTTTTTTAGCAAATTGCATCCAAACGACGGCGACGATTAGTTAACGACGATCATGCACAAACTCTCACTGCGCATTACGAGCTCGCTTTAATACACTTATGTGAAGTGCACAGCACTATTGTTCAATGTTCATGTAAAGCGACACCGTGTTTGCGGTTCTTTACGCTTAACGCGCACGCTCTCCGTCTCTGAATTCGACCAAGGCTCTATTGTCGCAAGAGACTAACCGCGGATAATGGGGGAACCGGTCGTGCCAGCTTTATGACGCATCGCTCACCTTATAATAAAATGCGCCTGCATGTTGCTAAGCTGCGTAGTCTCCTGATGTTCGAATTGGAACAACCCCATGTCAAGCCCGTAGATTGTATTTATATTTTTGTGTATATGCATGTGAAATTAAAATCGATTAATGACTGTAATTAGCTTACACGCTGCGATTTTATAATAACGTATGTTTTTAGGTTCAATAAGGTCAGCCACATTAGTTAAGGTGGGCACCTTAACTAATGTGGCTGACCTTATTGAAACAAACAGGCGCGACGCGTACTAGCAGAACAATTTCTATGAAAACTTAATGGAAATTGTTCTACCAGCCACAATCGCGTCGCACCGTCGCGCATCGCGTGGCGCCTGTCTGCGGGAGCCTTTACGGGGTGACTGGTATTTTTCCAGTGCTATGTACTTTCACCTGTCTAAATTAGAGCAGTGTTTCCCAAAGTTGACTGGACCGCGACTCACCTTACAAACAGTTAAAAAATCGGGGCTCATTGATTACAATACGTGGCGTGAAAAATGGACAGTACCTTTGAGTCCACGATGGTCTCCTATTTTTTGAGGACCTAAGTAAACATGGTCCGACGATTATAGAATGTGACTCTCCTACCGCCAAAATCTTCTTGTTTTAAAAAAGCTCCATTCACGGACATTTTATAGCCCAGATCTATTGGGATGGGTCGGCTTCAATCTTCATGACCATCCGTAAAAGTGAATTTTTCAATAATATTGAGTTTTGATTGCAATTTTAACAGCTTAATATAAGACGCCGTCTTAGCTAACAGACCGTGAACGGCGGGAGGGGTTCACATCGGCGTCGAGTCGACGATGAAGTACCTGGGACTCGTCCTCGACAGCCGGTGGAACTTCGTGGAGCATTTTCGACGTTTGGCTCCCAGACTGGAGCGGGCTGGGGCTGCTTTGAAGCGGCTCCTGCCCAATCTAGGGGGTCCAAACGCCTCCTGCCGGAGGCTCTACGCGGGGATCGTGCGGTCCATGGCCCTTTACGGGGCACCGGTGTGGGCGCGTTCTTTAAGGCTGCGACCAGCCCAGCGGTTGAACGCGTCCCAAAGGGTCATGGCCATCAGGCTGGTACGGGGTTACCGCACGGTCTCCCGTGAGGCGGCGAGCCTCCTTGCCGGACTGCCGCCATGGGATCTGGAGGCAAAAGTCCTCGCGCACATCTGGGAGTGGCGCGAGGAGGCGAAACGCCGGGGTGAAACTCCGCTGCCGCGAGAAATCACGGCACGGCGGATAGAGCTCCGGCGGGATCTCATGGCGACATGGAGAGTGCGGTTTTCGCAACCCAGCGCTGGGCACGCCACAATTGTGGCGATAAGTCCCCTCTTTGAGGAGTGGCTAGAGAGGCGCCACGGCGTCCTCACCTTCCGCCTGACGCAGGTCCTCACCGGACACGGTTGTTTCGGGAGGTTCCAGTTCAGCATAAAGCGGGAGGAAACGCCCGGGTGTCACCACTGTGTGGATCGCCCGCAGGACACGGTGGAGGTCTGCCCAGCTTGGGCGGAGCACCGCTGTGTCCTCACGGAGGCGATCGGCGGCGGCGATCTCTCGCGTCCGGGCCTGGTTCAGGCCATGGTTCGGAGCGAGAGTGCATGGGAGGCCGTCACCTCCTTCTGCGAAGCAGTTATGCTACGGAACTGCTATGTTATGGAACGCGTGAGGGTGAGACAAGGTTCGCGCCGTCGCGCCCTTAGTCGCCGCAGGAGACGCCCCGGGCGTCGGGAGTCGCAAGCCGATTTCCGGCCACCGTAGGCGCGGGCCTGCGGATGGTGAGCGATGGGTAGCTCGCCGTCCGATAATGACCAGGCCCGGGTCGACGGTGCGTTGTGTTCCACGCGCGCCTCAAAGAGATGTCAGCACAAACTGACGGGGTCACTGACGGGGGGTTAGGACCAATGCCTGCCGGGGTTACGAGTTGGTCCGAAAGGGATATCGTGGCCCTGGCACACAGGCAACGGAAGGAACACGGGTGGGTTTTAGTCAGTAAGTCTGACACGCCCCAAGTTATTTGATAATTTCCCACCAAAAAAAAAAAAAAAAAGCTAACAGACCGTAACATTTTAAAATAACCGTGATCAAAATATTATAAATCTAGAATTACAGGAAAATAGTTTTAGTAGACTTTAAAAACCGGCCAAGTGCAAGTCGGACTCGCGCACGAAGGGTTCCGTACCATTATCTATAAAAACGGCAAAAAAAATCACGTTTGTTGTATGGGCGGAGCCCCTTAAATGTTTGTTTTATTTTAATTAAATTATTTATTTTTAAAGTGAATATATAACTAAATATTCTGTGAATATTTCAAGCTTCTAACTATTGCCGTTATCAATATCGAGCAAAATCGAGCAAAAAAATCACTAATACATCATCTGTGAAAATTTCAACTGTCTAACTATCACGCGTCATGAGATACAGCCTGGTGACAGACGGACGGACGGACAGACAGACGGCGGAGCCTTAGTAATAGGGTTCCCGTTTTACCCTTTGGGTACGGAACCCTAAAAATTAGTAAAATGACCGTGGAAAAAACATCATAAATCTAGAATTACAGGAAAGTAGCACCAGCAGACTGGCACATCTACAATATATTGCTCTGAATCTAATTTCTACGCGTATAACTGTTCGATTAAAAGAACACCCACTTTGCTTAAAAGCTTAGTTATGACTTTATGCGGCTTCCCTTCTATAAAATATGACGCCGCTTTCTAATTACATGGCTGTGATTTATCTCTAGCGGGGTAATCAACGCGTATTTCCAAGGATGACCTTGGTTGACTGTTATGAGTATGACGCTAGCATTGTCGCAGATTCTGTAAAAAAAATTACGTAAACACACGTACATTACGTAGGTTAAGATGAATCCGCAGCTGTAGCCCGCGAAATTCAAATTTTCTTACGTTTTTAGGGTTCCGTACCCAAAGGGTAAAACGGGAACCCTATTACTAAGGCTCCGCCGTCTGTCTGTCTGTCACCAGGCTGTGTCTCATGAACCGTGATAGCTAGACAGTTGAAATTTTCACAGATGATGTATTTCTGTTGCCGCTATAACAACAAATACTAAAAAATAGAATATAATAAATATTTAAGGGGGCTCCCATACAACAAACAACATGGCCGGTTTTATTTATTTGCAGGCGAGTGTCAGGTTGTATCTTGATCAAAATATATTATGATTCGCGACTTTATCAGTGTATTTTTATTTAGAATCATTAATACATCAAGTTAAGATTTGTTCCATTGAATGACTTTTTCATGAAATGATGACATTGGGGAACAAATCTCGCATCTACAGACTGAGAAACAACTGTCTTGTTGATTGGGTACAAACTTAAACACTTTCCTACTGCGTGCGCTGGTAACAATAAGCTATGCTATGCTATGCATGAACACTATGCACAAGGACATGCATGCGTGACCGTGACTCTCCTATTTGTTGAAATACTTCTATTAGAATGACTAAATAATACTATATGATTTGATATTATGATTGTTTACTCTACTTTGCCGAATACGAGCTAGAACATAATATTTATATCTTATCAGAATAATATGTAAAATATTCGTGATGACATATTTTATTGTTTTATGGTATAATATTTTAAACAATTTTATTTTATTAATAATTTTGATAGTCACTTTATGACGATCTGGTTATCGACAGCACCTAAAAGCTATTTATTCGTCTTATAATTGTAAATCAAATTATGAATTCTAAGCTACGAGTACTATGGTATGAAACTGGTGTCAGCAAAATGTATTAAACATAAACGCCTCCCAGTTCCATAAATATGAACGAAGCCGGGGTTACAGCAAGCGTAGCATATCATCTCATTGCAAGTAGTTTAACTTGGGAAATGACCTTTATCCCTGCTACGACGTAAGTTAATTACGGAATGATTAGATATTTGATATCTCGGCTGAGAGGTTAGCGGTTATTATAAGTAGGTACTTACGAGTTGTCGTTTCAACTGTAAAATAAAACAGCGTTCCTTCGTACTTTAACTGGCCGATGGCGGATCGTATTAAAAACAATTGCATTGTTCTATTATAATAATACAGAAAGATTTATAGAAGATGACATTACAAACATACCTAGCTTGAGTATATATACACAGCGGTAGATGATACTTGTAGATAAATACGTTATATATATACCTAAATATCTTAACTGTTTACATCAAGATATGAATGTTTTTTTACCTAACATGTAGTTTCTACTCACGATAATATTTTGGCAATTGTAAAGTTCTACGTCAAATATCACAATGTTTTTACGACAATGTTATGTAAAAGTTTTGGTGATAAATTGCTACCTACCAATTTTTTTGGTAACCAATAAGGGTTCGGCTGGTTTTACTCTGCTATGCCGATTATCCGGATCAGCATTGACAGTGTAAGTCCCTCGGCGTCGTAACATTATTTTTATAGAGTTCTCTGCACAACACAAGGTTTTCCACAAGAGGCACAGCACAGATTACTATCATTCTCATTGACCTTTTCACTGAATTATCTTGATATAATATAAAAAATATGGATCACATCACGTTCCACAAATCGCAACCAAGTGTAAATGATACCTAACTGTTTCAATTTACACTGTTACTCACTGTATAATATTTGACACGCGTACGTTACTAAGTATCGAACAAAACGACAGATTGTTTTCAAATTACTCGCGTACCGGATAGCTGCCGCAAGCCCGCAACGGCGCACCACTGAGGAAGTGGGTTAACGAACCAATTGGTAATTTTGCAACATGCACCGGCTCTGGCGACCACGTCGTCGGTCGACTGTGACCGACCATCGAGCGAAAGGCAACTCGAAAACCGAGAGTGCGTTGGTACGGTTCTTCCGCGAATGACAGGATAGTGCGGTCATGTCGACCGCGAGATAGCAAGATCGACGACAGTCACTGATAACGCGACTGATAACCGTGAACAATTGACTAATACCTAATAAACTAAACGTGATACACAGATGCAAATAAAACTTATCGACACCCTATTTATTGCAGACTTAACATAAAATACGAATGCTGCATCATCATTTATTAGTAATGCAAAAAGCCATGCTTTTGTGATAGTGATAAGTTGTCTTAAGGTACTCAATCATTAAACGATTGCTTATAGTGCTTGCAACCACAGAAAAAAAAATCTATATTATGTTAGATTTGTTCCTAATGTCACGGTTGGAAGAAAAAACCATTGAATGGAACAAATCTAACTTAGAGAGATGTATGAATGATTCTAATGATTATAATTCTATAAATAGTTAAATACATATCTGATAAAGTCGCGAATCATATTTTGATCAAAATACAACCTGAGACTGATCTGCAAATTGCAAAACTTTTTACAAAAAAAAAACAACCTCCTTCAAAAAAAAACACTACAAAGTGAAAAATAACTTTAATTTCGGAAGTCGGTGGCTTTTGATCTGTATTTTAGTTTTTTGCCACCGACTTTCGAAATTAAAGTTATTTTTCACTTTGTAGTGTTTTTTTTTTGTAAAAAGTTTTTTATTTTTCACTTTTTAGTGGGTCAGTTTGTAATTTATCCAATTAACAATAGCCTAATGTTAAATGCTCATCACCTTTTACAAAATATTGCTATTCCCGATGCAGGGGCGTTAATTGTTGAGGAGTTCTCCTGGTAAGAACCAGGAGAACTGATGGTGACTTCACCATATGCATTTTGACGAGCATAAATTGCTTAGCAACCATATTAAAGTGCCTAATCGAATCGCAACGGTGATATACTTATTATTAAGTAGTTCCGGTGGCCATCTGTGGTCTTCATCATCAGTTCCACTTCACCAAATGGTGCTTTTCAAGTGCAAATGCATGAGTTACTATAAAAAATACTCAAATCGCTATAGGTATGCCTATAAAATTTGAGGATTTCCCTCGATTTCCATGGGATCCCCTCATCAGATTCTGATTTGGTGGCAATGGGACCACCTCGGCAGCATACCCTTCCAAACAAAAAAAGAATTTTCAAAATCCGTCCACAATTGACGGAGTAATCGGTGAACATAAATAAAAAAAAACAAACACAGCCGAACATATAACCTCCTCCTTTTTGGAAGTCGGTTAATAAAACGTAAGAAAATTTGAATTTTGCTGGCTACAACTGCGGATTCACCTTAAGGATAGAATGTTATTTACGCAAAAATCTAACAAAACAACGATCTCGTCAGTAATAGCCACGAATCGCGTAGTCAAGGTTGATCGTATATACATATATTACTAAAAATGCTCAAGTGGCGGTCGTCTAATCTTAGGCCCGTATTACAGAACCTCACTCAAAACTCAAGCATTAAGGCTCTTGCAGACTGGCGCGATATCGCGAGCTCGTCGCGACTCAAGTAGCACAATTTCTATGTCGCTGCTTGTCACGCCCGCGACATCGCTCGAGTCTGTACGAGCCTTTTGATTGGTTGAAACTAGTTTTAAGAGGCTGACAACAGGTAAACCGCCATCACTGTCAGATTGCATACAAAATAAAGAGATGTGCGATGACACAGCGTAAGGCGTAAAAATGCAAATAAAATCGTATAAAATTAGATATTAACTAGTTAATAAAAATTAATCCATCACCGGATGCAGTTTGACATTTGCAATTTTATGGTATACTTTTAATTATAATTATAACTGTTAACGAGAAGGAATAAACTGCTTTTAAAAATAATTAAAAGAGTTGTCTTTGAAGATATGTTTGATGTATTAAATTATGTTTTGAGTTCCATCACCGCACAAGACTTGAAAATATCATACTGTTTTTGTTTTGGAAAAAATATTTACTGTTTTTAGAGATACATTGCTTTCAAAAACCACCTTTTTGACCATTTTCAAGAAATCTCCGCCTTAAGTAATGCTTGAGTCTTGAGTAAAGTTCTGTAATAAGGCCCTTAAGGCCTGCGCAGACGAGGGACTTTTGTCCGAGGACAATTTGTTCATCGTCTGCTCACAGTCTAAGACCCGTATTACAGAACGTCACTCAATACTTAAGCATTACATACTTAAAACTAGATTCAGGCCATTTGATTGGTTGGAACTAGTTTTCAAGTAATGCTTGAATATTGAGTGACGTTCTGTAATACGGGCCTTAGTGTTATGTAATCATGAAGCCCCTCCACTTTTAGGGTTCCGTACCCAAAGGGTAAAACGGGAACCCTATTACTAAGGCTCCGCCGTCTATCTGTCTGTCTGTCCGTCTGTCACCAGGCTGTATCTCATGATCCGTGATAGCTAGACAGTTGAAATTTTCACAGATGATGTATTTCAGTTGCCGTTATAGCAACATATACTAAAAACCAGAATAACATAAATATTTAAGGGGGCTCCCATACAACAAACGTGATTTTTTTGGTCGTTTTTGCTCGATATTGATAACGGCAACACTTGAAATATTCACAGAATATTTAGTTATATATTCACTTTAAAAATCAATAATTAAATTAAAATAAAACAAATATTTAAGGGGGGGGGGGTTTTCCATACAACAAACGTGATTTTTTTTGCCGTTTTTATAGATAATGGTATGGAACCCTTCGTGCGCGAGTCCGACTCGCACTTGGCCGGTTTTTTTAATCACCAAAGGCGCAGCTTTTACACTTTGCGTCGCGTTGTCGTTATTACAATTATTTGGTATTTTAGTATTTAATCATAATATCTATATGATAGAAATTGCGTGCTAACTTTCGTTGGCTGCAAGATTAATTAATCTTTTTTTAAAATTAAAAACATGCTTTTAGCTGTCATGGGGACTGGGTTATAAAACCAATTGTTTATCTAATCTTAATCTTCAATTTTTATCAGTATAACAATATTGGCGATGAATTTAATACGACAATCTTGGTTAGTAGATATAGCTACTAAGTTTTATGTAGTTGCAGTGGATGGATGCTCTGACTCAATATTATAAACTGTCAGAGGCATCACCAGGTAGTGACCGTCTATAACACAGAGAGGGAAAAGTGTATAAAAAGTTTAGGTATGTATCCTAAGCTCATTTCTCAAAAGTTTAGGTGGTTCTCAAACAGTTTACATAATGTGATAATGTTATTACGGCACGGTTGGCGCAGTGGTTAAGCGATTGACTGCTGCGCTGCGTGTCGCGGGTTCGATTCCCGCACGGAACAAATATTTGTATGACCTACGAGTAGTTGTTCCGGGTCTGGCTGTTTGTGTATGTGAATTTAAATGTTTGTAAACGCACCCACGATACAGGAGAAATTCCTAGTGTGGGGCAACGTTTAAAAAAAAAAAAAAAAATATTGTTGGTTATTTGATAATACCTATGTTCAAAAAATATATAACAGTCAATCTTCTATAACTATATAATAAAAATGAAAAGCTGTTTGTTGTTAAGTGCATCACTTGATAACCACTGGACCGACTTGACAAATTTTTGTTTTAATATGTTCGTAATAGTCCGAATAAAGTTTTTAGGCAGATCGCTCCATGTAAAATACTGGTATTCAGCTGCATCTGGTTAGACTGGAAGCCGAACCCAACATAGATGGGAAAAGGCTAGGCAGATGATGATGAGTCCGAATAAAGTTATTTAACGAGAAAGAAAAATTTAAAAACTTTAATAGATAAATTAGAGCCAAGAATGGGTCTAGTTAAAATAGCAGTAAGTACTAAGTGCAATAGAACTAGACTTAGGACAATATTCTGTATCTGTATAGCCCCACTGCGCCAGAGCAAAGGTCTCTCTACTCTCTTTCCACTTCGGTCAATGTAAGGTGACTAAGAACCAGTCTTTGTTGACAGAGTATAGCTCATATTTTATGCAATCTTCGTCTGGCCCTATCGCTAATGATTATAATTCTGTAAAGCCATATTTGTTATGTCTGCAAATCATAATTAGATCAACATAAATCCTGTAACTGACCTGCAAATTGCAAAGAACTTAGAAAATTTGAATTTTGCGGGCTACCTTAGCGCATCCTCCTTAAAAGAGACCCAAGAACTCTTTAACAAAAATTGAATACAAAACTACTAATCATGATTTACCTACCACATTATTATTCTTTTGTAGGGTTTGGTTTGACTCCTATTTGCAAATTTATTTATTGGTGCACATGGATTTCCACAACATTACTAACCCGTTCATAACCACTAAACACCCAATAGGTGTCACAACAATAAAACTTCTATTGTGTCTAGTTCAGTATCCTTGAGCTGAGAATGTATGATGAAAATCAGACTGACTTATCCTAAAATTAAAAAAGAAAAACATTTGACTGGTCAACAAAAAAAAATATGTTAGTGGAACAAAATAAGAACATGTTCTTAACTAAGTGCATGCTACATTTTTTGCCAGACTGCAGATTAAAATTAAAATTAAGTTTTCATTATTGAATAGTAAATATACAAAACCTGTTTTACAATGAATACAATATTAGATATCCCATAGGTAAGATACACAAAGAAAATACCTATTATTGTACAAGGATAAAATATGCTTATTGTTTAGTTATACCTCAGTACTAATGTGATCATGGCAGCATACACACTTTCAGCTTATTTAGAAATTATTAAGAACCATTCCCACTGACTAGTAGCATGAACTTAAATATGTAATCAAGGTGTACCAATACTAAGAAAATATTATTAATTTGTGTGGCACTTGTCAAGCATTTCAAAAAGCTTTCCCTATTATTGCTTATCAAAAAATTTTCATACTTAGAAAATTATGATTAAATTATATTTTTATGTATCAACCTTCATACCTAATTAAAATTCCTTCCATAATTTTCATTCCACTTCTTTAACACACATAACATAAACCAATAATTCGGGTAGAGCTTGTATTTTTAGACATTAATATTAATTAAATGGGTTACTTGTGTTGAAGCTATTAAATACATTATACAAAATATAGCATGGTTAAGTTTAATATTAAAGAAAGGGAACAGTTTTTGTAAGGTTTACAATGTTGATGATAATTTTTATTTAAGTTACTATGTAATGTAAACTCAATCTTCTTATAATACAATATATCATGCCTTGGCAGGCAAGTTAGCTGATCAGTAATGAGCTGGAGCTAACAAACATTCAGAAGATTCTGCCCTATCTCTTTCAACATAGATACAATGGAATCTAACAGATTAACATTATGCAAATGAATTGGATCAGAACTGAATAAGTTCTTGATAATAAGATAGCAAGGACTGAGGAACTGATGTGGAACAACAGCATGATAGATGAGCACTGATGACAGCTCTCCAATGTAACTATAGCCATAACCTTGTACATGAGAAGAACAATTACGTTCAGAATTCCATCAAGTAATTAATGGCTACTGGTTTTATACAAAAACACCTTAATTTATTACGTCATGATAGATAGCAAGTAACCTCAAAGACTCATTAGTAATTTCTATAAAACATGAATTCTCGTAACTAGGCGAATTATATGAAATGGATTGGAGATGATAGAAAACAAAAATTAGAACTAACAATTTCACGAAATATCCGAGAGATAATCTAGAATACGACGCATTTCTCCTCCAATAGATATTTTGACACGATTTATCTGTCACACGCCAGGCTTATGTGGCAGAGGCTAAGCACCGCCTGTGGCCATTTTTGAAATACTGCGGACATAAAATGCTGTCGATATTGATTAACTCACTAAATTTTGGTAAATTACGTGCTTCTAAGTTGAATTTGTGGCAGTTTGCAGCCATTTTTAAAATTGTCAGTATCGAAATACGTCACAGGCGTAAGAAATCACGATGGCCGACAAAAGAATGGTTAGGTGGTAGGTACTTACTACTGATTTTTACGCCTCCAAGAGGTGGTTTCGGTGGCTGATTATCGAAAGTCTTTCGAACGGATTTGCTGCCCTCGGCGAATGACGTGGTCCTAGGGCGTCCGCTCATTATTATAGGTATAAAATACACGGCCTTAGAATCCTGAACTTCATAGATGCTTCACATTTCTCGTTACCACCCTTGCACTCGCACTGAACTCACTTTGCCGACGAAATACAAGTTAAGGATGGTATAGTCAAAACAATATCACTAAGATACAATTGAAATCAAAATAAGACTGTCTTATTACGGTTTTACAATATCATTTTGTTAATTTTTAAAAATTTACATCACTAAAGTGTACGACAGATTTTAGTTTCTTCAGACTCGTACTCGCTCGTTCGGCTAGTTTCGGCATTCACTCGGACCTTCGATTACTGAACTTACGAAGGTGACGTCACGTAAACGCTTTACACCGCCACCTATTGGTACTACAGATTTCATCCACGAGCTCATTCGGTAAAACAGTTGCGCCACAGATTACCATCCATGATAGATAAACGTAAATAATGATATTCTCGATAGTGTTACCAAAAACAATTTTTTAATGTTTTGTAAGATTTCGCAAAAATAACAACATCACGGTTTCACACTTACGTTCACGGTTGCAGTTTGTGATGAAGTAAACGACTTTACTCCCAGGAAGTTCCATAACACCAAGAACGAGTGATACACAAAGTACTAAAGGTTGATTTGATATTGATTAAGACCCTGAAATCAGTCACGCTGTCCTGTGCATAGACTAATATATAAATGAGTCCTGTGTTGAATAATGCGGTGCAAAGAAGTGAGTAAGAATACATAAGTAAATATATCTAAAGCCTAGTTTACATTATAGCACTACATGTTACTAAAGACCGAATTCTCAATATAATGGTGGCCTAAAATTCTAATTTAATGTTGCTCCAGTAACACATCTGCCTGGCACTGAGCATAAAAATTTTTTCTTACCAACACTTTTTTTTCGACTGTACCTACTAAATTGGAGTCCCATTACATGTTACTGTGACCATTGTTTTAGTAGAACTATATTTTTGGGGTCAGGTCCTTCATTATCAACCTACTGCGTTACATTATGTAACACAACAGGCTCCAATATTCGAATCACTGGATCTGTTCAAATACGATTTTTATTCCATAGGATTGATACATTGCGCGCGAATCGGCAATATTCATGCTGTATGAAAAATCGTTTCTCTCTAGGCCACGCAATGTATGTCAAGTATTTATTTACTTCACTTGCGACTGTGGGAAGTTATAATCAATTTGAATACATATGTACGCAGACGCTATCGCTCTCATGAGTCTCATGAGTAGTTGCGCGTGCGCCGCGTAGGTGAGCGGTCCGCTAGCGGAGTAGCGGCTGTCATACCAGTACGATGTGATTTTAATCCACTACACCACATCAAATGATACCAAGACCAACATATCGCGACGCAGTTAGAAAAAATGGAATGTTATACATCGGATAGCTGTGACAGTGACACCAGGGAGCAGAAAACCCTCGATCTGTCGAGTCAACTGTTGGAAACGCTCAGCCTATCATTGGAACTAAAAGGCATTGTGGACGAGAAGGATTGCGCAGAAAATTACGAGATAATACTCCTCTATAACAACAGAATAAAGGCACTGCCTGAGACGATAAACAGGTTTAGCAACTTGAAGATATTGGATGTGAGCAACAACAGGCTGACGATACTCCCTGATATCTTCAAACATTGTCAGCTCACATCGCTGATAGCAAAACATAATCATCTCACGAATGAATCGCTTCCCAAATCGTTTTTTAGTAATAAGTGTTCGCTGCGAGAGCTTAATTTCAGCGGAAATCAGTTGAACTTCTTTCCAGAGCAAGTTTTAGATATCATATCTCTTAAGTATCTTTACTTAGGTGGTAACAACATAGTCAACATACCAAAGGACATATGGAAACTTAACAGGTGATTAAAACTAATTTGTTAAAAAAAAATATAAAATCTCTAATTTAAGGTCTTACTTTTTCGACAAAACTAGTACCTACCTGTTATTAATTATTGCACCCGTTACCATGTTTTGTATACCTGAACCTATAGTATTACATATGCCACAGAGCCACCACAGAGCACTAACTTCCCACTATCTTCTCATAATAACAATCGCGAATTTATAAACATTAAACATCGAAGCTCTTTGTCTAATCGCTTACCTATGGATCATTGTGGCCATGATACCTACATGTTTTACAATCAACGTCAGTAATTAAACAAAACAACGTTTAATTCCCACTTAATTACCATTCAAAATATATATATATACTTTTATTTTAATACAACCACCTATTCAATGAAAACAGCTTGCGATACCAAGTGTGTATACAGTTTATGATTTATTAAAAAAAACAAGACAATAGGTACTAGGTATTTATGTCTATGTATTAAAATAATGTCTTCATTATCCGGTCTAGTCTACGTCGCTGACAGCAATTTACGCATATAATGTCGAAACTGATATAATTTTTGTTATCAGTCGGTTCAAACAGACAAACATTACAGTTTCTCTGGGTATCGAAATGCTGTATCATGCCATTATGTGCAAAATGATAGCGCTACATCTCAGCCGACTGACGACATATTATAGATAAAATATAAATTTACTATGTTATCGTTTATTCCGTGGCTAGACGTCGCAAAATGGCTAAAATGTAGTTTGTGCTTACACATACATACCTAGGTACTTATCTATGTTATGTACCTATGTGTTAAAATGAGAGCATCTTTGTGAACATGTTTTTGACTGGGGCAAAATGGGGAATAATCGATTTGACTGACATAAAATCCTATGTTTAAATTTAGGAATTTGGGTGAGTTTTCCAAACAAATGTCACATGTACAAACACCCAGTTTCGGACCAACTATCTGGCCGGCCATAATAATATTTTGTTCCGTGCGAGAATCGAACCCGCGAAGTAGAGCAGACGCCGATTACTAACAACAGCGCCAAAAGTGCCGACTTGAACCTTTCGCTATTTAACCGTATCGTAGCGTATACCTAAAAATGTATAGTTTATAGTAAGTAGGTAGCCATAGTTTTGCTAGTCTAAAGCCGGGTCTGCTGCGCCATGTTTACGTGTTTCAAACAGTTAGAAACATGTTTCAAAGAAGATTTGGGGGCGTGGCCTAAGGGACTCCTTAAGCCATCCCCCCCAAATAGTGTTTGAAACATGTTTCTTAAGCTAAGCGTCCACCGCGTCGGAAATTCGGAATCGGCGTTTACGGAGCGGACGGATTTGTTGCTTTGTATTGATTCTTAAAGCTCTTACACACTCACGCGATATCGCGGGCGCGACAGGCACCGACAAAGACAATTCCTTTGTCGGTGGATGTCGCGCCCGCGATATCACGTGTGTTTGTAAGAGCCTTTATGGTACAGCGTTCACTGGATCAGCATAACTGCGCCAGAGATTTTGTAAATGCCGACGCCGCGCGCCCGCGTACATACACTGCGTAAGCTCCGATTCCGCCGCGGTGGACGCTTAGCTTTACTGTTTGAAACACGCAAATATGGCGCAGCAGACCCAGCTTAAAATATTTCCGATTTTGTACTTCACGTTCGAACCTGTTTCTGTTGATTACTTCACCATATTTTTTGGTTCTTTAATGACTAAGCATACTTATTTCAATACCGAGGTGGGTCCTAATTTCTTCTGTCGAATATAATTGGATACTTGGATGGTTGGGTGTTCAGCACAGGTGTTCAGGCAAATAAGTACTTACCTGATCGTTTCTCATTACTCAGTCTTCGAATTATGCAAGCGATTCAAGTTAATAATAATTCAGTTAAGTAGGTATCCATAGAGCTAGTTACACACATAGAGTATGATACTTTCACATAGACTAATAAGAGATCAATAAAAGCAATTCTACAAGACAAACCCAATGCGAAAGCACCAGAGGTTACATCATCCAAAGACCACCAGTGCTTCCGCATTAGACTATCAATACTTTCATAAATTGCCTTCAGAATGCTAGTGTTACGAGTACCACTGTCACAGCTCCTCTGTCAGGGAGGCAGCTCTCTTGCGCACTATTGCGAAATAATCATCTGTACGAGCCTGAGTAAACATGCCTGATGCACTACAGTACCGGGGCAGCCGCAACAGCACTCTGAAGGCATTATTGTATTGCACACGGAGGATGTCATAGGTTCTCCGGGTATACTTGACCCACAAGGTGCACGTGTAAACGGACTGGCAGTAACCAGGCCTTAAAAAGTAGCACCTTTACTTCGCTAGTACAACGTGCAAACCTGCGGGCCAGCATGTTGCATCGGATTGCTTATGACATTCTCTCTCTTTCTATGTCAGCATTATCATTCAGATCTTCCGTCATATGTCCCAAATATCGAAAATGTGACACCCTGGAGAGCGTTTCACCTTTCAGAAACACTGCGGAGGAATAACATTGGGTAACTTACATTTTACCTCTAAACACCACAAGTTCACTCTTCTTTGTGTTATTTAATAAGACCATGCGTGTCAGCATAAGTTTCACAGGTCGTCAGCAATGTTCTTAAATCATTTATTGAGGGGCTGAGTAAAGCCCCATCTGCATAACTCTGTCCATTTATATGGCAACCAACTTGTGTGTTAGCCGTAGCCAGCTTATCAATAAGTTCGTTAAATGTACAGGTTGAAGAGGGCAGGTGAGGTCAGTCCCTCTTGTCTCACCCCGCATTCCAGCCGAGAGCGCATCCGACCATCTGACTTGGTTGGTTTGGTTGTTGTAACAAAACTTGAAGGCAGCATACACAGGCTTATCTCTGTCGGTAGGTATAGTACCTGACAGTATGTTTGAGCGACAGGATTGCACTTTCAGTGGATAGCCCAGTCCGGAAACCGAACTGGGCGTTATGCAATTTTAGACGTTTTTTTAACTGTCGCTCAAGGAGATTATCAAGAACTTTAGCTGCTTGTTGTAGCCAGCGAGATGGGTCTGTAAGTTAAGCTAATACGAGTATTACTAGATCTGTTATTACTAATTTCTGTATCTTCTTCAACAGTTTGCAGATTCTATCATTAGGAGGTAACCAAATCATTGAAGTCCCAGAGTCAGTTGGACACTTGACAGGGCTTCAAGCGTTAGTACTGAGCGACAATCTAATAGAACAACTACCGGCGAGCATTGCTAGATTGAATCAACTACGATCATTGTTGATCCACAAGAACAGATTGAAGACTTTGCCTACGCAAATAATCAAACTCAGATGTTTGACAGAGGTGAGTAGGAGACCACTGACATTCCATCTTTAAACTGTCCCTATTGGCATGTACAGACGCCAGAACATCAAGCTACTACAATCTGTCAAATTTCTTTGATAGATTTCCGACTTTATCCCTACAGTATATGGTTCAAGGTTGATTGGGAAAATTTGACAGTTTCGGGTAGCTTGACCTGCTGGCGTCTGTACATAAAGAGTCGCATTTACGACTAGATGTAGACGGACCTCTCTCTGGAGCCCTATGTGTGATCTCTGCTATTGTTATTTAAGTACTCGCCTGCAGGCTGCGTGTCTAACTGCGTATAAAACTAAGGTGTATAGGCAGAATCCCTATGTTTTTTCGTTTTAAAGATTGTGGAATGCAGATATGTGATAACTTCATGAAGTATTTATACGCAGCTTAACGTAGGTACTCTATATATTCACCGATCGATGTCGTCTGAATGACAATCTTTAATCTTGTTATTTTACACAACAGGTGACTCACTGGTTATTTACATACATACATACAATACTTAAAATAAGTGTCACACACAATAGAGCTGTTGTAAGTAGGTATTTATAAAATTTGCATTATAGTATTACCAATCATCTAAATTACTTTCGTTAAAATAATTACTGGTACCTACTACCACCCAATCAATTATGATGAACAGTTTATTGATGAAATTCTCACCAGTCAATTCGTACGACCCAATTCGGTCGGAACCGTATCTACGGCTACACCTGCCCAAAAGTCTTGCAGTTGTTACTAATGACTTCTATGATGGGCAAACATGAATATACTGTATAATTAAAATAGCCTTTTTGTATAACTACACTAATATCTCAGATTATAGAAAGAAGACTGATATTAAAATACAATTATTTTACAGTTGAGTCTTCGCGACAACCCGCTTGTTGTGAGGTTTGTCAGAGACATGACTTTGCAGCCACCATCTTTATTGGAACTAGCTGGCCGCACTATCAAACTACATGAGATCCCGATCCGGGCTGGCGAAGTGCCTTTCACCTTGATGAGATACCTCGGAGCTGCTCAATGCTGTGTTAATCCCAAATGCAAAGGTAACAATTTCGTCTAGAGCTAGAAGATATTTTAACACGGTTTCAGAAAATAGTTGCAGCAGGCAACTTGCAGAATGTAGATACTCGTGTAGGTATGTCAGAGAGAATTTATTGAATCTTTTTAACTCTCCAAGTGCAAATCGCAATTATAGTTTTGCAGAGAGAGAGCTCTACAAAACACTGTATTAATTAATCAAATAAGAAACAAAGTCGTAAAGCTATAGGTATCCACTTACTTAAATAAGACCATTCCAATACAGCATAATGTAGCTATAATACGCCGAAATCTTTCAATTCTCAGAACTCAACCTTATTAGAGGTACGGTCAGCATTTGACTCAATGATAGTAGGTATAAATATTGAAGACGGTCTAGGTGGTTCAGGTGGTTGAGGGCAAATTCATAGAAGATTGCAATTGGAGAAATTAACTAGCTCTGTCATGTACTCTAAAATGTTTAACATTACGTGATAGGTTACGTACCTAGCTAATCAATGGGCCTGGGGTTGTGTTCAAAATCAAAATATTTTATTTCACATAAACCTACATAGAAACGTCAGAAGCTAGGTGCACGGTTCCAATTGGCCGTATCATAATTATGTAGAAGGGCCGCCGGCTTGATTCTCCACGGTTACCTACTCTTTTACAAATAATTGGCTTTTACTATGTTTTAAAATTACAATGTTAATGGTATGGGAGGACAGTGTAGGCCTGTCAACAAGTACCAGTAGTGTTCCGTATTAAGGCTCCCGCAGAAAGGCGCGACGCGACACTAGTAGCACAATTACTATAAAAACGTAATGGAAATAGTCGTGCTGCCTATCGCGCGAGTCTGCACGAGCCTTTAGCCACTGAAGCCAATTAATGCGAGCCGGACACGAGGCCAGTCGATGCTTTTATTATTGTTTCACACATTCCGATAATATTTGATGTAGGTGAATGTGCTCGCAATAGAATACGCTCGTGGAGAAAGCACATGTTTCATATCTTAGCGCTCCCATTACCGAGCGGGAATGACATAGATATATTGTAGTAAGATAACGAGACTGACATGACGCCACTATATTTTTATATGGACCTTAATTAGGTCCACCTATTATTTTGTTCCCAGTTGTGGTATTTATTATGCTCTAGTTGAAAGATGGTCCTAATGGTCATAAAAGTAGATACTTAATATTATTTAGGAAGAAATCAAATTTTTGAACTCACAAGAGAAACAATAGAATGTTTTTGAACAGGATGTTGTTAGCTCTCAAGCATCATTGCATCAATACAAAATGACCTTGCCCTGCATGGCCTCCGTAATATCGGTCACGGTCTAATTAAAAGGCTCTGATAAAACAAAATCTAATTGCAGGTGTCTTCTTCGACAACCGCGTGGAGCATATAAAGTTCGTTGACTTTTGTGGGAAATACCGCATTCCGCTTCTACAGTACCTGTGCAGTTCTAAGTGCATCACTGGAAGTTGGGAGAGTCGCGAGGTGGACTACAATTCTCATCCTCATATGATGAGGAAAGTTCTTCTGGGTTGAGTATGAACAGGCATACATCTATTATGCCTTTGACCTAAAGACTGCTATACATGGAGAGATCAATTTGAAAGGACGATTCTGCGCTAGATCGACTGACCGGATACGTGCACTTACACATAAAGCCGAAAAGATCCCACCTGTTTGTTTCTAATAGTAATGGTTCTGGCCGTCATAGACGAAATCAATGAAGAGGCCGTAAAACACTAAGAACTTTGCTTGGATCTGATGGATATAGAACTGATCATGTATGGTAGCCTTTAAATATCTTATTTCGTAGTAAGTCTGTGACTAGCATTACCTGACCCCTCTTTCAAAGAAGAATAATGGAAGAGGGATCAGTTAATGCTGGTCACCGGACTGTACAACTAAGTTCCACAAGAATAAAAGCTGAACAAATTAGACACAAATTATAGCATGCCTAAGAAATATTTTTTGTTATTTTTATACCTACTTATCATTCAAACTTTATTCTGTTATAAAAAATTTATAGTGATTGCTGATACATACATAGTAAGAACTTAGTTGAATATTGTCTTGTTATTAAGATTATATCAGTAATAATACCTAAGAAAATATGTTTGTTATTTGATTGTTATTGTTTATTCTGTGTGATGTTTTCAATTGTTTTCTTTCCAAAATCCTAACGCCAAAACAAAACTCATAAGTTATAGTAATCAATGTAAATCATATTTTGTTTGTACTACTTTATAACAACAATGGCAACTACTTTGTTTTAAATATTGGGACCATTATAATATGATTATTTTTATCCTTAGGCACTTGCATGTGCCATTATGTGATACGTATTTTAGTTAGTTGAAATATTCCAGTTATATTGAAATAAAATATTATATTTTTATTGACTATTTGAATTACACTTTCTCCTATTATACAACCGTTTTAGTTGTTTTCTTGTAAAAATTTCATTCTCTCTTCTTTGCCTCTACTTATGGCTGCTTTAAATAATTTACAGTATAGTTCTATAGCAGCTGGAGTGTCATCGTTTCCTGGGACTGGGTAGGTGATCAGATTGGGGTTACAGTTTGTGTCAACCACACCAATAGTTGGTATCAACATTTTAGCACTGTCTCTAACAGCTGTATGTTGGTTCAGAATATTATTCTGTGTGTTTAAAAATATACATAGATCAGGCAACCTTGTGACTGCGCCAAATTGGTGGTTTGCATTTGTGAAGATACCCCCTCTCCAGAATCTTGTGTGTGCATATTCTCCACACTCTTGTGCAGTTCTTTCAACCAAGTGGGAGTTCAGGGCATTTCTGTTAAAGAAACAAATAATCCCTCCCCTGTATGCAATATGTGCTGTAAAGTTGAGTGCTTTCCGTAAGTGGTCTGCAGTAATGTCTAAATCAAATATTAAATGACCCAGTCTGGATCCATAAATGTATGGTCTCATGTAATCATTAAGTGAACCCTCTTTGTGGCCATAGTGAACTCTTGCATCAAATAAATCTTTTACTGTAAATATGTTATGGACACTAAAATAATCTGGATGCTCCAAAATTTGTTTCTTGGTCACTTGATCTGAAAATAAATTAAATCAAGCATGAGTTACCAACTCATTGGAAATACTGCATATTGTGTGAGTGTTTTAGTTTAAGGCTTTTGTAGACTTCAAATAGCCGGCCAGTCTACTCATTACAGTGGATTTGACCAGCACTCGAATTTTAAGTTTTTGTGATGTAAGATGCCTTTACACAAGTATACCTACGAAAACATTAGGGAATTCGGTGCCTGCATTAGTTGGCTACCCAATTCCCTAATGTTAAATAACGATTAAGGTACCTGTCCTTAAAATCTAAATATTTTATTTCACTTATACCTACATGGGCACTTATGAAACGTCAGAAGCTAGATGCACGGTTCCAATTGGTCGTTTCCTATGAAGAAGAGCCGGTAAAAACTCCACGGTTACTCTTTAAAAAAAAACTACTGCTTACTGCCCCATCTCAAAAATCCACCCTGTATAAATGATGTAAATCGATTTATACTATCCGTTCCAGCACATATAAGCTACAACTGGTACTGGCTGGCAACAGCCTATTATTTCAATAGGAACTGAGTATGTGATTCAAACATTATAACCTGGACATAACCCTCCACATTACAAAATACAAAAATAATTTAACCATTGCAAAATAACTAAGTATGCTATTATGTTTCTTTCTTCCAACAGTTAACAAATGTGTAAGAATTATTATTATACCAAACGATTGTAATATGAATGCTCAATCATGACATGTTAATTTTTATTTTATTTTATTTCCTCAAATTTCATCACTAATTTTATCTATTTTATTTTTATCCTGTTAAACCTAGTTATATGTGCATGCTGTGGTCTCCTGTAATTGAAGGAGCACACGTACAAGAACCTTTTATTATTATTGTGATTTATATTGTATATGTGTATCCTTTGTTGGAGATCCTAAATAAATAAATAAATAAAGATAACTTTTTGCATAGGTTAGTAATTTATAGTAATATTTACCTTCAGATACAGGCGATGGAGGTGATGCAACAGGCTCTGTGGCAGTAGAATTATATCGTACCACAGGCACAGTACGAATAAGGGCACGGTGTTCTGAAAATCACGGATATTTTTAAGAATTTAAACAGATACGTACATGAAACAGGCAAAGTTTAAGTACTTCTGTAGAATAAAATAATTAATAGCTTTTAAGAAAACACTTACTTAAACAATTTGAAAACATATTATTAGTTCTCGCTTAAATACTTTGTACGTATTTTGCTAAGATTCTGATTTTTAAAACGCTTTGAAATTTAATAACAAAATAACAACTGTCAGTTGTAATGGATTGAAAGAAGAGGTTATAAAACAGATTAATAATTAGGAACTTAAAGAAAAAAAATATATCTGTGGTTATTATCAAAATCGACTAATAATTTAAAGATTTTAAAACTTAGAGCATTTAACCTGTATATACCATAAGGTGCGATTGCTGAGCTTACCCCTCTGCCAAAATCATTTGGCCATAAGACCATGCACGTTGTATAAAACTAGTTCATTCGATGACAGCCACAGATAACTATATACTAGTCAGAGACAGATAGGACAGTACAATGGTGGACGATTAGTTCCATAAAATACGCTAAGCGCTAGCGTCGAAATGTCACATAGTGATTACCCACAGCGTAATAGAAGTATCGATGTCGACGACCATCGATATCCATAGAATATCGATAGCATAGTGATGTGCCATGGAAAATGCTTTTATGGTTAATTTTATTATTTGCAAGGTTTAATAACTTTCTTTCGTTACGTTCATTGGACACAGATGTAAAAATAAAACGACTATTCAGATTTTAATTTTTATATTTTCTCCCTCTTAATCTTTGGGCTTTATATTTATCAAAGGCAATTTGTTGAGGTGCAAACATCTGTTTCACAAGATTTTCTTGTACACCTCCTTTTAAAATTTTATTTATTATGTTGCACCAATTATGAACATGGGTGCGTATCATTAAATTAAGCCACCATTCCTTAACTTCGGTTCTATGATGTGTACACCCCAACCAATTTACATCAAAGGAGATGTCCGCTTTTTGTATGGGCGTTGGTTTTTTATTCCGAGAAAAATCTAACCAGCGCCAAACTACACTTAAATAAAAGCGACAAAAATATGAAATTTGTAACCACTGAAATAATATTTTTAGACCCCTCCATTTAAGAGAAAAAATATAAAATATTTAATGTTAGTACATATATGTTATTTGTTGATGGCAACCCAAATAAAATCTCCCACACACTTTGACAATGTCTAATTTGACAGCTGATTATATTCTTCTGTCAAAATATGACATAAAGTGTTGACTGGCAGGCATCATCCGTCTGATTCGTCTGCTGTCAAGTGCTGTGATGCTGTCACACTTGTCACAGGTCACACTGTCTCGTCTCGTGCATTCGTGATAACCAGTGTTCTCGTATTTTAATTTGTGCTTTCATTGATTTTACTGACTTGGCTTTTCACAACGGATTCTTCTACTTTGCACATGATTAGGATACCAGTAGCTTATGAACCTTTAACCCTGACGACATTGCTTTTTCATAACGGTTATTTGATACTGCACGCGTTTAGGACTTCGGATTTCGGATTTAAAACCCCAATGTAAGTACTGTTCTTTATTCTTATTTAGCTCCCTATGGGTTTTATTTGCATAACCTTTGCCTCTTTTAAGTCCACTGACAGTCTGCAATCATTAACATCCATTTCTATTTTCAGATTATTGTTACAGTTATGGCTCTCTGCATGAATTGCAACATAGCCACACATGTTAATCAGCAGTATGAATATAACGCTTTTAGCATGAGCCCTGAGATAGTCTCAATAATTGAAGAATGGACTGCTCAGGAAGTAATGTAAATTACCTAAATGTAACTTTTTTTTTAATATTTTGGTACCAGTCTTATGTTGAAAAAGATTATACAGCACTAATTTGCTCAAAAAACATGCAGAAAAACGATACTGTGTTCTGAACATAAATTATTTTGTTTTTAGGTAACAGACGGAGATTGCATTTGCCAAGAATGCATCAACCTATTGCTGATAGAACTGAGTAACAGAAACGACCATAACATTGGTGACCGACAGCTGGGTCATCAATCAGTATGTGTGTGTTGTGGTGTTTCTATCTCAAGAAGAACAGGCAGGCGCTCTCGTCCCCTACCTGATGGTCATCCTGAGCGGGCTTATATAGCTAGCATCATCAACCCCGTCAGGTAAATATGTAAATTAAATATTTTCACTTGATAATATTGTATTACTGATTACTGGAACACACAATAAATGAAAACTTAATTTCAGATCCCTGCTAATGCTCGAGCATGTAATGCCTGCTGGCAACAAGCTCATAACAATATTCACGAATTGATGGAACCACCAAGAAAGGCTCAAGTGACTCAAGACAATGTAGAAAGTAGGTCTAGCTCTGTGGCTGAACCTGTAAGTGCACTCAGTTCAGAAATTGATTTTGTCAATGTAGTTCAAAATGAGAACAGGTATGTAGAACTATATGGTTACAGTCGGACACCGGATTCATCAAATCATTGTTTTGTTCCCGAGTGTATAAATATGGAACGTTTGAGAGTACCCATGTACCTTAGAAAACGAATATTAATAGACTATAAATTATATGTCTCACCTAATGCCCGAGTATGTGAAGGACATTTAAGTGTTTATAATTGGGAACTGTTGAATGAATTTCAGTTCACAACGCAATTTACCCTGAATCATGTTGTAGAAATGTTAGATTTATTAAGAAAAAAAACAATTAACATTATTGATTTTGAAAATGTGGAAAATATGAATAACCATATATGTCATTACTGGACAGGCTTGACTGTATTGAATTTTTTAACAATACTCAGCATTATTACCAATCAATTATCAGCTGTGTGTCGAAAACCAAAAACGGCTTTAGGATTATACCTTATGAAAATAAGAACTGGGGAGCCAATTAGACGAATTGCATCATTGGTTTGTATAAATAAATCAGTAGCATGCAGTTATATGAAAAAGGCACGTAATTGTATGAAAGAATTTTATGTACCAATACATTTAGGTGTCAATCGTATTTCTCGAGCAAGCCTGTCCAGTAGAAATCTTTTAATCCCACAGGGTCTTTTTGGAACAGCAGAAAATAACCCCATAGTTATTTGCGATTGAACCTATGTATACTTACAGAAATCGTCAAATTATCTGTTCCAAAAAAAATCATACAGTTTACACAAGTTTGCAAATCTTGTTAAACCTTTTTTGCTGGTGGCCACCGATGGCCACATTATAGACATATTTGGACCATACGCAGCCACAACATCTGATGCTACAATTATGAAACTGCTGTTCCAAAATGAAAATTCTAATTTAAGGCAATGTTTTGGACAGAATGATGGATTTATTCTTGACCGCGGCTTTAGAGACTATCCCACTGCTCAGATTTTTGGGATATTCTGTGTACAAGCCAGAGACCCTAAGTGAAGGCGAAACTCAATTATCAACTGAAAAAGCCAATAGATCTCGACTAGTGACACTGTGCAGGTGGGTGGTAGAAGTTGTAAACGGTCGGTTTAAACGGGATTTTAAAATCTTTAGAAATAAATATTTTAATATTGGGTCTAGAAATCTTATGGATGATTTTAAAATTGTAGGAGCCATTTTAAACCATTTCCATCCCGTTTTGACTGACCGTCCTCATGCCCAAGCTATACTGGACAGAGCTAATCAGAGAATGGCCATGCCAAATTATTTAGCTGACTATGTGATTGGGCATCAGCTTAATAGACGCCGAGCCAGTTTCGTACAGATAAATGCTCAAATACCACAGCTGAATATGTTCCCTACGATGGACATGTCAGATTTAGTTCTATTTAGCTTAGGAATTTATCAAATTAAACAGGCTCGCTCTTATTATGGGGAACATATTCGGCCGAACGGTACTTTTACTGTAGAAGTAAGTGAAGATTTACTATTAATAAACATTCCAGGCATTTCGTCATCACATGAAACAGCTTTGATCAGAGGACGAATAAAGTCACGCCACTATAGTAATAGAGTGTATTACAAATATATTTTACTCAAAGTGGCAGAGACTAGTTGGCAAAGCTGTTTATCTGACTATTATTGCAGTTGCATAATTGGAAAAAGAACTGTTGGAAGCTGTGTTCATTTCAGTGATGACAATTGTCTGGTATCTTGGATGGGCCCGGCATCAAAATGATATAATATCTCCACCTGCTCAGTTTCTCGACAATATTTTAACAAGAGAAGACATTGAAAATGAAGAAAATCAATAAATGAATATCTAAGACTATACAAAGTTTTATTTCATACCAAAACTGTAAGCCGACGTTCGCACGGACATAAAAATATCGCGACGGGATTTTATAGCGCAGTGCATTTTCAATGCTATGCTTGGCGCCGAGAGATGAAAATCCAACAATGTGTTTTTTGACGCGCTGGGATACACTCTGTTGGATTCTCACCACCGAGCGGTGAAAATGCAGTGCGCCAAAAAAAATCGTGGTATTTTTACGTTCATGCGAACGTCCAATTATAGCATAATAATTCAGTTTTTCAATAGCATATTTTGCTGAAAAGCTTTTCTTCTACTTCCGATCTCGATTCCAAGTCATAAAAAAGGAATTCTACGTAATTAAAAAATGTTCTCAATCAGTAGATACTATTAACATATTAAAATAATTACTTATTACAACTTGCACATAAACATTCTAAGTAGCCATGATCATACCTATAGAGTGCCCTTTCAGTTCTAAAAGGTTAGACTAAACATTTTTGACTGAAAATACCCCATTTCATCATATTTCTTATTGTTTACTTTGTCATAATCATCCATCAAATATCTAAAGACAATAATGACAGTGCCATGTGTCAATTTTGACAAGTTTTGTATTTGTTTAGGGTGTGTTCACTTTAATATACTAGTTAGTTAGAAAGGTTTGTTCGTTTTAGGAGTAAATTCACACTAAAATAAAAAAACCATTTTTCTCAAAAATGGAAGCCTTTAAAAATGTATGTTATAGTTAGAAACACTAGCTTTTGGGTTGTCTATACAAATATATTTAACTGATCCTGGTTAGAATTATTGAATAATAAAAAACCATTTTTGGACATGTCCTTTCTTTATTATTTCTATTTTTAATAGTTTTTTTACATATTTTTTGTAAGCATACTTATTCAAGTAATCATGTATAAGGCCCGAGATATCCCTGTATAACATTAAGAACTTCTTTGATGGATATGTTAAATTATGATGTTTCAAAAGGGTGTATTCTCGTTGTTCGATCCATTTATGAAACACATCTCTTTTTGTTTGGGTATAAGTCTCAGAGCAACTCCTACAGTTAAATTTTTTTGTTACTCTCCTGCACATATACCCTGCTGTATATGCAGAAGAGTGCACGCGCAACCTTTCGTTCACTGGATTTAGCGATTGGTTGCTATTACTGTTAATGTTTTGGGTTATTGTCATGGGTCTGCTACACATTATGGCATTTTCTTTATCTTCATCAAATGTTGATGAAGAAGTCTCATCAACATTGGATGAGGATATAAGTTTTAAAAAATCTACAACTGTGTCTCCTTTATCATCCTCACAGTTTGCATATATTGAATGTGGACCCATAACGTTGGACATTAGCAGTGATTTAAACGCATTCAGAAAAGTATTTGCATCAGGATTGACGTTCCTGTAGTTAATGGCTCTGATCCTACCAAAAAAATTCTCCAGAGGATCCTGATTTACATTTCTAGGATAAAAATATTGTATATCATGTTTTTCGAACAACAGTTTAGACAACCTTTCAAAACTTTCTATAGTTGTAACCCATCCATTAAGAGAAGGAACTCGAACGTTATAGATTTTATTATTTTTACGGGCTCTCTTGCTACTTTTATCAATGTATTGTATATTTTTCAATATATGTTTGGCTTCTGACCAAAAGTTGTAGACTTGATGGGCGTTCGGTTTTATTGGTCCACGCAGTTTGCCCCGGACAGTGCTCCTTCGAGATCCATTCACGCTATCAAAGAGCTTATCAATGAACTCCACAGCTTCGCCTGTTGTAGCCATTGTCTCACTGACATTTTGACCTGAGGCTGTAGTTTCTGAAATATTACATGAATAAATATAAGTATATCACAAGCAAACCAACAAAAATAACAACAAAGTGTTTCTTTTCTATCAGACTAAGAAAGTGCAACAAATATTATTCTATATATATTAGTTTAAATCAAACGTCTTATTAGTCGTAAAGGCTAAATTATTAAGAACCTAATTCTTTTTAACAAAGAATTAATATATAGTGTGTGTCATGTTTCTTTTTTTGGTGACCCTAAATAAATAAATTAAAGTAAAGTTAGTGATTAAGAGGATGATTTTAGTGTTATCACTTTATCAGTTAAATGCATAATGATAAAAAAGTAAAAACTTACTGAACAATGCAGTGTATTTAAGCATTCCACTGGTTGTAGCACTCAGAGTTTGGGCAGCTACACTAACTTTCATTTTCTTCATTTTTGCTGCGTAAACATGGTGCTCTGTTAGCTTTTTATGCATTCTTGTATGACCTAGCTGGCAATCAGCATCAAAAACAGTTTCAATATCCTTCCAAGTGGCAACTTTGCCGTTGTAAAGCATGTCTTTTGTAAGAAGGTTGTTCCTAAGGCCCTTAAGTAGGTGCGGAGGGTCATACACTACACTTAACTGTTGTCCTGAGATCTCAATAGTTCCATCTGCAAACAAAAAAAAAATGAGTTTGACAAGTTAATTTGATGGATTCGAAAATAATGTCAAAGTTTAGACTGATGTTTGTAACACAATAAAATTGTGGTTTAACAGTTGAACACATTTGGATGAAATTTGGCACACAGGTAGACCATGACCTGGAGTAACATATGGATGAATAATGTTGGTATAATGATGATGGATAATAGTTATCCCAGTTAATTTCCTACTGCTATGCAGACAATGTGGATGCAAAGGCTATTTATAAAGAGAGTTTATCTACTTACCATTATATTCCTTATTTAAAATCCTTTTGCGTTCAGTCTCCAACTTTAGCATATTTATGGCTGTTCTAAATGTTGAGCCTTGGTCACATACAATTGCTAAAGGTATCAAATCTGACTCTGACACTTTAGTGACCACTTCCTTCAAAATCCTTACAACTGTAGCAGCTGCAGTTGTTCCCTCACAAAAATAGAAGGAAATAGGCTGTCTCCAGTTTGAGCACACTCCTTTTAGCATAAAAACTAAGGCATGATCGCAAAACCTTAATTCTCTTTCATACCCAAAGTCTTTAAAGCCTCTTATCTCATCTTGGGACTCAACATAAGTGAGATGAGGTGTAAGAGCTACTTCGTCAAACAAAATAGAGCATAATTTCTTCTTTGTGTCCCATTTTTGTATTTTGTGCTTTAGTACTCTAAAAATATTATCATTTAGCCCCACATTAAACATTATATTTTCAGCAAGACGGTTTAATGTTCTTTTACTGGGCAAATTAAATATTTTTTGTAACAACCTATAGCCTTTCGGGCTTTCCTTCATTAGGGTCAAGGCCAAATGCTTTTCACTAGTAGTGTATCTCATTGCCTTCTTCTTTCTGTTTGCCATTTTTAACTGCATGAGTAGAAAATCTTGGGCTTGTTGTGACATTTTATCAATTTTTTTATTAAACAATTGGCTGTAGCTTAGTGTCTTAGCAGCATGCAACCTTTGCAAAAATGGCTTCTGAGTCTTGTTTTCCTCAATGGCAACTTTTCTCATATTTTTTATAAAGCACCTGTAGTTTGTGGGCAATTTATTGCCTGTAAAAGAATAATTACATTATTTAGTTTATTAACTGTTATTATAAGCATCGCCACAATACTTTTTTTAGATTCTATCCATGAAGCAAAAGAAGTGTACAGAATTTTATCATGTTAAAAATTTCACATTTTAAGTTAAAAAATATATACTTTACCTCCTCTCCTAGTAACATTTCTTTTTGGTGCTTTTTGTTTTAATTGTGTTGGCTCCACACTGCGAGTCTCATCTGTATAGAAGAAACATTCAATTCTAAGTAAAGGCGAATCAGGAATATCAGGTAGCTGTTTAGGGATCCTGAGCAACATTTGAATTTTAATGTGTGCCGTCCCAATATTTCTTAAAGCAATATTTTTTCTAACATTGCTTATAAAATTTCATTTATGGCATCTCTAAAATAAAATAAATCACACTATGGACATCATTACCAAAGTAAGATTAATTTATTCATCACAAGACAATGCTCAAATATTTTAAAATTAGGTAAGTTTCTAAGATTCTAACCTTGGGATTCCAAAAAGTCACGCTTGCTTGTCGATGGTATTTCACTGGATTCAAAGACACTGGCTGTAGTAAAATCTGCAATAAAACAATTTTGTAAATTTTAACGTATTTCCACTCATGGCAAAAGAATTGGACACTTATACGTATTGTATACTTTAAGCAGATATAGTTATAACTTGATGGTTTTTAACTGAACATATTTAGATATGACAAATGTATTGTGTACAAGGAGGTTCCACATACACAATACAATTGAAAATAGCCTATTGGGTATTTTCATAAAAACATGTAAGTAAAATTACATTAGTTAGTAATTTTACTTACGTAAGTACATGACATGTTTTTCTGTTGTAAAATGATCACATTGATAATAAAGAATATTCTATTTGTCATATCTAAATATGACCAGTTAAAAAACCATCAATTTATAACTATAAGATTGAAAAATGATTATCATTACCTTGGGCAACAACTGGATTTTCCGGAATTTCCTTGTTGTCTTCCTTTTTACTGTAGGTATGGTCATATGAATGATCACCTGAAAATAACCAAAAAATTTTAATTAAATCATTTTAATAAAGAAATAATCAATAACGGGAAGAATGAATATCAGAGCATATCTATTTTCTACTAAACTAGATAAGATAAGTTTTTATTTATTCTCTCTTCACAAAGCTGACTTAAAGTTAATGTGTACAAAAAAGTCTCAGTTGTATTCCACCTTTGTGAGAGACTGGTGCCTGATATAGGTTTTTGGGAAAAACCTGTGTTACAGGTAACAACAACAGGTACAACTCTGGAGAAACTCTTAATAATACAGCCATGTATACCCCAATATTGCTATCGGCGTTTAAGTATACCAAGTATAGGTACCCACAATAATTTGTAATAATAATAATTTGCTTTTTGTTTTGATTGTGTTGGCTCCACACAGCGAGTCTCATCTGTATAGAAGAAACATTCAATTTTAAGTAAGGGCGAATCAGGAATATCAGGTAGCTGTTTAGGGATCCTGAGCAACATTTTAATTTTAATGTTTGCCGTCCCAATATTTCTTAAAGCAATATTTTTTCTAACATTGCTTATAAAATTTTGTTTATGGCATCTCTAAAATAAAATAAATCACACTATGGACATCATTACCAAAGTAAGATTAATTTATTCATCACAAGACAATGCTCAAATATTTTAAAATTAGGTAAGTTTCTAAGATTCTAACCTTGGGATTCCAAAAAGTCACGCTTGCTTGTCGATGGTATTTCACTGGATTCAAAGACACTGGCTGTAGTGAAATCTGCAAAAAACAATTTTGTAATTTTTAATGTATTTCCACTCATGGCAAAAGAATTGGACACTTTAACATATTGTATCATACAAGCAGATATAGTTATAACTTGATGGTTTTTAACTGATCATATTTAGATATGACAAATGTATTGTGTACAAGGAGGTTCCACATACACAATACAATTGAAAATAGCCTATTGGGTATTTTCATAAAAACATGTAAGTAAAATTACATTAGTTTGTAATTTTACTTACGTAAGTACATGACATGTTTTTCTGTTGCAAAATGATCACATTGATAATAAAGAATATTCTATTTGTCATATCTAAATATGACCAGTTAAAAAACCATCAATTTATAACTATAAGATTGAAAAATGATTATCATTACCTTGGGCAACAACTGGATTTTCCGGAATTTCCTTGTTGTCTTCCTTTTTACTGTAGGTATGGTCATATGAATGATCACCTGAAAATAACCAAATAAAGTTTAATTAAATCATTTTAATAAAGAAATAATCAATAACAGGAAGAATGACTATCAGAGCATATCTATTTTCTACTAAACTAGATAAGTTTTTATTTATTCTCTCTTCACAAAGCTGACTAGTTAATGTGTACAAAAAAGTTTCAGTTGTATTCCACCTTTGTGAGAGACTGCTGCCTGATATGGGTTTTTGGGAAAAACCTGTGTTACAGGTCACAACAACAACAACAGGTACAACTCTGGAGAAACTCTTCATAATACAGCCATGTATACCCCAATATTGCTATCGGCATTTAATTATACCAAGTATAGGTAGCCACAATAATTTTATTGAGCTTCAAAAAGCAAAGTGATAGTGGGTTTTTCTATCTGGAATTTCTCAGTAGCAGCCTGGAGTCTGGATTTGTGCCCGGGTGATGGCAATAGGCTCGCCCCCTATTACAGTATACAATTTCTGTCATACAATTTCTGCAACTTGTAGAAAAAAATATATTTTAAGTCTTTTGTTACAAGAAAAATATTATTTTAAGAATTTAAGTTTTGTTGTGTTATTGTAACTTAAAATGTATCATTATTTCAAAATCCGCATAGATATTTTCTTGTCTATTTAGTATAATATCTTAGTAAAATACGTACCTATTAGGTATTAATGTAAAATTAATTTGCATGTCCTAAACGGGCAATATATGGACAGTGCATATACCACCAACTGTTACAACTGGTAATACCTATATTTTCTGCAAATAAATGATTCTTATTCTTATTATTCTTACATGGGACTTTAACATAACTGGCGAAATGTGGGTGCATTACAGGTATACCTCTGCCTAACCCTTCGGGAAAACAAGGCGTGATGGCGTGGTGTTATTTATTGAGCTTCGGGAAGGACTTAACGTATATAATGAAAAATTTAATCAGCACAGCTATTTTTACAAGTGTATCTAATATGGCAGAGCTAATACACTTACCAGATAAAGGCACCCGATGCTCGACTTCGTCTGTAGTAAATAGACATGGATAACCATCTTTGAGACGATTACCCTTGTAATCCAGTTGGTATTTGTCGAAGTGTTTTTGGCACACACGTTTATTCAATAACTGATCCTTTGATAGACCAAGAAGTTCGGAATTCACTGGCACCAAAAACGACAGCCACAAAGCCCTAAGTTTATCGTTCTTTGGTAAATTATAAAGACGAAGAGTTTTGTTGGTTGAAGTACAACCGACAACACAGCACTTGATAGAAGCCATGGCCGCGGACCAAAGCACCAGAGCACTGCAGTATTCGTATCGAGCAAGGAACTTGTAATTATATCTCAACTCAAGCAACAAAGCGAGGAGAATATAACACAGACGCACGCGAGTTTCGACACGAATGACGGAAAATACAATCAGTCAGTTTGACAGCAAATACAACAGCCAAAATGGCTGCCAACAAACAACATGGCTACCGAAAGTAGCGCCGTATCGCATAAAGGAACTAAAGCTGTCGCAGGCCTGATGACAGCCGACATTGTGTATTGTGTCATAAGTAAGTCTTCCCAAAAAATGGTAAATTGTGCAGTTTTCTGTTGCAAAAAGCGATCTCCCACTTCTAATTTATGAAACCATCGTGTTTCCTACCACATGTGGGTATAAATTATACATCAACATGGTTATATTTATACACAATGTCCAAATAATCATTTAATTAAGATATTTACGATAGAAAAATACAGTTTTACATTGGTAGCACAAACGCAGTACAGGGTTAGGATTTGCATAGTGCTGGGATAACGTGAGTGAATATTGATAAAACAAATGATTTTTTCAGTTCAGTAACTATTATTTTTTTGTGTATGTTTCTGGACAAGTCAGCACCCTAATTGCGTAATACACAATAATCACAATATTAATGATTTAAAGGATATTGCTAAACCATTGCTTCATATGTTTGAAAAAATTGTCTGCTCAACAACGTAAATAACGCAATGAGCGGTTGAGTCTACAAGAACCCGGACACAGGAGAGAAACGTAGTGCACATCGTTCAAGGGGGCTACTCTCGTAAGTCCATCAACGAAGATACGGGCCCGTCCGAATGTAGTTGATCCGTCAAAACAAGTGACAAAGTCAATTTTTCTAACGGGTAAATACACATTGGGATTAGGGAACACTATCAAATCATGTTGTCATTCATTTTTAATTCGGGCTCTGAAATAAACTTAGGTCCGTAAATGATACGGAGTAGGAAACGCCTAAAACTTCGGCCGAAACTACGGATTTCGTGATTAGGGAGTAGACGCCAAGGATCAACGAGCACCACAAGGAATATCACAGATCCCATTGATTGTTTCTCTCTATTTATCAATAATGATATAGTCTATCTAAAAGCGAGAGTGAAAGAGATTGTAAAAATTAAGAAGGATGAAAAGAAAGAAAAGTATAACAGGAAGTTCTCTGATAACTTCAGGGCCAATGTTAAGCTGTTCTGGAAACAAGTAAGATTGGCTCGCGGAGTGACAGGAACATCGAGTATGAACGTTATAAGAGCAAAAGATGGATGTTTATTAAGCGAAGAATGTAAGGTCTTGGAACGCTGGAAGGGATATTTTGAAAGTTTATTTAGTTGTCAGGATAGTGTGCAAGGAGTGGGTAACTGGGCAGAAGCCAGTTTGATGACCCAAGCTTACATGCAGATGAGTGGAATGAAATAGAAATAGATGAGATTGTAAGAGCGTTTAAAGGGATGAAAATTGGGAAAGCTGCAGGGTATGACAGAGTGTCTGCTGAAATGCTGAAGGGTGGTGACGGGGTGGTAGTAAGTGTTGTCGGCAAACTGTATGCAAAGGTTTTAATAAATAGAGTGGTAAGAATGACAGATGAGAAAATATAGGATGTGCAGGCAGGATTTAGAGAGGGAATGGGATGTATGGATCAGATCTTCTCCTTAAGGTGCATAGCCGAAAAACATCTGGCAAAGCACAAGAAACTCTACTGTGGTTTCGTTGACTTGGAGAAGGCCTATGACAGTGTATGAAGGGAAGAACTGTGGTCAACACTATCAGTGTACGGTGTGGACTGGAGCTTGGTACGGGCACTGAAATCTTTATACAAGGATTCCAGTGCTTCTGTTAGGTTAAATGGGGCATACACGGACTGGTTCTGCATCTCAAGGGGTGTTAGACAGGGTTGTGTAGCGTCACCGTGGCTGTTCAACTTGTACATGGATAGTTGTCTGATAGATTTAAAAGAGAGTGAGTGCGGATTGAGAATGAATGAGTTGCCTGTCAAATGCCTTCTCTACGTAGATGATCAAGTTTTACTTGCTTCGTCTGCAGAAGAGTTGTAAGACATGGTGACTGTGATGGATGAAGCATATAAGAGGAAAGGGATGAATATAAATGTGAATAAGACGAAGGTCATGGTGTTTGAAAGAGAAGATGATGTATCGGTGTGTGATGTGAAACTAAATGATAAGAGTGTGGAGCAAGTAAGTGAGTTTATATATTTGGGGAGTCAGTTTACAAGGAATGGAAAGATTGATGAAGATGTGGAAAGGAGAGTAAATGCGGGAAATAAAGTGAATGGTGCTATAAATGCGATTATGACCAATCAGTCGATGCCTAAAAAGGCTCGACTGGCTGTTCACAATGGTGTGCTGGCACCTACGCTTATGTATGGAAGTGAATGTTGGGTGTGGCAAAAGACGCATGAAAGTAGAATAAATGCAGTGGAAATGCGTTCCTTGCGAAGCATGTCTGGCGTGACTATGAATGATAGGCTGAAAAATGAGGTGATAAGGCAACGGTGCAGTTTAAAAGAAGATGTAGGAACAAAAATTGAAAAGACTATGCTTATATGGTTTGGCCATGTTGAGAGGATGAGTGAAATGCGACTAACAAAAGGTATTTATAAAGCAGACGTGCGTGGAAACGGCGGGTGGGGACACCCTAGGAGGACATATAGTGATCAAATTGAGTCCCGTCCCGTACGGTATATCGAATTACCCTTAAACGATATAACTGTCTACAGAAAGCATGGTTCACCGACGAACGGTAATACGAGAAAACTATTAGTCGATACCATTATTTAGCGACAGCACGTTTCGCCGAATAACGCTACATAGAATGAATGGTTGGCCGATACCAAGATTTGCCGATGTCATGGTTCGCCGGAACACGCTTGAACTAAATAATCCTTTATCGATAGCAGTTTGCTAGCCAACAATAGAGGGGACCTGGCGCTCGGCGGCCGCTGCCGCGGCACGCTCGCTTCCCTCGCTCGCCTTTGCGCGTTAATGGTCACTGTTCTAACCTAACCTAACCCAAATGATTCAATCTGGCAAAGAATGTATATACGCTCTGGGGCCCAAGTCTGCTATTTTTATAAATGCAGTCATTCCAACACGATCCCATTGTCATGCAACTGCTATCGATAAAGGATTATTTAGTTCAAGCGTGTTCCGGCGAACAATGACATCGGCAAATCTTGGTATCGGCCAACCATTCATTCTATGTAGCGTTATTCGGCGAAACGTGCTGTCGCTAAATAATGGTATCGACTAATAGTTTTCTCGTATTACCGTTCGTCGGTGAACCATGCTTTCTGTAGACAGTTATATCGTTCAAGGGTAATTCGATATACCGTACGGGACTGGATCAAATTGGTGATGATCTTCGGAAAGGTCAGGTGCGTAGTACTCGCAATCGGCGTGCGTGTACGACCAGATGTATGAACGTAGGCGAAGCAAAAGGAGTATGTAAGGAGCGTAGCAGGTGGCGTTCTATAGTTTCTGCCTACCCCCATGGGAAGAAGGCGTGAGTTTATGTATGTATGTATGTGATATAGTCTGTGAAATCTGACAAGAATGAATAACAACAAGAAACCCATGTCACGACGATCGTATATAAAAGAAGCATCGACAAAACTATCCATCGATAAACTTTGAAGCGATGCCTAAATAGGAAAATTGTTGAAGTACGCGAAAGTGGCAAAACTTCGTCCTGTGCTCAATCACAACCCAGTGGGATAGAGAAAAAAAATGTGGTTTCTGCGACTTAAAAAAAACGTCTTTTAAAAGTCCAATGTATTTTATTGTTTTAAAAAAATATATACGTCTGAGATGCGAATCAGCGAATGTTTATGAATAGTGTATCTTCCAAGTATGTTTATGAATATAGGGTTAACCAAAAAAGTAGATCCGCAGAAATGTGTTCGACATGTATATAATAAAGTGGTACATTTAAAAATCTGTGATTTCCTCTAGTCGTCATCATTCAGACACATAACTATGATCTAGACTATGGCAATGGAGCCATACCCGCATCGTTTCATAACTAAGATGGCAAACACATCATTTTAGTTTGTTTCGTAATTTAGCAAGGAGAAATTAGGCAAGTGCACAAGAAAATAAAACGAATGAACATTTTGTTCATTCATTCATGCATTAAATGAAATTCCGCTCATTGTTTGTATTACATCACTAGCACCTTTGTGTTTGTTGTCATAGGACCATAAAGTCACAGACTAACATAAAGTGAATCTGTGTGTGTGTTTTTGTAATTGTGTGGTTATTATTTTTTCGTGTGCGTTTAAAGCAATAGGAAGCATGTATCAATAGGAAGCATGCAATTGTCAAATTTTCGTAGTGTCTTGTATGTGTTCTCCTCACCTCCCGCAGAAAGTGACAGATAAAGTTGATCGGTGATTCGCTTTTTGACATCTCCAGAGGATAACATAGATACTTTTTATCTCGGTAGTACGTTGCACGCATAAAAGACGGTATTCTGTTCACAATTTCTGAGCAGTAACCTAACAAAAAGTACTAGTCTTGCATGAATTCTCTATAGTATTTCAATCATTAGTATTATGCTAATAGGATTTAGATGAAATTTGGCACACAGTCCACATAGTTTATAACCTTGAATTAACACATATCGATACTGTTTATCCCGGTAGTACGATTTCGTGAATTATTTTCCGACATCAAAAGCTAGTTGTTTCAATATATTTTATGTAGATAAGTATACGTTTTATGTTGTAAATGGTATACCACAATAATACCGCTTTTAGCGATAAGACCTCCCATTGTCACCCTATCTAATATTTCTACATTTATATTTATAATTTTTATGATGTTTACATAATAATGAGTATTCTATTATTTTCTATGTCTTTTCCCAGGATGCCATCTATCTCCTTGCCTTTTATCGATATCCATTTAGTGATTTAGGCTTGAAAAGGCGAGTTTTAGTTTTTTTTGTAGATTCGTAACTGTCAGCATATAGTACAGACGCCAGCACATCAAGCTACCACAATCTGAAATTTTTCTTTAATAGATTTTCAACTTTATCCCTACAGCATAAGGTTCAAGGTTGATTGGGAAAATTTGACAGTTTCGGGTAGCTTGACCTGCTGGCGTCTGTACATTTGTATAAAGGGTAACTGCCTATTCTTTTTTTCTCTATGGCAATGGTGCCGATGTCGACAATTCTGCCAATGTCAGATGTGTTGAGAAAACGTGCGGAGCAGAAAAAAAAAAAAAATATTATAAAGGCTGATTCCGTATTAGACTTTAATCGCTGACAGCGCTCACATCAACAATTTGCGTACCGAATTAGTTATTACAATTATGACAGCCGACAAATGTCATCAATTCGGTACGCTCGTGACCGCGCTCACGGTTGGATTACAGTATTTCTTTGTTTAAACACCACACGCACACATTTGTACACTTCTTCTTCTTTGGTTAGATGGCGATGGCACAATTCGAAAATGCCACGCTGTTATAAATAAGATATGACTCAAAACAAAACAACGCAACTGTCATTTTTGACAGCGCTCACGGTGATATTAATTTAGGGCATGGTCGGCGTTATCGCAAGATGGCGCATGTCATGACGTCATCTATGTCGTTTCACGCGACAACGTTTTCGTGCTCACGCTAATAGGGAACGCGTTTAAGCGCGCTAAAATCGATTACAGCGATTCTGGTCTTAATTCAGAATGCACCCTAAAAGTATCAGAATGTCACTGTCATTTAACGTCAATTTTGGACAAATGTCACGTTGTTGTGAAAGAAATGCAAAACCTGTGCATCATTGTTTTTACCAGTATTCTTTGACATTCAAGAAATTAAAATTGATAAGTGTGAACAATAAACTGAAATAAAGAAACTTTTTCCGACATGGCACCCAAAAATATCGAAGATGTTGACCTATACGCCGTGCTCGATGTTCCAATAACTGCCACAGAATCTGAAGTATTTATATTCAGTATAAAACGATTATCTTCTCCCTAATATTCAATTAATCAATTCCATTCATAACCATAGCTTCTCTCATCTTTCTTTTGTGTTTTAACACTAATTGCTATGTTTTCAGATCAAAAAAGCTTACCGAAAGAAAGCATTGAAATGCCATCCTGATAAAAACCCTGACGATCCTAAAGCTGCCGAGACTTTCCACGCGTTATCACAAGCATTAGAAATATTGACAGATGTGTCTGCTAGAGCCGCATATGACAAAGTACTTAAAGCTAAAGCTGCAGCAAAACTTCGGCATCAAGAGTTAGATAGTAAGAGGAAAAAACTAAAGGAGGATTTGGAACGGCGGGAGAGAGAAGCCGAGTCGGGCACTTCTAGCCTCACAGATGAACAAAAACTAGCTGCAGAAATCGAGAGATTACATAGAGAAGGCAACAGGCTATTAATAGAAGAACAGCAAAGAATGAAAGAGGAAATACGAAAAACTATGGGTCTCATGACTCAGCCTGTGTGGGATTCCAGTCTCAATAGAATTAAGATAAAATGGAAAGCAGAGAAGTCTGACTCAAGCAATGGTGGTTATGATGAAGCTACTCTTAGAAGATTCTTAAAGAAATATGGTGATATTGTAGCCTTAATTTTATCTCCAAAGAAAAAAGGGAGTGCATTGGTGGAATTTGCAAGTAAAGAAGCATCAGAACTGGCTCTAGAACTTGAGAAAGGTAAATAATTTGCTCTACTACTGTTTTTAAAACTGTCAAGTGTAAAGTGGATATACCAACTTTTTTTTAATTGTCTATGGTACAGCACAATGTGATCCTAATTTTAATATACCATATGCATGCAATGATAATTATTTTACTCTATTTTATTTCCAGGTTTGCCAGATAACCCTTTAGAATTAAAATGGGTAAATGAGAGACCAGTATTAACAACTAAGAAGGAGGTTACTGGTCCATCGGTGATCTCGGATAGAGATTATGAATCACTGGTTCTTACAAAAATGAGGCAAGCAGCAGAAAGACAAAAAATAATAGAGGAAATGTTGAAAGAAGAGAACAAATCATAAAAAAAAACAGATTAAAAATTTTTACAATGTTAATTTGGTTGTTTGACTATTTAACTGAAAACTCCTTGATTTAAAGTTGTTAACCCTTACATGCATATTGTTGCCATATGTAATCATACCGTTTTTCAATTTATAATAGAAAGAGTGAAAGTTATGTGATTCTGAACGAAACGTAACAACTGTCATGTAACCACAGATTATTGAATAAAATAAAAAAAAACTCGGTTTTGGCGCGAATTTTTTGACAGTTTGTATTTATTTTCAACAGAGTTGAAAAAGCTACAGATTACAATTTGTGACTAATTGATTTTTTTATTTCGAATTACTGCTGGTGGTACTTTGAGTGAAAACATTGTTGTCGAGTTAGAAAAAAGGTTAGTTATCGATATATTATACAGTTTTTTTATGTATTTATTCGGAATGATGCGATACCTTGCTAAATTGCTATGTTGCCAAAAGTCTACATTATGCGTTCACTGCTTATGATTTACTTGCTTTTGAGGATTTTGGTGATGGAGGGTTTTGGGTAATCTTGCAATATTTTTCAGCTTGCTTGACAAAATGCTAGACAAAGACATAGAGGAAATGTTATCAGCATTAGAAGACGGTTACATATCTGAAGACGATAATGATATGGGCGATGATAATGAAATTGATTATTATATGAGCCAAAGGGAATTATTGCACGAGCTGGAGAATGATGATGTCGACTACCATGAAGATGAAAATATCCCAGATAACCCTCCCCTAGTTGCCGAAGAGCATCATGAAGTCCCTTCCACAGAACCTATTCCAGGACCTTCGTCTAGTCAACCAGTTGCAGGTATGATCGGTGTGGCAGCTTGGAGATCACGAAGTAGGGATCTTATATGGAAAAAACGCCATCTGGATTGGAATGAGGATCGCATTAAATTTTTAGGAAACTCAGATCTTTGCTCAGAAGTTGCCCAACTAGAGACTCCATTTGAATTCTTTTCCCAAATTATAAATGAGGATATACTTACCAAAATAATAAATGAGACAAATTTGTATATTACCCAAAAGGCAATTAGCAACTGTCCCCCTGTAAATGCGTTAGAAATTCGCCAGTTTCTTGGTACGATCATATTCATGTCTGTATTCCACTATCCCAGCGTGAGATCTTACTGGTCAAAGTATGGTTTTCCTAACATCATGCAGACAATGACTGTGAATAGATTTGAGAAAATACGATCAGTAATTCACTTCAATGACAATGCAGAACATAAGCCTGTTGGTCATCCTCAACACGATCGTCTTTACAAAATACGACGACCTCTGGTAGAACATCTCAATACCACATTTACAAGAATTGCCCCATATGATCAGAGGTTGTCACTTGATGAGCAAATGTGTGCTACGAAAGTAGCACATTTTATGAAGCAATATCTCCCCAATAAACCGCATAAGTGGGGCTTCAAGCTGTTCGTTCTATGCTCTCTGTCAGGATATGCATACAACTTTGAAATTTATTCTGGGAAGCATGACCTTGACAATCTGCCAGGCGAACCAGATCTTGGTGCTGTAGGAAACACGGTAATTCGATTGTGCCGCTACGTCCCACGAAGTGCAAACCACATTATTTATTTTGACAATTTTTACACGTCAATTCCCTTACTGCATTACCTTGATAGTCAGGGCATTTATGCTCTGGGTACGATCCAAAGAAACCGTCTTGGTAAAAACTGTAAATTACCGACACAAAAAGATTACATGAAAGACTCTGTACCCCGAGGGTCCTATGAAGAGCAAGTCGCCGACTATGAAGGCGTGGACATTTCAGTGACCTGTTGGAAGGATAACAAGCTCGTTACTTTAGCTTCTACATATGTCGGCGCTGAACCAGTAGGTTCAGTAAACAGATATGACAAAAAAGAAAAGAAGACGATCAATATCTTATGCCCGAAAATAATCAAAGATTACAACGCGCATATGGGAGGTGTCGACCTAATGGATTTTAGGAAGATATAGGATTAGGATAAAAAGTCGAAAATGGTATATTCGTTTATTTTACCACATGATTGATATGGCTATTATAAACTCATGGGTTTTATATAAAAAAGCCAATATCGAAAGGGGAAACTACAGAAGCCTTAGTTTGGGTGACTACAGATCCGAATTGGCAGAGGCTTTATGTAATTATAAAAAAAATGGCGAAAACAAAAGAGGACGACCCTCTTCCAGTAGTATTGATAAAGAACTGGAAGCAAAGAAACATCGCGGACCTATGAAAGCTGTCCCACCTAAAGATGTTAGGACTGATGGAATTGCTCATAATGAACGAAGATGTGCTTCTAAAAATAGATGCAAACTACCAGGATGCAAGGGTTTCTCACGCACAGAATGCACAAAATGCAAGGTTGCTCTTTGTCATACCTATGATAGAAATTGCTTTGCTGCATTCCATTCATCATAAATAAGTATATACATAGTTATTATATAGTTATATGCATATTGTACCCAAATGGCAACATACTGTTTTTTTTTTTAATAAACAAATGAGTTTGACTATGATTTTTTTTATTATTTTTCCCGATATCTGTATATAATAACGTACCTAATAATATTTTTTAAATTAAAAAACAAAAAAACATGCAGGTAAGGGTTAAAAGTACGGCCGATGAATCTTGGCTCTTCTAAACATAGGCACTTTGAAGTTTCGCGCATGTTCTCCCACTCACACTGCCTCTTGTCACCATTTTGATTCCTAAAAATTGGTTTTTAGGTACCATTTGGTTCCAAAGTTCAGACCGGCCATGATTCATCGGCCGTACTGCAATATGCATGTATTTTTTTTTTTCGCTAAATCAATAATAGACAGTAATATAAACCTAAGAAAAGTATTGAAAGTTAAATTGAACTGCTTTTTTCACATCTGTTTTTAAGCCCCAAATCTTATACATATATTAAATGATTGTTTATGCTTTATTCAAGTAGAAATCGCACTTACATATTTACCTTAGTGAGATTTCAAGCATTTAGCAAGGAATAGATTTTATTCACATGTATTGCTTCGTCACTTCCGGCATTTTCGAAGAGGACGCGTTTTGAGTTTACGTTCCGTTCCACCAAAAAATGCAACTTAAATTAATTAATTATAAAATAAGTAATGCATTAAAAAAATGTAAAAAATATTGGAATTCGTTTCTTGACTCCTACACAATGTATATTAAAATAATGGATGCGTTTTGAATTACGTGCATATTCCCTATTGTATGAGGATACTCGTACAAATATGGTTGCACTGTTTGTTGATCAGTAAAGTACCCCCACCACTATCAAACTAGGTAATGGAATTCAAAGTAATTCCAAAAGAAAATAGAGTCCTTTTATCATAATGTATTCGAAGTAATTAGAAGAAAAATATGATGGTACTCAGGGACATCACATAAAAATATAATCAATCATTAAATTAAATTGACAAGTATAAATTGGAATGTTGTCAGTTCACATTTGACTAACACGTTCTCTCCGTGAAGCCCCGACCCTTCCTCGAGCCAGCCCACCAAGCCGAGCTGAATAATTACTATCCGAACCAGCCTGTACCTTTCTGCCCTCCCCCAGTGACGCCCTAAGCCGAGGACCGTACCCCACAGGTGAGGCCCATAGCATGTGGTCTCTTAATTTATACGTTTTATGCCCTGGCCGGAAGGCGGAAGGCCTTCATTTATGAAGGCATCTACAAATTAGCCCAGTTAAGAGGAGGCCTCCTATTTTTATGCTAATTTGCATGAATATTCTGAAACAGTCACACATACAAGCAAAATGAAACTTTTGTAAGTATATGATTTATTGGATCTTTTTCTTTCCATGTTGAAGACTGTTACGTAATTGTAATATTTTCTCTCAATACATTTTTTATTCGAAAATCATGTGTTTTATAATTATAAAAATCAAAGAAGATTGTTTGGCTTTTAGGTCTAAAATAAATATTCGCAGCAAGAAAATATAGTTTATTATCCACCCACAAGATATTTTTACTCTAGATCAATTATTACTTTAGCTATACAAAATAAGAATTAAGACTTACGCTATTTAGTTTCGTGCTCGAAAACGATCAAATAGCGCACGCGATATTCAAATGTATTAGCGTTTAGCACATAACGGAGTGGCGGAGCTTGCGTTCGAAATTTGATTTAGACTGCCTGCTCTTAAGCAGCCGAAAACCTCTTAGGTTGACCTAAGAGATGCCATACAGAAAAAAAAACGAAGATTAACGACATTTGAATTGTGAAGACTTGTGAAATAATACATTTTCAATTAAACTTAATGCTTGATTATTTTCAAGTGACGTCCCTAACGGTGAGTTGCACAAAACCATCATTCGTTTAACGGAGACTTTAAATTGATGCTGTCACTTTCTGTTTGATACAAAATGTAAGGGATGACATGAATTTATAGGCTCCGTTAAACTAATGTTGGTTTTGTGCAACTCAACGTAAGTGGGGCAGTTAATCCTTATTTTTAACAGGGTCAAAAAGTTTCCATTCTTTGAGAAACTCCAATACTTTCTTTCTCTGTATATCTCCATACTCTCTCTGTGGTTTCCTCCATAAGGTGTGGTCTAAATCCAAAATCCCAGCAATAACTTCCTGAAAAAAAAAAAACAATGAAAGTTTTATTTTAATTTAGTAAGCAAACTGCTGCCCTATATGTTTTTGTTGTTATAAATATTTACCTCAGCAAAGGTTATTGGGAACAGTTGTTGATCCTCAATAACATGAGCATAGCCAGGATCCATGCCGAAATCTACCCAGAAATAGGGTAATCCTTTTGGTATTCCTCTTCTTATATTTTTGCCTTTCAAGTCCACAACTTTTTTATTCATAGACCATTCTGCTTCACACTCTAGTAAGGCCTTTTTGAAATAGATTGCAGCCATGTCACCTACATCTCTAGGTAGAGGCACACAGTTTATTGTCATATGCGGGTGCTTATGTAATTTTGTTGCTGTTTCAAAAAACACTACATCCATACCTTGAGAATTGTAGAACTGAGTAAGAGCTTTTCTATAATTCTGAAAAAGAAAACCATTTTGTTATGAATCTAGTACCTATATACTAGAACAAATTGAGACTACTTTTGTCTTTACTGAATTAAATATTACCATTATTTCCTCCCAAACATCTTCATCTATGGAGGTTACACATGCAGCATGCTGAATGGTAGTTATTATACACTGATCCTTAACAATAGACTTTCTTGCAGGCAGTGCTACATATACTTTGTTTCCACAGCTAACCATAAGATGCTTCAACATGTTCTTAGAATCTATACAATGTTCACATCCTTCTAAACTCCTTTCCATTTTAACATGCTGGCTGATAGCGTGCTGTTTCTCATTTTCACTTTCCTTTGTAGCATCTTTATTTCTTGATATTTTATCCATGAAAATGTCTTCAATATCATCATTAGGATTTTTATGTTTAGCGGCCAGTTTTGCAAACTCTGCCTCATCATCATAATTATTTCCATATTTTTCTTGTTGAAACTGAAATAGAATAAGAATTAAATCCAATCCAACAAGACGAACTAGACCACACCATCGCAAGTATTAGATGTCTAATTATGAAAATAAACTTACCATTTGTGCCAAATTATACTTGTCATCATCACCAAAGTACTTTGTCCTCTCACCAGAAACATGAGTTTCTGCCTTTCTTTTACCACTCCTACTCCTCAGGTCTCCCTTATCACCGCTAGCTAGTGGCCTGCTGTTGCCAGACATACTTGTAGATATCAGCATTACTCTGTCATCCTCATCTTCTTTACCAGCATCAGGATTCTGTTTTCTGTATTCCCTAGCAGCTTCTAACTTAGACTTAAGTTCAGTAACAAGTTTTTCATCCCCAAGTATTTCAGCCTTTACAATCTTAGCAGCCAATTTATTCAATTTGTCATCACTCAGATATTTACTATCTTTTGGTGCTTTTGGTGTTTCTTGAGGAGCAGAAGTTTTTTCAGTATTCTTCTCTTTTGATACAGGTACAGGAAGTTCTTCTCTTGCTTCTCTCTCTGTATTATGTCTTCTTTCACTATTTTCACTTGTTTTTCTCCAGTTATTGTGCTTTCTGTATGAATCTCTGTCAGAATCTCTTCTATCACTACAATGTTCTCTGGGCTTTTCATATGAACTTCTGCTTGAGTGTCTATCAGAGGTGCTTGACCTAGAACTTTTAGACATTGAATAATAGTCATCATCATCATCAGAAGGTTTAACAAATGGTCTAGATTTCCGGAAGGTTTCTGGTGTCTGCGGTATACCTGACCCTCCATTTTTCCAGTATGGATTTAGTTCTCTACTACTAGTTCCTGGGTTGTATGAATCAATGTTATTTTTTTCTTTTTCTTCTCTTTTCGGCCTGATGTCGTCTTTTGTGTATGTCTTCAGCATACCAGTCATTGACATCCAGTCTTCTCTCTGTGCTTCATTGGTCTTTCTTGTTTCTTGTTCTACCCATTCGTCAGATTCTGAACCACTGGAGCTTGACGGCTGTAAATTAAAATTCAGTAGAGTAATTATAAATATCACATTTGTAGCAAACTAGTTTTTGCCCGCGGATTCGCCTGCGTGGTCAGATATTATTCCACGGAAACGTACTACCGAGATAAAAAGTATCCTATATCCTAATCCAGGTCATAGTCTACCCATGTGCCAAATCTCATACAAATCGGTCCAGCCGTTTTATCGTATAAACGTATCAAACAAATAAACAAACAAACTCACTTGTGCATTTAGATTATTATAGTTAGAATAGAAAATCTGTGATATTCTTGGTGAGATTCAAGTTATTTAAAATATTGTAATGTACTACGTAAAATAAAATGAACATACACTCGGCGAACGCCGTTTGCCTTTTCTTTCGCGATCTTTGGATTTAATATGCTTGCTTTTGTTCCGTTTTTCTTTCATGATAGATGGCTATACAGATGTTTTTGGATATGTATGGTACTCAATCAATGATACTGTTCCGTTTTACAATAATAATCAGGTATTATTCAAACAAAAAACGCAAAATGATTGATTTTGTAATGTGTAAATGGATCCTGGAAACTGAACACCATTACTCCTAGCGGATATCCTGGATGGAATGGAATGGATCATAAGATCATTGGTTATTTGGTTCCCAATCTTTCTGTTAAATTCTGTTCTGTCTTGCATCAGAGCACTTGTCAAGTTGTGTCATGTCAGTGTGTCAGTGTCACACTGACACAGTCACAGACTAACGGTGCGTTCCGAGTTGCGCTATGTGATCGATGTGGGTGCGCTTACATCCGTTCCTAATTAGCGTGAGCGAGCGGGAAAAAGATGTAGCCTGAATCGTTATAGATGACGTCATGACATGCGCCATCTTGCAATAACGCTGCCCATAATGCATTGGCTTCTTGGCGGGAAAGTGAAGCGTCATGTTAGCAGTTTTGTTTTATTTTCTAAAATTTGTGTTTAGCCGAATATTAATGTGTAATAGTGGTGGATTATTAACCATTAAGTGTTCGTGAACCTGCATTAGTACTGGACTGAAACAAACAAAAAGATAAAATTACGTAAATATTATAATTTTTAGCACATTAAAATATACATATACCACATCCACACAGACTTATTATTTAGGGAAAAAAAAAATCATAATTTGATATTATTGTGACGGATGAAAATCATCAGCGCCACAAGCAGATCTGGAGAGGGATAAGTTAAAAGCGAAGGGAAATTAGTCGGAAGAGGGATCTTAAATTTAAGGAGACGGTTATACAAATCTAGAGGAGGGATGTTGTTGGAACATTAAAAAAATATGTGATCCAGAGTACCCTCCGCCAACCCGCATTCACAGAGAGAGGAGTCACGGATACGGATTTTGTGTAAAAAGACGGGAGTGCAACAAAAACCTAAGCGGATTCTACAGAGAACATAAATAACAGTTTTAGATACTTTTTTATGACCGAAAAACCACGGTTTTGGTTTTATGGTCGGTTGCACTGCATAAAAAAAACTGCCTTTCTTTTTACTTGATATATTCCACTGCTCCTGCCAGGAACACTGCAGGTTCAGTCTTGGAAGGGACAATAGGTCGTAACCCTGATAGGTACTGTGCGTGAGATCTGACGAGGAAGATGAGCAAGCATCTTTAGCCAAAGCATCAACACATTCGTTACCCTTAATACCACAATGGCTATGTATCCAAACCAGCTGAACATCCCTTTGATTATTAGCGCAGGACAATAAAGAGTTTTTAATTTTTAAAATAAGGGAACTGTGCAATTTACTTTTAAAGTGATTTTGGACTAAGGCTTGCAAACAACTAAGGGAATCTGTAAAAATAACGGCTTTCTCAATATTAAGATGTGACTATAAAAAGACAAGCTTCCAATATAGCCACACACTCACCAGTGAATACAGAAGATTCCTTAGGGCATTTAAACTGTAAGATCATTTTGGAGTTTTGATAATAGACCGCAGCGCCAGTGTGACTAAGATCGGCTAGTTTCGAAGCATCCGTAAAAAATAATTGAAAACCATTCCATCGCTCGCCCACCACCGCATTGAAGGCCAAATTCGCTGACGGAGATTTTTTGGATATACCAATGTCAAAGATAATTTTTGGGATATAACTTATAACTTCATAAGCAAAATTAAAAAGTGGTAATATGGGATAATGGACGATCGGGTTGACTAAATTTAGAATTAGTCGAAAGGATTTTAGGATTAAGGGGGTTTCTTTATTTTTCCAGTAATTTGAGCTTCTGCATATGGCATCTAACTCATTCAGTCTGCCTATAAGAGGGTGGGAGGATCTACATATTAATCTAGACACAAAACGGGAGGCCAGATACTGCCGTCTAAGGGCAAGTGGAGGTTCAGCACATTCCACCTGCAATGCATTAACGGGAGAGGACTTCATAAAACCTGAGATTAATCGGAGGCATTTGGACTGTACTTTATCCAACCCGGCCAAAGCACCCTTGTTACAAGGAATCAGAAGATATGTTCCATAGTCTAAAACACTACGAACTAGGGCATTGTAAACTAATTTCATGGTGTAGGGGTGAGCACCCCACCAAACACCCGCAAGAACTTTTAAAATAGAAATAATTCTTTCACATTTTTGGATAAGAAAATTTATGTGATATTTGCCAGTTAATTTTGTATCTAAAATAACGCCTAAAAATTTAACTTTACTAACTATAGGAATATTGCGGCCTAAAATGTTCACTGAAATATGAGGAACTAGTCGTTTGCGAGAGAAGATAACTGCCGAACTTTTTGGTGCAGATAACGTCAGCCCATGGCTTAAAAGCCACTGATTCAAAGAATCCAGAGAGAGGCATAAAGATGACGCAGCGTCAACAATGGAGGAATCTGTCACATACAGAACAATGTCATCGGCGTATTGTAACATCTGACAATTGTTATTTAAGCAGGACCCAATATCAGCCGTGGGTGTAAGGGGGAGCACACAACAACCGGTCTCCCCAAATGTCAACCTCACCTGCGCGCGGTACACCCTGCCACTGACGAACGAGGCGCTGACGACTGACCGATGGCGGTATAGCCATCCAAAAAGCCAACCTAAATTCTCCAGAGCGATGACGGGCAGCAGCGTTATCGTTGCGAAAGGATTGGCCCTGCGGTCACCAACCCGCATGCCCAGCGTGGTGACTACGGGCATTAAACCTCCCATATGAAAAAAGTGCAAATACAACGGCCCCCAGTTCCCGGTGGTCCCGCTATTCCTGGTCAAGGTAGCGGTCACGGTAACGGCGGGACGGGGGGTGCGAAGAATCCCCGGGTTACGGCAGGCTACCAACGACGACTACATCTGGCTACGTATAATGGACGTTCGATGAGGCTGGACCATCACCTTGCCGAACTTGAGGTAGAGTTAGGTCGCATTAACTGGCATATACTGGGGTTATCTGAAGTCCGGAGACAGGGGGAGGACACGATAACCCTGGAGTCAGGCCACCTATTCTACTTCCGCGAAGGTGATCAGCTCTCCCAAGGTGGGATCGGCTTTCTAGTCAACAAGGAACTCACTAGCAGCGTTGTGGAAATCAGTAGTGTGTCGACACGGGTAGCGTACCTTGTACTGAAACTCACTGACAGGTACTACTTGAAAGTGATACAGGTATATGCGCCGACTTCGACATGCTCTGACGAGACAGCCGAGGCCATGTACGAGGATATTGCCAAGGCAATGCACAGTACAACAAAGGCCCACTACAACGTTGTTATGGGGGACTTCAATGCCAAAGTGGGAGTACAAGAACGCGGTGAATCGAAAGTCGGATCGTTCGGTTTGGGGCGCAGGAATCACAGGGGACAAATGCTGGTCAACTTTTTAGAGTCGCAGGGGCTATTCTTGATGAATTCGTTCTTCGAAAAGAAACCCCAAAGGAAGTGGACCTGGCAAAGCCCCGATAACGTGACAAGGAACGAGATAGACTTCATCATGACGGATAAGAAGCATATATTTAGAGATGTCTCCGTGATTAGTAGGTTCAATACCGGAAGCGATCACAGGCTTGTCCGAGGCACTCTAAATATCAATTTTCGAGCTGAAAGGATCCGTATGATGAGGCCTACCCTCCGACCTACGCAGCTTCAAGCCGCTCTAGGATCCGAAAAGTTCCAACTGGAACTTCAAAATCGATTCGCCCAATTGGAAACCATAGACATTGTTGAAGAGAAAGCTGACGAGGTGGTCAAAGCATTACGCGACGTGTCCCGCAGACATTTCCCGTCGCAGCGAAAAAGTAAGGTGTCCAAACTTTCCTCAGAGACTCTTGGGCTTATGAGGGAAAGACGAGAGCTGCCATCCACGCAGCCGTCTTCATCAGTTAGGAGAACCCTTAACCTAAAAATTAGGAAACTGACGCGACGCGATCTTCGGTGCTCCAACACGCGCGACATCATGGTCGCGATTGAGCAGAACCGAGGGTCGAAAGTGTTCGCTCAGCAACTAGGGAGGTCTCATCTGACGAAACTAAGAACTGCGGATGGCAGAATCGTGACTTCGAAGCCCGAGATATTCGAGGAAGTCGAGGATTTCTACGGGCACCTATACTCAACGCGAACGCCAAAACCAGCGGGGCATAGTGCGGATGACCATCGAGCCGAATTAACGCGCCACTACACGGAGGACATCCCGGATGTCGACCAGAGCGAGATTAGGGCGGCTCTCGAGCAGCTTAAGAACAACAAGGCACCTGGTGATGACGGAATAACGACAGAGCTCCTTAAAGCGGGCGGGGCTCCAGTCTTGAAGGAGCTAGCGAGTCTGTTTAACTCCGTCATCCAAGAGGGTACAACGCCCGAAGCGTGGAGCAGAGGTGCGGTGGTTCTGTTCTTCAAAAAAGGCGACAAAACCTTGCTGAGGAACTATAGACCCATCTCACTTCTGAGCCATGTATACAAGCTGTTCTCGAGGGTCGTCACGAACCGTCTCGCCAGGAGACTTGACGAGTTCCAGCCACCAGAACAAGCCGGTTTTCGAAAAGGTTTCAGTACCGTAGACCACATCCATACTGTTCGGCAAATTGTACAGAAGACCGAGGAGTACAACCAGCCGCTGTGTATGGCATTTGTGGACTACGAGAAAGCCTTCGACTCCATCGAAATATGGGCAGTTCTGGCCTCTCTACAACGATGTCGAATTGACTGGCGCTACATAGAAGTGTTGAGATGTTTGTATGACGCTGCCACGATGACTGTCCAGATCCAAGATCAGCAAACCAGTCCCATCCAACTGCTCAGAGGGGTGAGACAGGGGGATGTGATATCCCCAAAACTGTTCACCAATGCGTTGGAGGACGTCTTCAAGACGCTGGACTGGACTGGACAGGGTATCAACGTGAACGGCGAGTACATCTCACACCTTCGCTTTGCTGATGACATCGTCATAATGGCAGAGACGCTGGAACAGTTAGACCAGATGCTGCACAGCCTAACCGGAGCCTCTCGGCGGGTTGGCCTCGGCATGAATTTGGACAAGACAAAATTCATGTACAATTCGCACGTCTTGCCGAGTCCAATCCACATCGAAGGGTCGCTACTCGAAGTTGTGAAGGAGTATGTCTACCTAGGACAAGTCATCAAGGTCGGTAGACACAACTTTGACAAAGAAGCCGACAGAAGGATCCAGTTGGGTTGGGCGGCATTTGGAAAACTGCGTCAAGTCTTCTCGTCGCCTATCCCGCAGTGTCTGAAGACTAAAGTCTTTAACCAGTGCGTCCTGCCCGTCATGACATACGGTGCCGAAACGTGGACACTGACAGTCGGGCTAGTCCACAAATTCAAGGTTGCGCAGCGTGCTATGGAGCGGGCTATGCTTGGAGTCTCTTTGAAGGATAAGATCAGGAATGAAATTATCCGGAAAAGAACCGGAGTTACCGACATAGCTTGCAGAGTAAGCAAACTGAAGTGGCAGTGGGCTGGCCATGTTTGTCGAAGGACCGATGGCCGATGGAGCAGACGAGTCCTGGAGTGGAGACCGCGTATCGGCAAGCGTAGTGTGGGACGCCCCCCAGCTAGATGGACCGACGATCTTAAGAAGGTGGCTGGGTCAGACTGGATGCGGAAGGCGGAGGACAGGGTGTTGTGGCGCAGCCTGGGAGAGGCCTATGTCCAGCAGTGGACTGCGATAGGCTGAGTTGATTGATTGATTGAATATCAGCCGTGTATAAATTGTAGAGTATGGGACTGAGGACATAGCCTTGTGGAAGGCCCTTCCATGTCTGCCTTTCATCAAACTCCTCATCCTGGACTCTCCGAACCAACGAGCGCGACAATAATAGCTCACATATGCATCGTATTATCTTAGCCGGAAGACTCAGCTGTTGCAGTTTTTGCCTGAGTACGGGAAGAAGTACATTGTCATACGCAGAGGCGATGTCAAGGAAAGTGGCAACAACAGCTTCATTTTTAGAAAAAGCTAAGCGGATGTCCGCAACTAAAATACCAACACTGTCCATTGTACAGACGCAAGCACATCAAGCCACTCCAATCTGTCAAATTTCTTTAATAGATTTTTAAATTTATCCCTACAGCATAAGGTGCAAGGTTGATTGGGAAAATTTGACAGTTTCGGGTAGCTTGACCTGCTGGCGTCTGTACCAAGCCCTTTCCTAAAACCAAATTGGTGATTCGGCAGTAAGTCTCTCGATTCGACTATCCACTCGAGACGATTTTTAATAAGGTGTTCCAGTAATTTGGCTAGTACTGAAGATAAAGCGATTGGTCTAAGGCCATTCGGATCATCTGCATGTTTGCCTGGTTTCAAAAGAGGGATAATAATTTGTACTTTCCACTGATCTGGGACCCAACCATGAAAATAACAAAAATTTAAAATATTTAAAAAGTAGATTTTAGCCTTTTCACCATAATGGGTTATGAAAGAATATGGTACGCCATCAATGCCAGGTGCTGAGTCCCGGACATGTTTGAGTACCACATTCAATTCCTCCAAAGTAAATGGCGCATCGAAAGGATCCTCTGTTACATTAAGCAGGGGTGCGTTTTGACATTCAGATGAGAGTGGAACATAAGATGGTGCTATTTTGTCAAAAAAATGTTCAGCTGTTTCCCTAGTGATTGGTGAAGAGATTGATGGGGAACATCCACGTCTAAACCTATTGATATTTTTTCCAGACAAGTGAAACTGGAGTAGAGGGAGGGAGATAAGGAGGTACAAAACTTAACCCAACCCGTACGTTTCTTTTTACGAAGAAAACGTTTGGATCTGGCATTAACCTAACAGTATGCCAACAGATTTTCAGTGCTCATATCTGTATTGTAACACACCTCGGCCTCCTTCCTATCCCTGATCGCCGAAGTGCATTCTGGATCCCACCATGGCGGTGAAGGTATTTTATTACAGGCACAGTTTTTTATTGGGATAATCTGCACTGGAGGTAATCGTTGTTACGAAACCCTCATAACAGTTCTTGGCATGGCAGTGACCAGCAGTATCTGATAAATTTGAATTTAAATTTGGAAGAACATCAATTTTATCCTCCAATAATGATACAAATTTTGTCCAATCTGGTTTGGACAGGTTATATTTCCAAAGTGGAGGGGAAGTTTTTTCTAAATAAAATTGATTAACCAAAGTAATGACTATAGGGTAGTGATCACTACCATGCGACAAGGTTGTGCATTCCCAGTGAGTCGATGCTGCTAACTCAACCGAACAAAATGTAAGGTCTACGCAACTCTTTTGCTGTCCTGGAAGTGATCGTCGTGTTGAGCAACCGTTGTTTAAAACGCAGAGATCCAAGTCATCCAAAAGATCAACTAGAGCTACACCAAAGGCATCACAGCGTTCAGACCCCCATCTATAATGGTGGCAGTTAAAGTCGCCCATGACCAGTATCGGACCATGAACATCTGAAAAAATATCTTTTAAAATTATTAAAAAATCATGGTGAGGATGTGCAATATAAATGGAAAACACTGTGATGCCCTCAACCCTCCCTGCGGCGATGCTCATATCACCCGTAAGTGAAGGCAAAGTAAAGGGACAAAGTGGGACCCGGTTGTTGACTAAGAGAGCCGACCCTCCATAGCCATCTGGTCTGTCACATCTGAGAATGTTGAAATGTGGCATACGAAAGTTAAGACTTGGGGTAAGCCAAGTCTCAGCGATAGAACAAGCCAATGGCTTGTACTTGTTTAAAAGAAATATGAGGTCGTGTTTTTTATGCCACACGCTCCTCACGTTCCACTGTAGAAATACTTGGCGAGACGCCATTTCTAATATCTAAGAAAAGAGTTATAAGTTGGTCGGCAACGTTGGACGGTGATTGGGAATTAGAAGTAGAAGAATATATAACAATAGGTAAGAGTTTAATAAGTAGTTCAATAATAGAAACCGTACTATTATTAGAAGAGACATTATTATAGTCGAGATCGCAGCCATTCGGCTGTGAAAGTTGGGGGGAACTAATTATTTGCTGATGAGCAGCTTTGTCATAAGACGGGGAAAGAGGAGCATGAGTCTTAGCCTTTAGGGTTATTGTCTTGCGATAAGACTGAGAAATCGGAGTTTTCGTAATGTTGGAATAATTGCGGGAAACTGTTGGAATGGATTTACTAGCCTCAGCATAGGGAATAGATTTCTCAGCCATAACGGTCTTAATGGCTTTCTGTCTACCATGCTCGGGGCATGACCTGCTATTGGCGAAGTGATTACCCGAACACAGAATACAGAAGGCCTCGCCCTCAGAAATGTTGCAACCATCACCTGGGTGATCGTGGCCACACTTACTGCAACGTGGTTTTGACCTACATACATTTGCCACATGTCCAAATCTACAACATTTGCGACATTGAATGGTGGGAAATATGTATTGCTCAACAGGAAGGGATGTATAACAGCAGAAGATCCTTTTGGGTAAGACTTGTCCATCAAACGTAATCACACAAGTTTCAGTGGGTTTCCACTCGTTATCCCCGTCTCTCTGAACTTTCCTATTAATTCGACGAACTTTAAGTATTTGCCCACATCCTGAGGGCACAGATAAATATTGAATTGCTTCATCTTCTGATATGTCTGAGGGGACACCTGTTACTACTCCCAACCTTGTGATGTTGAATGTAGGGATAGAGGCAGTGTAACTGTACTTGGCTAACAGAGTGTTACCCAAGAACGAATTGGCATCCTGAGGGGAAGTAAACTCTACAGATACGCGATTTCTACCAACTCTATTAACCCCACCACGAACTATGTTCGCAATGTTGTTTGTGATTGAAAACTTTCCAAAATTAACCGGGTGTAAGGTGGTGCCTGAGTTGGGTTGGGACTCTATACGGGACACGTGTACGATGTAAGGAGCCTTGTCTATTGCCGAATATTTGTCGCGTCCAATTTGGCTTTTCTTTTGTTTGTTTGGGGAGGTAGGTGTCTAAATAATATCTTCGTTACTGGGACGTTTACGGGAAGATTGACCGTACTGGGATTGAGATACATCCATCCCTGTAACACTACATACAACATCAGCAAATTGCGATAATGGGTTTGGGGAACGAGGAGATAAATGAACTGGAATGTTGGGGGGATCAGGGTCAGGCGGTTTATTTTTATCTATCTTGGATAAAAGAGATTAAAACAGGACAATCACAATACAAACCTGTTTACGAACACAAAGACAACACACTTAAGTAATCACAAGTCACAAAAAAAATCAACAATCACTAATAAAACAACAAAAAATTCTGAACACACGTGCCAACCAACAATACCGTGGCGAGAATCGGCTGCATTCCTTATTAGAACATAATCACTGACAGCGCTCACATGACAGCTGACAGCTGTCAACAATTCAGAACGCTTGTGAACGCGCTTACGGTTGGATTACAGTATTTCTTTGTATAAACACCACACACACACACTTGTACACTTCTTTTTCTTTGGTTAGATCGTGATTGTAGCCAGAATCACCATTTCAAAAATGCCACGCTAGATATGACGCGACTCAAAACAAAACAACGCAACTGTAATATTGACTTCTGCCAAACTCCTGAATCCAACCGTGAGCACGTTCACGAGCGTTCCGAATTATTGACAGCTGTCATAATTGTGTTAACTATGGGTACATTCCGAATTAAGACCATAATTGCTGTAATCGATTGTAGCGCGCTTAAAAAAATAATATTTTAGTTTCGCGTGCGGCCGGCCGCCATGTTTGTTTACAAATGGATTGCAGTGAAGTGATTTTATTGTGTTAGTGCCCTAAATGGATTAGAAATCGGGGTAAGTGAACTTATTTTCATTTATATGTTATTATTACATCGTTTTAGATAATAATTGCACGAATCACGTCGTAAAATTTAAATTTTTGAACAAAGAAATGTTACGAGAGAATTCGTTGCTCCGAGTACATTTTTTTACGAAATATGGCTCATTTTGTGTTTTATCGCCTGGAAATAGATGAATAATCATAAAATAATACTTACTACATCGTTTTAGATAATAATATCACTAATTATATCATAAATCCCCCATGCACTGTGATGTTTGAGATTTATTATTACGCAAATTTTACATAGAACTCTCTAAAAAACGCTGTTGTTAAATTACTTATCTATTCATAATGCAAGGTGCAAAATTTCGTGTAAATTGAAACAGCCGTTTCACCAGGAATAGAAATAACGTAATCCCAAAACAATCGCAGCTGTTATCTGAAATCATATTTTGTTTAGAAAAACAATACACTTCCCAGATCCATTCTTGCAATTGTTTATTATGGCCTGTCTAATTAGCTTTTCAGAAAAAATTACTCTGTACGTATTACGTTCTTTGTTATTTAAAAAAAAATATGTTTATGATTGCCGGCGGCCCCTGTCATAACAATGACAGGCCATAAAAAAAGGTCGGTGCGTGAGTCATTGATCGCCAAAACGCGAAAAGGGGCTCAAAGGTTAAACGCGTTCCCTATTAGCGTGAGCACGAAAACATTATCGCGTGAAACGTCATAGATGACGTCATGACATGCGCCATCTTGCGATAACGCCGACCATGCCCTAAACTAATATCACCTTGAGCGCTGTCAAAAATGACAGTTGCGTTGTTTTGTTTTGAGTCTTATCCTGGATTCTCGCCACAGTGTGCTTTTGGGTAACACGTGTGTTCTGAATTATAGCTGTTTTTCTGTGAAATTTACTGTGACTTGTTATTGTGTTTGTTTTTGTGTTATCTTGTTGTTACCTGATACCAGGTTTGTTTAGTGTTTGTTTTTTAACGATACCGATCACCATTATCCATATTCAGTATGAATATGGATAAAAATAAACCCCCTGAGCCTCCTGACGATATCCCTACAACCCCCCTATCCGGCTTAACCCAGTTTAACTCAAGTCCCACACCCAACCCATTAAGCCAGTTTGCAGATGTAGTCTGTAATCTGGAGTCCCAAACCCTTCTACCCCAGTCTAACATCCGTAAACGTCCCGGTAATGTAGAAGATGTATCCAATCGCCCTACCAAACAACCGAGAACCCATATAGGCCGTGTTAGGTATTCAGTGATAGATAAAGGACCCTTTATGGTCCATGTTTCCCGTCAGGAAACTCAAACTAATTCTGGTACTACCCTACACCCAATTTCATTTGGGCGCTTTTTAACAAACCATAATATTTCTTATATTGTTTCAGTCAAGCGAGTCGGTAGAAACCGCGTATCGGTTGAGTTTGCATCCCCTCAGGATGCAAATGCTTTTATCTCAAATAATGTGTTAGGGACAAATTTATATGAGGCTGGTATTCCGTCTTTTAATATAACCCGTATGGGTGTTGTAAGTGGCATTCCTACGGACTTCACAGATGAGGATGTCTTGACATATTTAAAAGTTCCAGCAGGCTGTGGTCCAATAATAAAAGTTAGGCGACTGAACAGAAAAATTAACAAAGATGGTTTAATTGAATACAGGCCCACAGAAACTTGTGTCATCACATTTGATGGCCAAGTTTTACCAAAACGAATTTTCTGTTTTTATACATCTTTAACTGTAGAACAGTATGTCTACCCCACTATTCAATGCCGCAAGTGTTGCTGATTTGGTCATGTAGAATCTCTTTGTCGTTCCAAACCCCGTTGCAGCAAGTGTGGCAATGATCACCCCGGTGATGGTTGTAGCATTGCTGAGAGTGAAGCTTTCTGCGTGTTGTGCTCTGGAAGTCACTTTGCGAATAGCAGAGCTTGCCCGGAGTACAGCAGACAGAAGACAATTAAAACAATTATGGCTGAGAAAACAATTTCTTATTCAGAAGCAAGTAAAACTGTTCCAAATTCTACTCGTAGCTATGCAGACATTGCTAAATCACAGACTCCGTCCAAAACTGTGTTCATTAAGCCAAAAACCCATGCTCCCCTTTCTCCCTCTTATGATAAAACAGCTCATCAGCAGCTCACTAGTACCCCTCAATCTTCTCAGCCTAATGGCTGTGCTCTCAATAGTCAAATAAAAGAATCTCCTGAAAACTTGTCTTCAATCATTGAAACTCTTAGTAAACTCCTGTTAACTTTAATGTCCTCATCTAATAATACTCAATTACCGTCCAACGTTGCTTCCTCACTTATTAATTCTCTCTCATCCTATAACAATGTCTCGGTTTGTGTTCCTTCAATGGAATGTGAGGAGCGTGTGGCATAAGAAACACGAGCTCGCATTTCTTCTGAACAAATACAAACCTTTAGCCTGTTCCCTTGCTGAGACTTGGCTAGTTCCAAGTCTTAGTTTCCGCTTACCTTCCTTTAATATTCTCAGATGCGACCGATCTGGTGGCTATGGTGGGTCGGCTGTCTGCGTGAACAATCGTGTTCCACTTGTGGCTGTATCTTTGCCTTCCCTAGGTGATGATATTAGCATTGTGGCTGGAAAGGTAGAGGGTAGAACGGTCTTATCTGTTTATACTGCTCATCCTCATCAAAGTTTCTTTTCAATTTTAAAATGTACGTTAGAAAACATAGAAGGCCCTGTACTTGTTATGGGGGACTTCAACTGCCATCACTTTAGGTGGGGTTCTGAACGTTGCGACTCTTTTGGGGAAGGTTTCGTTGAAATCTTAGATGACCTTAACCTTTGTATTTTAAACAATGGTTGCCCAACCCGTAGGTCTCTTCCTGGACAGCATAAGAGTTGCGTTGATCTCACGTTTTGCACACTGGATATCGCGGCGTCGTGCCATTGGGAATGTACCAGTTTGACACATGGTAGTGACCACTATCCAATTATAATATCTTTGGCTGAAAAAACTTACTTAGAAAAATCGAACCCTCCACTCTTGAGGTATAATTTGTCTAATCCTGATTGGGCAAAGTATTCATCATTATTGGAGGACAAAATTGATTCACTTCCAAATTTAGTTTCCTGTGATTTTGATTCCCTTGGTCCATGTGTCAAGCTGTTATGATAACCTCATTTCTGCTATAACAGCTAGTGCAGACTCATGCTTTCCTATTAAAAACTCAGCACGTGGGCAGATCCCTCCCCCTCCATGGTGGGATCAGGAATGCACAACAGCCATAAGAGAAAGGAATGATGCGGAAAGGGTGTATAATGAGGCGATGGTTAGCGATAATCTGATAGCTTTTAATAGGGTCCTCGCTAAATCTAAAAGGTTGCTGCGAAGGAAGAAACGTGCTGGTTGGGCTGACTTTTGCGGTTCTCTGTCCCCCTCCACTCCTTTATCAGTTGTATGGAAGAAGATTAACCGGTTTAGATCTGGATGTTCCCCTTCTATTTCTTCTCCCATCCCTCGAGAGACTGCTAAGCAGTTCTTTGATAAACTGGAACCTCCATATGTACCATCGGAAGCAGAACATAACCAGCCATCTCTCATTACTTCAGAAGGTCCTTTCGATGCACCATATTCTATGCAGGAGCTTAACGTAGTTTTAAAACATGTTCATGACTCTGCCCCCGGTGTAGACGGTATTGTCTATTCCTTTATGTCACACGCGGGTCATAGAGCAAAAAAATATTTTTTAGATATTTTAAATTTTTGTTTCACCCATGGCTGGGTCCCCGATCAGTGGAAAACCCAAATTATCATACCTATTTTAAAACCTGGCAAGCACGCTGATGACCCAAACAGCTTCAGACCAATCGCTCTGTCATCAGTACTTGCAAAATTATTAGAACACCTAGTAAAGAATCGACTAGAATTTATAGTAGAATCCAGAGACTTACTTCCTAGGTCCCAATTTGGCTTTAGAAAGGGACTCAGTACCATGGATAGCGTTGGGGTTTTGGTTTCAGATATACGCTCATCGCTGTCGAAAAATGAAAGACAATGTCCTTCTTCCCATTCTCGGGCAAAAATTGCAACAGCTGAGAATACCGGAGACGATGGTACAGTGCATCTGTAGTTTGCTCATGTCTTGTTCATTGGTTTTTAGAGTCCCAGGTGAGGAATTTGACGTTAGGATGTCATGGAAGGGCCTTCCACAAGGCTCTGTTCTTAGTCCTTTACTGTACAATTTGTATACAGCTGACATCGGTTCATGCCTCAATAATGATTGTCAAATGCTTCAATATGCCGACGACTTGGCTCTATATGTGACCAATAACTCAATTAGCGACGCTGCATCACCTCTCAGCGTCTCCCTGGACTCTCTAAACCAATGGCTGAAATCCCATGGTTTGAGTTTGTCTGCCCATAAAAGTGCTGTAGTTGTGTTTACCCGCAGGAGGCTGATCCCACAAATTTCAGTGGGCATCCAAGGGCATTGTATACCGGTTTCTTCAAAAGTAAAGTTTTTAGGCGTTTTTTTAGATTCTAAATTGAGTGGTTTACATCACCTAAATTATTTAGTTAATAGATGCGAGAGAACTATTCCCATATTAAAAGTGCTCGCCGGTGTCTGGTGGGGTGCACATCCCTACACTATGAAACTGGTATACAATGCTTTAATCCGGAGTGTTCTGGATTACGGATCTTTTCTTTTAATTCCCTGCAACAAAGGTGCTTTGACAAGGTTGGACAGGATTCAGGCTAAGTGTCTACGGATCATATCGGGCTGTATGAAGTCCTCACCAATTAACGCGTTGCAGGTAGAGTGCGCAGAACCACCGCTGGCATTGAGAAGTCAGTATCTGGCATCGAGATTTTGGTCTAAAGTCATTACCAAATCTTCCCATCCTCTTGTTCAGAAAGTGGACGATTTGGATGTAGCATGCCGAAGTTCCAATTATTGGAAACATAAAGAAGTCCCTCTGTTTTTAAAATCCTATCGTTGTTTTAAAAATTTAAATTTCCCTATTATCCAGTTTCAGAAACTCCCTATTTTCAGTTTTGACTATGAAATTATATGTTTTAAACCTGATATTTTCTACAATATTGGCATATCGAAAAAGTCCCCTTCGGCGGACTCTATTTTCAATGAGGCGGTTGGTGAGCGATGGTACAATTTTCAAAGATTTTTCACTGACGCCTCTAAATTATCAGATGCAAGTTGCACTGGTGCTGCGGTATACTACCAAAACTCCAAAATCGTTTTAAAATTCAAATGCCCTGTACAATCTTCAGTATTTACGGGCGAATGCTTGGCCATATTGGAAGCGTGTTTATTTATAGAGGCCCATAGCATAAGTTCTGGTGTCATCTTTACAGACTCACTTAGTTGTTTGCAAGCCTTGGAACAAAATCTTTTTAAGAGTAAACTTCACAGTCCAATACTGCTTCAAATTAAAAAGTCTCTTTTCTCTTGTGCCAAGAATCACAAAACCGTACACTTGGTTTGGATTCCAAGTCATTGTGGCATAAGAGGAAACGAATATGTTGATGCTCTTGCTAAGGATGCTGTTACGTCCGAAGCCGTGGACCTTAAACTTTCAATGTCAGGGCTACGATTTGCTAGGCCTTCTAAAAAGAGCTTGCTATCCTCATGGCAGGTACAGTGGCAAAATTCAAGTAAACGGAAAGGTGCTTTTTATCACGCTATTCAGCCCCAAGTTACACCCAAGCCTTGGTTTTACCCCTATAAAAAAATATCTAAGAAAGTTATTTCCATTATTTACCGTCTCCGTATAGGCCATTGTTGTTCTCCGGTTTTTCTTCACAAAATCTGGGTCAGAGACTCATCGCTCTGCGAATGTGGGTTGGATGAAGGTACCTTGGAACACATCTTTTTTAACTGCTCCAATAATAACCCAGCTCATGACTTGTATAGTCATCTCCCTAAATTAAAAATCCCTGTCCCAACTAACTTTCCATCCTTACTAACATATTCTTCCCCAAAGCTCTTTTAGGCTTTGATGTTTTTTATCCGCGTTAATGATATCAAATTATGATTATTTTTGTGTTGTTTGTGATCATTTATGTACATATTTATTTGACGGCGCATCCGTCAACGTCAGACGTCAGGTTGACTTTTAGCTGTCAAAGTCAGCCTAGCGAAGCGTCATTGTCGATGGTTGTGAGGGCGGCCATCTTGACACTGTTGTTCGAGACGGCGCCCGCGCACCACGCTTGTGACGAATCGCTTTGCATCCGAGTGATAGTTTGATCTAATATTCTAATTAAGTTGGTGTCGTGTTCCTTAGACTGTACATTGCTCATTTGACTGTGTATTTTGGTTATTAAACGCTGTGCTAATTAAACAACTGTGATTTGTAACAAGGACTTGTGATTTTTCTGCTCACGCCCACCTGCCTACCTACCTACCCACATACAACACAAGATGAGTTCTGATGAAGGCCCTCCTGCCCCTTCATCAGAAGTGGGATTGGATGGGGCTAGAATTGAGCGAGAAACACCAAAATCGGATGCAGAAAAATTGCTGAATAACATGGAAATGCTCTTATCTCGTGTTCTCCAAGCCCAGCCATCGCCAACTGTGAGTACTTACCAGGCAACTCATTTCTTACCGTTTAATCCAGACGAACCAGACTGTGACATAGATGGTTGGTGCAATATTACTGAAGCTATCGTTCATAATAAGCGCTTAGAAGGAATAGACTTGCTCATGGCTCTTACTACCTCTTTAAAAGGACGAGCGGCTGCCTGTATCACTAAGCTAAACTTAGATGAAATGTCCTGGAGCGTTGTCAAACAGACACTGTTAGCTAAATTTTCAAAACCAAAGCTTCTTCAGGACTATTTCGACGAAATATTGCGATTCCAAATAGGAGCTAAGGAGACAGCTTCAGAAGCTACTCTTCGTTTATGGAACTTAATCGAACGAATACCTAAGACTGTGATGCCTGAAGAAGTGGTGACTGGATTCGTTATTTCTGTGCTTTGTCAGAAGGACAGCCTGATAAGACGCGAGTTGATTGCGCACAACATCACAACTCGCACTCAATTGTTCCGAATCCTGGGAGGAGTATCTCTTAAGCGGCGTTCAGACGGTGTCGAAGCTGACGAACCTGAGGCGAAGCGTTCTCGTGCTACCGAAAGATTCACTGGCAGATGTAACTTTTGCGGAATATCGGGACATCGTATTGCGGATTGCCGAAAACGTCGTGACGCGCTGGGATCAGTCAAGCCTCGAGACACTCCGAGTGCTTCCCGTCCATTGGAGAGGACTACCGATGTAACTTGCTACACTTGTGGCCAGAAAGGTCATGTGACAACTAACTGTCCCGATAAAAGGAACGGTGGTAAAGCTGCGGTCAAGGAAGTCCACCATTGTGAACACCGTCCTTCAAGGGGTATCTTGACAACATCTTCTGGTGAGTCTGTACCTTTTCTATTTGATAGCGGATCGTCCTGTTCTCTTGTGAAAGAAAGTTATCGTGGTAAACTCTTGGGTACTGTGTGTAAAAGTCTCGTCTATCTGAGCGGCATTGGAGGCGATGATATACAGTGCACGACTCAAATTCAGGCCGATGTTAAAATTGGTGATCGCTTGATTAGTGTACTCTTTCACGTGGTTTCCGACAATAATATATCTGAGCCTGTAATTATTGGTAGAGATATCTTTGATCAGGGGTTAAGTGTAGAAATTGATAATGATAATCTTGTTATATACTCTAAGCAACAATCAAATCTTTGTGTTGCGACATCAGATCTTCCAGATTTTTCAAAAATTGACACGGATTTGCAGGAACGGGATAAAGACGTGTTGATTTCCATATTGAGCAAATATGCGAATAACTTTATCGAGGGTATACCTACCAAGCGTGTGAAGACGGGAGTATGCGAAATTAAATTAGTAGATCCACATAAAGTTGTGCAGCGATGTCCCCATAAAAGAGCACCTATAGAGAAACAAATAATTAGGGAACAGGTTCAAAAACTATTAGACGCAGGGGTGATTCGAGAGAGTATGTCCCCATTTGCTAGCCCTATCGTTCTTGTGAAAAAGAAGGATAATTCCGATAGACTTTGTGTAGATTTTAGGGAGTTAAATTCAAATACCTACCTGAACATTATCCCTTGCCTCGAATCGAGGAACAAATCGACCAGCTTACAGGTGCTAATTTCTTCTCTTCATTGGATATGGCTTCTGGCTTCCACCAGATCCCTATCCACCCTGAGTCAGTGGAGAAGACAGCTTTCGTGACAAACGAAGGGCAATACGAGTATCTCGCCATGCCATTTGGTTTGCGTAATGCTCCTTCAGTCTTTCAGAGATGTATCACAAGGGCTCTTAGTCATTTACAAGATAAACCACTTATCTATATGGATGACGTGTTGTGTCATTCTGCTAACATCTCCGAAGGACTGAAGCGCCTTGACTTGGTTTTAGGTGCGTTATCAGAAGCCGGGTTTACATTCAATACAAAGAAATGTAAATTTATGAAACAACGAATTGACTACCTAGGATATTCTGTACAGTCCGGTGAGATTAGGCCCAATTCACGGAAGATTCAAGCATTGGTAGACGCCCCAGAACCTAAATCGGCTACTAATGTTCGCCAATTTCTCGGTCTAGCCTCCTACTTTCGGAAATTTATTCCTGAGTTCACACGAATAGTCGGTCCCCTATACCCTCTTACAAAACTTAAAGGACGAATTAATTGGACTACCGAACATGAAAAGATACGGCGCAAAATTATAAGCATTCTCACGTCCGAACCGGTGCTAACTATATTCGACCCAGAACTTCCGGTGGAGCTACATACCGACGCTAGCTCAGAAGGATATGGAGCAATCCTTCTGCAAAAGAAAAATAATCTTCTGCACGTTGTAGAGTATTATAGCCGCCGTACAGCAGACGCGGAATCTCGTTATCATTCATACGAGTTAGAAACTTTAGCGGTCGTCAGAGCTGTAGAGCATTTTCGCCATTATTTATATGGTAGGCGATTTGTTGTAGTTACCGACTGCAATTCACTCAAGGCGTCGAAATCGAAGAAAGATCTAACACCCCGCGTTTACCGATGGTGGGCTTATTTACAAGCTTACGATTTCGATATTATGTACCGCGAAGGAAGTAAAATGGAGCATGCTGACTACTTGTCCCGAAACCCACTGTCAGATTCTGCTGTTCCTATCACTCCTGTAAAGCCTAAGCCTAATACTGTCAATTATGTTGAACTACATCAGGGCTGGCTGTCAGTTGAACAGAAACGTGACGCGGAGATTCAAGATCTTATCGCAAAACATAATAATAATAGCTTTCCCGAAACAGTAGGTCAAACATATGACGTTAGAGATGGCATACTCTACAGGAAGATTACTCGTAACAAAGCGGTTTCATGGCTACCCGTAGTTCCACGGTCTCTTATTTGGACACTAATTAATCATGTCCACAACGAATTGCAACATTTAGGCAGGGACAAAACTCTAGACAAGCTGTATGAAAAGTATTGGTTTCCCGATATGTCTAAATGTGTACGAAAATTTATAGATTCGTGTATCATTTGTAAGGCATCGAAAGGTTCATCGGGTGCTCAGCCTGTTCAGCTCCATTCGATTCCAAAAGTATCCGTGCCTTGGCACACGATTCACATAGATTTTTCGGGGAAGCTGAGCGGGAAGAGTGACCGAAAGGAGTATTGCTCGGTAATAATCGATGCCTTTACCAAATATGTATTACTCGAACATACTTTGTCAGTCGATTCCAAGAGTGCAATATATGCCGTACAAAAAGCTGTGTGCCTTTTTGGAGCCCCGAAAAGAATCATCGCAGATCAGGGCCGTTGCTACATTAGCTCAGATTTTAAGAGCTTTTGCCAAGAGTATAAAATAGACCTCCATTTCATCGCGACTGGTACGAGTAGGGCAAACGGCCAAGTTGAACGAGTGATGCGTACTCTAAAGAGCCTCCTTACCATTATTGAAAACGACCCTAACAAAGCGTGGCGTGACGAATTAAGTAACATCCAACTTGCTCTCAATAGTTCTAAATCTTCCGTTACCAAATACTCACCGTCAGAACTAATGTTTGGAATTCGTTCTAATTCTTTAGGAATGTCTAAGTTGAACGCCGATAATATAGATCATGAGATTCGCTTAGATTTAGATTCGATAAGAACTGATGCATCAGCTAACATTTGCAAAGCTGCTGAATCTGATACCCTTCGGTTTAATAGTGGTCGGGCCACAATAAAACCTTTCTCTAAAGGAGACTTCGTATTTATTAAAAATTGCGAACGGAATAAAACAAAATTGGATAGGAAGTTTCGAGGTCCATATGTTATAGTAGAAGTACTTGAAAACGATCGCTACGAACTTAAAAGTTCAGGTGGTTCTCAGAGAACTTATAAATACTCTCACGAGAATTTGCGCGCAGTACCCCAGGGACATATCGGTTTGATCGAAATAGCTACTAGTCTTTTAAATTGTGAAGAGGCCGAGACGGCGTCGGAGGATGAAGAAAGTATAATTAATTCAAATCATGACAATGATAACTCTGACACCTTGACCGTATGCTCAAACACTGTTTCCGCCGATTCAAGGACGCTCACAGCAGGCTCGGATACTCTCAGTACATGCTCAGATCATGAGACTTGGGAAATGTTGCACGAAACTGAAATTCATACAGAACAAGACGATTGATAGTCGTAGGTAAGTGGAGCGACATCTAAGAATCTCTTCCCTAACAAAAAGTCAGACAAAATATGTCGTCCGAGTCAGTATCAGATTGACTTGTCTCTGTGCTTTTGTTCTATGAGACGAAATATGTCGTCCGAGTCAGAGCCCTTTAAGTTGACTGACTCGTTCTGGATGTTTTGCAGATTATGGTAAGACGAATAGTGTCGTCCGGGTCACATCCACCAAAGGATTGACTTGTCTAATAGTACCAATTGTGAACAGTTAACCTACATGTTGTTTAGTGACGAGGCTGTGTCATCCGGCTTAATTGTTGCGAGACACTCGCCTTAAGTCTTAAGTATCATAGCGCATTGTGATAATTGTAATTAGTCGTCGGTCAGGATGCCGAACGGACTATGTACGATTGCAACTCATTGTTTCAGAAAATCGCCCGAGGACGGTCGAGTGTCAGTCCGGCCGTGACGGCGCATCCGTCAACGTCAGACGTCAGGTTGACTTTTAGCTGTCAAAGTCAGCCTAGCGAAGCGTCATTGTCGATGGTTGTGAGGGCGGCCATCTTGACACTGTTGTTCGAGACGGCGCCCGCGCACCACGCTTGTGACGAATCGCTTTGCATCCGAGTGATAGTTTGATCTAATATTCTAATTAAGTTGGTGTCGTGTTCCTTAGACTGTACATTGCTCATTTGACTGTGTATTTTGGTTATTAAACGCTGTGCTAATTAAACAACTGTGATTTGTAACAAGGATTTGTGATTTTTCTGCTCACGCCCACCTGCCTACCTACCTACCCACATACAACACAAGATGAGTTCTGATGAAGGCCCTCCTGCCCCTTCATATTAATATAAATAACAATATGCTTTATCTGTTTGTTTCAGTGTACTTACAGTTGTCAACAAGTTTCACATTAAATTCAATTATTAATCAACATATTATTGGACTTAGTTTTTCTTTTTTTTTTCTTCCGCACGTTTTCTCTCAACACATCTGACATTGGCAGAATTGTCGACAACGGCACCATTGCCAGAAAGAAAAATAGAATAGAGTCTTATCTTATTTATAATAGCGTGGCATTTTCGAAATTGTGCTTCTGGCTACCGTTGCCATCTAACCAAAGAAGAAGAAGTGTACAAATGTGTGCTTGTGGTGTTTAAACAAAGAAATACTGTAATCCAACCGTGAGCGCGGTCACGAGCGTACCGAATTGATGACAGTTGTCGGCTGTCATAATCGTAATAACTAATTCGGTACGCAAATGATTGATGTGAGCGCTGTCAGCGATTAAAGTCTAATACGGAATGCAGCCTAACTCGAAACGGAAAATAATTATGTGCGCGAATAGGGTCTATTTCGGAATGTAGCCGTAGCCATGAAGGTAGCTGTAGCATGGCCGTAGTAGCACATTCTCTTGTCAGAAATTGACAGATAAATGTTGCCATTTTGCCAACGTAATGCATGGAAAAAAGAAATGGTTAAAGTCAAAGACTTACTAAAGATGCCATACTAAACGTTGACGCTCAAGGTAATACCAGACCCATACACTTGATAATTGCCGCAAACTAAAAACCTCTAAAAACACACACACAAATTAGTGGAGGCAATGCATCCAGGAAAAAAGATCAAACCGTGTTAGTGTTTGTGCATAAATCGCAAGGAAAGATCCTTGCGATTTATGCACAAAACTAACATGATTTGATCTGCAGCAAATGTCTCTTCTATTTTCTCATTTTATCTATACCTTCGTACGTACTTTGGCTAAAAGGTTCTAGAAACCAGGCCATAAAAATAATTTAAAAAAAAGAAAAAAAAAGAGTACTTCTGTCATGGTTGCTGTTGTTGCTTCTGTGTTCTGTGGTTGTTTTTCGTTCGTTGTTGGTTGCTGTCGTTTTTATAAAACCATTCTGTTGAATTTCATAATCTTACCGTGCTAAACTACAGTTTTTCTTTGCAATTTATGTCATTCGTAAATTAAGGTAGTCTCTCATCTTTGCCGAGGTTTTTGTTTAATATCATTACGTTAATTTAATTTGTTGTGATAAGTACCTGTGTAGAGCATGGATGCCTGCTGAGGAATGTTGGAATACGCTGTTGATTTAGTATTCTGTGTGTGTTCTTGACTACTTTAAGCTTGGAGTACGCACCTCGAAAGTAACTGTGAGTTGTTTTTGTTGTAGAACTTAAAAGCGTAGCAAAGTAGCCGTGTCGAATTGAGTGTCGATTGGTGTTATCTTAAAAGAAAGTATCGGTAATCGGTAGGCTTTCTTTTTCATTAGTATTGTTACCTAAAATGATAAAGTAGTGTTCATTTCAGCAATTAGAAAAGCAGGTAAACATTGAGTTGCCTTACTGATGCATATTTTGTTTTCAGTGTACAGCACACTATGTTTTCTAAGAAAAAGAAAAAGCCTTTGATTTCGCCGCCAAGTAATTTTGAACACAGAGTACACACAGGCTTTGATAAACGAGAGGGAAAGTTTGTTGGACTTCCTTTGCAATGGGCCTCACTTGTAGGTAATAACCAGGTATGTACTTGTGATTTCTACTATTTGTGAGCTACTTATAGTGATCACTGTAATATCTTTTTAATATCCCTCAAATGAAGTTACACATTAGTGTTATTTTAATGTTTTCACATAGAAATCTATGCATACTATTTATGGATTAATTCCTAGAAAGATGACCAATTGGATCATAGTATAATAGTTATAATTATTGTGCTAATTAACACTATTTGCATTTATTACAGATACTAAAATCAACAAACAGACCGCTACCTCTGGTAGACCCATCAGAAATCACACCCACCGAAATTCTAGATCTAAAAACTATAGTGAGAGGTGACCATAGAACTACCTCAGTATCATCAATAGCACGGCCATTACCATCAAACATACAACCACAGCTGCCTGTGCAGAATGGAGTTGTGTTGCCAAAGACATCAAATGTTGCCAGGTCTAACTCTTTAAGAAGTTCAAGCCCACCGAGAATCAGGAGAGATTTGAGGAGTCAGCCTAATGTTCCTCCTTCTGTACCTGAAGAGTCACCGCCCGTGCCACCTGCCCCACAGCAATACCTGAGCTTGAGACGAGAACATAGCAACTACACATTGAACAAACCTATTGCTGAGTCCCCTGTAGAATGGAGCCAGCATGCACATGAGGCTACTATCAGACAAGTAGCAGAAATTAATGATAATCATCATGCGCCCATGACATATCAGAACATACAGAATGCAAATGTGCCTTATCAACATAATCATCCACCAGTACCAATGACTCATGGACCTCATGGACTTAATGGAAACAATATTAACATGGGTATGATACTTTTTATTCAAGTAATTGATATTAGAGTAGCTTTTTGTAGGACTATGAAGCAAAAAAAAATTCAATCATAGACTTTTTCAGCTTATTCACTCAGTAGGCAGTAAGGCCTATTTACTATCTTTATTAATAGTATTCATAAGGCTGATTTGATGAATGGTAATACATGTGAACAAACATGCAATTGTATTTTAATAAAACATGGATTCATTTGCATTTCAATAATCCAGATGCTTAGAATTATTGCAAGCCATTGTTACACTATCATATTTTTTTTTCAGGGAATATAGATGTAAATAGTCTTGCATTCACATTAATTCTTTTACAGCCGTCATGGCGGGGTAATTGTGTAACACACTATCAGTAGCAATGGTTTCATTTTGATTGTGTTATTTACGTTGTTGAGCAGACAAATTTTTCGAATAAAAGAAGCAACGGATAGCAATATACTTCAAAATCATTCAGATTGTGATTGATACTGTGTGTGTTACACAAGTAGGTTTTTTTTTAGGTGGGAAATTATCAAATAACTTCTTCGGCTTGGGGCGGAGCGGGAGGGCGTGTCAGACTTTTACTGACTAAAACCCACCCGTGTTCCTCGATTTGCCTCTGTACCCGGGGGAAGTAGGGTGGATCTGCATGTGGTAGTATCATACAAATTATAAAAAAAATATTTTAACTCTTTCTAATAAACTTTTAATATTTTCACCAGTAATAAAACTACATCTTGAGGTAATTAAGGCTATGATAAATAATCTTTACTACAACAAACAAAACTGCCTCTAGAGTCTAGACACAATAAAATTTGTAATTAAGCTTGAAAATACTTTTGTAATGATAAACCATCACCTCAGATTTCATGCCATACAGCTTGACTTTATGCATTCGTCGCCCTTCGCACGCACACAAACGCAGTGCGCCTCTACATATAATTTAAGGTAGATGTTGGGAATGATGAGTCACCCGACTTCCCATAAAATCTTCTCGATTATTGCGTATTCGTGCGCGCGTTTTGCGACTTGTGTAATAGAAGGATGTTTTGGTAGACCAGGTACAGAGGCTAGCAGGTCAAGCTACCCGAAACTGTAAATTTTTCCCAATCAACCTAGAACCTTATGCTGTAGGGATAAAATTGACAATCTATTAAAGAAATTTGACAGATTGTAGTAGCTTGATTCGCTGGCGTCTGTACATAAAGAATGTGATCAGTTTTATTTTTAGCTTTATTTCAGAATGACTTATAAATTTAAGGATGTACTCGATCTGCAGAGCGTTATAATCGTATACCAGACAACAATACATTTTCTAACGTGTTCGTTACTCGGTTTTAAATGGCTTAGCTGGTAAATTTGAATTCTTTAGTTTCCATTGATTTCTTTTTGTCTATGTCTAACTTTGGAAAAGAGGTCTGGCTTTGTGTCTTGTAGTGTCAAATAAGATATTTTATTTATTGAAAATGTTTTATCCATGTCCAGGTGACGCATACGGGGTGTCGCGTGCGCAAGGTGCCCCGGGCGCGGCGACTCACCTGCCGCTCGCTGCCTCCAAGCATGAACTGCGATTGACACATGAACAGGTATCCAACGTGTTATGTTACGTAATACGACCATAAACGTCTAATTATCTCGCGATGACCGTAAGACTGGCTGTAAAAAAAGGAAGTCAAATTATTTATCATTGAATACAACATTTTATAATCAACAATCTCGTAACTATAGTCAACTATACCTAAAAAAAAACGAAAATAATATATCTGTGCATTATCAGTATGGCCCCTTTTTCGATGTGTGAAAAGAGGGCAAAAGATAAACTAGTAGCTAGAGTTCGCGTAGTATCGTGCTTGATATCCGACACCTATCTATTTAGCTCACATTCATTGACTTAAATACTGGTTTCCTTCATGACGACACTCTCTTTGTTCCCGAGCTAGTTATAACATACACCTACATAAATTAAATATATCTTAGCATTGTATTATACTACATACAGTTCCATCCATGGAGTTTGTTATAGATATCAAGTTGCAATACTTGCATTATTAAATCTGTTTCCTATTGTGTCTTTTTGGGCGGTAAAATGATGTTGCGAGATCTGCGATATGAATCCGTCTCCTTTTTAGGGTTCCGTACCCAAAGGGTAAAACGGGAACCCTATTACTAAGGCTCCGCCGTCTGTCTGTCTGTTATGATGTTGTGTACTGAAACTACTGATGCACAATAAAGGATATAAATCCGTCTTCTATCTATCTATCTATATACATATCATAAATTAAAGTCGCTTTTCGTCTGTCTGTGTTTATATGATGCGGCTTTCACCATAAAAGACCACGGTAAATGTATTCCGGAAGGTTTACGTGTATAGTATAAGCTTCCGCCAGCGGCTTCGCCCGCGTGATATCTTTATAAATTATAGCCTGTTATTCAGTGATAATATAGCAAACTACCGCTGAAATAATTTTTAAAATCGGTCCTGTAGTTTTTGAGTTTATTCACAAACAAAAATACAAACATACAAAAATACAAATCTTTTCTCTTTATAATATTAATGTAGATTAATATTACATTTACGTATCTATACAAATAAATAATATTGAAGTGTCTGTTTGTTATTTCAAAATAGCAGCTTTTTACTTAATGCTTATGAAAGTATATACGGTACTTATTAAAAATAAAAATAAAATTGTCTGTCTGTGTGTTTGTTCCGGTTAATCTCCGAAACTGCTGGACTGATTTTGACGGGACTTTCACTGGCAGATAGCTGATGTTATATGGAGTAACTTTGGATCGTTTTATTTTCGGATAAGTCCCGCGGGCGATGCCGTGGGGAGCAGCTAGTAATAAATAAATCTCGATATGTTAATTGTTAAGTCGTAGAACTGTGCGAAGCAAGGGCGGGTTCCTAGTCTTTATTAAAATGATCTCATTTGTAGTTCCGCGCGGCCCTGCGCCTGGTGGTTAGCGAGGGAGATCCTCGCGCCACGCTGAGCGGGTTCAGTAAGATCGGCGAGGGCAGCACGGGCGTCGTGTGCGCCGCCACAGACACGCGCACGCGCCGCCGAGTCGCCGTCAAGATGATGAACTTGAGGAAACAGCAGAGGAGAGAACTGTTGTTCAATGAAGTTGTAAGTTCTTGTGTATTTTATTTATACTATATGCCGTGTGCCCGATGGGGTTTCCCACCGGTAAAAATGATGAACTTCAATACAAATTTTCATCTCATCCCATATTTATCCCATTTAGAGGAAGACATTTCAAAAATCTTTATTGCTGTGCTCATAATCGTCTTGTGCAAAATTTTATGTTTCAACCCACTTTATTATTATTATTTCTGTTCTTACGTTATGCCTTTGGGTCATCATAATGTATTAGTACCTAATTTCATAAATTGAGTTGTAAGCTTATACAGAAGATAATTCATTAATTTATTAATTGCTGAGAAATTGGTGTCTTTCTGCCACTCCCCTTTGTAAGCTCTTTCTTGTTTAGCAGTTCTGTTTATTGTCAGTAGTACTATTATACAAAATTCGTTCTCCAGGTGATCATGCGCGACTACCCTCACCCGAACATCGTAGAGATGCACGCGTCGTACTTAGTGGGCGACGAGCTGTGGGTGGTCATGGAGTACATGGCGGGAGGCGCGCTCACCGATATTGTGACGAGGGCACGGATGGACCCTGAACAAATCGCTACCGTCTGCAAACAGTGCTTGAAGGTAGGTCACAGTTTTATTACAATCCGAGCATGGTTAAGGATATTTACAGACACTTTGATAACCGTGTCTAATGTCGAAAAATGATTTTATACTCGCAAAAATTTCGGTTAATATCCAAAACAGCTGGACTGATTTTGACTTTACTTTCACAGGCAGATAGCTGATGTTATAAGGAGTAACTTAGGCTATTATTGTAGAAAAAGCCACCCGGGCGAAGCCGCGGGCACGAGCTATGACTATCTATAATAGGTATTTTAACTTAGCCATTAAATAAATAAATTATTATATTTCAGGCTCTAGCATTCCTACACAGCCAAGGAGTTATTCATCGAGACATAAAGTCGGACTCCATACTTATGACTGCGGACGGCCGGGTGAAATTATCTGACTTCGGATTTTGTGCTCAAGTCTCAGAGGTAAACAAAATTTTTTACATAGTTTCTGCTGTTCTAATATGTAAGCCATTGTAATATGGACCTTATATGAATGTATTTAAATTCAGGAACTGCCTAAAAGAAAATCTTTAGTGGGGACGCCATATTGGATGTCGCCAGAAGTGATATCAAGATTGCCGTACGGCCCTGAAGTAGACGTCTGGTCGCTCGGTATCATGCTCGTGGAAATGGTTGACGGAGAACCGCCTTTCTTCAATGAACCACCTTTACAGGTAAATTATTTAATCGTACTGTGTATCGAATTATCGAAATGCTTTCTCCTCCTCTAATCTAATATTCGATATAGTCTAATTTGATATTCTGTTTCTCATTCATAAAAAGTCGTAAGCTATCGAATTAAACCCGGTCTACGCACAATGAAGGGTTCCGCATATGGAATGAATTTATCCCAAAACCGAACTTAACATTGTAGTTGCATAACCTGTTCTCCCATACATCGATATACGTCACGGTCAATTCTCCAACTGCAAATATAAATTGGTTGACTTAATTTCAGCCGAAAGACGTCTTGGTTGACTATTACTCGTTAACTTGTACAGCCTACTTTCCTGTGATAATTTTCCTTTTAACTTCGTTAAATATACTACTGCCATGAATTTTATCACATAATTTTATCCAAAAACAACCATTTAGCTGGCAGGGGAGGAGGGCACACTTGACGCTAACAAAAATGAGCACTTTGATGCTTAATATTACGCAAACGGATCCCTGAATCGAAAAATCGTTTTCACAGACCCGAAATATTTTTGAACGGCCCATCCAACGAGACCCCACACTATGGGATAAACGAGATAAATACAATCTATCCCCACTTTACGTGCAAGGGTGGTGGTACCATATAAAAAATGTTTTCAAGATTTTATTTTTATAATGATAAATGATATTACCACTTTGTCGGCATTATTAATGTGTATATCCATGCCAAATTACAGCTTTAGTATTAAAAGTTTCTAAGCTAAACCGCGGACAGACAGACAGACCGACAAGGCGAATTTATAGGGGTTCTATGTTGAATATGGAACCCTAAAAATGAGGGCCACTGAGCGTTGTATGCATTTAACACCGTAAAACGCCACTGTTTAAAAAAATCTATGAGCTTTTCCTAATTAGCCGATTATGTTGAAATCAAAACATAACAGGGATTAAGGAATTCAATCTCGATCTCGTGAGATCTGGAGCCTATTTCGAGATTCAATTTCGTGGTAACAATCACGTCCCAGATCTCGACCATTTAACTCAACTCGATCACAAAGCATTTATTTCAATTAAACCATTTACATGTACTTTGGAATTGTCAAGGAGTCGGTCGGTTAGTTTGAAAGTTGAGGCTAGCAGCATCAAGATGCTGCTCGACCAAGGTCGAGACCTCGAGATTGCATTCTCTAGCTGCAATTAATCGTTGGGTTTCGACATCCGATTTAACAACACAATTATCAAAAATTATGTATTCGAAGCAAACACAGAAGAACGTCACATTTTGTGGTTTAAGCGCTAGTGTTTAGCCTGAGGTATAAATCCTTTACAAACAAACTTAGTCATGCAATCACAAAAAAATTAAATGATGTTATACCAAGCTACGGAATTCTGGATGTGCAGTCGGACTCGTTCTTTGCCGGTTTTTTAAAGCCATGAGCGGCAATCAAGTAAATAATAGGACACTAAACGTTAATCAGTTGCTACAAAATAATTACATGTTATTACATTTAAAAATAATAAATAAGTACATGATTTTCCCGGTTAATTAAAATAAATTGAAAATTAAAGGGATTACTTTGCATGAAAATTTTACAAAAGATTGTCTCGGGATTAGAGCAAGTGATTATACTTTTATAATTTTCATTGTATGACGTCCCCACCCCACTAGTACATGCAAATACCCCCAGAGATACTAAGAATAGCGACAAGACCCCCTGAAAACAGAATTTTACTTGGTTTTACAGTGTTCTATAACACGGTTTCAAACCTAAATGCCGGTGACTCCTCGAGGGTTAACTTTAGCGCAAACGTCATGCCGATGTCTCGGAAGGTCAACTTGCAATATTTATGGATGGCGTATGAGCTTTATAAAAAGTGGATGGAGTTGAAAGTTAGTTAAAGGTAATAATTTTATCTTTTTACAAAGGTTAAATAAATTTAATATTATTCATTCGTGCTATTCCAGGCGATGCGTCGCATTCGCGACATGCCGCCGCCCCGGCCACGTGGCGCGTCGCGCTGCCCGCCCGACCTGCTGAGCTTCGTGGAGAGCGCGCTCGTGCGCGACCCGGCGGCGCGCCAGGCGGCCGCGCGCCTGCTCACGCACCCCTTCCTGCGCCGCGCGGGCCCGCCGGCCCTGCTCGTGCCGCTCATGCCGCCCCACCACGCCGCCGGAACTGACCCAGCCGCCAGTTAGTATACACTCAACTTGTGAGGCTCCTCACGCACCCCTTCCTGCGCCGCGCGGGCCCGCCGGCCCTGCTCGTGCCGCTCATGCCGCCCCACCACGCCGCCGGAACTGACCCAGCCGCCAGTTAGTATACACTCAACTTGTGAGGCTCCTCACGCACCCCTTCCTGCGCCGCGCGGGCCCGCCGGCCCTGCTCGTGCCGCTCATGCCGCCCCACCACGCCGCCGGAACTGACCCAGCCGCCAGTTAGTATACACTCAACTTGTGAGGCTCCTCACGCACCCCTTCCTGCGCCGCGCGGGCCCGCCGGCCCTGCTCGTGCCGCTCATGCCGCCCCACCACGCCGCCGGAACTGACCCAGCCGCCAGTTAGTATACACTCAACTTGTGAGGCTCCTCACGCACCCCTTCCTGCGCCGCGCGGGCCCGCCGGCCCTGCTCGTGCCGCTCATGCCGCCCCACCACGCCGCCGGAACTGACCCAGCCGCCAGTTAGTATACACTCAACTTGTGAGGCTCCTCACGCACCCCTTCCTGCGCCGCGCGGGCCCGCCGGCCCTGCTCGTGCCGCTCATGCCGCCCCACCACGCCGCCGGAACTGACCCAGCCGCCAGTTAGTATACACTCAACTTGTGAGGCTCCTCTTGAAATGCGATGTCGAGAAATGGGGATCCACAGGAGAACCAAGATAAACGACATAGACCAAAGAGTCGGTACACTTAAGTCGCAGAGGCAGAACAGATGGCCGATGGGACCGAAAGGTTCTGGAGAAGCGACTGCGTACCGGAAGAGGTAGCGTTGGGACCTCCCCACAAGGTGGACCGATGACCTTGTTGAGGCCACAGTAAACCGCTGGATGCGAGAAGCACAGAACTGGTTCCAGTGGCGGTGCTTGGGGAGGCCTATGTCCAGCAGTGGGCGTCTTTCGGCTGAAATGATGATGATGACAGAGTTTGTTTGTTTGAACACGTCAATCTCTGGAACTACCAGTCGCGAATGAAGTCGCGGGCAGAAGCTAGTATAATAATCATCATCAAAATCGCATGATTTTGTTCTTGTGAGATTGCGCCGCGGTCAATGACGTTTTCTAAAAATATCTACGTAAAGTAACTCGTTAACTAGTGGTATTCCTATAATCAAGGTAAAATTTCAATTTCAGATTCGATGCCGCCTGGTCCGCCTCGGTCAGATCGATAAAAGCTGGTCAAATGTTGAACATGAACGGCAGCTATATATTCTAAGTTATTAGAAGATTTATGAAAAATATCGAACATGACATACCAAAGTTGTTATAAAACAACTTGTTTAAGTTTATTTTGTGTGCAGCACTAAAATAAGACAAATACTTAGCCACTGCAGCCCCAGTGATCATTCCATTATTTATATATTTGTATTTCCTTTGAAACACTATGGTATTTATCACATTCCTTTGGTTTTTTTATTATTTTGTATTTACAAGTAAACGTAGACTGTTGCTGTTGAAAAGAGCCTTTTCGGTATCGTGAAATCTTTTTCATGATACATAATATAATATTTAAGATATTCCAAATTTCAGCCCCGTCCAGTTTAGCGTATTGTTGAATACCTTATATCCTAGTATATTTCTATGAGAGTAAAATTAGCGTGTTGTGAAAAATACATATTTTTTCCTACTCTATTATTATCTAATTCTAAATGGTTAGTGTTCGTTTCTAAAATCAAATGTTTTGTAAAAAGCGTTTTCTTTAACTGTAATTAAAATTAGAACCATGAAGTGCCAGAAAATTATGAAAATCGATTATAAATCAGTATTATGGATTGCCTTGTACTTATTATTAAAAACTTATACACTTTTCTTTAGGTTAAGATTTAGCGAATCAGTAATTTATTACTTTTTAAACTAGATAACATTCCGAAAAAGAATCTTGTGTTATACTTTCAAGATGATGGTCAGTCACAAACGTTTCCGGAGTCTTCTATATACATTATTATGTTAATAATTATTATACGAGAATAATGTTACTTATTTTTCTAAATTAGTTGTAATATTTGGTCTGTAATGTACTGTGATTTCAAGCGCCTATATTAAAGAGCCTGTCTTGTCGTGCGTTACGTTAACATTTCTTTAGACGTTCTACTCATTTTAACAGAAATGTACCTAATATATTAAAATTTCATATTAGTGTTTATTAATGTATAGAAATAAAAGCAGCTAGTTATGAAGAAAAAAATCATACATTGATTTATAATTTTAGATATTGACAACGCCTTATTAGGATTTGTAGTGCCTTAATAAAGCCCTTATTGTTTATAGTAAACTAGTTATTACACTTGATATTATTTGTTACAATATCTAAGACGAGAATGACATTGTTAATATTATGTAATATTAAGCACATCACAATGGTAATCATCTTAAGTCTCAGTTGATGAAGTGAAATCTATTCTAATTTATTGTTTTATGTTCACATCATTTTTTATAAGGTATTATACCAAATATATTGTATTATTTCATATTTGTAAAATCACATTGTTAAGAACTGTTACAGAATATAGACTTGAAACTATTTGTGGTATTATTATGTTTTTGTGGGTGGTAGCAATGTTCCGTTTTCTGTTTGACTCGCTTTATGCATTGATACTTTGTTACTTACAGAGTGGCTCTTATGTAGGCTCTCTATGAGCCGAGTAATTTTACTCCAACTTTGTCATTACGGTGTGCAATATTTGACACTATTACATAAGCTCTCACTCAGGTCCATACATAGAACAGTCAGAAAGCTGAAGCAGGTCTGTTCCATAAGTATCGGATGAAAATGGAAACAAATGGGATCAGAAAAAGTACCTGTGGATGCCAATATGTAGTGCCACTTACAAATTGAGTGCTTAAATTTGATTATTTGAATCGTTTAACTTCTAAATTTAACCTGGACTTGGAATTTCTAATTTTAACCTATTGACCGCTATGCTTTAACCCCCGGCGAAAAAGAGGGGTGTTATAAGTTTGTAGTGTTTATCTGTGTGTCTGTCTGTGGCATCATAGCTCCTGAACGGATAAACCGATTTAGTTTTTTTTATTGTTTGAAAGGTGTTTTAATCGAGAGAGTTCTTAGCTATGTTTCAAGAAAATCTGCCCAGTCGTTTGAAGATCATAACCTCTTTTCTAGTTGATGACGAGATATAAAAGACTTCCACAGGTCTGATCGATTCGAAATCCTGTCAATGGGACAGGTTGTCAATGATATTACAAAAGTATGATAACCTTGGCGTGATGCGCAGGCATCGCCAGAATCCTGCAAGATACACGAATCAGCCAGAACAACTCCTCAACGTTGTACGGCATCTACCTTGTGTTCGGACTCATACGATGCGTCTTGACGAGCACATGCTAATACAATTGCGGTTAGGGTCATAATAACAATCGATAAAATTCGGCCGCATTTTCGGTTGTTTAATAGTAATACCGTATATAACGTTTAAAAACCAGGAAATAAAAGTTAAATTAAAAAACCCCCGACAACCAAAAACCTCTAAAAAGTAAAAAATTAATATGTGTGGGCCCTTTAAGTTTATTATAAGTTGTGGTAATATTTTCATCCAAGCGTCGTCGCGGCGGACTGCTAATGAAAACGCCAAACAGACGATGCGTATGCCTAGCAATAATTAATGTACGCTATTATAGAAAGGATAGCTGCTTTTAACCTATTTTCATTAGCCGCCCCCCGTCAGAATAGGGTTTATTTCTGGCGCCGTCGCAGCCCAAGATTGGGGGAGGGGGCGGGTCACCATGGGTGTCGAGGAATATTTTTAGGGAGGTACGTCACGTTGGTTTAGTGGTTGCAAATGCTACGGAGCTTGAAGTCCTGGGGGTCTACTCCGAAAATCCGAAGTATCGGCCGTTTCCTGACTATGGCTGACTAAGGTGAAAAAACAAAAAAAACGACTGTCAAAGAGATTAGTCAAAGGTCGGGTAAGGACTACCAATATTATACACCGTGGCATTTTAATCGTCTTAACGGCAGCCCACTTCATGTATCCAATGACTTAATCATTCATGAAGGATTTTTTTTTTATTAACATATAAATTTAAAAAAAAACAATATGACGCGAGCCTTGCGTTCCAAGGGCGTCGCGAAATGGAGCGCTCCGCCCAGAGCGGGAGAAGTTATTTGATAATTTCCCACCCCAAACAAAAAAAAAGGCTCGCACCGCGCTCATAACAGGGTGTTTCAAATTACGTCATGCGTCATAATGAATAATATTTTTTTTAAATGATTAAATGTTAATTTAAAAAAATACTTTCATGAAGAATAGTAGTCATTGGATACATGAAATGGGCTGCCGTTGTTGTAAGACGATTAAAATGCCACGGTGTATAGTGGTCTGATACTTTGGAAGTCAAGTAACGGCCGAACAGTCGCCAGATACTTATATATTCCCAGTTCGGGCAGTGGTATTAGGTTTTTCCATCAGGACATTTTCAAAAGTCTGGATTTGTGCACGGTTGATGGCAGTAGGCTCCCCTCCCTATTATATGGGACTTAAAACCTGACGAAATGTGGGTGCACTCTAAGTAGGTACACCTCTGTTTAACCGTTCGGGGATTAAAGGTGTGGTGTTATGTTAATTTTCATGTGCATATATCTCTGTTCTGTTTTCTTTTGACCATTATACAGAAAGAGAACTTTGTCGAGATATGAAGTTACAGCTGTTTAGGTTTTGGAAACCGACCTCATACAGTCTTTCAAACCTTGTAAACGAGCGGGTTGCCAAAATTTCCGAGTTTGCTTCACTCGCTCTTGCATCCTGCGGCTTTTTGAAGTGAAGACTTAGTCGAGCGATTTTTGGTAGGGAAAATCTTATGGGTTCGCGTCACTGACACGCTAATGTTAACAGTATATCTATTCATATACGAAATCTTTTAAGGGGTCATTGTACTCATCATTATGAACAACTTTTACTATGGGACCAAACCTGAAATCGCGAAAAAAAAAATCAGCTGTTCCCTACATTTGGACGAGTTATTCGAACATAAATGTAGGGAACAGCTGATTTTATGGAGCTAAGCGTATGCCGTGTTGCGATTGCTGTCGCTAGGAGTGCCGATAGATGTGAAAACTACAGTAATGTTAATAATTTTAATTTACAAACTGAACATTTTGGTATTACTACTAATTTTTAAAACAACGAGTGTGCTTTAGACCACACGACTTAAAGTAAAACTTACAAATAACTCTCTCTTTCTATCTTCACTAACTCAACTTCCGTTCGCTCTCGTTACGCAGTCACCAACTTACGCCCCAAGTCACGCGTGCGTAAAGAAGTTTTACTTCAAAAACACCGTTATTTAATCTTTTTAAGTTTTCGCTTCTGTCGGCAGATGGGGACTGCCTACACTGTAATTCAGCTCTAAGTAAATCTTTCAGGGTATCGACAGGTTGAATGATCTTGGTCAACGTCCTGACCCCCGTGACACCCCTCTCCCCGTTAGAGGTAACAAATGACATACGAGGTTACACTACTGCAACGTAGACTGCGTCATATCCTCTGTGCAGGTCCCCCAACCCCTTTATCAATACGCCAATGCCCTGTAGTCAACACGTTAGAAGGAGGCTTGTTCAAAAGAAGTATTTTCAAGTGTATTTATTTTTATTAATTACAATAAATTCAAACAATATAATATATAGACGAAGACGAAACTTATTTGTAGAATTCATATTCACTCTCATCCTTCTTGATGTTGTTTTTGTAACCCTTCTCGAAGTCCTTGGGCAGAACAATATACCTGAAAAGAAGTATGTCAGCCTGTTATAATGGTAAAAAGTACTGTGAATAAATAGGTTTTGATCTACTTATAGTATAAAAAAAACCATTGTGAGTGGTGGAAAATTAAATTAATATTCGTTCTAAAAGTTACTGTTTGGGGGGAGTGCTGCACCATATTATACAGGGTGGATTTTTGAGATGGGGCAGTAAGGGCACCTACCTTAACCGTTGTTGTAGTTACAGGAAAACGGTCTTAAGAGACTGTCCTTAACTTTTTGAGAAATTTTGATCTGCATTCACAGATTTTGAAAAAATGTACAGTCAACGGGAAAATGGATGATAGTCACAAAAACTTTTTTTATGCCAATCGATCCTGTTTCATATAGGGATCAAAAAACTCTATTGGACCAATTGAGGTATAAGTACTAGAAAAGTCATAAATCGCAAACAACTTTTCCTATACATTTCGTAGGAAATGAGACTCCAACTTAGTTTTTTTTCAAAATCTGTGAATGCTGATCAAAATTTCACAAAGTTATACAGTCACCTAAGACCGTTTTCCTGTAGCTACAATGGTTAAGGTAGCTGCCCTTACTGCCCCATCTCAAAAATCCACCCTGTTTATGCGTTTGAGTTAGTTCCATTTCTTTCATGTGGGCATTTTTTCTGAGTTGTATGGAATAAGTCATCAAAGTAATAATCAACATTTAGGTCTCACCTATTCTCTCGGACGGCGTGCATGCCAGCCTCTTGACAGATGGCATTGATGTCGGCACCAGACACGCGATCCGGTCGTGCCACGAACTCCTCCAAATCCACTTCTTCTGATAAGTTCATCTTAGCCGTGATCGTCGAGAAGATCAGACGCTTTTGACGCCTGTGGAAGTTCCATTACAAGTTAGGTTAGATTCACAGGATAAATGTCACATAACATCACCGCCTGTATTCCCTGGAGGGGTGTGCAAAGGACCAGATGTGTTTGATACACATCTATACACCTGTGTGCAAATGTGATTGTGAATAACACCTCAAAGGAGTGTATTTAAAAGTACACAAGGGTAAACTAGTGGTTATTTGACAGGCTGAAATTAATCTACGTATCATAGACATACATACATACATAAACTCATGCCTTCTTTCCATGGGGGTAGGCAGAAACTACAGAACGCCACCTGCTACGCTCCTTACATACTCCTTTTGCTTAGACATTTCCCACATTATATCGTAGACATTTGTGTCGATTATTATATGGTGAGATTTCTAGGTATATGGTAATTGCGTGTCGGTACTTGCCTGTCAGGTAGAGGGAACTCGATCTTCCTGTCAAGACGACCAGGTCTGAGAAGGGCAGGGTCCAGAGTATCAGCACGATTTGTTGCCATAATCACCTAAAACACAGTAAAATATATTAGCGAACCCGGAATAGGTAACAAATTTCTCATCAATTTATTCATCACTAGTGAGGGTGCCTTTGCTTCGCACGGTTTCTGCGATTTGACAAAATATCGCGATTTCTTTATTATAAGTAACTTTAATATTAATGTATTATACATAATATAGAGGTATGAGGAACAGGGTGTAAAGTTCACTCATAGAGAAGGGAGGATCCTCCGCCCAGACGAGTGTTGTGTCTGGTGGGCAACTGCCCAACGGTGATTGATATTTTTTTTGTTGATACGGACCTATTGCAGAGGGCTCCGGAGTGCCTTTTCTGCGTAACCGAGCGTTGGCGGGCCCAGAAGGGCCTCTCGTCGGGTTAAAGAAATATTTTAAGTAACACAGCTAAGGGCGTCCCATAGTGAGACTCGAACCTAGGCTTAGGGCGTTACTGGCTACTGTACAAGAGGGGACTTGTAGTATCGGTATATATTATTATTAGGGACATTTGTTAAAGCTACTTGCTCCGCGCGGGCGGGCGGGGGCAAGGGTCGGGGGGTGTCGTACTACTCTAGTTCGCAGTGGTGCTCGCCGTCGAGTATGGAATGTTTGTGAAGTGTTGATTGATTTGCGAGCTAACGACGACATCACTCTATACCAATAGAGTGATGTCGTCGTCTTTATCTGATAAGACATGTTTAGGGCAGCAACGATGATTGATGTCGGGACGTTGTATATACTCGTATACTAGTCGCGCGGTAAACTTTGCTTGCGCAATGCAGGATTCTTGCTTAGATCAAAATCCGTTGCGTAGTTTAAAATAACAACACGTCTGTGTCTGTGACCTCACAGATACGAAAAGCACTTAAGTATATAATCTATATAAATAAAATTGAATGGCTAAATGTGTTGCAAATCGCAAAACTCGAGAACGGCTGGGCCAATTCAGTTATTTTTTTTTCAAATATTCGTTGAAGTCGGAGGAAGGTTGTTATGAAGAGAGAAATTTGAAAACTGGTTGATGAAAGTGTTTTTTCTATGGGAATTTTGTATGAATTATTGAAATTTGAACAGGACAACGTCACTCTGGGGTCAGCTAGCATTATATAGATGTTACTGGTACCTTGACATTAGTGGTTTGATCAAAACCATCCATCTGGTTCAGCAGTTCAAGCAAGATTCTCTGTACTTCTCTGTCGGCACCAGTCTGTGCGTCAAATCTGGAACAAAACAAATGATTAACGTGTACCAAATTTCAACTTAATCGGTCCATTAGATTCGGAGCAGCATGCGGACAGGCAGTAACACGAGTGAACGAAATGGAACCCTTACCCGATAAGTGTTCACAGGGTGACAGTATTCATATACTGTCTATCTATAAAAACTGAAATAAAATACATACCTTTTAGTGGCGATAGCATCAATCTCGTCAATGAAGATGATGGCAGGGCTGTTCTCTTTAGCTAGACGGAACACATCTCGCACCATACGCGGCCCTTCGCCGAGATACTTCTGTACGAACTCGGAACCCACCACGCGGATAAACGCCGCTGAAAGAGGAGCATGGATGAAGTAATACATTTACTTATGAAATTAAAGATTCAACAAGTTGTCATTATTACAAAAAAAACGACATTCATTTTGATGGGCTTCAAAAATGAATTGGCAGCATTGTGAATAATTATACATCTTGTCCGTGAATATTGAGTTTTTGCTAAACTGGAAGTTTTTTCTTATGATCTTTAGAAAAAGAAAAGAAAGGAGAATCGGCAAAATGTATGGAAGTTTATCTAAGAACCAGGTAGGTAGGTATTTTAGTATGATTGAGAGCGGGCTCAATTACATGTGTCTTAACAAGTCCACAGATGTTATGTGTGGTTGTTATTGATCATGTAGATTATTTCATCCGAAAAAAAAAATACAATAAAATCATCTATCAATTGGATTTATGGTATGTAACTAACCTGTAGTATGATGAGCTACAGCTTTAGCTAACATAGTCTTGCCGCAGCCAGGAGGTCCGTACATGAGCACTCCCCGGGGAGGCTCGATACCGATCTGTCGGTACAGCTCTACATGTGTGAGTGGCAGTTCCACAGCCTCTCTGATCTCCTGTTTCTGTGTGTCCATGCCACCAATGTCGGAGTACTGCACATCGGGCTTCTCATCTGTTGAACATAAGTTGTTTCATAAAGGACAATGGCCATTTTGGACTACGAAAAACAAAAATTTGTTATATAGACTATTAAATGAATAACATTGTTAATGTAATCATTGAATATCATTCATTTATTTTTTTAATCAGGGGAAATAAGAGATATCGACTTCAAAAGTATAACTTTTGCGTATCAGAATGCTGGAAATATACCTTATTTTTAAACGCATTCGTAATTTTTACGTTCCTAGAGATGTTCATTAAATACCTTTTTAAAGTCTAAATCGATTTTTATTACTAAATCGAAATGATATTGCAGGAAATGTCATATAAATTCATGATAATTATGAAGCAGAATTTGATGTTACTGATAATTAAAGAGTTTTAATAAAGCAAATAAATTAATTAAACATAAGATTTTAATTTTGTTGCCTATCCATACTCTACATAATTAAAAGTGGAAAACATATGAATTTAAAATGCCACAGATTAAATATTTACCACATAACCCCAAAAAACAAAACGAAAAATGATAATTTTATTCAACTAAGTTAAATTAATATATTTTGTATTATTATTTATAAACAATTTTGCTTTCTCTTTTTCGCTTTAAGCCCATGGTTTTTTTGGCGTTTTTTCTTATGCTATGGTTGGCTATGGTTATGATAAAAATAAATATCTATGGTTACTGGTGACTGTTAATGAGAAGTTTACAATCTACTGTTATATTATTTTAGTGATGGCCATTCGTCAGGAATAATCTGTAAGAATGCATCAGTCAAGGTATCAGTGTTGTGCCTTAAGGTAGTATATTATTATGCAGGAACGCAGGCGTTCATTAATTCACTAAAAACGAAAAACTTCTCAAGCAAAGGGAAATTGCTACTGAAAGCTGCGGGTGTCGACCTCAGGAAGAGCTGCTTCTCATACGGACAACTGCATATCGCTTGCTCCCGCGTCACCAGTCCTGACTCTGTATATTTTGTCAGCTGAGACCCAAAACTACAATTATAGCATATGGGTAAGTTTTATAAAAATGTGTGTCTTACAACTTCCACATGAACAAAGTTGCAGGCAGAAGCTAGTTTTCTAATAAATCTTATAATCTATACTTACTTATAGCTTATGATTTGGAGTGAAACATGCACACCCAAAAATGTATTACCCTATTTCCAAATAGTATAATTGCATTGTAGAATCAAGTTCAAGTCAGGAACAAAATTAAAAAAAAAAAAATGCTACAATGAAGAGATAATGATACATACCAGCTTGCAACATAGAAATAGAGCTGTCGGCTTCGGGCGGCAACACATCTACAAGTGCATTGGAGTGTTTGTGCAGAGCCACTGATGCAGAGGGCTTCAACAGCTCTCTGTCAATTGTTGACAAGATGCGGACATAGTAGTTGGAGCCTGTAGTACTGCCAACTGTAGAAGAAAGAGAAGCCTTTAAAATATTTATTCAATCAAAGCTCAAATTCAAAGCATTTATTTCAGTTAAACCAATTACAGGCACTTTTGAACTGTCAAGGAGTTTGTCAGTCCAAAAGATGAAGCTAGTTGCCCATTCCAAAGCGTAGTTGGTACTTATGGAGAATAATGGGTAAGAAACGCCATGGACACTCTTTTAAATATATAGTAAATAAAAGGATATAAAATAAAGAGCAGTAAATCTCATTTAGCTGAACCGATGATGATAGTGTAAAATAATTAGACAATTTTTAGGTGCTTTTGGAGCTCAAAAATAATTTCTAACCTCTTTTTTTGAGGCTTTAGAGCACTCTGGGTTACTATGGCTAGCCTTATATGGTCAAACCTATTATTATAGCACAGTTCATACCATGCAACCTGCAGTGGCTGCCAGCATGCTAAAAATTGCACCATACTAGCACCCACTCTCATCTATTTTAATAATACTTTGACCGATACAAAATATTGTAAAACAGTTGTACCAATACAAAATATTGTAAAACATTTTAAAAGAGTAATGGTGGAGTTTCTTGCCCATTCTTCTCCATACGAAGCTACCTTTTGGAAGGGGCGACTAGAATCAATTCTATTTTATTTGTAAATTTTGACGTTCAAAAGTGCCAACTTTGACTTTGGCCAATATTATCCTTCTCTCGCTCAGATCCACAATTTTTTTCTTGCATACTTGACTATTCAGGAAATTATAAATTGTTGTGCATTCTTCAGACAAAGGTTGGCTTAATAAATAATTGATTTTATTATGAAGGCAATGTTCCAAGGGGTGTTTTCAAATCTTGGAATCAAACTAAGTTAACACTTTCACTTAACACTACATAGAATGCATACAAATAAGCATGCCTTAACCAGCATTTTCTAATATTTTAGCTCAATAAACAAGTCAATACCAACCTATGCCAGTATTTTGGTCCACAGCTTCCAGAAACTGTCCAATAACAAGTGGTACAGATTGTATGCGCTTCACTTCCTCTTGAGCATGGAGGTATTCTTTCTTCAGGTTCCTTTGTTCATCTTTTATGTACTCCTCTTGAACTTCCAAAAATTCTAGCATGCGTTGTAGTTTCTACAAATGTGAACATATAAGATAAGAATTTCTTTAATACTAAGAAGGAATGTCCTACTATGAGTGTAAATTCAATTTCGTTGTTTGGTCAACCTATTATTATTAGAGCAGTGTTTATGTAGATAGACATCTGCTCAGTAAAATAATGTGAAGACTGTTTAGCATACCTTGTATTTCGTGTAAAGATCCTCAGATTCCAATTCTTCAAAAGATTGTGGTCCAGCGAAAGGTAATCCCTTGGCATCAGTGACTTGATCATCCTGAAAGACAATGATTTATAGTAAAAAGTTAGCATAAAAATTGTAATTTCACCATTGTTGAATAACATTACCTTTTCCGGCAATATAATTCCAATTTCTTCCATTCTGATACTAAAAATTGGTTTGTAATTATTCTAAATCGGATAAAATTAAAAATACTAAGAACGCTCCTTGCTGTACTAGAAATATGTCAGCCAATTTCAGGACCAAGCAACATGACATTACAAATTATTTAGACTGAGAAAGAGGATACAGAATTAAAATAAAGAGTAAAAGAGATAGAAAATATAAAATGTACAAAATATTAGCAAGAGTCGGAACATGAACATCTATTCTTTAAGTCAAGTTGTCAACTTGTCAAACCTTCGAAACGCATCGTCACTTTACGTTCCTATTTAAGCATAGTAGTTTGAGTACTACATGGATCCAAGGGGCAAGGAACTTATAACTTGCATTGATCTAAATGAATGTGGCAAAATTAAGAACTATCTAGCATGAAAATCGAAAACTAGATTTGGCAGATTTTTTACATCTTTCTGAAAAGCAGCGCCGTCTCTGGCCGCCAGTCATCATGTTCATTTACGGTCAGCAACAAAAGTCAATAATTGATATAATGCTTCCATTTTTCAAATATAGTTTTTGAGATTAAAAAAAAAAAAAATGGAGTCGTGGTGGAATGGTGGTGGGTGGAGTGGAGTGGTGGTGGTGGCTTCGTGCGGTGACAGAGGCCCGAGACCGAGACGGAAGACAGAGCCAGGAGACCGAGTCCGTTAGTAGCAGGATGGAGACGCGAAACGGTGTCCGCCCCGGGACAGTAGAGTAGTACAGTACTGTCACGCGTCTCGCTCGAAAAGCTGAAAATACGTCCTGAACATACTGTTAGCAAAAATAAATGGTTTTTCAACAAATGATCTAAATGATCCTTCTTCGTGATTCGTTGATACGAACGAAGACCTTTGTTTACTTTTATAATAATTATATTATATCAAATCATCGTCTTCTTCCTCCAATACTAACTTGATAACAAGGCTTTCCATTACAATGTAAAATAATAACTTACAACAAATGTTGTATCGATGAAAGTTATCCTCCAACGACTACAAAATCTATCCCCCAAAGAAATTAGATTCTAAAACACACATGGAGGAGTTAACCAAACGAATTAGTAAGTCTGCATATGCCCTATAAAAACTTATCTCAGTGATGAGTGTGGACACTTTAGTCACAGCATATCATGGCTTGGTGGGTTCAGTTTTCAGATACGGTGTTATTTTTTTGGGAAGTTCAACAAACAGGGAAATAATCAAGAAAAAGTGTATCAGGACAATGTTTGGATTACAGGTCATAGATACATGTAAACCATTATTTATTCATTTTAAAATATTAACTCTTCCATCCTTATATATTTTTGAGGTTGCTGTATTTGATTTTTGAAGACTACTGAAAACTTGTTTAAAAAAATGTCAGTCATTAATAACTGAAGTCGACGGGTTAACAGTAGCTTATGCGTAACAAGGTCGAAATATGTGAAATAACTAACTGTGTTCAATCTACTTCTGTTGCTGACTGTATAAAAGAGAAAAGAAAATATAATAGATATTTTAAAATTATACTTGCGTGTGTATAAATCGTTATAATTTATTAAAATGATTGAATAAATTGAATAAAAATTATATTGATGATGCTAAATTAAATAATTGGTAACATAAAAACTCGTGAATGAATTTGTGAATTTTGTGATCTCACAACACTTTTGACTCAAAATTTAACCTCAAATTTGAATTGGAACAACCACTAACCAATACCTATTTTCATTTGTTAATTATTTATATTCAATATCTTCGTGTATTACACTGATAATTATTGCTAATAATTAAGTTCGCTTGTTTCACCAAATTGTTGAAATGGCATCTTCACCTGAGATGAGTGAGGCTGACCAAATCAAAACAGTAAGTCGATTTCATCATATAAAAATGTCATTATCACGTTAAATAAGTTACTTAGTTTTTATGTACTTAGTCCAAAGTCGGGCGGGCATAATTATGACCCGTATATCGCACTGGGTAAAGTGTATTGTGTTTAGTAAAGTAAGGATGTGCAATTTTTCTAAAGATAAGCATGTCTGGTCTCCTTTCAGTTCAAAGATTTCCTGGTCCAGTATAATAAGCTGTCTGAGTTATGCTTCAATGACTGCGTACATGACTTCACATCCAGAACGCTCAAGCCATCCGAGGTAATTGATTTAATAAATCAACATTTTAAGGAACTTTCTCATAGTTTCATCAGCATCATCAACAAAAAGTTTGAGCTTTCAACAGAATTAATTAGTTGTTTTAAAATGTTATATTGTACAAGGTTATAATTTCGAGCTAGCTCAAAATCTCATTCTGGAATGTGATCCTTCATCACTATTCATTGCACCTATATAATTTCATACAATGGCGTAAAGCTGAGCCGGAAGAAACATTTTTTTTTTTTATGTTTTGATAAAATTTACTTTTTTTTGTTTCAGGATAAATGTACACTGAACTGCATGGAGAAATATTTAAGAACAAACCAACGAGTTTCACAAAGATTCCACGAGTTTCAAATGCTTGCTAATGAGAATATGTTGGCTTTAGCACAGAAGACAGGTCAAAGTTAAGTTTAGTCATACATGATGTATTTATTTTATTTTGTTATAGATTTTTTGTCCTGGGTGTTAGAAAAATAAACTGTTGAACAAACCCCAGTAAATTTTATTTTAACCTTTCCCTAAAGGTGCCTACAGATTTTATTTTTCGCGATCAACACACATTGTGATCAAACAAAATCGACTAAATGTGTCTGCAACAGACAATCAATATTGGATTTTTCAATCAAATCTGCAAGAAGCTGACAGATCTTAATGATTGTCAAAAAAGACTGCATATTGCAGCAATAGTCAAAAATTGAGCAAATCTGTAGGTACCTTATTAAATGCAGTATTGAGATATACTTCTGTTCAGAATCTCATTGTGATCAATGTCATACATAACAAAGTTCAAATTCCACTGTAATGAACATTTATTTAATTTTGGGCCCTACCAATGGACTATGCAACTCTAAAGTTGATGATAGAGTAAGTGACAATGTATGTAAATTATCCGAGATTCTGAATTAGAGAATAGCTACTTCAAAAAACTTTTTTCAACACATTGCTCAAAAAATGCATTTACGAACCCTGTATACATTGTTCGAAAATTAAAAATTACGCACCATACAACGGAATGTGCGGTAAAATAGGTACTCTCATCTAAGTACATGATTTACCACACCCTCCGTTGTATAGCGCCGTGTGTATCCTTACGGGTTTTTTGTTAATTTCTTTATTAAATATATAATCATTCTACCAAGGAGTTTTAAATCACAAGAATAAATAAGCTGAATGATCAAACCTCCTTGGAAGCGCTTTTGCTCAAGAGTACTCAATACCTTTATCGATCGTTTATCTCACTTTAACATTAAGAGAAAATGAGACAAAAGATGTAGTACTAATTTTCCCCACGCGCACGTGGCGCCATTTGCAAATTCGCGCCCTTTTCATATTAGAAACGTCAAAGATTGTTGGCCATGCTGGACATAGGTCTCCCCCAAAGGGGGTTTTTTTATTTAATGATTTTTAATAATTTTATATCATGGAAGACTCGAAGAAATACTCCATCATTATCTTAAAATATTTTGATGGCTTGTTTCATTACCTATTTTACTGTTTTCTCGCAAATGTGTTGAAAAACTTTGTATGACACAGGTGCGGAAATTGGTATTTAAAAACTCGTGACTATGGTAAGCCTTCGACTCTACTCGTTTGTAAAACCCGACATAACGCAGTAGTATCATAAATAACTATTTCCTCACACAGGGTTAAACAGAGTGATAGATAATCTCTTTGAAGATTCTGTCCTGGTAAGTAATGTTAGGGTCAGCGCAAACAGAGCTTCGACTGCTCGAACGAGCGTGCGGTGTAAATAATAATATAATAATAATAATACGTAATAAACAATAATATGAATAGGTATAAATTGTGAACAATTTTAAGCTTTGTCTCTGTTGCTGCGAGGAACGGAAACGTAAGCTGCACGGACTATTCTACACTATTTTCAACTCTTATTTCGATTGTTTTTAAGTTCATTATCAAATAATAATCAATGGAAATTGCCCCTTCTAAACATATTGTTACTCCAATTTTATTGTATGCCGCAGGCAAGAAATTTGCAAAGTGGCTTTAGTCATTGCCACCGTAGCGTTAATCTAGTTTAACTCCAGCTATCCTACAAGTTCGATGTTAGTATGGTAATATTATGTCGCCGTAATGCCTTTAAAATCATTACAAAGTAGGTAGGTACTGCCGTCGGCGTCGTAACGACGAGATGACGATGAGACTAAATGCTCGTACAGACTGGCGCGATATCACGGGCGCGATAAGGGTCGCGTTGCTTGTCGCGCTCGCGATATCGCGCCAGTCTGCCTGATATATAATAATAATCACTATGTGCATACTAACTAATAAGAGAGCTAACAAGAAGAACTAACATAACTATGAAGAGTCGGGGGTGCCTGCGAATGTACGAGTAGGTATCTCTCTGGCCTCCGCATATGGTAGTAGTAGGAACCTTGGAGTTTTAGTTGGTAGGAGACCGACATACCCTCCGTTCTCCTCAGACTAGACGGAGGGTATGATGAGGATTCCCGCATCAAAAAAAATGCCAAATATTCATTTATTTCCGAGTTTTTACGCACGTGTACAAGGAAATCACCCGTTCAATTGGTAGGTACCGACTGGAAAATGAGTGAAGATTTCAGATTAGTCAAATTCCGTGTAGTGCACAATCGTATAACGTGTTCCTTGTCTATGACGATTTTGCAAACTTCTTCGATCCTGTAGTACTATCTACTTGTCGCTTCCAGTAGCTCTCCGATAATAGAAAAAATAAATGAAAATTGAAATTATAATGTGAGTTACTTATTTATTAAGTAAGATATATCTCTAAAAGTAGTACTTATTTGAAGTTAAATTTTAATATGATATATAATTCAATGTGTGAGCACCAATCCTTTACTGAGACTGCATTATAGTGTGTATTGTGTCAATTATGTAGGTATAAGTTGCTTCAGCCAAACAAGAAAATATATGGAATCCATACCTAAGTAAATATAAGGAACTATTAATATATTATAAATTTTATGTAATTTAGCAAGGCTTCTTACATATTCTCTGACTTGCACAGCATGCACATTATGCTTCTCTTCGGACATGGCTTCGGACACCTTTGGTCAGGCGGCGCAAAATCTAGTACAAAAGATGATTGAGAACTAGTATAATCGAAATGATAGTCATTATATTTCGCTTCCACGCTGTATTTAGCTGCTGGTTTTTTCGCTCCCTTTTCAGCGGGTCCAATAACCTCGGGCTCATCATAGTCAGTGTTAAGAACATATTTCAGTGGGTAGGGACCCGAAGGTGCATTACTAATGTTAGAAGGTTTGGTGCATATGCTGTAGTTTCCACCGTGCCTGACGATCCTTATGAGAACTTGCCCCCCACACGGGGGTTGTTTGGAGCAGGCTGGGTTCGATGGGCAGACAGAAAGGCACCTGGGAGGCATGCAGCTTGGTTTGTAGCACGGGCGGAAACACGCTGAAGTGCAAGTGCTGCATTCGCCAGCTTTGCCACAGTTGTGGGCGTCGATTTTCTTGAGAACTGGGCAGGAGATGTGACCTGGACGCCAGCCACACCTCAACTGAAAACATTAATTGTGTGCCTACTTTACACCTGTTTGGCGACTGTCAAGTATAACAAATAAAGCTAACTATTTTATGTTTCCTGCATTCAAAGTAGGAAACATTCTAAACAATACCTACGCAATAACGCAATCTATATATGAACTTACTTGATGTTCAGGGGCGTCTCTAGCGGTGTACAGCCATCCCATATGCTTGGGCACCGGTCCCGGTTTTACTTCCTCTCTGTCCAAGCATCTATGTTTAGGTAGATCGCATCGGCCCAAGCAACTCGCCGAAGATTTATTTGCTAAATAAAATAAAGTAATAATTGCATGAGCGAACCCTCCAGGAGGGCTCCCGGCACTGAACATGTTAAAAACAATTTTTAACATGTTCAGTGCCGGGAGCCCTCCTGGAGGGTTCACTCAAGTCACATATGGGATGCCGGGAGCAGTCGCGGAGGGCTAATTTTAAATATCCGTTTTTCTTAGCGAATACGGCATTATAAACTGTGAACATAGAATCAGTTGTATACTTGTATCTTTAGCAAGATTTAATAGTATTATAATCGTTGGTTTTGAAATACAAGCATTTTTATTTATATTTATATTCATATTTTATTTTTTAATTATAACTTGCTATGGCGGCATGGCATATGAGCTCTACGAAAAGTGGGTGGAGTCGAAAGTGTTAAGATAATAGGTATATGTCGACTTTTTCGTTGGTAACACTCCCATGCTCCCATAATAATATTATACTCTTTGCTCCCATGGTCCTAGCGGGTGAAAGAGGACGCGGATAATGTATCTGGTGGCATGGAAGTGCCCCCGCCATAGATATAAGTTTTATATTTCTATAGACCCCGCCAAGACGAGCCAAAAATAAAAAGCACTACCTACCTTTTCTCGAAGTGTTTCGTCGTATTTTCAAACCTTCATAGCTTCGACCTGGATAATGCTAGCGAGATCAAATTCTCAGGATAAGGATGTAGTTACAGAACAAATTATATGCATAATATAGATTTCTAAAACACACTAAGTTTAATTTGTCTAGCTTTTATACGTTGGATTTTATTAATACCTAAAAATACGTCTATTTCGTCACTGACAGACTGACTCACTCACTTATAAAAACTTTTAGGGCACTTCCCGAAGTCGAACTAAAGCTGAACTACCTTATACAGGTCCATACCAAGTCATTGATCGCGCCAGCGATGGCAAAACAATGACTTTGGTCATTAAGGGTAAAAAACGTCACTTTAGGAATAGATCGCGTCAACCTGGCTTACATGGAATACGCCAGTCCTACAGCCCTTGATCCTCTGACGAAACCAACAAAAACCACTCACTCATCCACATCAAAACCAAAACAGCCCGATTTATTTATTTATTTATCTCCTATTTCTGTATTCACCTCCAATACATGTAAGAGGAGACAGTTAGAATACCTTCCACCTATGTCCCCAAAGTATGTTAAGTAGGTACTCATCTATTATTAGTAAATTCTAAGGTGTGTTAAATCTTTTCCAATAGATACAACACTAAAGATTTAACCTATATCTCCGAAAAAAGACAGATTCATAAAAACGCTCGAAGTAGTTTGGTATTTTCCGATATAATTTTGGCCTACGGCTGTTATTAACGTCGAATACAGTAGAAATAGTATCAAAATTTTCAACAAATTCATTTATATATCACTATCCATCTTCGTTGCGTATGTCGGCACATACGTACATAAGTGATCCACATTTCGACCACCTGAATTTACGGGACCTTTTAACGTTTAACTGACCCCTTACTGTTGGTAAAACAGAAACCACCTTCTAAGAATGTTTAGGGGGCTGCCCCTAACAATTCTTAGGGGATCCCTTAAACTTAGGGATGTCGGTGAAAACGGACATTATTCTTAGTGGCTCTCTGACAAAATATCGAAAGCTTAGTATTATCAAGCTTAGGCACTTAATTCCATATATTAGGTATGTAGGAACCTACGACAGATGATGCTTACCTTTACCAGCCGCGTCTTTACAACAACAAGCCATATTTATAATTTATGGATCTGCAACAAAAACAAGACGAGGTCACACATATCAAACATAAAAATGTATTAAGTCCTATAATGTTACCTAATTTCGTTAGCATCTTCAATAGGATCATTATAGATCATTTGGTAAGTAACAAAAGGATCACGATACATAGACACTGGAGACTCGTCCCTCCAAAAATGTAAACCGAGTTCACAAACCAAATTGCCCTGCAATAGGTTATGTTCAATCTGGCAGGTAGGTACAGTGGTTTAATATGAGCTATGGATTTACTTACTTACTTTTTGGAGACGGGAAACAGGACATTATTTAGGTTTATTTGTGTGATCCATTGGATGGATAGGTATTTATTTCAAATTACTGTTTGCGTTGCACTAGGTAAAATATCCCATACCTACTTGAGTTACATGACTTTGCTTTTGAAACTGCAGGTGACATAATGGCATGTCGAAAATCCCAAAGATTTTCGTTCTTCGAACGTATACATTTTTTTACCGGACTTTAAAACAATGCAAACTTTTTTATTCCCAAGAATGAAATAAATAATAATGGAAAAAAAGTATTTCTATACAGCGTGCACGTGTTTCGTAGGTATCTATTTTAGCATAATAGCGATCAGCGTGAACGATAGTCGCGTATGGTGGTTCACACATTCAGGGCATGTATTTAATTAAGTTTTATTTTATAGGTCATCCAAAAGTATAACACATTGTGGAATGTTGAGTACCTCGGAAGCTATGCATTGTGGGGTGCCTATTGTGGGGTTCCACTGTTCGGAGACTAGTACGCAAATGTACAGTCGGCTGTTGAAAGTGGTTTATGAGCCACTGTTGACATTCTTGCTCTTAATCATCGTGTGATGGAAGATGCCCTCTTCTCTGTATTGTATTCTTGAAGAGAAGTGAATTATCAATAGTTAATCTCTTAGTCTTATGTGGCAGCTTAGTAAAGTGTAACCAATGGAATTTGCTTACAAATTGATAAATTACTACACACCAGTAACAAAATAAAAGTACCGAAGAGATTCAATTACCTACTATGTAAAAACGTATCAAACCTCAACGTGGTTCAATAATAAACCTTAAAATGTCATAATTGCTGTTGAACAGTAAAAAAATATTTTTGTGTTTTCAGATACAAAAAGAAGGCAAAGGAATTGTCTCCAGTCTGGAAGGACAGGCCACTATCCCCGATGGATACAGCGATATTCTGGATTGAATATGTAGCCAGATATAAAGGAGCAGTCGACTTGAAGCCGCCGACTGTTAACATACCACTCTATCAATACTCGATGCTTGATGTTATTTTTGTCGTGGGATCAGTTTTTATCTTAATACTATTTAGAGGAGTTCAATTAGTATCATTGGTCATAAAAACGAAAGAGAGTGTTATGAAAGTCAAAAGAAAAAAGAATGAATAGACAGGAAGAACCGTGGAAGAACAGTAGGTAATATAAGAACTTTGAACAATTTAGGTCAAGAAGACAAGAATTTAATGTTAAAACTCCTTTATAAAGCAAATGTCATTTACATTAAAGAAAAGATCAGCAAAATTAATATGTACGGAACTGTTATTTTCATTTCCCCCGTCTTTTATCAGAAGTAGATAAAGGTTACTTATTATTATTTTAAACTAGAAGTACCAATTTTTGGTGAAATTACTCCATATTGAACAATTTCAATGCACATGTTTTATCTGGTTTAACTATAAGCTGTTAAGCAACTTGACTTTGATTGTGTCATGCTTCAAGCAATACATTGTTGTACTTGTTTTTGTCGGTTGTTTAAAATAATGTTGACTGATTTTTTGTTACACTAAAAAGCTAAGGCTGTAGGCTTTTTAGTGTAACCTCAATCTTTCCTCAATGCCGTATGGTTTAAGTAAAAATTTGATTAAATTGCAAAAATCCTAGATATGCGTTTTTATTACTGCACTTAAGTGTAGGTAGTGTTCGGTTAGGTTAGCCGTTAGCGTTAAACAAATAAATACTTCCTTATAGATGTAAAGCATGATTTATTCATACAACGTCTCTGAGATTTCAAAATAATACAACTTTCGGGGCTTGTTAAAATGGTCTTAACTACATTTTTAGACCTTTGTATTCTTCTTATGCGTATGAAGTTTCATTAAAATCGGTTCAGTCATTTCGAAAAACAAGGGCTTGAAAGTTTGTATGAAATGCCGTACGTCGTATACGCTCTTAAATACAGATATTCATCCAAAACCGTTACATCCGAAGCTGACCCGCACAACAATGTGTTTGAAAAAAAAAATAATAGGTAATCAATCATTGTGCTTTGGTAAAACTGCAGAAAATCAGACCAATCTACCAAATTTCTAGAGGCACCATCGCTCTTGACTTAAATTCGTTAGCAACTGAAATCATAAGGCATCACCATTTCGCGGTCGATAGATTAATGTTCATAGCCAGATACCCATCAGATTCTTTGTGGCCAACTGGCGTCGCGCAGTTTGGTTTAAAAAAAATGTTCATATTATTTTTATTCTTTGTAGTTAGTTGTGCTGGTTACAAAATACTAGCTATATTTCCACATAATGGACGGAGTCATAACATATATTTTATGGCACTAGTTGAAGAATTAGCGACGAGGCAGCATGATGTGACAGTGATTAACAATCACCCTGTGCCGGCACTGCCTACCCTGCGTCAAATTTCCCTACAGGATAAAGAAAACGCTAGTGATCATGATGTTAATATAGAAAACCGTCTGAGATTCCTTTCTACATCGGACTTTTCAAAAGCATACAAAGGAGCTCGGGCATGTCAATTACAGGCAAACACAAGTTGTAAAAAACTGATTAACAATCGAGAAGTACAAGAGCTAATAACTTCGGCGGCACATTTCGATGTGGTAATAGTTGAACAATTTGTGACGGACTGTGGCTTGGCTGTTGCCTACAAGTTGAATGCGTCCACAATAGGAATCACCACTCATATTCTGATGCCATGGACCTACTCTAGGTTAGGTGCACCTAACAATCCAGCGTATGTACCGAACCGCGTTATTGGTTACGGAGCAAAGCCAAACTTATGGAATAAAATAAAGAGTGCTATAATAAACTTTGGAATGAATGTGTACTATACACATGTGACACAGAGAATTGACCAGGAGATTGTGAATGAAGTGTATCCCGATACACCACTCTTAGAAGACCTTGGCAAAAATATGTCTTTAATAATGATAAATCAGTATTTTTCATTAACTGGTCCACGTTTATATAGCTCTAATGTTGTTGAAGTTGGTGGCATGCATATAAAAGAAAATGATCAAATAGAAAATGAGGTTTGTGAAAATTATCAAAATCAAAGATTTCATTCAAGTATTTATTGATGTAAAATGAAAAGTCCTTATGACCGATTACGTTGGGTTAGTGCTCTATACAAACATATTCCAATGTTACAGGGTTTACAAAAGTTTTTGGATAATGCAAATAGCAGCGTGATTTATATTAGTTTTGGAACTGTAGCATCGAATTTCCCTCGCAAAATAACAAATGAAATAAAAAAAGTTACTGAAAAGGGAAACAATATGCTATTTGTTTGGAAAACAGATCTCACAGATTGGGTTCCACCTCGCAATGTGTTCATAGGGAAATGGATGCCACAAAAAGCTATCTTATGTGAGTCTTATATTATGTATTTTGAGTGATTTTGTACCGACTTACCTATATTGCGATACAATTTAACTGTTGTATAATTTCGAAGATATTAAATATTGCAATAGTAAAAAACCTTACAGTTTTTGATTGCTATATCTTGGTTTTTAACTCAATAAGCTGGGGCATATGAATTTAATTATATCTGCTTTCTTAGGTCATCAAAAAGTGGTTGCATTTATAACACATTATGGAATGTTAAGTACCTCGGAAGCTTTGCATTGTGGGGTGCCTATTGTGGGGGTACCATTGTTTGGAGACCAGTACGCGAATGCACAGTCGGCTGTTGAAAGTGGTTTGGGAGTTATAGTTGACATTTTTACTCTTAATCAACATGCGCTGGAAGATGCTTTAAATATTATCCTTCAAGAGAAGTAAGTTAGTGAAATATTGTATTATATCATAGTAAATCTCTTTGCCTTACTCAATAACTTCGTAACGTTTAAGTCAGTGCTCATATACACACGAGCGGCACATTGCCAATGGCCGAGGCAACTGCAGCCGTCAACAAACACTTAATATATTACTGAATACCCACCGACCGACATCATCGCATACCATCAGGTGAGATAGTGGTCAAACGTGAAACTTTAAATAAAAACAAATTATTAAATATAAAAACAAAGTCTGAGGCAAATTTTAAGGCGTTTCCTCCGACTGCATTTATTTATTTTTGGTACTTAAAGGATACTGGTTTACTGTTCATCTTGTTTCCATCCTTTCAGTTCATGTTTTGCAGTCGGGTTTTTTGTTTTTTTTTAATAATTTGTTTTATTTTAAACTTTTTAGTGTTATTATTGAACAAATTGTTCAGTTAAGTATTGTTCGTTTAGCTTATAGCAAGATAGGATAGGATAGGTTTTAGAAAAGACTAGCTTCTGCCCGCGACTTCAGTGGACTTGTTTTAGTGGTCGGAAGTGCTACTGTTGAGTATGAGGTCCTAGGTTTGATTCCGGTCAGAGGTCGGTCAGGCAGTGTTATTGGGTTTTCCATCTGAAATTTCCCAGTAACAGTCCGATGTCTGGGTTGGTGCCCGGTTAGTGGCAATAGGCTCGCCCCCTATTCATGGGACCTAAACATAACTGGCAAAATGTGCCGTACTAAGTACACCTCTGCCGAACCCTTCGGGGAATACAGGCTGTTATTTTATTTTTATAAGAATTCCCTGTATGCTACGTTTGTAGTTTTGATCTCAACAGCCAAAATATATACGCGACACTAGGTAGCACAATTTCTTTGTCGGAGCCTGTCACGCCCGCAATATCGAGTGAGTCTGAAAGAGCCTTTAACTGACTAACGTCCATTAAATATTTGCATGACATCAGTATACGGTGGAATATGACTTTGCACTGAATTGTATACACCTTTTGTACCCATTTGTACACATTTATGCAAATAAACGATTTTGATGGGAAACGCTTTTTGCTATTTCTGAGTTTTGTAGCGGCCAGTCTATTCTTTATAAAAAACCGGCCAAGTGCGTGTCGGACCACGCACAATGACCGTAGGTTGGATGAATTTATCCCATCAAAATATGTCGCATGAATGGCCGTATTTTTTTATTGCGTTGACTTGAAGGATGATTTTTTTTGAGCTTTTAGGTACCGTAGACCTTCATATTTGATATTGATTTCAACTTGATACCTCCCCGCGTTCCTGAGAAAAATGGTATTGACAGACAGACAGACGGACGGACGGACAGACAACGAAGTGATCCTATGAGGGTTTCGGTTTTCTTTTCGTTGGCGCCATCTTGCGTTTGGATTTTGACACACATTATCGTCGTCAGCAAAATTTGCAAATTTTGTTGGTGCCATCTTGAATTTTGATTTTGACCCCAGTTTTGTTATCAGAGACCTCGAAAACATGAAAACCACGCAAAAATCATCACAAAATCACGACAACCATCTTTTTGTGCAAGTAAGTTCGCGCAAGTGTCTTTAGTGGAAATGTCATTCACGCAAGTGTACTAGATCCGATGTATTCAACCACAGTTGGTCTAACTCTCTTATAAGAATCAGGATCTATTGGATTTTTTTTTTGTGAAAATATCTCATTATGAAGATTAAATAAAATATCTCAAAATTTTAAGGACAGTTTCCTCAGACCGATTTCGCGTTATTATGTAGCTACAGTTAAGATTTACTTCCCCATCTTAAAAATCCACCGTGCATATGTCATGATGATTGACTGCTTGGTCCCATAAAGATATAGCGTAATGATAATCATTTAAACGATTAAATCTATACCTATCTGCAATGTTCTAACCGTTTGGCTCTTTTTACAATTTACTGTAAACCATAGAAGAATACAAACATAATACAATATTACTTATCCCCCATAATAAATAGGGTGATAAAGTAAATATAGCCTACCGGGTGACCAGACTTATAGGTAGTATTATGCAAAATTTGAACAGAATCTATCCATTAAAATTTTCGTGATGCTGGAACATACATTCAGACAAACAGACAAAAATTATAAAAACTATATTTTCGGCATTAAAATCGATTCCAAACCTCATAGCAATTGCTTTTTTCAAAAATATTCAATGTACAAATTTTGATTTCCCTACCATTTTGTTATTGTATAGAAAATGTACTTTTTGTAGTTTGAGTCAAAATAGTAGCTAAAAAGTGTTGTAATATATTTGGAATTGGCTTTTTACTAGCTTTTATTTGATACCCATATTATTAAAATCACAAAATATATTTTTTTATTCCTTCTGTCTTTTTTGATTCGCAGATGCCATGTGAAAATTTTATACCCTATGACACTTCTGCAATTAAAACGAATCTAACGATACCTCATATGTTAAAATCCATCAAGCCGTTTAGGCTACAGAGCGTGCCAAAGAAATAGACATACATACATACATAATACACTCGAAAAACATAACCCTCCTTCTGAGGCAGTCGGGTAATAATAATAAAAGAATGCACCAACTGTAAACAAAAGAACAGGGCCTCAAGTCTGCTATTACAATAGTGTCAGAATGGTCGATCATTGATTTCATAATTGTTAATTTTGACAAGTTTGGTAATCTACTATTATAGGTAATGGCGTCATTATGACTTTCCAATGGTCGGCCACTGACACTACATTGAAAAAAAATGCAAAGAAAATGATCGACCATTATGAATTTACCAGATTACGAACTTTTAGCAAAATGACAATGGCATGACAATGGGATCGTGTTGGAATGACTGAATTTATAAAAATAGCAGACTTGGGCCCCAGGACTCACGGATTCAGTTTATTTTAGTAGAAAACTTATCCAACTATTACGACGAGATCCGTTATGATTAAATATGTAATTTAGTGTCATACATATTATTGTTAAGTACGCTGCTAAACATACTTTTTTTTGTTTTCTCAGATACCAAAAGAAAGCAAAGGAATTGTCCCGAGTCTGGAAGGACAGGCCATTATCCCCAATGGATACAGCGATATTCTGGATTGAATATGTAGCCAGAAATAAAGGAGCAGTCGACTTGAAGCCGCCGACTGTGGACATGCCAATCTATCAATACTTGATGCTTGATGCTATTTTTGTCGCAGGATTAGTCCTTATGTTAATATTATTTATTTTATTTAAGGTAGTATCGGTGATTATTAAAAAATCATCGACACTGAAGAGTGCCAAGAAAGAAAATTAGACAGGAACATTTTTAATTGAATTTTAAAATAATTTCTTTGACTTTACAAAAGTGAGTTTTTGTGTTAACCTTAAATCTGAAAAGGGGTATTTGTACTTCTCATTATGAACGACTTTAACTAAGGGACCAATATTGAAATAGCGAAAAAAAAATGTGATGTTTCATACATTAATTGTCCACCTAAATCGACAATACAGTAGTAGATTTAAAAAATATAGCTTCATTATAACAGCTATGAGTGTTTTTTTTCGCTTAAATAGCTGGGTGCGTTTCGAGCCTATAATATCCTGTAGAGATATCATATCAAGGAGCAAAATGTTAGTTAAGCATTTCTCAATAAGAAAGCAATGAAACATGAGAAATATTCTCTTACTACATACATACGTACAAACTCACGCCTTCTTATCGTAGGGGTAGGCAGAGACGACAGAACGCCACCTGCTACAATCCTTACTCTATACTCTAACTCTCTACTCTTATTCTCTCTCTCTACACTAATAACTGCCTCAATGTAACTATTACGTTATTCATTTGTTACATACTTACACACTCCCTTATTATGGGCACCACAAAATTATGTACCCGACAATGCTGGGGTCGATCTGTCATCACTGTCTATATTATTGTCAATAAGCGTGATATAGTGGTGATAGATCGACTGGAGCGTCGCATAATGATTGCCGATGTTACAACGCCTTTTGACGGGAATCTGGTGAAACCTAAGGAAAAAATCACATGCTCTAGCTTGATACAGAACGCAGTTCTTCTCGATATTATAAATTGTGAGGAGGAAAAATAAATAAAAAAATGATTTATATCAGAATCAGAATATATAAAAAAAAAACAAAAATATTAAAACTCCACGTAGGCTTCATACAAATAATAATTATTAACATCTTGATTTCTTAGCTTCTGCCCGCGACTTCGTTCGCGTGGAAGTCGTACTCGTACGACGGCTACACATCAAGCTATACAGGATGTCAGCGTATACTGGATATGTATAGCTTGATGTGTAGCCGTGTGTACCACAGGTTTGCAAAGCAGTCGTCGGACTACTAAGCTATTGACTTTATTGAAAGTTGACGAAAATGGCCATTCGTAAATATATCATGACTCATGATTGACTGCTTAGCTCCATAAAGGTATAGCGTGATGATAATCATTTAAACGGTTATATGCAAACGGGTCTCCATTCTCACTAGATGATGACATTTTCACTGTTGTAAAATAAATTACGGTCACCAATTCAATTTGTAATTAGAGAAAAAAATCTAAAGATTGCAATGCCTTTTTAGGGTTCCGTACCTCAAAAGGAAAAACGGAACCCATAAAGTCTGTCAAGACCCTTTTTCTCAGGAACGCGTGGAGGTATCAAGTTGAAATTAATATCAAATACAAAAGTCTACGGTCCCTTGGAGCTCTAAAAAATCAAGCTTCTAAGTCAACGCAATAAAAAAATACGGCGATATAGGACATATTTTGATACTCGGAAATAAATCAAAACCGATAGGGTACTTCCCGTTGACCTGCAAGGTCTCACAGCACAAATAAAGGAAAAAGTCTGAAAACCTTTCATTTGTAGTTTCATCACATTAAAAAAAAATGTTTTTGGGATAAATTTATCCCAACTACGGAACCTTCATTGCGCATGGTCCGACACGCACTTGGCCGGTTTTTTTTAATTTATTGTGCAACCAAGAAACATTTATACCGTCCTACGGCGAGGTCGCAAAGCAATGCACGCATTCTACCGAAGAGATCGTCGCTTTTAGTTCCATTTTCGAAAATAAAATATTCTTTTTTTATGAAACAGTAATAAGTCGAGTCTTTATTCATGATTATTTTACAGAAGAGCCCTCTTACATTTTCATTACAAAATACGCGTAAATGGATGATTTCCTCGTTGAAATTGAATACTATTCGTTGGTTCGTATAAATAATAATTACTTGGTAAATATAGTTCGTTTTCTCTTCTAAAATAGTAATAAAGCGATTTTTTAATTATTTATTTACTTATTTAGCAATAATCGTTCTCCTGATGCATGTTTAGGCAAAAATCATGGAGAGCTGATTTGAGAGCTCTAATTTGTAGATTTTATTGAATATAATCCATCTAAATGGTGTGTCTTTCACCTATTACGGTACCTATTATTTTAAAGAAATACGAGTAGGTCATTGAAAAGTAATGAATACATATTTTTTGTCAACCCATGCTATGCCTGACAAGCCAAATAAATTATCTTTATCTTATCTTATCTAAGTAAGTATTTTGCTCTAGCGTGCACCGTTTTATTTCATATTAGTTTAGAATGCAGCTGTTAACGAGAACGATAGATACTCCCAAGTTATTGCGTTCAATTCTTCCCAGACCGTTTTATTACAACAAATCTCAGTGAACTGGCGTTGTTTGTAGATCACTAAAGTCCGTGTGCGGTAATAGAACACATTCATCATTTTCACTTTAAGTTTTAGGTAGGTACCTATTCTGAATAGGTAGCAAAACCTAGATTTTAAAATGAAGATATTTATAATACTAGTGTTGTACTGTATTGTTAAATGTGATAGTTTCAAAATACTGGCTATATTTCCGCATAATGGACGAAGTCACCACATATTTTTTACGGTATTAGTTGAAGAATTAGCTAAGAGGCAACATGATGTGACAGTGATCAACTACCACAATGTGCCAGCATTACCTACCCTACGTCAAATTTCCCTACAGGATAAAGAAAATGATAGTGATCAAGTAAATATCGAAGAACATCTGAAAATCCTTTCCAGATCAGATTTTTCAGTAGCATACGAGGAAGCTCACGGGTGCGGAGATTTAGCGAACACGAATTGTAAAAAACTGATGAATAATAGAGAAGTGCAAGAGCTAATAACATCGGCGGCACATTTCGATGTGGTAATAGTAGAGCAATTTGTGACGGACTGTGGCTTGGCTGTTGCCTACAAGTTGAATGCACCCGCAATAGGAATGACCAGTCATATTCTTTTCCCATGGACCTACTCAAGGATAGGTGCTCCTAACAATCCAGCATATGTACCTAATCACTTTTTTGCTTCCGGAACAAAACCTAACATCTGGAATAAAATAAAGAGTGCTATAATAAACTTCGGTATGAATACCTACTATACACATGTGACACAGAGAATTGATCAGGAGATTGTGAATGAAGTGTATCCCGATATCCCACACTTAGAGGAGCTTGGGAAAAATATGTCTTTAATAATGATAAATCAGTATTTTCCTTTAACTGGTCCACGTTTATATAGCTCTAATGTAATAGAAATTGGTGGCATGCATATAGAAGAAAATGTTCAAATAGAAGATAAGGTTTGTGATCTCAATTACTCTCAGTCACCGAATAGCTGATGTTGATTCTGTAGTTGTGGATGATCAAAGGTAAACCTTTGCTCAAAATATTTATTATGTAGAAAGTGTAGTGCTAATGATAGACTACATAATTATCTTAGGTACTCTAATTATTTCAACTATTGTTACAGGGTTTACAAAAGTTTTTGGATAATGCAAACAAAGGTGTGGTTTATATTAGTTTTGGAACTGTAGCATCGAATGTCTCTCGCAAAATAACAAATGAAATAAAAAAGCTTGTTGAAAAGGAGAATAGCAACACGCTATTTGTTTGGAAAGCAGATCTCACAGGCTGGATACCACCAAGCAACGTGTTCATAGGGAAATGGATGCCACAAAAAGCTATCTTATGTGAGTCTGATTTAATTGAGATTCTTATGTGTTTGTAATTAAATTGCGATAGATTTTAATAATTATTATAATAACTTCATAAATAGGAATTACTATCGAGTTAAACTTCAGCTCATTATTTTTATATCTCGACGTCTAAATCAATAAGCAGGGAAATGTTCAGTATTTAATTATTTATGTCCCTTTTCTAGGCCATCCGAAAGTGATTGCATTTATAACTCATTCTGGAATGTTGGGTACCTCGGAGGCTGTACATTGTGGAGTGCCTATTGTAGGTATACCACTATTTGGAGAACAATACTCAAATGCACAGTCGGCTGTTGAAAGTGGATTAGGAGTTTCTGTTGACGTTTTAACTCTTAGTAAACGTGTGCTTGAAGATTCTTTAAATATAGTTCTTCAAGATAAGTAAGTATGATATTGCTTCATTGTTTTATTATTTAGCAGCCTTGGTATCGAAATTTTGTAACCAAAATAAAAGGATTGAAGAAATGCAATCATAATCAGAGGCGAACTTTACCTAGGGCCAACCAGGCGCGGGCCTAGGGCGGCCAGATATTAGGGGCATCCAACCTGCGTCTGCGGCTGGTGATATCTCAACTCAGTAAATAATAGAGTGATGACAGCTAATTAAATAGTGATGAAAACATACGATTTCTAACCGAAGAAATAAAAATGGTTATTAAATTGACCGCAATGTTTGTATCATCTTTACGCTGCAAAATAGCAGAAAGAAGGGCTACTAGTAAACGGCCTAGGGTGGCCGATATTGCTTGTCCGACTCTGATCTTAATTGTTTGTAAAAAACGTATTGGTACAAAGGGTCACTAAAATTATATTTAAATCATAAAACCATTGCTTAACAGTGAAACAATATTCATAATGTTTTTTCAGATACCAAGAGAGAGCAAAGGAATTGTCACGAGTCTGGAAGGACAGGCTGCTATCACCGATGGATACAGCAATATTCTGGATTGAATATGTAGCCAGAAATAAAGGAGCAGTCAACTTGAAGCCGCCGACTGTTGACATGCCACTCTATCAATACTTGATGCTTGATGCTATTTTTGTTGCAGGATCAGTTTTAACGGTAATACTTTTTATAGGAGTTAAATTAGTCTCATTGGCTTTATCATTGTTTATAAAGAAAACACCAACAAAGAAGAGTTTAAAGAAAGAAAATAATAAAAAGAATAAATAGGTAAGAAAAAAAATGGTCATAAAAGAATTTGTAACAATTTAGCTATTGTTGTTTATTTATTTTAAATTCGAATAAAGAACAGTCGAAAAATACGTATAATTTTTATTTTTTCCGCTCTAGTTTCAGATGAAAAGTATTGAAGAATAATGAATGATCCTGACTCTTCTTAAATAAAAATTCTATTGTGGTACCGTATCGTACGCACCTTATGAATTATGAGCGATGGGTCTTTTTTTTATTTTGTGTTTTAGGTTGGTTTGTGCTGAACCTATAGATATAGAGAGCGAAACGTGATCACCGAAATGTTCTCCGAGTGGGGTGAATATGGTTGTCTCAGTCTTTCGAATTGCACATTTTAACAATGTCGCGAAGCTAAGATACTTGATTTCTTCTCGTCCTCTTGCTCGGCTTTCTCGAGGACCTTGTAAAAGCCGAGAATGGTAAGTTATGCGGGGCTGTTATACCCACAATCAATGCGAGACGTTTCAATCGATCTATCACCACTGTTTCAGACGTATTGGTTACAATAGCCCAGTCAGTGATGATAGATATCGATCTATCATCACTGATCGGCCAGGACAATGAATTGTCCCTTTTGGAGAACTGGGTTGGGCATATATCAGCGGTACGGCACTTCCGATTTCTCATAAATGTATTTTAAAGCAAGTTTCTGATGGATAATCGTGACTACAAGGTACTTGTACCTATGCAATTATTCTTCATTAACTTGACGATTACATCCAGAGAGACTGTGTTGGACTGATTTCCTAGACGGTGGACCGACAGATATATCCGGTAGTGATTTGCCATCATAACTTTTTCCATAATCACACCGACAAAACTTTCATCAGATTAGAACCGACAGTTAATTTAGTTTCACCAAAGGGGTCACCTAAATGCAGCCAGGACACGAGCTCAATGAAGTCTACATCGGGCGCGGAAAAAGCATCTGTAAAGCCTGCGTGCGTCGTGTGTGTAATCTTAAATGTGTTTTCAGTATTATTATAATTTAACCAGAGTAAGTGTTTTCGTACAAACGTTTCAATAATAAAAAATAAAAAACATATAAGCTTGAATGAAAAAAATACAAAAACACTGAATGCTACTAATTGTGTTAAATTACATTAATTATCTTAAAACTATATTAGTCATGACCATGATACAATCAATTAATGCGCTAGTAACATGCACTCCAAATAAATAATTGAAAAAAAATTAAAATGAAAATACAAATGAAATAAATAGTAACAAATAAATTAAAATGAAAATCAAATGAAATAAATAGTAACAAATAAATTAAAAATGAAAATAAATGAAAATAAATAGTTACAAATAAATTAAAAATGAAAATAAATAGTTACAAATAAATTAAAATTGAAAATAAATTAAAATAAATAGTTACAAATAAATTAAAATTAAAATAAATGATTGAAAATAAATTAAAATTAAATTGAAATAAATGATTTAAAATAAATTGAAATAAATAATTTAAAATAAATTGAAATACACGAATTCATCAGGCCACATGAAGCCTGATGAGTTTTCCCACTGCTGCCGACACTGGTCTATCTGCAATCATCTTTAGGATTCCGTTGCCGTCGAATTTGGCGAAATACTGAGGCTGACTTTTTGCGCATTACAGCGTAAAAGTCATCCACCCTCGCGTCGGCAAACATGCCCGGTGCACTGCAAAATCGAGGTAGTCGTACCAGAATCCTAAAGGCGTAGTTATACTGTACTTTGAGAGCATTGTAGACCCGCTGCGTGTAGTTGGTCCATAGGGCGCTGGTGTAAAAACTTTGGCAGTAGGATCTGAAAAAAGTTACCTTTACTTGTGCGGTACACTTCGAAAACCTATGTACCAACATATTAGCGCACCGACAATGCTCTCCGCTCTCTCTCAAAATCTGCGCCATCATGTAGGGTTTCGGTCACAACATACCCTAGATACCTAAACTGAGGAACCCGAGTCAAACATACCCCGTTGAGATACACTGCTGGTATATGCTGAGGTTGTTTATTTTTACCTCTGATGAGCATATACTCACTCTTTCTATCGTTGCACTTTAAGCCGTGACTCTCAGCGTAGGCCTCACAGATCTTCAACAGCTTCCTTAGCCCTCCGACAGATTGACTTAGCAGAAAATATAAACTGCCTAATGTGGTATCTACTGTGTCTGTGAGTTAATATTGATAAACTAACTGAAGTCATTAGGCAATTATCATAATTAAGACGCTGTCAACAGCTAAAGCACGGTCACTGTCAGACTGCGTATAAAAGAAACAGAAGGGCGATGACACAAACACACGTTGATATTTAATACAGATATTTTGGATTGAAACTCAAAGTAAAGGGTTACTTTACCGTTCATTTCTTTCGAGATTTTTTTCCTAAACGTGTTTTGGTAACAACCAAGTTCTGAGAAATATGTTAAAGAAGAACATATACTTTTCCGCTACCACAAACTATATAGATTTTGCATTTTTTTTGTTTAAGACTAGCCTACTTAGATCATTTGCCTGTTGTCAGCGCCTTAATATAATGCGCGGTCAATGGGTTAATGTTCATAGACAGACATCCGTCAGATTCATTAGAGAAACCCGGTGTTCGAGAAGATTATAATTAGTTCCTAAAAACCGTGCAGTTTAGCGTAAATTATTTAAAAAATGAAAATATTCGTATTATATTATTACTTACTCGTTAATTGTGATGGTTACAGAATTCTGTCTATTTTTCCTCACAGTGCACGAAGTCACCATATTTATTTCACGCCTCTAGTAGAAGAACTAGCAATACGACAACATAATGTGACAGTGATAAACTACCATCCTGTGCAAAAATTACCTACATTACGTCAAATATCTCTCCAGGACAGTGAAAATGCTACTAGTGCTTGTGTTGATATAGAGAAACGTATGGAAGTCCTTTCTATTTCTGACTTGTCCTTGGCGTATACTACTGCTCAGGTGTTTAAAAATATAGCAAATACAAATTGTAAGAAACTGATGAATAATCGAGAAGTACAAGAGCTAATAACATCGGCAGCATATTTCGATGTAGTAATAGTTGAGCAATTTGTGACGGACTGTGGCTTGGCTGTTGCCTACAAGTTGAATGCACCCACAATAGGAATAGCTGCCCATATTTTAAGCCCATGGACTTACTCCAGGTTAGGTGCGCCTAACAATCCAGCGTATGTACCGAACCACTTTTTTGGTTCTGGAACAAAGCCAAAACTATTTGATAGAATAAAGAGCGTAGTAATAAACTTTGGTATGAATATGTACTATACACATGTCATACAGAGAAGTGATCAAGAAATTGTGAATGAAGTGTATCCCGACGCACCACCTTTAGAAGACCTTGGAAAAAATATGTCTTTGATAATGATAAATCAGTATTTTCCATTAACTAGTCCGCGTTTATATAGCTCTAATGTTGTAGAAGTTGGTGGTATGCACATTAATCAGATTGATCGAATATCAGATAAGGTTTGTAATTTAAAATTATTTATGCTCGTGATATGACGTAAAAACTGCGAATTGCAATGTCTATTACTCTGTGACTTTTATAGTCACAAACATCATGGTTTTTGATAAAGTATAGTTATCCCATTGTAACTTCTTGTACCTACATAATTTTGAGACCAGGGAGAAGTTACATGATGCGCTAGGTATTTTTGTGACCTGTCTAAAGTTTTTGATTGTGTTTCTCATGATACGTTGGTCAGGAAATTGCAGACACTGCCTTGGATCTTCTTAGTTGGATAATAAGATCCAAAGAGTGGACGTTAACAGCAAGTGATCTTCAGGTTCTAGTCTATTCGGGAAATTAACAATCAACAATTAACGCCTTACTCAAAAAAAACCGCCCACGAAGTGGGCACGAGTCAGTTAGTATTTTATAGAATTAATATTGTCATTTTTATTTTTATTGATTTACGTGAGGACTATGTGGGTCATATTGTTTTTTTTTACCTTTTCTCAGTTAGTTGCAGTGATAATCTGGCAGTTTGAATAATTTATGCGGCCTACCCAAATGTCCTTTCTTTAGTATTGTACGTGGAATCGTTTAGCTCTTTAAGTTCTGAGTTGAGGTGCACAGTTACTGATAAATGCGTTCACTGACTTGACACTCAATCTGTGTGGTTCTTTTCTCAAAATACCATTTCAGACACCAATCTACATGGTTTTCACATGATCTAGCCAAAATTACGTCTGGACTTTAAAAGAGACTGTAACCTCTGACTTTATTTCAGCTTTTCTTCTCGGAGTAGTTAGATAGAAAAAGCCGACCTCATCTAGTTTTTAAAATAAGATGATGTGTCAAATTGTTTGATTAAACCTACTTATAGAAATAAAATCATTTATCATTTAACTTTTCAAAAAGAACTGCTGTATTAAAGAATCTCTAAGATCCACCAAGTAATTTAAAATCTAGGTATGGGAATTCTTAGTAGTACCTAACACTGAGTACTTTTTTATAAATAGGTAGGTACCTACATAATAATAATGCTAGTGACTGTTTATGGATTTTCATACTAGCGTGTTTAACAATTGCCTAAATTATTATGGATTCAAGTAGAGTTTCTTATAATTAATTAGCTGATCATGTGGCGAAGTCGCTAATAGTTGAACTTGATTATGTTTCCTTTTCATACAAGATCCGGAATATAATTATTAATTAAATTAATAAACTGTTTATTTTACAGCGTTTATTAAACTTTTTGGATTCTGCAGACAATGGAGTGGTTTATATTAGTTTTGGAAGCGTGGCATCAAACTTCCCTCGTAAAATATCAGATGAAATTACGAAATTGGTCGAGAAGAGCAATATTCGATTTGTTTGGAAAAGAGATATTTTAGGATGGATTCCACCTAGCAACGTGTTTTTAGGGAAATGGATGCCACAAGCAGCACTCTTATGTAAGTGTAGTTCGATTTTTAGTACATTATTTATTTTAAATTCTCCAGTTTAAAAACAATAGCACTGCATCTGCTGCGTTAAAAGTTAGTCTAGAAAAATTATATTTACATGACTCTTTAGTGTTAAACATATGCATTAGACATGTGACATGTACCAACCCGCACTGGGCCCGCGTGTTGGATTATGGCCCACTCCCCCTCACAGAGAGGAGGCTTGTGTCCCACCAGTGGAAAAATTATAGGCTGATTATGTATAATTATGTATTATATAATTATAGTATAATTATATTTTTTCTATTTCCAGGTCATCCAAATGTAATTGGTTTTATTTCGCATTCTGGAATGTTGAGTACCTCAGAGGCTATGCATTGTGGGGTGCCTATTATTAGTGTGCCGCTATTTGGAGAACAGTTTGCGAATGGAAAGTCAGCTGTTGAAAGTGGTTTGGGAGTTTCATTGGACATATTGACTCTTAATGAAGAAGTGCTAGAAAATGCTTTGCGAACGATACTTCAAGATCAGTAAGTGTTCGATTTTTTATTTAGATTATTATACAAGGAGAAATATCACCTTCAAGCTGTAATACAACCTCCCCTATACATATACACATTGTTCTGAATGCATTTCAAGATACACAAGAGTTTGAATATATATTAACAGGGTTTTCTCATCAATAGCGATCCAATCATGATCCAATGTAAAACGGAATTTCGGACCATTGCGATATTTACATCTACATGCATGACTCTAAACCTTATATGAATTTTTACAGGTATCAAAAGAAGGCAAAGGAATTGTCTCGAGTCTGGAAGGACAGGCCACTATCCCCGATGGATACAGCGATATTCTGGATTGAATATGTAGCTAGAAATAAAGGAGCAGTCAACTTGAAACCGCCGACTGTTGACATGCCACTTTATCAATACTTGATGCTTGATGTACTCCTTGTAATGGCATCATCAGTTATTGTAATAGTTTACACTCTATGTAAAGTGTTATCTTTGGTTTTGATATCAGTCTTAGGAAAACAGAAATTAAAGAGAGGAAAGATAGATTAAGAGCCAAAATAAGAATAAATTTAGCTAGGATTTATTCAATACTTCAATACAAAAATACGTTTTAGTTTTAACTAAAGTAGCCGAATCATACCTAGTGTTAACTATAATTGTTAACTATCCAGATCACAAACAAAGCAGAAATATTTTTGTTTTGCTCAGGAAACAAAATTATATTTTGAAATAAAATGTGCTTTTCTTAAAATATGCTTTCTTTTTTTCATAAAATGTGCTTTTCTTAAAATATGCTTTCTTTTTTTCATAAAATGTGCTTTTGATAACTTAAAGGCATAAATGCCTTTAAGTTATCAAAATGGTAAAATATTTTTTTTTTCGAATTATGTTTGATGCCATTATTTTCTCGGTTGAAAATTCTTAGCCATGAATATAATTTAATTTGGATTCATGCTCATCTTACATGATGAGTTTCGTTATCAAATAACCTACTATACATTTTTATTACGTAGAATTTTTTTTAACAAAGATAGTGAGGTTCCTTATTTTGTTCTATGGCTATTGTTCGTTTTTCAGACAGTTTATTGAATTTATTTCTTTCGAACCCATTCAAAATCTACATACGCTTCTTCTTTTCAGTCTTTGTTGTTGTCTTTACAATTTTCTTCGAACCGCAGCATTTTCTTAAGAGCGCTATTATTAGAACAAGATATATACTAAACATTGCGATTAAAACCGCTGCCACATCTAGGTTGATGTACTGGTAAAATGGTACATCAGCAGCGGCCGTTCTGAAGGTGAAGTTTGGATGCTTAGCAGCAAATTCTGTCCAATATACAGCGGTGTCCATGGGAGACATTGGCCGATCATGCCACGCTCTTGAGACTTCCTTCACTTTCTGCCGAAATCTGAAAAACAATAAAATTGTTTAATAATTTTGATAATATGACAAAATCTTAGCTAATATAACATTTTATCGTTGCCGTTTTTGACCGTGTGAGTGTAATATCTCAATTTGATATAATAATGCCATATTATGCCAGAATTAACATCTTAGTATGTTTATGTAGGTACCTAGGATATTGTTAAAATATTTTTTTATTTTACTATCTGAGGTAGAAACTCTTAATTTCAAAACACAAAAGTCCATGTGTCAACTACATGGATTTTTTTGTTTTGGAATAAAAACGCAGAATGTACCTATTGTTTTCTGTTAAATTAACAATTTCCACATGCAAAGTGGTCAATTACTGAGATACTGTTAGTTTGTGAAAATTCAACAAACTGTGACACCTCATTCCGATTTTTTGGAGCACGATAAATAAGTGTGCCACGGTAATTAAACATCCTATTAGGTATGTGCTTACTTATCAGATCTAAGTTATCTTATTTTAATATTTGTAGATTTTTGTCATGACTACATCGTCGAGTGTCATGTGTCGTGTTTCATCTGCCTGGCATTTTCCCAACTTTGTTGGGGTCAGCTTTCAATCTAACTGGATGCATCTGAATACCAGTATTTTACATGGAGCGACTGCCTATCTGACGTCCATAACCCAGTTACTGGATAAGTCGATACTCCTTGGTAAGACTGGTTGTCAGACTTTCGGGCTTCTGGTGACCCGTAACGACTGTCAAAGATCCACGAATGATAGCCGGGAACAACGGCTTAACGTACTTTTCGAGGCAGGGACGAGCCTCGGTAAATAAAGATGGTCACCTATCCACGGACTAACCGTGGTAAGCGTAGCTTAACCTGGGGCCCAAGTCTGCTATTTTTATAAATTCAGTCATTCCAACACGAACCCATTGTCATGCCATTCTCATTTTGCTAAAAGTTCGTAATCTGGTAAATTCATAATGGTCGATCATTGGTCGGTCAATGTTCTCGTAATATAATTGTGTTATTATAATGGCATTGTCGTATTGCCATTATTATAAAACCCATTAGTAGAAATGTCATTTGTCATTATGTACGAGATTACCAATATATGCAATTTCTTTCAATGTAGTGTCAGTGGCCGACCATTGGAAAGTCATAATGACGCCATTATAATAGTAGATTACCAAACTTGTCAAAATCAACAATTATGAAATCAATGATCGACCATTCTGACACTATTGTAATAGCAGACTTGAGGCCCTGGTCGATTGACTCGTGCGGCTGTTATTACTTTTGTTGAGACTATGTTATACAAACATGAAATTACTAGATAGGCGTTAAATTACTAGGAGTCAAAGTTCTCGTAAGACAAGTGCTAATAACATTCATTAAGAGATTCAATATTTTTTAAAGTTAATCAATATAATGTCTTTCATTAAGTAGCGTATTTTGGTGAAAATGATTACTTTGCTTATGAGGTACCTGCGGTACTTATTATAATGATTAGAAATGATAGAGGCTTATGTTACTAATAAACTTCATTATCATTAATTAATTCAGCCGAAAGACGTCCGACCACTGCTAGTCATAGGCCTCCCCCAAAAGGAGGGGGGGAGGCGTTGCCATAATCGCCACGCTTGGCAGATGGGTTGGCGATCGCAGTATAGTGTTAAAATGCATAGAGAAAGCTACTGCCCATTCTCTAGAAGTCCCTTAGTCGCCTTTTACGACACCCACGCACTATGGTTCGTCTCTAGAACATGCTAGCTGGACAAAATTATTTTTTGTGATTTTTGGTTCCATTTTTTTTCCATTTTTCTTATAACAACGTCATAAGCCTTAAATGGAACGCCTCAGTACCTCTACCATGAGTTTACACAGCCAAAACTCGCTAGCGTCGCCGTAAATCATATGTATGAAATATTGTACAGCCCCCCTTGCGGTCACAGCAAGAATTAAAATACGTACCATGAGCACTATAGATATCGATAGGTAAGAAACCTAACGTAATCTATTCGATAGTCACTAACGTTTTTCGGCTGTCACCAAACAAAACGGCATCATGAGTCACTAATTCGACAGACGCTATTGAAAAATACGCTTGCGATAGTAGTTACGTAGCTCACTAGCATTTTGAGGTGTGAACATTTGTTTACATTAAAATTATACACGTTTTTGAGTCTATTAAAGTCAAAATAATGTCGGGAAGAGCTTATTTAGCATGAAATATGTTAGTGGGCAACTTTATAGACTCTCTAGAGAAGCATTTGCAGATTTGTGCTTATTATTGATTATTGTTACGGATTTGAAGTCAACACAAAGAGTGGCATTAACACTAAAACAATAATTTTCATTTCTCTATAAACTACTTACTTATACTAAATTGTGACCCACTGGTCCTCATTGTATTACATATTCTATTTTTGTAAACTTATCTCAATTTAAATTTAAGTTAAAAACGCTGCGGACCACACAACGTCAACAAAATTTCAAATTTAATTGACGACATGAAATATTATAAGGATAAAAAATTCATCAACTACTAAATGCCATAAGTACCTAGTCCATGAACCAGCAACTTACTACAACAATCTTTACTATAATATGGACATAAGAGCCGTTCTCTCTTCATATTACTGAGAAAGAAAGAAACAAAACATATGAAGTGAAGTTAGCTATACGACACGATGTATCGCGCTTACCTTATCGCCTGCGTTAGACTCCTTAAAAGTCATGGTGCAAGCGTTATCGAAATCTATTTCATCCACGTTAATACGCTAGCGAGTTTAACACTAGCGAGTAAGTTTTCGATAACAACTCATGGTAGACGTACAGAGCGAGGTAACGCCGCATGAGTCATGTTTTTTCGTGCGTGCAGCCGGCCCCATCGAATTATAAGACGTTGTCACGTCAAAAACATTAATAGTATTCTTGAAATTATAGTTATTACTTGTTGCATAACACTAACCAATAATCAAAAGCATTAGAACCTTAAATTCTGTCACATAAAGTTCATAATTACGCAATCACAAGGATCTATTATAAATTTATAATGTATGATACGGAACTAGTATTTCACTCCGGCCAAACATACATAATGAAAAGGTACTGAATTTCGATTCCTTTAAGGTCTGAATTTGTATACCTCAATCTTTGAAATTGACCTACGTAGTAACACGATAATATTTCATGTCTCTGAAATGCCAATATATAGTAGAGGCCGGGACGGCTGCACCCTAGAATGATAACACTGACCTAATTAATACCTACTGCTGTCCTTCAAAAAAGTCAGGTTCGCAGTAGGTAACTCGCAACCTGCTCATGTTTGCTCAGATGATTCAACTCAAACTCAAAACTCAAACTAAAAGCATGTATTTCAATTAAACCATTTACAGGCACTTTTGAATTGTCAAGGAGTCGGTCAGTTAGAAATATGAAGCTAGTTGCCCATTCCAAAGAGTAGTAGGTTCCTATGGAGAAGAATGGGCAAGAAACTCCACGGACACTCTTTTAAATTAAAATATTGATACAAAGTATTGGTAACATCATTCCTGTTGAAATTATACATGTGAGAACGATGCAAAATGTCAGAAACGTCCGTAATAAAAAAAAAAAAAAAAACAATTCAAAACTAAAATATCGACGCACCTAAGAGATGGCCCAGTCCCAACTGACAGCGCCCGTATACAAACATGACGCATGGATCAGCACCACAGATCAACCATTTTGAAGGGAGCTAAATGATCCAACACACGCGCCACCATCAGCGAGACATCTGAGTGAGCATGACATACCCTCAGCCGCCAGGACACATTCAAGTCAATGAAAGACATATTACCCGGTAAATGGTAGCTCTAATTGTACAGACGCCAGCATATCAAGCTACTACAATCTGCCAAATTTCTTTAAAAGTTTTTCAACTTTATTGTTAAAGCATAAGGTTCAAGGTTCATTGGGAAAATTTAAGAGTTTCGGGTAGCTTGACCTGCTGCACGCGTAGCATGACCAATATTATCTCTATTCTACCAAGAATAGACAACGTTCTTTCTATCCAACTCGATATGCAATCCGCAATAATGCAATAAATGCGTAATGCATCCTTTGTTAAATAGCATCCTTGCATTCTTTGTATATTGCGCCATGTTATTGAATTAACTCACAATCACTACTTTTTACATTTGGTAAAGAAAATTATTGGCAGTGAACCAATTTTTGACCTGCAGTAGGGCGTTATTTACGTCGTCAAAATTTGCAGCACGTCTATCTACTTTAAAAATCAAGGGAGTATCTTCAACAAATAACACCATTTGTGGTTGATTTTTTAATAAATGGAGTAGATCATTAATATACACTAAAAAGAGGATAGGACCCAATATCGAGCCTTGAGGAACACCCATTTTTACTTTTAAACCGAGTGAATTGATACCATTTATTTGAACTTGCTGTTGTCTATCGTTTAAATAAGATTTTACTAAATTAAGCGCAAGTTTTTCAAGTCCGTAATGCTTGAGTTTCAAGAGTAAGGTTTCGTGATCGAAGCAATCAAATGCCTTGGAACGGTCACAAAAGATTCCTATGGCATCTTGGGCCACTTCCCACGCGTTAAAAATGTGTCTTAATAATGTTACACCAGCGTCGGTCGTACAACGTCCTTTGGTGAAACCATACTGTTGATCGTGAAGGATTTTATTCGTGTTAAAATGATTGAGCATTTGATTATGCATTACCTTTTTAAATACCTTGCTGAAAACCGGCAACACGGATACGGGTCTATAATTATTTGTGTCTTTACTATCCCCGGATTTGAAAAGTGGTATTACCTTACTGTATTTCATTAAATCCGGGAAGACTCCTTGATCCACACACATATTAAATATTAAGGCTAAGTAAGGCGCTATAGTCTTAATTATAGACGTACAGACTTTAATGGACATTCCTCAAAGATCTTTGGACAATTTAACCTTGATTAATTTGCTTAAAATCTTTTAATACTATTATGGGGTTAATATGCTTAAAGTTAAATTCAATCGGGCAGGCTGAAACGTTCGCCCTTACAGAGTCAAAAGCAAGCGAGGGCGAGGAATTTAAGGTTTCAGTAGTTTTAAGTGGGATACTGGTAAAGAAATTCACAAATTCTTGAGCAACTCCTTTGCTATCGCAAATGAGACCACATGACGTCTCCGGTGTGTAATCAGAATCATGCTTTTTGTTCCTATTCGTTTCATTATTGATTGATTTTATTGTCTGCTTATTTAACCTTGTTGCTAATGTGTAAGATTTTAGCTGCCTTGCAAGTGTTCTTAAAGTTCTAGAGTAAGTAGCAACATACTTATTAAAAGTTTACGTGTTTATATAAGGCTTAAGGCCATACAGCTCGAAAAGTCTTTCCCTACTTTTCCTGAGTCCTTTAGTTGCCCAATCACTAAATAAAAACCTAGGGTTGATAGTTTTAGTGTTCTTCTTAAAATAATTATTGAACTCGGTTTGGACTACCGAAAATAATTCAACGTGGACAACCACAGAGTAGGCTAGATACCGCATGTTCATTAGATAGTATGAAAACCGAGTGTGTCATCTTTTTTATACCTACTATGACGTCAGCCCAGCCATTCAGTGATGTGCTCAACGTAAACAATCATTTTAATCGCTAAGCGCGTCTGTGAGCTAATAGACTTCGTCAGGAGTGGACGTGCGTTGACATTTTTCATTTGACATGCAATAGTCAAGGTCGGACGGCTTGTGGTATCTAGCCTACTCTAAATCTGTGTGAACAATGGCAGAGTTTATGTAAGGATCATACGTAGTAAGTACGTCACGTTTTGTTATTTGATTTTATATTATACTAACTTGGGATCCAATACTTTTTTGAAAGCATTCAGGAGGTTTTCCGCCGTTAAGTCTCTAACTTGTACTTGCACTCCAAGGCCGCTTTCTTCAATGGCTGCGGCGTTAGCAGGCTGGTCTCCTGCTATCGGCATGGCTACCATTGGCACTCCATAGTGTATGGCTTCTGTCGTACCACCGTTGCCAGCGTGAGACAAAAATGCTAGGGTTTTCGGATGTGCTGAAATTTTGCAAGGTAACTCGAATTACTCGACGTTATATTACTTGTAGGATGGTACTAATTTTATTTGTAATTTTTAATTGTGGACATTATTCTCATCGTTCAAAAGATGGAGTCAAAAGGACGTGGGTTCTAGTTCCTACCATTGTTTGAGCCAAATATAGAGAATGAGAATTTTTATTCTGCTCGCTCGTTTTTATTTATTTGTTAAGATTATGTTATCATGATTTTATTTTGGATTTATTTATAATCTACCTAGAATATCCACTTGAGGTAGCCAACTGTTTGTGTAAAGTTTATTTTTGTCCACCATTAAAGTTTTGTCCTCCCATTTCCAGATGAATCTTTGTGGTAGTCGCTTCATGACATTTAAAACTTCTTGTACTTTGTCAGCCGGCATCGTAGAAGCCTTCACGATGGATCCGAAACTGATGTAAATTACACCGTGTTCCGCCTCATCGAAGAACTTTTTAAGATCCTGGAATTCAAAGCAATGAAATATAAATACATATTATAAATATTCTTCATATTATTATCACCTATCCTATACTATTATAATTACTACAAAGGTGCTTCGAAGAATAACAGCCCAGACTGCCAGATAACTGCCTGACCCTTCATCCGCCTTAAGAGCTTCATCTGCCTTCATCATCTTATTGTTCGTCCATGATGGACATCTCGTTCAGACCAAAATTGCTACTCATCAAACTCCTCACCTCTGCTATTCATCGGACTCCGTATCAAATAAAAATGTGGGATTCTTGCTTGCATAGTAAGCAAAGGGATTGATAATCGCAGTCTACACTACTTAAACGTTTTGTTGCGCGCGAAAAGATGCTGATCCACGCTGAGGTGGCGCCAGTGCTTCAAGTCAACCAGCAGTTTTCTTGCCTCAACAAAATGATAATAAAAACAACCAACTAAAAAAAAATACCCACTATAAAGTGAAAAGTATCTTTAATTTGGGAAGTCGGTGTCTTTGGTTTGTCTTTAAAAAAAAAATGTATTTTTCACTTATTAGTTGTGGTACCTGGGAAAATATTTGTACATTTTGTTGTGTGAAAACGTTTACGTGAATATTATCCAAGAAAAATTCATTGAGGTGATCAAACTAGTACTATTATCCTTGAGCAACATTTTTTCCAGATGGGTCTCATCATTTCAGGGCCTCAAGTCTGCTATTATAATAGTGTCAGAATGGTCGATCATTGATTTCATAATTGTTGATTTTGACAGGTTTGGTAATCTACTATTAGCATGGCGTGGCGTCATTATGACTTTCCAATGGTCGGCCACCGACACTACATTGAAATAAATTGCATTTATTGGTAATCTCGTACATAATGACAAATGAATGACATTTCTACTAATGGGTTTTATAATAATGGCAATACGACAATGCCATTATAATAACACAATTATATTACGAGAACATTGACCGACCAATGATCGGCCATTATGAATTTACCAGATTACGAACTTTTAGCAAAATGACAATGGCATGACAATGGGATCGTGTTGGAATGACTGAATTTATAAAAATAGCAGACTTGGGCCCCAGATCATAATAATAGGTAATAAAAAAAATTAAGATGTTTTCTTCTTCAGTCTCATAATATTTTCATAGAGCAACGTTGTGTCTCTAATCAGAAGCGCGTAACAAAAAAACACATAAAGAAGAAACTACTCTCATATTTAGATGTTGTAGTTGCACAATGTCTTTATGACTCTAATTATGATGTAAATGATATTAAATATAAATATAATAACAAACAATAACTACATAATAATAATAACTTTGTTTCAATACATGTCTTCCATTTCGTTAATTTTTGTTATTCTTTATAGTTACACCAATAATAGTAGATATTTGGGTTTTTCAACTGGCAACATTCTCAATTTAAAACCGTCCAATCATATGACAACAGAACGTCTGCCCACCATTTTGACAACGGGTGCCACCAACGAGAAAAGTGTGTTTGTTCCTGTGTAGTGTTTTCTCAACACTAAATCTTTCATTTTGGTTGTTCAGGTTTAAGAACAACGGTAAGGCAATCTCTTATTATTTTTGCGTAAATTTAAAGAATAATTTTGACCAACTACTAAAAAGGAGCTGGATAAATCCAATAAGATTCTTTCTAACCTCCAAATGTTTGAGGTTATAATTCAACTCATGATTGATTTCATTTTTCTAACGATTCGTTACGTTTTTTTGTTGCGTACTAAAAATGATGTAACAAAAATGAAGTAAAGTCGATTTCATACAGAATTATTATGTTTATATAATAATGCTTGGCTTATTAATTATATTTACACATAATTATTTGAAATATTTCAAAAATATAATAAGTAATGGTTTTTTAGTGATTATAATGTTTATTACATTATAATCCGTAATCGTGTGAGTAAATACAAAAGTACCTTCCAGGTACACATGGCGTATCACAGGGCAGCATCTTAAGACCCACCTTATTTCTTGTGTATATCAACGAGCTCACGAGTCTTAAACTCACCCAAGGCGAAATCATCTCATTCGCAGACGATACTGCTTTAGTTTTTGCCGCCAATACTTGGGATGAGGTATTTGATGCTGCTCAGCAGGGCTATAATATCACGAGAAGCTGGCTTCAGGCGAACATTCTGACTTTAAACGTGGAGAAAACAAAATATATTTCGTTCAGCATCAAAAACTATTCAAGTCTCAGTTGCGGCCATAAAATTATCTCTCATGAGTGTACCCTGAAAGCCAACTGCGCGTGTTTATCACTGGAACGTGTTCACACCATCACGCACTTAGGTGTTACTCTAGACAGAACTCTCAATTTCAAAGAACATATCAAGCTGCTTAGTGCACGAGTGCACAAGCTCATATATGTCTTTAAAAATTTGCGGCACGCTGCTGAGCCTTATCTCCTAAAACAAATTTATTATGCCCTAGGTCAGTCACTATTAAATTATTGTATTTCATATTGGGGGGGTACTAGTAAAACCACTATGAAGCCCATTGAAATCGCTCAGCGCGCAATTCTCAAGGTGTGTATTTTCAAACCTATTCTTTTCCCTACGTCTCTCTATATCAGACTTGTGGAGTTCTGACCGTGAGACAACTTTTCATCCTCAATATTATTTTGAAACCACACACAAAAATACCTTATGACCCACTCACGCAAAAACATCGAAATAAAAAAGTATGTATGGAACGAATCCCTTCAAAAACCAAGTTTAGCGAAAGATTTATTGAATTTCTTGGTCCGTTTCTTTATAGCAGAATTAATAAAGAATTAAATATTTACCCTCTTACTAAATCTAAATGTAAACAAACTACAAGTGAATATTTGCAACAACTTAATTATGAAGAAACGGAGTTATTGCTAAATGTTGTACAATAGTTGAATGTTAGGTTATAATTAGTTAATTAAGTAAACTTAGATAAAACCATCCTCATGCACTCTCAATCACACACACTCGCCCCCTCACCCACACACACTCACCCTCACACGCCCTCATACACCAACACACCCACACCCACATCACTCAAACTTCACATAAATCACCTACTAGTCTACACACTCTCATAAACACTTCACTCTCGTTTGGATCATTTACTTATTATATTATAGGTAATATAATTTTAAATAATGTAACACTAGTTAGTTATTAGTTTTTCAAAATTAATTAGTAGAACAACCAAACATATTTGCTTTGTTGGCATTTTTACTGTTAAAAAATCGAGGGAAAAGGCACTGATAACCGAAATACAGGCATTGCCTAGTTCGGTTGCAGTGGCTACATCCATTTTATTAGATTTAATACTGCCAAACTATTTTATGTAAAACAAACATTACTAAGTTTTTTGAGAAATTAAATAAAATTAAAAATTAAAATTAATCACTAAAAAACCATACACAAATGAGAAGTAAAAGAACATTTACAAGTTACACGATAGTTCCTAAAGTTTAGAACTTATTATAGTAGTAATTAATAAGCCACTGTTGATTATTGTTCTGGCGTATGTGATATAGACACTGTGTTTTTTATTATTTATTTTATAACTAGCCTTTTCAAAATATATGTTTGACTAAAAAATAATTCCCTTAACCATTATCTTTGTAATGACGTATTTAAGGTTATTACCAATTTTCAACTCTTAAGTTCCTCGACAAAATGTTTATTAAATTTTGATCGGGCTAGACATTTCAATGAGTAGTTAAAAAAGTGTTAATGACCATAAGAAATACACAATTTTGAAACTGATTCTATGACTGTAATTCAACAGACTGTTTATATTATTAATAAATTATTAAAATGCGATTTCGTTGTTTTCATTATCTTCTGTGAAATAGCCCTCATATTTCCTCTTTGTTATTTTTTTGTGACATTGTTCATTTTTGTAACGGTATTCGTTTTTGTTTCATTTTTGTAACTGTATAAAATTTTTGAAAATCACCCGCCTACCTCACACAAATTCGAATACCACTACCTTCTATGTAAATAACAGTGACAGGAAGTTATTATAATATATTTCACATAGACTTAAGTGGAAAGACTACGTATTATTGAAGCTAACTCAAACACTACCCAAATTTAATAAAATTTATATGGGACCATCGCGCAAGCACCTCTTCCAATCGAGAAAATAATTTCTAAAATCGGTCCCAAATATTGATGAACATACAAAAAAATAATATATATATGTACACACATACCAACATAGAACCTCCTCCTTTTTGGAAGTCGGTTAAAAATGGTCAGTGCCAATATACTTACGCCAATTAATGGTTTCGCATCAACCACATGAAAACCTCCAATTTCGATGACATTAGAAGGAAACAGTCTCGATCCAGTTAATGTAAAATGATGGTACAGAAGAAGAAACTTTATTTCTCGAGCTAAATCTTCTAGAGGCGGGATATCATCGAAGTATTTTGCGAGAGCGTTTTGGTTACTTCTTTGTGTGTAGTAGTGGTTAAGTTGTCTAAAATAAAAGTTCAATATCGTCCTTTCTACTCTTTGATATAGTGTGGGTTTTGTTCCCCCCTCTAGGAAATGGAAAGGAACATAAGCAGGATTGTAAGGCACACCTAATCTTTGATAATGATAAGGCATCAGTATGTGGGACATGATACCGACCACCGGCGCTTGGAGCTTGTGGGCAACACCAAGAGCACAATCACTGTTGAACTGCTCCACAACTATTACATCGAACTTCGGTTTTTCTTTAACTAAACTTTGCACTCGGTCATTGGCCAACATCACATTGCAGTTTTCTATTCCGGCATTTGCAAGGAAGAGACTGACAAAGAACAGCACTAAATATGAGCTCTCGAAGGGTGTCTCGCCTTCTATGGCTTTAATGCTACCAGCTAAACTAATGTCATGATAATTCGCCGGTGGATCTTGTTCGGGAAAGTGAGAAATAACGGTCACATTGTGACCTCTTCTGGCGAGTTCACGTAAATAAACACGGAAAACGATAAAATGGCTTTTGCCTTGGTACGGAAATATTCCAAGAATGTTCAGACTACAAACGTAGTCCGTTAACACTAATAATGATAATGTAGCGATTAAAACACTCGGCTTCATCTTTGAGAACTTTAAGGCCGTGGGCGTGAGGTCACTCAAACGGCGCCAGTGTGTACTCGGCGGCCCCCGGCAACGCACTGAGACTGACTGACTTGCGAACGGCTAAACCACGAGCGAGTAATACCTTTCAACGAGTTTAATATACTTATTATGAGTATAAAAGCAAAACTCGATTAGATAAGGCACGATGACTCGACGGAATTCAGCCTGCTGTTAGCTAAAATACAATTCATCAATGGGATACAAATGTTGCACTCAGTTATCATTTAATGTCAGCTACTAATGTTTATTTACGTATCTGGGCACCTTAATCAACTGGCAGTCTACTAGATAACGGTATACACTTATGAATAGGAAATTGGTAGGTAAACAGAAACACTTGATATCGCCAAAACCTATGTTATAAGTACGTATAACACTTTGAAAGAGTAATTAAATTCGTTAAGATTTTTTGTTAACATCTAAAAAAAAACCGGCCAAGTGCGAGTCGGACTTGCGAACGAAGGGTTCAGTACCATTATCTACAAAACGGCAAAAAAATCACGTTTGTTGTATGGGAGCCCCCTTTAAATATTTGTTTTATTTTAATTTTATTATTTATTTTTAAAGTGAATATATAACTAAATATTCTGTGAATATTTAAAGCGTCTACCTGTTGCCGTTATCACTATCGAGCAAAAAAATAATCACGTTTGTTGTATGGGAACCCCCTTAAATATTTGTTTTATTATGTTTTTTAGTATTTGTTGTTATAGCGGCAATAGAACTGTCTAACTATCACGGTTCATGAGGTACAGCCTGGTCACAGACGGACAGACAGACAGACAGACGGCGGAGCCTTAGTAATATGGTTCCCGTTTTACCCTTTGGGTACGGAACCCCAAAAAATGAAGCAACTAAGTTAACGCAATAAAAAAACGGCGATTTATGCGACATATTTTGGTAATCGCAATTAGATCAAAACCTTTAAGGTACTTTCTGAGAAGCAAGTTTTCACAGCACAAGTAAAGGAACAACTCCGAAAATGTTTTATGGTTTAATTTGTAGTTTTATTACATAACAAAATTGCGAATACAAACTAACATTTACAGTTGGAGAATTGACGTATATCGATATAAGGGAGAACATTTTTACAACTACAAAGTTAAGTTTCTTCTTGGAATAAATTCATCCCAACTACGGAACCCATGTATTTGGAATAAATTCATCCCAACTACGGAACCCATGTATGTGGTCCGACACGCACTTGGCCGGTTTTTTATTCGCTAGTAAGTAGGTTTATATATTTCAATGCTTGCTAAAGTATTCGTGATCGAAGTCTTGAACATGTCAAATTATGTAGATTAAAAATACGAAGTAGTACTTTACAAAAATGTTGACAGGTCTAGTTCTGAAATGATTTATTACGTTACATGATAATATTATTTTATTATTCCGTATACGAAGCAAAAAGAGTATGTAAGGATCGTAGCAGGTTCCGTTCTGTAGTTTCTGCCTACCCCCATGGGTAGATGGCGTGAGTTTGTATGTATGTATAATTCCATTAGGTATAGATTGGTAAACAATTCTGACATTTCTAGGCCCATATTTTCGTTTTCAACTTGGATTGTGGAGATTTTTTTTTATGTATGGCATCTCTCAGGTTATCATATGAGGTGGTCGGCTGCTTTACCGGGCTTGGCCTCCAGTTAGGGCAGAGAGCTCGTAAACAAAGCGAAATTATTGAGAGCGCCCTCTACACTCGATTTTTTACTTCCATCCCTATTGTAAACTCTATGACTGGGATGTAGTTCTTACCGTACACCATAGATGGCACTATAACTCACCAGTGTACAATATTGTATTTAATTTTATTGAGATAATTTCAAAGCTGATATTCAAATTATTTCACGTTATAATTATCATGACCAATATGTATATCATAAATATGTCTAGATAGACAGTCAAAGCAGCTCGTTAAAAAATATGCGTCCAGCGGTTGGCCGCAAAATGCACGCACACTAGAATAACACAATGACGTGGCGCAAGTGGTAAGACTTAGCTCGCGCACACCAGCATAACAAACTTGGCTTGTTTGTTTTAGTTCTTTTAAAGTGCGACACTCTATCAACACATAAAATAATCAAAGATTCAGAAGAAGAGAGAAGTTCCATAATTATTATAATCTGGTGCTATAATTTTTATTAAAATGTACAGACGCCAGCAGGTCAAGCTACCCGAAGCTGTCAAATTTTCCCAATCAACCTTGAACCGTAAGCTGTAGCGAGTTGAAAAGTTGAAAATCTATTAAAGAACTTTGACAGATTGTAGTAGCTTGATGTGCTGGCTTCTGCACCTACCTAGTTGGTAATCTAACCGTCACGATAAAAAGTAAGTTTTTTCGTTTCAGTGTATAAGTAGATACCTATAAAATTTTAAGAAAACACCGTGGAAAATCTTAATTACCTATCTAGATATGCCTGGGAGTAGGACCTTCACAGGGCTGCAAAGGAAATTCAACTACTTATTATACAACGTGGCGATTAGGTTATCACATTAATTCAAACCACGTATTCTACATTACGTATTTTAAGCATACATAAATAAAATAATTAATAAAAGTTAACATTCTACCCGTGAGACCTTTTTTTCCCTTTTAGTATTTAACAACATCATGTATTATAACGCCCCGCGCGTGAGCGCAAGTACCTACCCTCCGCTAGTCTCACTGTCGTTTGGCGTGTGCGCCGCCCGCCGCCTAGACGCCCGCGCCGCGCGCCGCGGCGTTGCCGCTTTTACAGGTCAGTAAACTAATAGTATCAAGGGTGGATTATTTATTGCCAATTTTTACGCTATTTAGTTTGTTAGAAAAATTCAGTTTTCTATTTTTAGGTCTATTTTTATTTTTGTTATTTTAACAGACTGATAACAACTTGTAATAACCGCTGTACTATTTAATGTGATAACCTAATCACCACGTTGTATATTATATACCTATTGTTAGTATTACTGTTACTAACATAACATTTTTTTTTTTTAGGATTAGGTGAGTCACTCATGAAACTGTTTTTGCTAAGATATGTTTATAAGGCACATTAAAACATAGGTATTACCTGCTTCCAATGACCCAACACTTTTGTTTGAAAATTAAAAAGGAGCAACAGAAAATTTAGGATAGGTACTGGGGACACATTAACTATTTCTAGATCATAGTAAAACATTCATAATTTTTTTACCAAATCCATAAACAAATACTGAATAAACAAAATAATTTATTACAAAACAAAAACTTCACTTATTTAGATTTAATTTTACGTTGGACTTGCTGAGGTTTGCGCTTAGTAAGCAAAGAGATTATCATTTTCAAAGAGTACAGGATTACAAATATGATGCTTCCTAACACCGCTATGATATCCCAAGATCTGTATTGGTACAGGGGGACTGCGCTCGCCGGAGTCCGGAAGGTGTAGTTGCTAGTTCGAGCTGCGAACTCCGTCCAGTAAATTGCACTGTCCATGGCTGACTGTGGACGGTCGTGCCATACTCTGGACAGATCCTTTACCTTCCTCCTGAACCTGAAATAAAATTGACACTTGTTAGTTTGTCATAAAAAAAAGCAAGTTTAATACAGTCATTACAGGGAAGAATAATACTAACTTATAAAGTGTTAAGTACTATAATTTTATCCATGTTTTCTCCTATACCACAAGTACCTACCTACATTAAAGTTTATATATTACACAGTAAAGATATTCCTGATTCAATACTCACTCAGGATTAAGCACGGTTTTGATTTTGTCCAATAAAAGCTCCGTAGTCAATTCTCTGAAGTGGATCTGAACGCCTAACCCGCTCTCTTCAACGGCTGCAGCATTTCCTGGTTGATCTCCGAAGACTGGCATGCCAATCATGGGTACCCCATGATGAATCGCCTCCGTCGAACCCAGCATGCCACAATGAGAATAGAATGCCAGAACATTCGGATGCGCTGAAATTATGAGTAAAACCAAGAATCGAATAATTATGTGCCATTGGGGTTTACGTCAACATCCAATGCTAAACGTGAGCCTTCAAATTGCCTGCAAAACACTGTTGTAAGATAAAATATATTTATGTTTATGTTGCATAAGTTTTAGCTCTGAAAGAGTTTTCGTCTTTGGTTTATTTTTCATTATCTTTCGTGACTGCTACATTCCTACATTATATAAAAAAAATGTTATATCTTATCAAAGCTAGGGTCCAAGGCCAAAAACAAAAGATTGACTTGTAAGCGTTACTAGTATTATGATATCATTTATGATGACTTGGTACATTGGTTGGTGCATTGTATCAAACACGCAAGCAATAGCAATAGATATTTTAATAGATTAACACCCACTTGACACACACATGACAATATATAATTATATTGTGGTTGGTTTTATCATGTAGACATTTGATTTCTTATCTTTATATCCTTTATTTAATTATTATACAATATGTCGTTTACATTTTTAAATATTTTTATAAAAACGTAAAAAAAAACATTTAAACATATACATTTTTTTAGCTCATTAGCATCAGAAACAGGGTCCAAGGTGCCAGTGGTCAGGGCTCTAGAGAGAGAAATCTCCTCACTATGCGTGCTGTGTCCCGGAGTACTGCTTTCTGAATCAAGCCCTTGACCCAGCCGCGCAACGAGAACCTTCTGAGGTGTTGGTCGAGGCTCTCTGTTATTAGGCCAGTAACCGTAACGATTATCGGTACAATGATTGCAGAGTCTACGACCAATGTCAACAAACTCCTGAGCTAAGTCAAGATACTTGTTTTTAGGGTTCCGTACCTCAAAAGGAAAAAAACGGAACCCTTATAGGATCACTTCGTTGTCCGTCTGTCTGTCTGTCTGTCAGTCTGTCAAGACCGTTTTTCTCAGGAACGCGTAAAGGTATCAAGTTGAAATTAATATCAAATAAGTCTATGGTCCCTTGAAGCTCTAAAAAAATCAAGCTTCCAAGTCAACGCAATAAAAAAATACGGCGATATAAGCGACATTATTGCGACATATTTCGATACTCGCAAATGAATCAAAACCTATAGGGTACTTCCCGTTGACCTAGAATCATGAAATTTGGGCAGAAGCAAGGCGTCACAGCACAAATAAAGGAAAAAGTCCGAAAATTGTTAATTTGTTTTATCACATAAAAAAAAAACATTTTTTGCGATTACAAACTTAAATTTTCAGTTGGAAAATTGACCGTGGCTCATATCGATGTATGGGAGAACATGTTTTTCAACTACAATATTAAGTTTGTTTTAGGGATAAATTCATCCCAACTACGGAACCCTTCATTGTGCGTGGTCCGACACGCACTTAGCCGGGTTTTTTTTAATCATTATCAACTTTCACGAGATTTTCATTATGAAGGGTAGCGATATCAACAACCATTGCAAGGCGCTCTCGTCTATCTATCACCACAACATGAGGTTTATTAGCTACGATAGTCCTGCCAGTGATGATAGATCGATTCCAGTACAATATGGCATATCCATCCTTGAGAACTGGGTCGGGCACATATCTGTAGTATGGTACTTCGGAATCCAAAAGGTTGTACTGCAAGGCGAGTTGCTGGTGGATAATCCTAGTCACTAGATTGTGTCTGTGCAAGTACTCGCCGTTAGCAAGACGAGAACAACCGGAAATAATATGTCGGATTGATTCACCAGGACGGTGGCATGCCCGACAGATGTCAACCGTATCATCCTTGACAAAGTATTTCCGGTAATTATTCGTCATGATAACTTTCATCCATAATTCCACAGACTACCTTCAGTTTCCCGAAGAGGTCGCGAAAACGCAGCCAGGATACGGACGCCAAAAGGTCTACATCAGACCCATGCAGGGCCCGGAAAAAGCGTCCATGCAGCTTTTTGCCTTACCATACTTCCCTAAGATCGTTAGTATCAAGTACTGCAGGTTTGCGCCAGTTCTCATTCGTCAAGGCGAGCGGGATGAGCCGGTGTTTACTGCGATCTCATCCCGGTGCATCCCCACGTTCCCACGTTAGTTTGATGAAAATATTACCTGCGACTACAAATATTGCGGTTGTGGAGGGTTTCAATATTTAAGAAACCTCGACGGCCACACTTCCGCGGGATGTACAGTCTCATCACTGATGACCGTGGGTGATGCATCCGGAATGCAGTCAGCAATGTACTTACGGACCTTCCTATCCAGAGCGTCAAGTTCCGTCTGAATTCATTTAAGTATATGCCGAAAGAATACATCAAAATGCAAGACAACCCGACCGTTGAAGGCCCGCAGCTTGTGTCCGCCTGACAAAAGACTATTTAACACTTTATTCAGGCGGCCAAAGAAGCGCTCCCTCAACGATTGTTTCATTATAGGCAACATTGATGCCGAATGCTCTCGACATACCCAAATACCTGTAGGTTTCCATTGAGGAGAGGGGTCTCAGGTGTATGGAACCCGAGAGTTATTATTAATGTCTGCAAATAGAATCTTGAATCCAGATACCTTAATATTTTTTTTTTTACTTAAAACAAGATTATTCATGCGTCAATAAGTTTATTAAAGGTCATATTGTTTACCACACCTGTTTGAAGTTAGTGGAACCACCTTGAGCATTTATCCTAAGTTAATTAAACCACCTACATCCAGCTGCTTCTGGTTGTAGCCAGACAACCTAGGTGTAACCTATTCCACCTACCTACCCATTTCGCTTCTTAGCCGTAACCTATAAAAAAATAAGATTATTAACTCTGGAAGGTCAAGCAGGATTTGTTGATGAAACTTATTGGACACGCTTGACTAGATTGCTAGTTACTATTAAAGTTGCGGATGCCGAAAAACAGCATTGACGAAAATCTCAAGATTCCTAGAATAACTAGTGAGAAAATACGTCACGGAAGTCACATGACATGATTGTCGATTGATAAATTGTACGTGCCAGAAAATGTATTATCACTATCACCTCTAGATAAAAGATGTTAGTTTAAACGAGGAGAAACAACGAACAAAAAAACTTTAAATGTGGAACCAACGCTGAAATATAAAAAAAACTCTGCAGTTCCCAACAAAGTGCAATGCCTACGCGACCTAAATGTACTACAACCCCTTTTTTTTTTTTTCGGGTGGGAACTTATCAAATAACTTCTCCCGCTCTGGGTGGAGCGGGAGGGCGTGTCAGACTTTTACTGACTAAAACCCACCCGTGTTCCTTCCGTTGCCTGTGTGCCAGGGCCACGATATCCCTTTCGGACAAACTCGCAACCCTGGCAGGCTTTGGTCCTGCCGGACCCCGTCAGTTTTGGTGCTGACATCTCTTTGAGGCGCGCGTGGAACACAATGCGCCGTCGACCCGGGCCTGGTCCTTATCGGACGGCGAGCTACGCATCGCTCACCGTCCGCAGGCCCGCGCCTACGGTGGCCGGAAATCGGCTTGCGACTCCCGACGCCCGGGGTATTTCCTGCGGCGACTAAGGGCGCGAGGGCGCGAACCTTGCCTCACCCTCACGCGTTCTGCCTCCTCCTTCGCGAGCATTACTGCTTCGCAGAAGGAGGTGACGGCCTCCCATGCACTCTCGCTCCGAACCATAGCCTGAACCAGGGCCGGACGCGAGAGTACTACACCCCCCTAAGATTGTCTTTCGTTTAAACTAACACACTATATATTATAACATTATATCGATATCTAAACTTATATATTTTTTAGATCGAAATCAAACACCTACAGGATTTGAGTTAAATTTTTTTCTTCGTAGTTACGATTGTGTTTTGGTGAAAGGGTTTTCCCTTCGGCGCCGAGTAACGAGATATCTTATTACAATCTATCTTGAGGGGAAATAGCAACGGAATAGCAATATAAAAACAACACTGAATTAGCAGACCTCAATATAACTGGGAAAGGGCTAGATGGTGAAGAGATCATAGCTTCTGCAGTGTAGTTATTTACGAGTACTGTACAGTATGAATGGTTACACGAGGAACACAATCAACGAAACGTCGATAATTTACGGTCACGAATAATTCGCAAAGAGTATCTCGATGAGTCTTGTGATAGATCCCAAATTGTATTTTACCTATTGCATAATAAGGTCAAATACTAAGGTCCTATTTTTATACATAAACGAGTGCTGAATACGGAGTACCCGCCTTGAATATGTCCTCAAACCAGTCAGCTTGCATAACAATATATGGTACTCCATAATACAGTTTAGTTATGGCAAAGAATCTTGGTCGGCCGTATTATAGTATTTTTATTACTTGAATGTCGTATTTCGTGCGGCTGATTTCGGTAGTATTTTGGGGTTATTGCGTCTTGTTAAGATTACAGGTACTATCACCAAGTCGCTGTAATTGTGCAATATAAATTCCTGTTTTCGTTTGTTTATGCTTAAAACGGCAATTTAGTCGACCTGAGCTTTGATATACATAGTATACAGGCACGTAAATAAGAATACTATACCTAATATATCGTTTTGAGGCAGCCAGTTTGATATGTATATACTTGTATTTTTCGGGTTCCCTGGCAAGGTTTTCTCCTCCCACTTCCAAATGATTCTCTGCGGTAACTGTGATACAGCTCCCATGATGGCTTCCAATTTATCTTTGGGCGTTGAAGTGGCTCGTAACATCGATCCAAAACTTATGTAAATTACGCCGTGTTCTGATTCTTCTATGAATTTTTTTAAGTCCTGGAATGAAAATAGTTCATCGTTTACACATAGAATGAATGTATATCATACGCATATCTATTATGAAATCATACGCGATAAACGCGATATATGTTTTGGATGAAGGGCGCCAATTTTGTAATCGATTTTAAGTACTGTCCCTGCGTCCTAATCAAAATAATCGTTCACGCCTATACGCGATCATCGCGTTCATAACCTCCGCGTGTCACTTATTTGTTTAGAAAACCAGAAGGCGCACTCTGTAGGCGCAACTACGCGATTGGGTTCGCACAAAATGAACGCGACGATCGTTTTGGTTAGGACGCAGAGGTAAGGCCACGTCCTAAACAAAAGCAATCTCTTTTATATGCATATGACATAGTCGCGTGATCAATCAAGTCGTGGTCGATGTAAGACATTATTCAGGTAAACCATCGCATAACCGCGTATACGCGCGACAGTCGCTTTCGGTTAGGACTCGGGGTAAGGCCTGAAAGTCGCCAGCTGATTGGTAGACAATGCAAAGATGTTCCGAAGCAATCACCTAAAATTTAATATTATACATTAGCGCCGAGTAAAAAACATATCTACCAAGTAATGACATTCCAATGTGCTTATAGCGAACGTCAAAGATTTTTAGATATTGTTGTTATACCGTGCCAATGTGATGACTTGTTGTAATGACAAGCAAAAACTGCTAAAGACTGTGTTTACAGTCCCCCGGTCCCACACTTTACGTAGGTAATAATTTTATAAGCCCGATAAGTAGGTTTGTTACATAGTACACTGCTTGTTACCATACACATAACAATTTGATTATATGATACATGCAATGTCTGCAGCATGTATAATTAATTTATTATGAACCTTATGTTACCATTGTATCTTCCCATACAAATTTTGCCAAGAACACGGTGTTTTACAAACAATCAGAAGTGCTTGCCTGCGGATTTCTAGTGACACATGGAAGTAAAGTAATACGCGTTCTCAATATGAGTGAAAGACCACCAAACTGAAATGCCACTGTGCAAAATATGAATTTTCTGTGCAAAATTGATTGGATCTCAAAGAGGAGAAAAGGTCAACGTGTCAGGTACAGGCAAAGATGGTGAGATGAATTAGAAAAGAAAGAAAGAAAAATAATTTTATTTGTCACAGAAACACGTCCATACGAAAATATAATTAACTGGAGTAGGTAAACATTACACAAAACAAATATATAATAAACACGAGCACAAAAAAAAATGTCGGCAGCTGCACGTCATGACTGTGACAAGAAGGCTTGCGCTCAGCATGATGCTGTGGTATGGGGGACCCATAGCACAGCGCTGATTTACAGTGGTCACCCGAAAAATACGTACGGAACCCAAGTCAGGTTTAATGAGTTCAACCAACAGAAATAGGAAGATTGGAAGGAAGACGTTGCCGAACAGTGGGATTGGAGGCATGATTAAATAAGTATTATAATAACAAATATTATTTAAATGAAATTGTGGTTTAAGAATTTGGGACCTAATGACGCTTACGACAAAATTTACCTAAGTACTGGACCAGATTTGATTTTAATAGCTACATGGGAAATAAAGCCACTTATGCACTTACCTTAGGCAGTTCTTTTGGTTTGGCAACGTGGTATCCACCCACTTCATGAATATTTGGTGGGTAGAGACCAGGGCCAGACAGCACGTAATTTGTGTACAGCAACATACATTTAACACTTCGAGCCAATTCTTCCAATGGCGGTATATTGTTAAAATATTGTGAGAGGGTGTTTTGATTGTCTCTCCGTCCACTGAATTTAAATAAATGAGTAAATAAATTATGGAAAATGGTCCTTTCGATTCGTTGATATAATGTGGGCTTTGTACCACCTTCCAACAATAGGAGAGACACGTATGCTGGGTTGTATTGAATTCCGTAATCCTCGTAGTGCCAGGGCATCAGCACGTGTGACGTCAGCCCAACTACGGGTGCTCCCAGTACGTGAGCAAGTCCCAGCGCACAATCACTATTAAACTGTTCCACAAGCACTAAATCGAATTTTGCTTTAGATTTCCACAGTTTTTGCACATTCTCATCTTCCAGCAAAGTTATACAGTTGTCTCTTCCCGAACCGGTTAAGAAAAGACCAATTTGTATTATGTTCCAATACGAACTTTCAATTGGAAAAGCATCTTCTAATATTTTTGTTTTTCCACCCAAATTTATATCATGATAGTTTTCTATTGGTTTTTCCTGAGGAAAGTACGATATCACTGTCAAATTGTGACCTCTGTTCGCTAACTCCCGAAGATATGGTGCAAATACAAAAAAATGGCTTTTGCCTTGGTATGGGAACACTCCTAATATGTTTAGCGTTAGCACTTGGTTGAAGAGAACACTGATGAACAGGACTAGTATATTATTTAACTTCATTTTATTATCGTTAAGACAAGACGCTAATCAATCGCGAGGTTCTAGCGCCAGTGTGTTCATTGATGCGGGTACGTTCGGCCTACTGAAGTATTATAACAAGCCACAGTCGGTTTTTAAATACAGATAAGACTCCCGCTCTATTTGGATTGTATTATCAATAGTAAATAAACACTTAAGTGATTCTACTTAGATGACATTTGGGCTTCTTATCTAATCTGATCTTTTGATTATGAAATCAAATACTGACTGAATCAATAATGTCATAGAAAACTAGTTAGATCAGTTTTTAGGGTTCCGTATGTACGAATGAAAAAACGGAACCCTTATAGGATCACTCGTGTGTCTGTCTGTCCGTCTGTCACAGCCAATTTGCTCTGAATCTAATGGACTGATTAAGTAAGTTACACATATCAATTTCTGTGACCCAAATACGGACGTGTAACGTAACTAAAATAATTTTGGATATGGGGGGCACTTTTGGGAGATAAATAAGAAAAAAAAAAAAGTTTTTCACACTCTACCCTATGTATACTTTGACTGTGACATATCAATGTCACAACGTCACCGTCAACGTCGTGTCGTTGTGTCATTGACACAATGTCATGTGTCAATCTCACGTTACTGTGAGGGTCTCAACTTCCCAAGTATATTTTAATATAATTTTAAAATAAATGGTTTTAATGTTATTTATGATAATTGACCATCCCGTTTATCACCGAAACTACTCAGCCTAAAATTTTGAAAAAAATACAGTAAATAGTTCTATAGCTAAGTATAGATTACAGGGAACCTATAAGAAGCATAAGGTCTTAAAATAACATAGTAAATCTCCTAATATTGTGCGTACAAACTTACACTTGCAATTGGAATGTATGGGAGAAAATGTTGTTCAACTACAATGTTAAGTTTGTACTAGGGATAAGTTTGATCTCAACTACGGAACCCTCCATTGTGTGTGGTCCGACACGCACTTCGCATTTTTTTTTTACATTTTAATTAAAAGAATACCGGTCGAAATGCTTCCTAGAATTAACAAGTAGAATTACATTTTACTGAATATCAAGAGGAATGAAGACAGAACTAAAATAAAACTGGATGCACACGATATTATTGGGATCCCTTCTTTTCGCATAATGTTGTTTTTATTCATTTATTTTGGCATAGGAACAGTTTTGGTATATTTTTGTTTGCCATAATTGGTTTTGGCATGCAGTTTTTAAAGACATAATTATCTTGTTGGATAATTTGTTTTGGCATAATTTTAATTCGCATAATGTTACTTGGCGAAATGACTATTACCATAATAGTGTTAAGGCATAAAAAAAACGAAAATAACGGAATCCAATTTTAAGCAGGTTAAGGCGCGGCGGGGTGGCCCTCGGGACACCAATATGTTTTACATACATATAAATATACATATTTCATTAGAGCAATATTGTATATAAAGGTGTCTAACATAGTAGGAGTTAATTATATTATTATGCGTATTTGTTATGTCTATAATTTTTTTTTGTTTTCTTTTCTCATACTCGGAAAGTAGTGTTTGTTTGATCCGAGTAGCGGATGGAAGACGCTGCTAACCCTTGGGTGGGAAAGACTCATAGTAATTGCTTCCCTCTGTCGGGTGGGAATGAATTTAAAAAATAGAACTTAATTTGGTTAGGTAGACGGCTAATTTTACATAATGAAAAAAAAATCAGAAGAACCAGTGTGAATAAAAAAAAAAACAACTATTAAGCGGGACGGCCGCGGCGGCGACGCGGTGTTCCATGTCTAAAAAAAAAAAAAAAAACTTTTTCCTTTGGTGGGATACTAAATCTGTAAGCTGCACCGAAATTCAAAATCTCGGTTTCATAGACTAATATTTGATTGATTAATAAAAATGAGTTCTAACGATTCTGAAATGTTGACCTCAGACACTGTTAATGACGAGGCAAATACAGTAATCGAAAATCTTTTGCTAGGAATATCAAAGGAAAGATATTTAAATACCTACAATGATTATATGAAGTGAGGAAGCACAATAGCAAAATATTTTATTTTCTTATAAATAAAATATTTTAGAAAAACTACATTTCTTTACTTTCCTTATATTCGAAATAAAAATAGAGTGTTTAACATGGGTGAAAGTCACCAATTCCTAGTCGGACTATAGCAGCCCTCGCTACGCTCGGGCGTCTAAATACCTCGTATGGGAATTGATTCCTTTCGACCCTTGTATAACAATCTACTATTTAATGTCATGCGTCAATACATTTATGCTGTTGAATGTTATGCTTATACACTATTATAATTAGAGAAGCTATGCGTTTTTTTATGCGTAGTTTGGATGTACAAAATTGTGCCATGTTATATAATTATTATGTCTAAAAATTTTATGCAAATGGATAGGGAACCGATATTATTATAATCCATGATGGGTAAAAAAACTCATTATAAAATAATAATAATACCAACCTATTATTTTCCAACTGCTGGGCAAAGGCCTCTTCTCATACAGAGAAGGCACGACCATTGACCACTACGAATACTCAAAACGGGTTGGCGAAAAAATAAAAGAAATAAATTATTTTGGGTTATTTTAATTAACAAATAATAAATAACGCAATGAAAAGTCGTAAATTATACCAGTCAAGCGTTAAAATTAGAAATATTTTCCTGCTGCACTTCACTGTGACTTCATTAAAAAAAAATCCACACATAAAATTATGCAAAACTTCTCATTCAAACTTCACTCTTTTGGATGCTCTTCTTTCTTCTTCTACGAACTCTGATTCTGCGTCATTTTGACAACAGCAGCAGCAGAGTACAGACAGAATCTTGTACACCACATAGCTCAGGATGTAAAGGACTAGTCCAATGAATGCTAGGACATCAAGCTGAAGCTGTTGGTACAGGGGTACTTTGGGCGCTGCTGGTTGGAGATTTGGTGCTCCCTGGTAACGAGCTACGTATTCTGTCCAATAGATAGCAGATTCTGAAGGTGACATTGGTCGGTCATGCCATAATCTTGATACGAGTTTCGCACGCTGCTGCCATCTGTAATCACAATAAGATAAGATAAAAATTTTATGTTTGTATTTTATATTTCATGTATAATGTACGAGTATAGCCGTTTTTTATTCCTGGCCTCGTGGCAGACTTTGTGATAAGCGCTCATTATATATGCTATTAATTGCCAAAATGATTACCTAACTGCTGGCTAATCAATAGTTGGGCATGGGTCATATTACCGTTGCAAAAGGGAGTTATGCTCTAATTCCTATGTCTACAAACGGATCGTGTGGCTTACCAATCATAGTTTTTGTTGCTGATAGATAAAAATGTTCCCTCAAAAATGCTGTGATGGAAAAAAAAATACATTGATAGGTTCTTTTATAGGTACGGAGATATACGAGTATACTAGGCTTTGATTTAGGCAACACGAGTATTTTAGTTCTAGCCTTTAGTGGCTTAGTGGTCGGGTACCTACAGGCACCTATTGGTACATAAGAATCTATATTCATGCCTGCTTTTGTGATAAACCTAAGAGAGCACTACACGGACTACATTATGCTGTTTAGTTTGAATCCCAGGCCAGGAGAAGACTATATTTATTTTTCCTGAAATAATAATTATCCATTATAAATAAGAATTTGGAACTGTGCCCGATCGATGACGAAACGACACCAGCTGTGTAGGTGACAGTAAATCTTAGTGCGGGATCAATTCACGAACAGAGTTTTTTGTAACTGGTCTATCGCAGGACAGTTGCAGAATATTAAATGACAAGGCCTGAAGAATCTCAGCAGATCTGACGAATAACTATAGAACAGAAAAACATACAGCCTCGACTCGGTCCGGTTCGAACAGTGATAGGGACTAAGTATAGACGGTTTTGTTATTTTTTTCTATTAACTGATGATTTTTGCATTCATGACTCTGTTCAGATGGATTAGTCACAAATGATTCGTCATACGAGCTATACTTTTTTCAGAGAGCAGTGGTGGCACAGTGGTAACAACCGCGACTTACGAATTGTAGGTCATAGGTTCGAACCCTGACAGGCGCTTTACTTTGTGTGAATTATTTCATCAGCACTGCTCTTAAAACGGTGAAGGAAAACATTGTGAGGAAACCGGCATGTCCTAGAACCAATTCGAAGACATTTGACATCTACCAACTCGCACTGGGCCTGCGTGGTAGATTACGGCCCATTCCCTTTCACCGAGAGGAAGCCTGTGTCCCGACAGTGGGAACGTTATAAGCTGATTATATGATACTTTTTCTTACGTCACTCTTATAAATATAAATATGAGTCCACTTACACAGGGTCCAGAACATCATTGATGGCGTCTAACAAATACTCCTTCTTCAGATCTTGGTAGTGTACGATGGTGGCCACGCCAGCGTCTTGCAGGGCCGCTGCGTTGCCGTACTGGTCTCCGAAGAGAGGTATCGCCACGACAGGAACACCAGCGTCCACTGCTTCGATGGTGCTTAGGATGCCTGCGTGAGACACAAAGGCCTTCACGTTGTCATGTTCTGAAATGTAGAGAAAATAAATTGTAATCTACGTGTAAATGCGGGTGTACTTAGGCACAGTACTGGCTTACCCTTAATAGGTTCACTCAATCTGTGTGGTTCTTTCTTCAAAAAACCATTTCAGACACCGATCTACATGGTCTTCACATGATCTAATTAAGATTATGTCTGGACTTTAAAAGAGACTGTGACCTCCGAGTTTGTTTCGGCCTTTCTTCTCAGAGTAGTGAGATAGGAAACACCGACCTCATCTAGTTTTTAAAATATGATTGACATGTAAAAGTTTTTGTACAAACCTATAACTTACATAAATAAAATCATTTCATTTCGTTTTCTTTTCTTCAAATCGCACTTCTACAGGAAACTAACAGATAGGTATATTTCGGTAGCATTATAGCTCCTGCTTTAATTAACTTTCAAGTTTGTAGATAAGATCCGATAAGATAAGATGTGATGTTATTTTAATAATCTTAATTATTGATTTTTCATCAGTAAAGGTGGTTTCAAAGGTCGGTTGCTTGGTTTCTTTACTCTGTATATTACATGCATATTATACTATATTATTTAAGACTCTTTTAACTTATCATTCATGCAAAATACTAAGAGCAGTACAAACAGTCGCCCTTATTACTAAACACATGTGCGTATACTTACTCAAAATATCGTATTGTGGGAACCATCTCATAGTCATAACGTTTCTCGGCAGTTGCAGATTGCCTCCGTCCCATTTCCAGAGCACCCTCAGAGGCAATTTACTGAACGTTGATAACAGTTCGTTTAATTTATCACCGGCAAGCGTGGAGTCCTTTACCGTGGAACCGAGGTTCACGTATATAACGCCGTGCTCGGCCTCGTTTATAAATCTCTCTATTTCCTGTAAAGTGATAACAATGAAAGATGAGTTGATTGTGCAATCATTTTGTGTTATTGGTGCTTACGGATACGGACGACTTTAGGTTTTTTTGCGATGATTCTAAAGCAGTACATGCAGAAGTCTAGCCGTAACGTTGTAAACAGAAAAGGTTTCATAATATAGAGTATGATGAGTATATTAGTATTGGAATAGTTACTATTTTATACAAGGTGTAACATAAATAACGCACAACCTCTTAAGAGGCCATTGTTCTCATCATTGTGAACAAAAAAAAAACCTGCTGTTCCCTACATTTTGACGAATTATGAGAACATAAATGTATGAAACGGCAGATATTTTTCACGATTTTAGATTTGGTCCCATAGTAAAAATTGTTCATAATGATGAGTACAATGACCCTTTAAGAGGTTGTGCATTATATAAGTTACATCTTGTATAGACCACAAGTGTGGTGCCCGCTTGCAATGGGAAAGCGTTTGCGTTCCGCATTTTGAGTAGGCTGTAAAGAGGCTCACGTCACGCAACGTTGCGATCGGTACCCAATCGAACGCCGTCTGAGCTTACTAAAGAAAAATATCGATTATGTCAGCGGCTAGACAATGTCTCATGCTGCGTAATTCAATCATTCATTTGAAGATTCATAATTATGCCACACGTGGTTGCAAGTTGAGGAATGCAAATTAATATTAATTAACGCAATGTTGTTGTTAACGCCATATTTAATCATCCTTAATGAATGTTGATACTGCTTCCAATATGCTCAGCGGTGTGGCACAATGCAAACGTGGTACTCATTAAGCCATCACATATTTAGAATACTAAATAAACTTGATAAAACAAAGCTTACATCTATTTACATAGATATTGTCAAAATTACTCACCGTCGGAATAATTTTCGGCGGTCTCACATGAATACCACCGATATCAATTACATTATCAGGTCTGGCAACACCGCTGTACACCGACTGATGTGTGTTTACAAACACTAGGCTCGCGTTCGATGCAATACTTTCTAGAGATGGCAGCGCATCGCCCAGATACTTGTACAGGTACACATGATCCGTTACTTGTGAACCCACGTAATATACCCAGTTCGTAAGATGATACAACACGTAACTCTTTAGCCGCTCAAAATACCAAGGTTCCTTTCCATAGGGCAGGCCAGATTGACTTACATACGCAGAATTGTAATGAATACCCAATCTGTTATACTGCCACGCTTGTAACGGCTGCGGGTTGAAGGCAATGTAAGGAGCACTTAGATTTGCGGCCAGAGCCAGGCCGCAGTCACTGTTGTATGACTCGACTAGTATTACGTCGTAGCGATGCCGCGTGCTTATCATGTGCAGGACTTGATGGTTGCTCATTAGAGTCTTGCAGTCGTCGTTGCCGGCTTTAGTCGCCACTAACGTCTCGAACGGCACTCGCGACACTTCGTTCACTATCACAGATTCATAAGATAACCCTTTATACACTTGGTGCAAACTGTCACTCAATAATATATCTTTGTATGAAGCTGGTGCATCTTGCATTTGGAAATGGCTGATGACAGTGACCTCATGGTCGCGATTCGCCAATTCCCGGAACAGTCCGCGGTAAGTGAGGTAGTTGTTGCGGTCCAGCGACGGGAAGATGCCGAGGATTTTGTAACTGTCCGTAGCGAATATGGTCGCGATGAAATAGAAAACGAAAATTGTGTGTTTTGTCATTTTCGATGCGGACGCGTTCGAGTTGCCGCACAGTTTGTTGGTTACTAGGGCGTAAATGAAGCCGGCTTACGTAGCTGTCTAATAATAGGTAGATGTTATGAGGTAACCATAGCGCTGACGACGCGATCGTTTCGTAAGACACAGAAATATTCTGTGTCTACACACAAATCATTGATCATGACCTCGATTTACATGTTTTTGTGCGAACGTGTCCTCGCACCGGTGTCGGGTTATGAACTGCTGTACGATATATATGCATACACAATTAGATGCAGATTTATATATTCATACGATAAAGTAATGTATACACATTATGCTTTATCAGAATGATTTATTATTGGGGACTATCGATGTTGTACTTACTTGTTGTATGCACTATGCACGTTGAATGACATAATAATTAGCATCATTGTTTACGTTCTGTCTATCTTCTCATAACACAGCTTTGCCTAATTCTATCTTTGTTTGTACATCAAATAATTTGTCTATTACATTAATGTGTGTGTTCATTATCTTCTTACTTATATATTTGGGGGTCGGTAGACTGGAAACTATTGTGGAGCGGCCAAGCGCGACCTTACGATGTTGCGTCACAAACAATGCTATTGTTCACAGCTGCCTAATAAACGGACACACAAATTAGAACATGGCAACGTATGTACGTTGCTCTCTTCCACTAATGTCTGACGAAATTATGTCAAAGATCCTATACAATACATATCCGTATTAGTTAAGCCCGATGCATACTTAAATAAGAACAACGAATTGAAAATGCTTTTAAATACAACGAACCCGAACATTCTCCGAAGATGGTACTCGATGTTCGTTTGATGAGCAAGCGGTTATGTTCCGTCTCAAGTTTGAAAGTGTGTCTACGGCTTTAGAGAAAGTTGACTTTGACAGTAGGTACTCAGCGGTCACCGACCCTACTGACCAGTATGGGGACTGTTGGCATTGTGTATTTACATACAACGAAGGGCCAAGAACAAGAATATTTTTGATGCTAAACACAGTAAAAAAATGAATTAGAAACGAATTTGTTACTGGAAACATATAAGAACGAAGCAACTTTAAACGCTTGTGATAAGATGTTGCTGCAACGATTATAGAATTATAATCTATGAAATTGCAACATTTTAAAACTCCAAAACCAATTTATTTATTTTGTGTCACAAATTAGAATTAAACAGAACATGAAAAAAGAGTCTCTGGCTTCTATAAATTCGTATATGGTTTGATAGATACTCATGACGTGACGTTACCAGGGATATTGGGAATTTTACTAGCAAACGTTGTCAGAGTTCCCATTTCCCAATGTTTCCAATATTCCCAGGAATGCGACATCAATTGTCTTTCATAATATATTGAACTTACCGAACAAAGGAGAATACTTAATGCAAACAAGAACTACATGCATAACTTCACGCCTTTATCCCCTGAAGGGGTAGGCACAGCACCCACTTTCACCAGGTGTGTTTTATCACACATACACACACATACATAAACTCACGCCTTCTTCCTACGGGGGTGGCAGAAACTACAGTACGCCACCTGCTACGATCCTTACATACTCCAAATCCCATGTAATACGGGACATTCCGTACAATTTCAAAAACACTAACCGCCTTATTACAAAACAAGATTTATATTTAGACATGGCTTAAACCATGCAGCCAGTTTTTGTAATAAGAACGTAATAGTGATTGAAATACCGTTCTTTATACAAAACTGAAAATTTAGTTCAGTTGTCAGTTTTGTGTTTAGGAACTTTACCATAGTCGGAATAAAGTTCGAAATTCCATAATGGCTCCATGTTTTAAACCTGGGTCTGAAGATAAACCTTGTTTTGTAATAAGGGGGCAGGTACTTATGGTGTTTGACAGATAGTTGACAGTTGACTGTCAGTTGATTATTATAAAAAGTGAACCCCACAATACAGTTTGAAGCAACCGACAAATATCCGAAGAAAACAATATGGACACCAAATAAGTACCTACATGATAGTGGCGACTATCGACGAGAAATATAGTAAAATAACGAATGAAAATATTGTGAAAACTGTGTAAATACAATGGCTGATATGAGATTCGAGACTTTTGATATTAAAAGTGGGGATTGGGAATCATATAAAGAACGATTTGGTTATTTCATATTAGCACATGACATTACAGAACATAATAATCAAAAAGCTGTGTTTTTTGCATCTTGTGGTAGTTTTCTGTATAACTTAGTTAAATCATTAGTGTTTCCGGATACTGTGAGCCAGAGATACAAAACTAAATGACCATTTTAGTTCACGAACAAATGAGATAGTCAGAATCATTTAAATTCCACAGTAGGAATCAGGGTAAAAATTAATCAGTTAAAGGATACATTGCAACACTTCGAAAAATGTGTAGATTTTGCAACTTTGTAAATTTAAAAAGAACCTCGAGATATAGACTGGGGTGTGGCTTAAATAATGCCAAACTACAAGAGAATCTACTGAAGAAGGCTAACCTCACTGTGGAGTTGGCATTGCAAGCGGAAAGATGTGTTGTAGATGACATTCTTGGATCACTCCTTCTAATCCATGGCAACGTTTATGTATTGACTGGTGGTCCAGTTGACAGAAGAGTATATCTAATTGTGGTGGATCAACACTTGAAATCAACGTCAAGTGAATGAGCAATTAAAGCATTTAGAGACTTTTTCGCCCGGCAAGTATTGCTACACGTATTAGTATCGGATAATGGAACGGCATTCACATCTGAACAATTCAAGAATTTTATGAAATTCAACATATACTGACTTCCCCATATACGCCATCGTCAAATGGCCAAGCTGAATGATTTGTGCAAACTTAAAATATAAATGACATAGTTTTGCTGGTACTGACATTGATATCAATTTAGCACATCTTTAGTTTAGTTTGAGAGTAACGCCAACCTCGGTTACTGGAATACGGTTAGACATCATACATACATTCTCCACAAAACCTATACCTGAAAGACAAATTAAAAGTGACATAGAAGTACCGGTGAGAACATTTACATTGAAGGACAAGGTATCTCTGCGCAACTTTGCAAGAGGGAAGAACTGGGTTAAAGGAGAATTTTTCAGAATCAAGGGTCCGGTTCGGTGTTTGGTAAAGATAATCGATAGAAAAATCGTTACACGACACATAAACCAACTGAGGTGACGTGGTTCTGATCCAGGTCTTAGTAATGGAATGCGTGATATACTCGGCATACTAACAGATGCAGTAGTGAAGAGATACTTGTGAAGGAGGCATGTTACCAAATAATTCAATAATAAGAGTGATTTCGATAGTAGGCTAGTTAGGTATAAACAATACAGTAACTTTATATCGAAGTACATAAAGACTATGGGGGACCATGGTCTTTGTACTGCGCACAAGTTTAAGGCATGTGGTGTTTGACAGATAGTTGACAGTTGACTATCAGTTGATTACTATTACAAGTGAGGGTACTTCTTCCTCCGCACGTTTTCTCTCAACACATCTGGCATTGGCAGAATTGTCGACAACGGCACCATTGCCAGAAAGAAAAATAGAATAGCATAGAATAGAAGTGAGGGTACCCCACAGTATAGTTTGAAGCAACTCACAACTACCCATGACGGTATAGACACGGCAACACTCTAAATACCTATATGATGACGGCTGTGGTCGGACTCTCTCTTTCTGAACACATACATAAGATAAAGAAAACACAAATCACTGTCTCGTTCTTATGTGTGTATTGAGAAAGAGAGAGTCCAACCACAGTCGTCTTCACTTAGGTATTTAGAGTGTTGCCTCCACTTTTATCTATAAGCTTCTTGCAACTACCTGATCAAAACAATATGGACGCCAAGTAAGTTGATAATAGTAGGTTTGTAACATAAGACAGTGCCAATAAATAATATCCGTGATAGGTAATTGACACCATTTATTTATCAATAATTTATTTGTAGTCTGTCCTATTTGCATACATTCCGAAGGCGAAATTCTAGTATTTGCATTGAATAATTTATATTTAATAATGTCAGTAATGAGTGAATCAGTGTTATTGACTTTATCTGAGACGTCACAGTCACAGAAACAAAAAAACACATTACAAACAAATATATGACATATTTGTTTGTAATGTGTTTTTTTGTTTCTGTGACTTTTTCTAGGATATGTCGTGTGGAAAACTGGTACCTTTTAGGAAAATTCCAAAAATACCAGTTTTTAGGGTTCCGTACCTCAAAAGAAAAAACGGAACCCTTATAGGATCACTCGTGTGTCTGTCTGTCTGTCACAGCCGATTTGCTCCGAATCTACTGGACCGATTAAGTTGAAATTTGGTACATATATGGACTTCTGTGACCCAAACACGGACGTGTATCGTAAATAAATGAATTTTGAATATAAAATAAGTTTTTCAAACTGTACCGTGCGACTTATCAAATGAAAGTGCTTGTTGTAAGGATTTCAGATATATTTTATTTTATAATTTTAAAATGAATACTTTTAAAGCTATTTATAAAAATAGATGAAAATTGACAATTCCCCCCCCCTCTCCCCTGATCTCAGAAACGACTGAGCCTAAAATTTTGAAAAAAATACCGTAAATAGTTCTTAAACCTATTAGAAGTCTATAATCTTAAAATAACATGGTAAACCTCTCAATATTGTGCGTATAAACTTACATTTGCAGTTGGAATGTATGAGGGGACATGTTTTTCAACTACTATGTTAAGTTTGTTCTTAGGATAATGAATCCCCACTACGGAACCCTTCATTGTGCGTGGTATGACACGGACTTGTTTATTTAATAAATTTTAATTAAACAATTGCACTGCACTTCATAATGTAGATTGATTGTCGAAGCCGAGGAGAAACATTCAAATTAACCAATCAAAATGCTGTTAAAATAATGAAATTGAAACAAAAAGAAATGCATGTCAGTCGTGTAGTGTGTGCGACACATTGCTATGTCGCCACCGGCCAGACACTGTCGTACGGTTTCATTCAGGGTTACCGCATACTATAATCTCACTATTAGACTTGCAGAAGTTTTTATAGATGTCTGTTAACAGCTGAACAAGATTAGGAAGAATCATCACCTCCTGCTCTAAGCTCAAAAGCAATGTAATAAAATGCTCAAAAGATCTTATGTTTAAGTAATGAAAACTAGTTAGGTATGTTTAGAGTATACTTGATTAGTTACTTTACTTTTGGACATAAGGACGAAAAGCAAACACACTAGATTATTATTCTTATTTTAGTACCTCAATATTGTAGGTAATATTGTAACTTGTAACCGCAAATTATTATGACATTGTTTATTATTGTGATAATGATTATATTTCACCTGCTTCAGGCGCAGGAACACATTGGAGCATAGGGTTGAGACCTCCTTTTCCCACCCAAACTCATTGTAACTTGTAACCGCAAATTATTATGGCATTGTTAGTCATTGTGATAATGATTATATTTCACCTGCTTCAGGCGCAGGAACACCTTTGAGCATAGGGTTGGTCCTCCTTTGCCCTACCAAACTCATATGTGCAACAAAGGTTCTTTTGGCGCGTGGCCAACATCGGAACTAACGCTGCCATCTTGTTTTGTCTTTACAATCAAGTTTTTACCATCCACGCCGCCCTGTCAATGTAACAGAGCCTTGTACTGCTATATGTAGGCTACTTGCCAACCCTAGAAATTGTTGGAAAAAACTCCAGACTGTCGGATTAAGAGGAATTATGGTCTATTACTTAGGTAGTGTTTACTTGTAACCTGCTTACCCTGGCTTTAGTAGGCTTTAATACAAGCTTTTACTTAGTTTAGCGTGTACAGCTTAGTGTGTTCGTATAATAAGTTTACAAGATATATTATATTATGATTATTATAGTAACTTATTTCTAAATATTTGTTAATTGTGGTAATGCTCGTCTAGTGGCAACCACTGATCTATAAATATGTTCTATCTGCGGGTAAAGCAGTGGACTGCAACATTGCTTCTTAAACTATGTCAACTTTATGTATTATATATGTTGTAGTTGTTTATTATCCCTTAATAAATAAAAATAAAAATATGTATGATACACACCCATATAACTTTTGGCGTGGTGAGCTCAACGAAATATGAAGAAATATAAATAGCTGTGTTTTCTCAGCGCCTACTGAGAACTATATGCAACAATTAGTTAAAAACATACATAGCTCCATCGATGTATCGGTCGGATGTAGTCTCTTGTTGTATAGAAACTTCTTCTATTATTTGATTAACGCATGACTTAACAAAAACACTTCGTGTAAAATTAATTCGCTATCCTGTAACCTATCCAATATTCCTGTAGAACGTGTTCGGTTTAGAACACCGAAAGGGCAAACCCAGAAAGAGATCTCGCGTCCAAACCGCAGCTACTCTATTATATTCGCATTTGTAAGAGGCATTAGCAAGAAGCGCGGGTCTTCGACAACATAAAAATGTAATTACAAGTGGGAAGTTCGCCCACTTAAATATAGATTTACCCTTTGAAGAGCGATTTGATGGGCCCGTGAGGTGTTAGATCAATCATATCTCGATTGTGCCCACTCTCAATTATTCCCTCCTCAGGATTGATAACTTCATTCATTTTTCAAACGGATCGCTCGCCTATTTTTCGGATATTGATGTATTTGTTGCGAGGGAGAGTGATTTGCTAAACGACATCCTATCTTGTTTAGGTTTTGTTATTTATTACGGTTTTATTTTCGTGTTTTGTTCATTTAATATCTTTTTGAATGTTCAGTAATAAGTAGTTTATGAATTACACTTCTTAGGGTGATTTATTTAGACTCATGGGTTGAAATGGATAAATGCAAATCAACCAATTTTTAAACCTATTTATTATTCATATTTTATTAATAAAAGGAACTTATGAGTTTTGTTTTGTAGAATATTGGTAGAATAAAATAATCAAAATGTTATTCAGGTACTCCACTGTGATCGGTTATATTATTGGGAATGAATCCAAGAAACGAAGGAAGTGACTCTAGTAAATCCTGAGGGTAGTCCAACTTGGCATCCAGCATTTGCCGTGAAGGAGCCTACACCGATCTGTAAAGAAACCAAAATATTTTTAAATTAAAAGTAGTTGTAATTATTTTCGATTGGAAGATAAGCTGGGGCATCGGTGAAGGTGTACTGTAGGACTGATGAGTTTAAGAACGTATGGCTACTCGTAGATCACATTAATTCACAATTGATCAATGTGAACACACCCGATTTAAATGCATACTTAGCTTAGCGATCATCGCTAACTGAATTAGTACACATATAATAGTGATGCTTGCGTTATTTTTTACCAAAAAATCGGCCAAGATAATTTTTAAGCGGAGATTGCGGTTACGAAGTATGGTGATTTTCGCAATGCACATACACTTGGCAGTTACGATAAGCCCACGTCCAATAAATATATCCAAGATTATGTTTGGACTTTAAAAGAGATCGTGACCTCTGAGTTCCTTGAAACGCCGACCTCATCTAGCTTTTAAAATATGATTGACGTGTAAAAGTGTTTGTATAAACCTACTTACAGAAATAAAAAAAAAATATCATTTATAGATTTGCAATACATACCAAGATCCTTCTACTATTGACAGTGGCGACGAGTGGCCCACCGGTGTCTCCACCGCAGATGCCAACTGTTCCAGCGCCGTTGGTGCAAAGGTGGTGGCTTTGGATGACACTGTAGGTATTCGAGCACACTGCGTTGGTGAGCACTTGCAAGTTCACTGAACTTATCGTTTGTGTGAAGCTGACGCTATCACCTGGAATTGGCCCATTCAGAACAAATTAGACACTAAGGTAATGTCATATTGAAGGGTATGATATAATAAATGACTAATAGAAAAGTAAAGAAAAGTTGCTGGTCTCATGAATTTATACGTTCCAAAACGAATAACAGAAATACTAGGTAACCCTTAAATACAGTAAGACGCTCAGTTTCTGTTTTTTTTTTTATTGAGACGTCAAAATTAAACGCAAGTAAAGTGATGCGATTGGCTGTTGATAATTAATTCCACCAATCACAGCATGTTACGGGCGCTTGAAGATTTGTAGGCTAATTTTTGTGTTGATTTTTGTTCCATAAACCGGGGCCTGAGACAAACAAGAATCAAATTGTAAAGCTAGAGAAACAATAACTATAACTCCCCAGTAATATAAGTTTTTTTAAAGAGCACTGAATGCATGTCAAAATTGATTGGCGGGTTCAAAATGAAAGATAGCAGTACAAAAAAAATATAAAACACAAACCGTCTCTAGTTATTCCATAGCCGGAGGCGAGAGCGTTGGTTCCAGCGTAATTCGAGTTGAGTTCGCTTCCCGACGGCAGGTTAATTGGTTGAATTGTCACTGGAAAATAAATACAAATACATAATATTTACTTATCGCAATGGGCTATTGATCCTCTTTTGCAATATTAAACAGAATACAAATTCAGATATCGCTGCCAGATTTTTCAGTGTATAAGCATACGAAGCTTCTATGTTTGTCGTAATTATTAAAGTTAAATATTTTTGACTCAATTATTTTCGAGCAAGAGCTTGAGTCCTTCAAGAGTAAAAATAAAATGCCATGAAAGGAAATTAAATGGAATTACTTAGGATGTTACATTTGTCAATATTACCATGATCCTAATATCGCGATATTTCAAGATTTCCTAAAATCTTGTGATATTATCACGATACCGCCTATTACACCATCAATATTACCACGGTATCGTGATATTATTGACAATGTAACATGCCCCATTCTGAAACTAAAATCACTTTTACTCGTAATTTCTTCAAAGCTGACTGGCGTAGATTACACCAGCTTTTTATCAGTTTACTTTGGAAAGAAATGTTGAACCAACCCAACTCAAAGTCTCTTTTAAAGTAGACATTAAAGAGATACGCATAAACTAATTAAAACAACTACTTACACGAAAAGTTAACCCTGGAAATACGGACGACAGCGATATCATTAGCAGCGATCCAAGGGTTGTACCCTGGGTACAGCACGACATTGTTAGTATCGATTCTGGTGCCGCCAGAGAAGAGGAAGTTAGCTCCTAGGATTACTTGAATGGATTGGGCAATGTTGTTGCCATCGTTGATGCAGTGAGCCGCTGTAAGTACCCTGGAGTCAGAGATTAAGGTACCTCCACAAACTGATGTGAATATCAATACTCTTAGAATCAGTCCTGCCTGAAAATAAAAATAGTTTTACTACTAACTTTTTAAAGTAGGTAATGTAAAGTGGCTGGAACTTCTAAAGGGCAAGTTCATTGCTGCATGCAAGTGTGGTTTATCTTGAAACTATAAATTTATTTCATTTAATTTATGTTTAGAAGCTTTATTTTACACGAGTTTGTGAAGCAGTGTTGCTCGTATCGTATACTCGTTTATACTATATTCCAAACTAGGTCGCTTAAGAACAAGAGCAATGACTTAGGGCGAATTTCACCAATCAAACTGAATGCGATCAGTACATCTAAACCGAGTTCAAGAGCTGTCAGTGTCAATATTCCAAAGAAAATAATGACACTGACAGCTCTTAAATGTGGTTTATGTGCTGATCGCGTTAATTTTCATTGGTGGAATTGGCACTTAGTGCTGATTTCACCAATGAAACTGACTGAGTCTCATTGGTGAAATTCGTTCAAATAAGTCTATGAAAAATTTATTATCAACTTAATTATTAAATTAATTTACCTGGTAAGGCACTGACAAAACAGTCGTAGTGGATCCGCCAATAATTCTGCCCTGGGCTTCAGAAGATTCACTTTCTAGTTTTCTAATCCTGAAAGCTTCAGGTATTCCAAATCTACGATGGTAGTCATATACGCCATTTTGAAGGGAGTTTGGCTGTTCAGCAGCCCTTGTAACTGCCACACAAAATAAAATTAGTCCAAACACAATCTTCATATTGAAGCACTGGTTTTACCTATAATGGATTCACCACAGCAACAACTTGTTTTTAAATCGAAAATTGGTCCTTTTAATCAGATAAACATTAATTATTTAACTATCAGTGATTAATTGGTTTTATATAGATAATACGCCGCATAAAGGTAATGATAATGTTTATTAAAAAAAAACTTAGACATAAATTACAAAATATTTTAACAGGCTAATTTAGGTCAGTATAAGTGGTATGCTCATCTGTAGCCGAACTAGGCACAGCCTGTATTTCGGCTATCAGCGCCAAGCCCCTCGAGTATTACACATATAATAGACATTAACATTTCTTTAGTATCTTGTACATAATCATTTTAACAAGTTATCATGTACACACGCCAGCACGTCAAGTTACCCGAAACTGTCAAATACCCGAAACTGTCAAATTTTCCCAATCAACCTTGAACCTTACGCTCTATTTACGATAAAGTTCAAAATCTTTTAAAGAAATTTGACAGATTGTAGTAGCTTGATGTGCTGGCGTCTGTATATACTTAACTTCGGTATTAGGGCACAAGATGCAATAGGCATCTTTTGTGACCTATCCAAGGCATTTGATTGCGTGAATCACGAAACTCTGCTCTTGAATCTTGAGGGGTAAACTTGCGCTTAACTTAGTAAAATCATATTTTAATGATAGACTGCAGCAAGTTCAAATAAACGGTGTGAATTCATTGGGTTTAATAGTCAAAATGGGTGTACCGCAGGGCTAAATTTTGGGTTCGTTCCTTTTTTTAGTATATTATATATAAATGATGTACCTCATTGACGGAAAACCGACCACAAATGGTGTTATTTGCTGATGAAACATCTCTGACTTTTAAAGTAAATAGACATGCACAGGAGCTTGACGATGTAACTAACGCTATGCTTAAGGTCCATATTTGGTTTACTGTAAATAATTTGGTATTACTCGTAAATGAGAAGAAAACTAAATGCATAAGATTCGCGTTACCGAATGTTAGAAGTAGTGAATGTCACGTTGTATTGAACAAAGAGTTACTAGAATTCGTCGAAATGACTGTTTTCCTGGGAATCACGCTTGACTCAAAGCTGCAGTGGAGTGCTCACTTAACATCACTTGCAGGGCGGCTAAGTTCAGCCGCCTACGCTGTTTGGAAAATCTATCAATTAACAGACGTGGATACAGCGAGACTGGTCTATTTCAGTTACTTTCATAGCATCATGTCTTACGGTATTTTGCTGTGGGGACGGGCTGCAGATATTGTTTCTATCTTTATTCTGCAAGAGAGGGCTATCAGAGCCATCTACAATCTCAGCAGACGCGATTCTCTAAGGGAACTGTTTAAAAAAATTAACATCATGACGGTACCTTGCCAATCTATATATATAAAATTCAAAGTCCTGACTGACTCACTGACTGATATATCAACGCACAGCCTAAACCGCTGGTCCTAGAGACATAAAATTTGGAGGGTGTGTTCTTTGTAAAGAGTAGGTATCCACTAAGAAATGATTTATTGAAATTCCACCCCTAAGAGGGTGAAATAGGGGATGGAAGTTTATATGAAAGTCCGTCAGTTTTGAAGTTAGAATATTCAAATTTTGTGTTTAGGCTGACAATTGAAAATTAATTTATACGTATCTCAGTGTTTTTGATAATTCCACCCCCGAAGGGTTAAAAATGGGGATGAAATTGTGTATTTTCCATACACAATTTCATCCCCATTTTTAACCCTTAGGAAGTGAAAAGGGGGATGAAATTCATTATTTTTCAAGTTAAAATAACTAATATTTTGGCTTATGGTTGGAAACTAACAGAACGTAAACCATTGTTTTTTTCTTTTATTTCAACCCACAAGGGGGTGAAAAGGGGGATGACGTTTTGTATTGAAGTTGTTAATTCGCTAAATTTTGTATTCAAGTAAAAATAATATAAGTACACGTGTACCGTTTCTAACTTTTCATAGAATGAAGCGATTGCGATGAAACAAAACGAAATGTTACTCCGACTTATACAAATACACAATATTTATTTAAATATAAGGTCGTGGGACTGACTGGGCTATCAACACACAGCTCAAACCACTGAACGGATTGGGCTGAAATTTGGCACATAGATAGTTATGACGTAAGCATCCGCTAAGAAGGGGTTTTTGGAAATTCGAACTTTAAGGAGGTAAAAGGGCGAATTTTGTTTGTATGAAAAATCTTATTCCAAGAGTTAATAAACCTAAAACATGGCATGACTACTTAAGTAAGTAAATTATAAAGTTTGTCATTTTAAGTTTTTTCAAACTACCCCCTTAAAGGGGATTTGGGGATGTCAAAGTTTGTATAGAAGAATTTCAACGTGCGGTCCGATTAACTCGAATTATACTTAGAAACAAAAATTAAGAATAAAATGTATTAAAGTTTTTCGAAAATTGAACTCTTTTTTTTTTGGTGGGTAATTATCAAATAACTTCTCCCGCTCTGGGTGGAGCGCGAGGGCATGTCAGACTTTTACTGACTAAAACCCACCCGTGTTCCTTCATTTGCCTGTGTGCCAGGGCCACGATATCCTTTTCGGACAAACTCGCAACCCTGGCAGGCATTGGCCTTAACGGACCCCGTCAGTTGGTGCTGACATATCTTTGAGGCGCGCGTGTAACACAACGCGCCGTCATCCCGGGCCTGGTCCTTGTCGGACTGCGAGCTACCCATCGCTCACCGTCCGCAAGCCTGCGCCTTCTGTAGCCGAGCATCGGCCTACGACTCCCGACGCCCGGAGCTTCTCCCGCGGTGACTAAGGCCGTGAGGGCATGAATTTTGCCTCTCCCTCACGCGTTCCGCCTTCTCCTTCGCGAGCAATACTGCTTCGAAGAAGGACATGGCGGTGCTCCGCCTACAGGCAGACCTCGCCCAGAGAACACCGGTCTCTGGGCGATCCACACAGTGGTGACACCCAGGCGTTCCCTCCCGCTTTATCCTGTCTAGGAACCCGTGGATATAACAGGATGCCGTGGCGCCTCTCTAGCCACTGAAACTGATCCTTTTTCACCCCGTTAGGGAACGGGGTGAAAAAGGATAGTCAATTTGACAAGGGAGGATTTTACTGCGTGGCTTGATTAAGTCTAAATATGACGTAGGCATCTGCTGAGAAGGGGTTTTGGGAATTCGACCTTTAAGGGGTGAAAAGGGGGGATTTTGTTTGTATGAAAAATCTTATTCCTTGAGTTAATAAACCTAAAACTAGGCATGAAAGTAAAATATAAATTTTTTTTTTTGTTTTTTTAAACTACCCCCTAAAACGGGTTTTGGGGATGTCAAAGTTTGTATAGAAGAATTTCAACGTGCGATCCGATTAACTCACAAAATTTAAAGCCTTACATGTGTTTGGGTTTATTCAAATGTAACCCTTACGGGGCAAAAGGGGGTAATTAAGTTTTTAGGGAAGGATTTTACTACGCGTCATGATAAACTCCAAAGTAATTGAATAAAACATAATTTAATATTTTTCAAAAATAAACTCGTTTCGGGGTGAAAAGGGGGAGACAGTTTATATCAAAATTATGTTTCCTTTGATCAATAAACTTGAACATTGAACCGGATATTTTCTTAATAAATAAAACGGCCGTAAACATAAATTTTCGAAAACAACCTTTTAAAGGGGGTGTTGAACTTTGTGGGGGAAAATAATTGAATGGAAAGATTTAAGATCGGAAATAAACGGAAATCTAAAAGAGATAGTCAATTTTAGAGGGGATAATTTTATGTTTCGGATTGGCGCAAAAATGGCTGAATGGATTTAGATGAAATTTGGTAACATACATATAGTTTATAATCTGCATTAACACACACTAATACACGTACTTTTAATTCCGGTAGTACGTTCTCGTGACCTTTTTCCGACATCCACGCGGGCGAAGCCGCGGGCAGAAGCTAGTATATTATATATGAAAATATTATGTATGTTAGAAAAAACCTACATCTTTTCAGTAAGATTAGTGACAGGCATAATTTTAACACTAGAAATAGGAACAAATTAGATCACGTTTCAGATTGTAAAAAGTACACACTTCTTTTATGGGGTACTGTGTTAAATGTTATAATAAAATACCATTAGATATTCTTCAACTAAATGAGAAGAAATTTAAAACATGCATTAAACGCACACTATGTAGACAAGCATATTATAAGTTGGATGATTATATCGTAGATAAAGATGCTTGGCTTAATGCTGGTCCTGCTCCACAACAAATTGGGCTCACTTGTTAGAATTTTAATATTTGGAAGTGATGCTTCCCCCCTTTTTAATTTTTTGTTTTGACATTACATTCGTAACTATCGTTTATTTTTATGTACTTAATCAAGTTTTAGTTGTTGAATACTTCATTAAGTAACAACGATTTTCCTTTTGCTAGTAAAATTTTATTAATCATTGAAATACATTGCAAGCTATAGATAGTTATGAATAATTTAAAAGGATTTTTTCATTTTTGTAAATGTGAGTACCATGGAGCCGTTTATTATGTTATGATGTATGTTGACTTAAAAAAGCCTGGCGGTTGAGAGTATGTCATGCTCACTTAAATGTCTCGCTGCTGGTGGCGCGTGTGTTGGATCATTCGGTTCCCTACAAAGTGGTTGCGCTGGATGGTGCTGATCCACGCGTCATGTTCGTGAACGGGCGCCGTCAGTTGAGGCTGGTCATCTGTTAACTTATTTTGTAATCTTTTAATCTTATATTTTGAATTGTTTTTTTAATCATATATTTTTTTGTTTTTTACATTGTTCTCACATAAAGAAGCGACAAGAATAATGTACCCAGGATTTTGTAATATCTTGATTTAAAAGAGTGGCCTTGGAGTTTCTTGCCTGTTCTTCTCCATAGAGATCTACGTTTTGGAATGGGCAAATAGCTTCCATTTTCTGACTAACTGACCAACTCTTTGACAATTCAAAAGTGCCTGTAAATGGTTTAATTCAAATAAATGCTTTGGGTTTGAGTTTATTAGAGAAAGAAAAATGTATAAAAAGAAAAATGTATAAGTTTGTGTAGTGTTTGCAAGTAGGTCCTCTTATTTGTGTGAGATGGGAATGTACGTGTCTGATGTGTAAGAGGATGTGTGTGGTGTTGTCTTGTGTTCTGCTGTGTGTTGTGGTGTGAGTGAGTGTAGTGGATTGGAAGGTGGATTGTGAAGTATGTTATCTCAGTTGTATTTTACGTTTTTAGTGGAATGTTTAATAAAACAGGGTGTTTACTTGTATAGGTTCATATACACTATTTTCAAAGAGGTTTGGCTCATCAGCAGCCCTTGTAACTGCAACACAAAATAAAATCAGTCCAAACACAATCTTCATATCGATGCACTGGCTTAACCTTTAATCTATTCACCACAGCAACAACTTGTTTTTGAATCGAATATTGGTCCTTTTAATCAGATAAAGAGTAATTAATTAATAAAATTATCAGTGATTAATTTGTTTTTATCTAGTTAATACGCTGCATATAGGTGGATTGTGAATTATGTTATCACAGGCCTATTTTATGTTTTTGGTAGAATGTTTCATAAAATAGGGTGTGTACTTGTGTAGGTTATTGCGTCGGAGTCAGTCGTCAAACACGTCCACTGCTAGACATAGGCCTCCCCCAAAATAAGGAGGGGGGGTTGCCATAATCGCCACGCTTGGCAGGCGGGTTTGCGATCGCAATATGGTGTTAAAATGCAAATGCAAAATTATATAAATAACTATATTTATTATTTACTCTGAATGACTGACTTCGACGCAATAACCGAGACTGATCGAAATTGGGAAAGTCGGGCTGGTCCACAAATTCAAGGTCACCCAGCATGCTATGGAGCGGGCTATGCTAGGAGGCAGTAGCGAAGCTACAACTTCCAATTGAGGGAAGCCGAAGAAAAAATTGTTAAGTTCTCATAAACACAAGTTATCAACTAAATTTATTACCTCAAAAATGATTTAATTTTTGAGGTAATAAATTGCTTAGTTTAACACCATCTATGACCAAGTAGTAGAACCAAGGAGACGCTAATACTACACAAACGAAATTATCAATTTTTTACAGAAATAAAACTATAATAGGTATCAAATGCAAAGAAAACAAAATAAAAAGTTAATTTATCTGTCAACAATTCGACTCAATAAAATATTTGCAAATTACGAAATTCAACAACACCTCATTCTATCTCGTTCTCGCCTACGCATTTTCTCTTTCGCTCCCGTAATAACTCGCTCGAGAACGGCTTACCTTGCACCGTAACTAGCGGCGTTTGGGAACCCCCGGTTGCTACCGAAGTGTGCCCGAAGTAGCGTGGTCAGAACTACTCTAAGACAAAAAAAGTGAACTGCGTTCGCGATTTAGGATAGACTATAGTTACGCGTTGTTGTAATGTTTTTATCTTATGATGTATCAAATACTTGTAATGTGACTATGTATGTAGTATGTACCTACCATATTATTTGGTAATAGTAAACTCAAGTAGAGTCGTTGTTCTGAAGGGAAGCCGGTAGGAATGGGGTTGTATGAAGCCGTCGCCCCTGCTAGGAGGTTCTTTGAAGGATAAGATCAGGAATGAAGTTATCCGGAAGAGAACCGGAGTTACCGACATAGCCTGCAGTGTAAGCAAGCTGAAGTGGCAGTGGGTTGGCCATGTTTGTCGAAGGACCGATGGCCGGTGGAGCAGACGAGTCCTTTTTTTTTTTTTTTTTTTTTTTTTTTTTTTTTTTTTGGGTGGGAAATCATCAAATAACTTCTCTCGCTCTGGGCGGAGCGGGAGGGCGTGTCAGACTTTTACTGACTAAAACCCACCCGTGTTCCTTCCGTTGCCTGTGTGCCAGGGCCACGATATCCCTTTCGGACAAACTCGCAACCCCGGCAGGGAGCAGACGAGTCCTGGAGTGGAGACCGCGTATCGGCAAGCGTAGTGTGGGGCGCCCCCCAGCTAGATGGATCGACGACCTTAAAAAGGTGGGTGGGACAGACTGGATGCGGAAAACGGAGGACAGGGTGTTGTGGCGCAGTCTGGGAGAGGCCTATATCCAGCAGTGGACTGCTATAGGCTGAGTTGATTGAGACTAGAACATAAAATATCTTCGAAAGCTTAAAATAAAGTACTGCTCAATATTGGGTTATAACATTATAACTCAATTCTGCTCAATCATTTTTATTTACCTCTCTGCCTTCCCTTTATATCTTAGAAAGTATTTTATATGTTCGCAAAAACTTAGGACTTTTTAAAATAAGAAGCGATTTGCATAATATAAATACACGTAGTAAACATGAAATTGTGATACCCAAATTTAGATTAACTAAAACAAGCAAGTCGTTTCTTATAAACAGTATCCGCTTCTATAACAAGTTGCCAAAGTCGGTTATAGAAATTAGCGATGGAAAGTTCAAGACCCACATTAAACGTGTCCTAATCAAAAAAGCATACTATAAGATTAAGGACTACGTTGAAGACAAGGAAGTTTGGCAATAATTCCTTCTGCACATGTGGCTTCCCTGGTACCTCATTAACGGCATAACTATGTGAACGTCTATTAACTGCTCCTAAATTACGATTTTTATTTCTGTTTTTTACATACTTTGACATAACCTACAAATTTTTAATTTAAAATATTTTTTAGTGACTTGTGGACAGAATATCTATTCAGTTTTTTTTTACAGTTGTAATGACAATGTTGTCATTTGGTTTAAATATGTAGGTTTTTATTTTTATTACTTTAGTAATATTTTATATAGATTCTTTTTAAATTTGTGAATTTGAGACGTTGTAGGCTTAATAGACTGTAGCTTTGTAAACTATCTTTTATTTTGTTAAGTACTTGGTACTTGTTGACGGGCCTACACTGTCCTCCCATACCTATTAACACTGTAACTTATAACATTGTTAAAGCCCACTTTTTTTTTTTAAAAGAGTAACTATGGAGTTTCTTGCCGGCTCTTCTCCATAGAAAACTACCAATTGGAACCGTGCACCTAGCTTCTGACGTTTCATAAGTGCCCATGTAGGTTTATGTGAAATAAAAAAAAAATGATTTTGATTTTGATTTTATTTTAGGTATCATATGATATTAATTATTACATTTTAACTATTTTTGCTCACTCAAACACTTTAAAGTCCTAAGATTTTACTTGCGTATTTTTCAGTATAGGCTACGTATTCAGCCTAGCAAACCAGATAAAAAGTGTTATTACCTACAGGAAGTGAGTGGCCTAATAAATAACAAAATTAACTATTACAGTTAATTTTTCAGACACTGAAGTAAAATTTAGTAAATGTCAGTTCTGAAACTGATTTCGTAGTAAACGAACTGCTGTACGTGCTGTCTCACAATCAACAGGTTCTAGAGTATTGGTACCAGACTGAATTTCAAGAACCACATTTACTGTCCAGCACTACATCACCTAAAAGCTAAGAAGCAGGGACAACTCGCATTACATCTTGAAGATTAAATATATGTGGATGACCGCCGTATTATTCCTAATGCTTCATAGAAACTATTAGAGGAATATTGGCTAATTGGGGCACGTACGGTACTACCTCGTTTCACTAAGTGCAAGCGCTGCGGGAACCGCTTTTAGAGCCATTTATAATGTACGACGACAGACTTGGGGTTGCTCTCAGTAGCACGTGTAAATACAAACGGTAACACTGTTATGTGTAAGTGTATGCTTCATTACAGATTTACGCTAGTAGGTTAATAGGCTTTTGCTTGTATGTTGATTTTTTTATGATCGCCAGAATCTAGACTGCTCGATTTTGATTCAAGCTCTCGGTTTATGATTAGCATTATTGCACTGTCATCTAAGTGTAGGTCAGTGAAAATATTATCGAATATTGGTAAACAAACTGGGCCTCAAGTCTGCTACGAGTATTACAATAGTGTCCGAATGGTCGATCATTGATTTTGTAATTGTTGATTTTGAGAAGTTTGGTAATCTACTATTATAATGGCGTCATTATGACTTTCCAATGGTCGGCCACTGAAACTACATTGAAAGAAATTGCATATATTGGTAATCTCGTACATAATGACAAATTAATGACATTTCTACTAATGGGTTTTATAATAATGGCAAAACGACAATGCCATTATAATAACACAATTATATTACGAGAACATTGAGCGACCAATGATCGACCATTATGAATTTACCAGATTACGAACTTTTAGCAAAATGACAATGGCATGACAATGGGATCGTGTTGGAATTACTGAATTTATAAAAATAGCAGACTTGGGCCCCTGTACTGTCTGACAATTTACTTGGAAGGTTTTTCAACGTATATGTTCAATAACATGGAAAATGTTGAGTAACAATGGAGTTAATGCTTTTCTTCATTCGAAATCATACAATTTTCTTTTATGAAAAATGAACTAACCGCAGTACATATAAGTAATGTACTGCGGTTAATTCGTTCATTTTGCTGGGATCTTCCGAGTCTCATTAAGAGGAGGTTCCCTATTTTTATGTTAATTTGCATGAATACGAGTATTCTGAAAAAGTCACACATACAAGCAAAATGAAACTTTAGTATATGATTTATTGGATCTTTTTCTTTCCATGTTGAACATTTTTGATTTGAAAATCATGTCTTTTATAAGGATAATTATAAAAAACAAATAGTATTGTTTGGCTTTTATGTCTAAAATAAATATTCACAGCAAGAAAATTTAGTTTATTATCCACCCACAAGATATTTTTTCTCTAGATCAGTTATCACTTTAGTTATAAACGAAATACGCGTAATCGCGTGCGCTCTTTGATCTTATTCGAGCGAATTGCTCGAATACGATCAAAGAGCGCACGCGATATTCAACTTTATTACTGATGTATTAGCGTTTAGCACATAATGGAGTGGCGGGGAGCGAGGGGCGGAGCTTGCGTTCGAAATTTGATTTAGACTGCCTGCTCTTAATTCGATATTTAATTAGATTAGTCGTTATTTTAGGTTCTTGATTATAGGAGTTCTCTAAGATGAGAATACAGTCCAAACATTTTGAAGAAAGATATTGTGGGTTGTAAAGTAACATACAAATTAACTTTAATATATTTTTGGTGTCATAAAAATACAAATCGAAAGTGTTCAGCGGACAAAGTATAAATAAGTATTAAAGCCAGATTATTGAGATTGGACCCAGTTGATGTAGGAGGTAACTCTGCTGTAGGCGGAAGGTAGACCAGCCTCGCAACCGTAACTTGAACCGAATGAAGTCACACCAATCTGTTAAAAATAAAAATATGGCAAAATCAAAGTTGCTCTGATTAGTTTGTTCACACTTTTCTCTCTATAAGAATTTAAAACTTTAGGATTAAACACAAATAGGCGTTTCAATCAATGACGGCCCCTTTTGAATAATGTGACGATGGCTTGATATGTTACGATAGGTAATAAGGCCCATGTAGGGATAGCCCTCTATTTAAACCAAACATTTTTATTCAATTTTATTTGTTTGTGACACATAGGTATAAACTTGGGGTAGATACGTGATGTTATATCGTATCATTATGAGCTGCCTTATAAGGCGTTCAAATCAATACATAAAAACTACAGTTCATAATACCTTAGGTTAATACAGCTATATAAGTAATCGTCTTAAATCTTTTAGCAATAAAATAAATTATTTAATGCCTTTCGATATTTCCACATTTCACCACTTGTTTAAGTCCCATGTCATAGAGAAGAGGCTATTGTCACTAGCTGAGCATAAATCCACCTGATACTGAAAATTTTCCAGTGGAAAAACTAAATAACAATTTGAGTTTTGCCACTAGACATTTTTCAAACCCGGTGATCAGAACCTATCTCGTTGGTTTATTGATCGCGCGACTGCTGCTCGTTATCTCACCATTCGGCACTGGTCCCGCGTGGTGAATTATGGCCCTACTTAGTCTCACAGAGTATAATGTCTAATGGCGTATTGCTGGGACCCAGGACGTGTCCCAGCAATAGGCCATTGGACATTATACTCTGTTTAAGCTTACCACAAAGCTTCTGCTTCTGGTGTGTACGACGAGAGGTCCACCGGAGTCACCGCTGCAGGTTCCTTTGATACCAGCGCCACTAGTACAGATGTTAGTGTTTTTTACGAATCCTGTGAACACCTGGTTGCACTCGTTGTTGGAGATGACTGGCAGAGTCACGGAGCTGATTGGCTGGTTGTTGGCGATGCTGCCACCTGCAATTTAAGAACATCCATTTGTTAATAAATAATAATGATGGAGTTATAGTTAGTCACTGAGATCCAGTCGTCTTTATCAGGTTCCGATCCAATCCAGATAGATAAATTAATATAAGCTCAAAATATTTATTTCTGCTTCCCTTTATAGCCGACAGATGCTGATGTCAACACAGATCACTTTATACGTGGATAACAGTTTCGTGACTTCAAAATATCAGAGGAGTTTAGCACGAGATGAAAGTCATAAGTAATTTATTTCATAACAATATAGGTACACTAGCTTTTGCCCGCGGCTTCACCCACGTGGATGAAAGAAAAAATCTCACGGGAACGTACTACCGGGATTAAAAGTATAAACTATGTGTGCCAAATTTAATTTATTTATTTAAAATAAGCACACCAACAGCATAGCCACTTACAACTCAAAATTAAATAACATCTAACATTGTAACTTTAGTAACCATGCAAATAACAGGTATGCATGACATTAGCTTATGAATATTAGAGACAAAAAGTAAAATTCAAATTCAAAGTGTGTCTAGAGACTTAAATCTAGAACAGTACAAAATAAAATAAACCAATTTGAGTTACACAGACGTGCAGTCTTCGCACTGTTTAAATAGGGAACGCCTGTATGAAGCGAAACTCATGGAGAAAATATCAATAGGGTAATATGTCAAGTTGGACCTTTCATTATATTGCCTTGCCAAACGTGTTAGAGGGCTATTAAATGAGGTATTTAATGTGGATGTAGGCAATTCAAAAATACGATGATGACGCTTACTACGTTGGCTAGACCTAAATTTAAAATAGTTTACCAATTGCGCGTCAATTGTACCGTTTATAAGGTTTCGACATACGGATTCTAAAGCCAAGCATTCTTTTAGCCTTAGTCACCGTGCTATCTATATGTTCACGGAAAGATAGGGATGTATCAAAGAGTACCCCAAGGTCACGGATGACCGACACTCTGCTCAGTACCGATCCATCAATATGATAATCAAATTTAATATAATTCACTTTATTCGTGAAAGTAATAGTCTGGCATTTTTTAACATTGAGCGTCATTCTGTTGTTCAAACACTATTGATGAAGGACATCAAGATCACCTTGAAGCTTCGCACAATCACTCAGGTCCGATATCCTACAGTATATTTTTAAATCATCAGGCGTAGGCCAAACAATTGCAATTTATTAAATCTAAAAGATCATTCAAAAATACCAAAAAAAGCAAAAGGCCCAACTTGGAGCCCTGAGGAACACCAGAGCCAGGAGAAAAAGGTACAGATTCATAACCCGCCAAAGCGTCTATTTGAGAACGATTAATTAAGTAACTCTCGAACCACCGCAACAAAGAGCCATGAATACCAGCACAATTCAATTTCATAGAAAGAATTGAGTGATCAACGCGATCGAAGGCTTTTGCAAAATCTGTGTAAACAGCGTCAACCTGACCCCTAGCTGCAAAGGTGTTACTAATGAAAGTAGTGTAAATAAGTAAGTTAGACATAGTAGAACGGTTAGACACAAAACCATGTTGCTTCAAACTAACTACATGACGGAGGTGGGAATAACATAATAACTAACATAATACACTGTATATGAGGCCCTCAAACATCTTTGCAAATTGTGATATAATTGAGATTGGTCTATAGTTAGTTACGTCATTCATACTACCAGACTTATGTATGGGGATAATGTGCGAGATTTTCCATAAATCGGGAAATGTACCTTCCTTAAGGGATTTATTGTATATTATCTGCAGAGGTATGATAAGAGCATCAATGCAGAGACGAATAAAAATAGGAGGAAGTCCATCCGGACCAGCTCCTTTATTAAGATCTAACTTTTTGATGCTATCTCTAACGTCATTTTCAGTAATGCCAATGGAAGAAATACTGTAATTAGACGAGGAGCAACCTGGAGACAAGTTACTAGGCTGTTGATTAACACCGTACACAGATGCAAAATAGTCTGCGAATAGATCAGCTACACCACTACCACCCTCGCCAATACTATCACCCCACGATACTTGGTCAGGGACACCTCTGAAAGATGTTTTAGACTTAGTGTAACGTCAAAAAGCTTTTACATTTGTTTTTAATTCACTCTCAATTCTTTCTATATAACCCCTAAAACAGTTATCCATAGCTCTCCCAGCACGCAGTCGTAGGGAAACAAAAGTATCATAGTCCCGAGGGTTTTTGTACCGTTTGAACCGAGCTCTGTATTTATGCTTTTCTTTAAGAAGTTTAATCAACGATGCTGAGAACCAAACTGGATAGCAATTATTCTTAGGTTTACCCTTCGGAGTATATTTATCTATATTTTCCCATAGTATATTATAAAATGTCAGAACGTAATCATTACAACTCAAATGACAATAATCCTCCCAATTTACTTTACACAGATCACGAACACATGCCTCATAGTCTGTTTTAATGAAAATATATTTAGACTGCAAGGTATTATAATTTAAATTCGAAATTGAAGTTTTAGTAAGGGCTAATTCTAGTGGTGGATGATGTATATCAGGTTTACTAATGAGAGGCGCTGAAAAAACAAAGAGACTGGAGTTGTCATCCACCAAGATGAGGTCTAGGATATTATTATTTTCATTGCAGACGTTATTCATTTAAACATAGCCGGTGATGTTGAGGAAGTCCCTCAACGCTAAAGACTTAGGGTCACTAATTCCTAGAAAAGGGTCATTAGACTGAGGCCATTTCACATTAGGTAGATTAAAATCCCCAAGAATCAAAGTGGTTCAATCCATATAACGCAAGCAAATTTCTTCTGCCCTAGCCAAGAATTGAATAAAAATATGGCAAGGTATATAAGACGGTAAATAAACGACACAAATATTCATACAGACGCCACCAGCACTTATACATAACCACATATCCTCAACGGAGGTTTGCCACTCAGTTTTGTTTACAAAATTAAACTTATTACTAATAGCTACCAATATCCCACCACCATAATTTTTAGAGTACAAATCCTTAAACTGTGCACTACGATCACGGCGTACAACAGTATATCTATGATCAAAGTATTCAGACGATAAGAACGAGTCATCTAACCAAGTTTCAGTCAGACATATTATGTCGTAGACAGAACTTAAAATTGACATTAGTATTACATGTGACTTCGTTTTCATGCCCCTCACATTCTGATAAAAAATCGAAATACTATCCATTAGACTAAATTAAAAAAAGTAAACATGACTATTATGAACAAAATTAACAATTCAAATAATTATACAATTTTTTCTAAACACTGCTCATCCTTAATCAGAATAGTACCCGAATTTTCACATTTGCATACAAAAATTTTACCGTAGCGAATCCAGACAAACTTATAGGATTTTTCTTTGGCCTTAAGACGAGCAGCAGCATGTAAAGATTTATATGTCGGAGAAAGGTGCTCGGATACATAAACTGGCTCCTTGCTACCGCCATAACCCAAAAGACATGTATTCAACTTTTCATCAGTGTGAGACTTATTGTATCTAGTTATTGCAGAATACAATTCGTCGCGACATCTAGGACTACGTAGCTTCACTATTACAGAGCGCGCGGGCGAGACTTGTTGTTGTTCATACTGGCCACTCTAACGCACTTCATAATATCGCAGTCTTTTAGCGCATATAATACAACATTAGCTAGTTGTGTTACGATGGTCGGTAACACTTCATTCTTATTTTCAGGTAAGCCGTGAATTTCCAGATTCGCCTCACGCATATTCAGATCAAGGGTGTTTATTTGCGTTTTCAGCTGAGCCATATTCATTTGCATTTCGGAGTTCTGTGTACGAAGTTCGGTGTTCTCACCTTGAATACCCTTGAGTTCAGTTTTTAAGTCGTTAACTTGAGAAATGTCAAAGGATCCAGATAACTTCAACTCATCAATCTGTTTCCTTAAATCATCCATTTCGGATCTAAGCACGCTAATCATATTCCTTACCTCAGTACGCAATGTATTCCGAATTTCCTCCCGTATAACAAGTCTTATATCACTGACCTTATCATCCTCGCCTTCAGAGCTATCTTCAATTGTCTCAGATGTCGATTTATCAGGTTCATGCCGAGATAAACAGCTTGGACAATTCCACTTAGAACGTGCAGTTTTAGTGAGTTTTTTAAATGCAGTAGCACTCAGGTTAACGCACAGGTGATGATAGAATTTGTCACAATTCGAACATGTTATTTTTTCATTTTGTTTAACTGGTAATCCACAAGTATCACAGCTAGACATTTTCTAAGTACACAATCAATCTCCCAAACAGTACAATAAATCCAAAAAGACAAATTTCGATTTGGAGGGTTTGAACTCACGACGACATGTGTAAGGATGTCGGACGATAGCGCTCAGAGCCAACAAGACTATAATGTATTAGACGAAATAATGGATCTCTATTCTATTTTTGTTGTATGGCAAGCAAAGCCGGTGTCGACTATTCTGCCAATGTCTAAAGTAAGTTGAGAAAACAAGTGTGCATGAAAATAAAAATAAAACAATTATATGAAGAAAATAAAATAAAAACTAATAAAACTCTTCGATTGATTGATACTGTTGAACACAATGTAGATCTTGTTGGATTAGTACGGGACTGAAACAAACAAAAAATAAATAAATAAATATTATAATTGTTAAAACATAAAATATACGCATACCACAACCACACAAACGTAATAGTTCATAACTTTATGTTATTGTGACGGATGAAGGTCATCAGCGCCACAAGCAGATCTTGAGAGGAATATGTTAGTAAGGAGGAAAAATTTGTCGGAAGAGGGATCTTAAATTTAGGGAGGCGACAATAATGGATCTCGTATGGTGAAAGTTATCACAACAGGCGGTAGATTGAAAATAAAATAATGTCAACTTGCAACAAAAGTACACTTTTGTTAGATCACCGCCACTTTGGTTTTCACTATTAACACATTTAAAAACACTTTAATCGTTTAGAAAAATATAAGATTGCAGTCCATAGGGTTCCGTGTTTGAGTGTCTAGACAGCACACAGTTGTAAAAACACTTTTTACTATGATTTTAGAATTTAAGTTACGGAGCAGAATTAACGTGACCGTACTATTTGACGTCTCGATGACAGATGATTTAAATCCGTTCAGCCGTTTTTGCGACAATCCGAAACATAAAATCATACCTCTAAAATTGACCACCCCTTTCCACCCCATTAGGGGAAGATTTAAAAAAAAACCTGATATACCATACCTTTTCCTTTATTTCGAATCTTAAATATAAATACCCAGTTTCAAGTTAATCAAACCGCGTATTAAAATCTTTCCATACAATTATTTTCCCCCACAAAATTCAACACCCTCTCCATCCTTCTCCCTTTAAAAGGATTTCGAAAATGTATGTTTTCGGTCGTTTTATTTATTAAGAAAGTATCTGGGTCTATTTTCAAGTTTATTGATTAAAGTACACATAATTTTGATAAAAACTGTATCCCACTTTTCACCCCGAAAGGGGTTAATTTTTGAAAAATCTTCAATCATGTGTTTTGTCATTTAATGTTTAAATTACTTTAGAGTTTATCAAGACGCGCAGTAAAATCCTTACCTAAAAACTTAATTATCAAATTTTGCCCCGTACTGGTTACATTTTGAATAAACCCAAAAACTTGTAAGGCTTTATTTTCTGTGAGTATTAGGTATATATAAAATACCTTACTCGGGGATAACATTAACATATTGACAATTACATATTGAGTTAATCAGACCGCGCGTTACAATTCTTTCATACAAACATTGACACCCCCCAATCCCCATGTTGATTTTTGTTTACCTCTTTTCACCCCCTGAAGGGATAGTTTTTTGAAAAACTCTATCTTAAATGATTTCTCCATACTAATTTTGAACCCCCGTAAAACCCATTTAGGAGATGAATTTAAAAAAATCCGTTCTTTGCGGATGCCTACGTTATAATAGCTATCTGTGTGCCAAATTTTAGTCCAATCCGTTCAGTGGTTTGAGCTATGTGTTGAAAGGTCAGTCAGTCAGTCAGTCACGGTTTCCTTTTTTATATATAGAAGATACATGAGTATAAGTAGACATGTTACGCCAACCCCAAATAATTTGGGATTAGGACAGGAGAATGATGATGAAGTATTCGGGCCTAGTTTCAAGTTTATAGATCAACGGAATAAGATTTTTTCATACAATCTGTATCCCCCTTTGCACCCCCATTCTTCTTTCTAGCTATTCCCCCAAAAATCGATGCTGTATCTTAGCCAGGACTCCACCAAGGCAAAATACACTCTTCTACGTTGAGGCAAACTTAATTCTTCCCTCAGTGTTCTAATCGCATAGCATGCCGAGCTAATAGACTTCGTTATGGACAATGTCTCAACCTTCCAATTCAACAATGCATCAATGTGCACAACTTGACACTATCAACTATTTCGACATCTTTGCCACAAGTTACAATCTCCAACTTAACGTTTTTCCGTACCGTAGGCTTAAATAAGACACATTTTGTTTTATTTACATTAAGTTTTAAATTATTAATACTGAACCAGTTTTCAAAAGCTTTCAAGAGAGCATTGATCTTGGATTCTAATTCCAGTATATCGTCTGCAGTAACTATCGCATTTGTGTTGTCAGCAAAGATTATTAGTTTTGTGTCCTTTACACGTTTTTTGATATACTCCATTAAATCATTTAAAAATATAATAAAGAAGATTGAACCAAGATCGGATCCTTGAGGAACACCACGGCATACCGTAACTAGATTAGATCTATAAACTTTTTCTTCTCCATCTACCACCGATTTTATCTATACACACTGCCGTCTGTTATACAGATAGGAGCTAAATAACTTCAACACGTTTTCCTGTGTGCCATAATGTTCCAACTTAGCTAGGAGAATACCATGTTCTACTGTGTCGAAGCCAGAACTGAGTTCTAGGAATATACCAAAGAGCTAGTCCTATCGTAGTATTTGTACTAATATATACACTGTGCTACTTTTATAAGTATTTTCCTCCTACGATTGAAGTTCCATATTGTCAGAAACATAGTATTTTGAAATTCATACTAATATGACAGGTCTCAAAGTTGCAATAGTTAGTCTTTGAGAAAATTGATTTTGAACTTTGTTAAGTGTACACATTAGTAAGCATGACTATACTAGATCTGCAATAGCAAGGGAACATTTTGAGAATTCATAGAACGATATTTTACATACTATTGCTAGTTATGCCGAATCCAGAAGCGACGGCTGATCAGCCGACGAAGTCGTTGTTGATCTCGCTGCCTTGGGGGAGACTGATGGGCCTAATGTATTCTGTAAAATATTTACTAATCGTAAAACAACGCTAATTTAAATAGACAGTATGAAACTGATTTTAGTGGTCACCCTGAACATAAAGTCAATTACGTTTAAATGACTACTTGGGAGATTCAGGAAAAACATATTTTGTATTTTTAAAACAAATAATAGACTTTTAAGATCCTTACCAGTAAAAGTGACCACGCTGACACGTATGACAGCGATGTCATTAGCAATGTTCGAGGGATTCCAATCAGGATGAACCGCGACATTGTCTGTTACAATACGGAGTCCACCACTGAATAAGTTGTTTGACCCCAGAACGACTGTGAAGAATTGAGCGTTGAAGACACCATCGTTTTGGCAGTGAGCAGCAGTCAACAGACGGGTAGATGAAATGAGGGAACCCCCACAAAATGATTGGAAGAACGATAGAATTTGGACTACAATTCCAGCCTGAAAGATATCATGCATAATGTAGTAAATAGTGATGTTAAATTTAATATTTTCTGTGGCAGTTAATTTGGCGGATCATGGACCATTCAGCAGTCTGTCTCGTAGATATCACTCAAATTAAAAATGAGTAAATTTTCTTATCGTAAACAGCGTTACTAACAGACCTTAAGATGGACGGAAATATGTGATAATATAAGATATGAGCAAGAACAACGAACAAATTCAAATTGTCTCGGATTGAACATAGATGATGATAATAGATGTGATATAATTCAAAAATTAAAATTAAATTTAAAATTCTCATAATCTCAAATCTCATAATTATAGTTTGATATTCATCAAAATAAATAATCACGTCACCATTCAAAAAAGATTTTTAGAATTTTGTAAAATATTTACATTGTAAACAACTTTATACATATAAACGAAACAAACAAAATAATTGTGACACTAAAAGACATACCAGATAAGGAGTTTCGGACACATCATTTACGTGACCCCCAACGATTTTGTTAGCTTCAAAATTTTGTATCTTTCGGGCTTCAGGTATACCAACACGTCTGTGATAGTCGTAGACAGGATTGTCTTTAGGTGTTATCTCCGCTACAGAGGCAGCTACTGTCAAAGCCAAGCATACAGTTCCAATAAACAGTCTCATTATGTAAGTGAAACTTGAATTAGCAGTACAATGTATCAACTTATATATTGTTTGAAATCTTATCACAAAACGAATGTAATCCCTAAATAATATTGATAAAATCGGTGAATATTTGTAGGAATTATGCAGATATTTATGAACTACTACTAAACTAACTATTTTTTAAAATCTTTATTGGCATAAAAAATGTGTACAAACAAAGTGAAGCCCTGACTACTGCGCTAGGTAAAAAACCTGTGTCTTCTCCCAAACAATAAGTGCTGGATTTTATGCAATATACATCGTTTGAAGTTACTTACGACAAACTAAAGTAATAATTACAATAAAAGTTGAATAAATAAATGTTACTTGGCCAACTTATCGGTTAAGTTGACCTTGCTTAATTAAATTGCGTTTGTTTGTTGTTTCATAGATTCCTGTATTCATAATAGTAGAAGGCAATAGTAATCTATCGGTCTGACAACGCGCAACAGAATTTTGTTTTTCCAGGGTTTCCCCAATCCATTCGATTGATCGATTGACTAGTACTTACTGCGTAAATATTTATTATCAGAAAATCCTGATTATTAATATCGTTTTCATTATTTTGGTTAAGCAAGTTCAAATCGATCAGTTCGTTTTACGCGTTTCATTTTACGACGTTCTGGTTCTTGGTTGGTGCGGATAAGCATTAATATGAGTCGCATGATAGCCAATCTGAAGAGCACATGTAGGGAGAACTGCCTTGTGACTAAGAAGAAGAAGATGGATATGAGTCGGATCTTTGTGATCCCTTGAATTGAGTCCTCCTGCGTCGAGTGTGGCGCAAATCAGTTATGAAATCGAATGCAACATAATATTGGGGTAAACTGTGAGCGGCGTAATTTTTATGTTTTTATTATGTAACGCATGCCTGGCTTATCTGTCAGAGGTTTGCTTGCTTTATCTTACCTCAAACGGAAAAAAAATATCATTGTATAATGATCGCGGTAAAAAACGACGCAAGGACAAAACGGGGTGCGGAATATCAGCTTTAGAAACTAAGAAGGTTATCTCACCATCTAGGTTGTAACTGTTATGTCGGTAGTGAATTGCATGAAGCATACCAGAATATGAGAAGATATGTGGAAGTAGGTGTAACCTGTGGTGTACGGTCTGTGACCAACATTAGTTATCTGAAAAAACTCTGTTTTAATTACTGATAACATTTATTGTTATTTGATTAAATTAATTTTTTATTACATGGTCAATTTTAAAGATAAGATATATTATTTATCTTATATCTATAAGGTTGTCTGTAAAAGGTCACTTTTAGCGATAAGACATATGAAGCATCTATGAAGCCCATTGTTGCACCCTATGTAAAATTTCAAACATTTATGTCTGTAATTTTTATGGTGTATATAATAAAGAGTATTCAATTCTATTCTATATTTTTAAACATTTTTGATTCCAGAATGGATATAATTATGTTGTGTTACCGATAAGGAAATAAAAATAACGCATGTTGATTGACTATAGAAAAATAATTTATTTTGAGCATTTTGAGCCTAAGAATGTAGAAAGAGATTATTGGGACTGGAGCCAGCTGACGTATGAAGTGACTCTGGCAAAAGCAGCAGGTAAGCCAATGGCACAACCGTCCTCGGCACCGAATGAAGTCACACCGATCTGTAAGCAAAGTACAGAAATGTAATAAGACCCATTTTCATAAATTGAACCTTATTAATACCTTTTCAGGGTTCATGTGTGGCACTTTTTGTAACAACATTTAGATTCTCTTACCAAGATCCTTCTGTTGTTGCTGGTAACGACGAGAGGGCCGCCGGAGTCACCACTGCAGGTACCTCTGCCGCCGGCGCCGCTGGTGCAGATGTTACTGTTGTGTACCCATGGGCCATAGACGGCAGCGCATTGAGCATTCGTGATAATGGGCAGAGTGACGGAGCTCAGGCGTTGGCTAGTACCGATGCTACCACCTGAGGAATGAGGGATAGAATAGAATAGAATAGAATACTCTTTATTATGTACCCCATAAAAGTTACACATATAAATGTTGAAATTTTACACAGGGTGACACAATGGGCGGTCTTATCGCTAAAAGCGATCTTTTACAGACATCCTTTGGATGGATTAAAAAGAGAAGGAGAGACAGTACTGCAGGTAGTCAGTGGTGAACTATTTACATGTACAATAAATACATACATACACTAAGCATAACTTATCCATAATATATATATATACAATAATAAGCATGAAACAAGATCAAGGAACTGTATTCTGTAATGATGCTGTTTAAGAACAGAGAAAGTGTTTTTTTACCAGAATTTTAAAAGTGGACAAAGATTGAGCACGCCTTATCGACACGGGCAAGGCATTCCATAACCGTACTGCTTGAACTGTAAAAGACTTGTCATAAAAACTGGTAGAATGCATCGTCATCTCTAGTCTCAAGTTTTCCGATGACCTCAGATATCTATTATGTGTGTCATGAAGGAACTTGAAACGTTCTTTAAGATAAGAGGGGGTTTTAGGATTGAACAGAATACTGTAGAGCTGAAATAAGATATGAGAATTCCGGCGAAGACGTATTGGTAGCCACTTGAGCTTTGTACGAAATTCGGAAATGTGATCATATGATCGAATTGATGGAGGGATGTCGAACCGTTACACCAGTGAAATGCGTAAGCAGCGAAAGGATCAAATTAATGAATCGCAAACGCTATCACGATATATAAAAAACGTTGATACGACCTTATCGACCGTCATGGCTTACAAGTTACACAGTGTCATCGCAAATAACGAAGTATAGTGGAGAGGACCTCTTCATCTTTTTTGAGTATTTGCAGGTTTTGCCTTTAGAATATAACCAAAGGACTAGTTAGCAATCGCAACTAAATAATAATTAGAATGATTGCCAACGGGTCAATATGGTGGTATGTTATGGTATGGTGTATGGTAATAATCAAATTACCGTCGGAAGTGAGGCCATATCCGGAGGCGAGAGCGTTCGCGCCGTTAAAGTTGTTGGAGAGCTCGTTGCCGCTGGGAAGGGCGACGGCTTGGATCACGCCTGGAAACAAATAAAGAATAAGAAATAAATTCATGATCCGTTATGGATGTTTTTAATTGGGAACAGCCAATCAAAGAATACTTACTGCTGAAAGATACAGAGTTAATTCGGATGATAGCGATGTCATTGGCAGCAGTGGAAGGTGTCCAGTTGGGGTGCATGACGACGTCTCTGGTTGTGATGCGGGTACCACCGGAGAAGAGAGTGTTGGAGCCGAGGACAACAGTGAAGGATGTAGCCGTTATCACACCGTCATGGTTGCAATGAGCAGCGGTCACAATGCGGTTGTGAGAGATAATGGAAGCGCCGCACACGGATGTGAAGATGAACATAATTTGGATGACGAGACCAGCCTAAAAAAAACAGATGAGAAATATGTTGTTATTATGGGTGCTCTCTAAATGGCAGATATAGCATCATTGCAGGTGTGACCACAATTACCAGTGTCGTTCTTTTTATGAGATGTGATCGAGCGTTATAAACCTTACAATGTTAAATGAACGTGTTGCTCGTTTAGTTGCGTTCAAATGAGCGTGAATACGCTCTACGTGTATAATTATTACGTGTGTAAATATTGGTTTTGGGGCAACTGCAGTGAGAGGGAAAGAATATTTAGGGCCCAAAAACGATGTCTTAGATCAATGACAGGTCTTAAGTTTACTGAAAGTTGTCAACCTATATTTATCTCCCTAAAACTTCTAACATTACCTTGTTTATATATACACGAAGCTGCCCTTTTCGTTAAATTAAATAGACACCTATTTACCTCAATGATTGACATAAGACAACGCACGGCACCAATGAGGTCCCAGTATAAAAACCAATTGTGCACAGGTGGTCATAAAACAGCCTTATTAAAAAATAGCATCCTTTCCATGGGACCGCGTATATATAATAAATTACCTGAAAATTTAAAAGACCTACCCATAAAAATGTTTAAAAAACAATTAACAAAACTATTGCTGGAGAAATGTTATTACACAATTAAAGACTTTTTAAATGACAAAACTATATAGGAAAATGTTATTGATAAATGTACGTTGTCTTTGCAATTTCGAATGTATAAGATTATATTATTGACATTGTTATTTTTTTTTTTTTTTTTGGCGATTTTTCTTTTTTTTTTGTATGTTTCTTGTTCTATTGTAATTTGACTTATCAGATTTTGACATTATCAGATTATATAAATTCTATAAATAATAATAATTGTGATTGTTGTTAATGCTTTGTAATATTTTGACATTAAGCTTATATTCTATTGTATAATTTGCGAGAGATATATATTTAATTTTTTTTTTTTTTTTAGTCTGATCTGTTCAATTCGGCTATGGCTAACAATAATTGTAATAGCTGTATCTATTTTATTAATTCTAACCCAATATTTTGCATGCCGTAAGGTAAAATGTACCGGGACACTTAATAAATATTCCAACTTATATGTATACCTACATTATTAGCAAATAAATAATTTCTTTCTTTCTTTCTTTCTTTATTTTATGTTAGTTCTGAATTATTTCACTGGAAAGAAAATAATGAAAATGAAATATTACCTGGTATGGCATGCCAGAGATGTCTGATATGGATCCACCGACAATTCTTTGGCCGTTGAAACTTGCATCTTCTACTGAAACTTCTTCCAATTTCTTGATCTTAGCAGCCTCAGCAATACCAAATCGCGTGTGGTAGCCAAAAACAGGGCTATCGGGTTCAGGACTACCAATCTCCACTGCAGATACAGCTACGGCCAAAGCCAAGCACACTCCAAGAAACAGTTTCATTTTTTATTCAAATCAGACTAGCCAGTGACTTTTTTCATATGAGAAAACATTATTTATAGCATAATTACCACCTTATCATCTATTTAATTACTTCCAATCTAAATCTGTTTTGATAGATGGCTAAGATTTAGTATAAGTATTTGACTAAGTACAATCGTATCAAAAGTACCTATCCTTCAAACAATTGCTCTAAGTTCACGACCATGTCGTATAAGTTCTAAAGCTTTTAAGCTAACTATACATTTCCCACTGTTGTTATGGTAATTATACTCACCTTATATTAAATTATATTTCTTTAAATCGTTACTGTTTTCACATTACCAATACAAATGTTTCTGCCCAGATCTAATCAACAAAGGATTATGTTGTCACGATATTTACAATTAATTGGGTAACATAGAATAGAATAGAATAGAATACTCTTTATTATGTACACCATAAAATTTACAGATATAAATCTTTTACAGACAACCTTTGGATGGATTAAAGGGAGAAGGAGAGACAAAACTGCAGGTAGTCAGTGGTGTACTATTTACATGTACAATAAATACATACATACACAAAGCATACACTTATCTATATAAATATATATATACAATAATAAACATGAAACAAGAGCAAGGAACTGTATTCTGTAATGATGCTGTTTCAGAAGAGAGAAAGTGTTTTTTTACCAGAATTTTAAAAGTGGACAGAGATAAACACACGTTAATAGAATCAGAATCATCGATTTTCTCAAATATTTTTGGTTTTTTAATTGACTATAATATAGTCAAACGCACGTGTTTACCTCACATAATTGTAAATATTGTGACAACATAATCATTCATTGATTAGATCTAGATGGAATCAATCCGGTAGGTCTATTAGTGGTGGCATTCAACTTTTGAACTTTATATCTATTTATATTGATGATAAACTAAAGTAAATAATCTTTCTGAACTTGGCAAAAGCTTTTGACATTGTCTCTGCCTCACTCGTTTTATAGAAGCTAAAAGGACTTTGAGTACGAGACTCGTCTCATGTATAGTGATAATCATACTACAGGGCAGCATCCTTGGTTCCATGTAATTTTTGTGGTACATTAACGACCTCAAAAATTGCGGGTTTGCGGGATCATCACCTTTTCAGATGACACAGCTTATGTCTTATCTATACCATATAAGTAGAATTTATCACGCACTACACAACTCTACGCTTACATACATTTGACACGCACACATAGTTACCATGTATATTGTTGCTTGAGTGTCAAATTAATCTGAAAAATAAAATGCGAAAGTGAAAGCGAAAGTGAGTTTGTTTGTTTGTTTATTACTTACGCTTTCACGCTAAAACGGCTGAGCGGATTTGAATCAAATATGGCACATGGGTAGACCACTTTTTATTCCGATATTCCCACGGGATCGATACTTATGCGGATGAAACCGCGGGGCGCAGCTAGTAAAGTATGGTCTTCCATCCCAACATTATTAGTAGATGTTTGTGTATATTTTCTGGGTAGTTCGGTGCCCAGACTAAGTCCTGTAACACAGGTATTCCTAGTACAGGCTCCAGTCTCGACATCATCATGTTTATTGTAACTGTATGAACTAGTTTTTCAATAGTGTGGGGAGAAAATAAAAGTATAAATTTTATTTTTAACAGACTTCCAAAAAGGATATGAAGGCTATATGTTTGTCTGTATGTTTTTTTTTAAATGTATGTTCACCGATTTCTCCGTCAATTGTGGACCGAATTTGAAAATGAATTTTTGCTTTCGAGCTGGTCCCATTATCACCAAGACAGAATCTGATGATCCCATGGAAATCGAGGGAAATCCTTAAATTTTATAGGCACACCTATATCGATTTTGATATTTTTATAGTAACTCGTGCATTTGCTCTCGGAAAGTACTATTTGGTGAAGTGAAACTGATGATGAAGACCACAGATGGCCACCGGAACTGCTTAATAATAAGTATTTCACTGGTTGCGATTTGATTAGGTGCTTTAATATGGTTGCTATGCAATTTATGCTTGTCGCAATGCATATGGTGGAGTGGAGCTAATGGTGACTCACCGCCAGCTCCAGTTCTCCTGGTTCTATCCAGGAGAACTCCTCAGCAATTAATGGCCCTGCTTCAGGAAAAGCAATATTTTGTAAAAGGTGATGAGCAGTTGACATAAGGCTATTTAGTAACTTAGATAATTACAAACTAACAAGTGAAAAATAAAACCTTTTGCAAAAAAAAAACAGCTGACTTCCAAAAAAACTTCCAGTTTACGCAATATAGTTTAAATGAGTGGAAATCAAGAACTTGTTCAATATAAACCTCGCTCGCTGATATTGCGTGTACTCGCAAAGAGATTGAAAGCAAAAATCAAAATATTATATCACGGTCTAGAACGTATTCAATTTAAAATTTAATATCATCTCATAAGAAAATAATGTATTTTCGGGGTAACAGGTAACATTTGAGTTGCAAGCTGGGAAATAAAAATAACGTATATCAATAGAAAAAATATTTTGATTATTTATGAGATTATTGGGACTGGAGCCAGCTGACGTATGAAGTGACTCTGGCGAAAGCAGCGGGATATCCAATGGCACAACCGTCCTCGGCACCGAATGAAGTAACACCGATCTGTAAGTACGGAAATGTTATAAAACAAATACTCATAAAATAAACCTTATTGTGACTTTTCAGCGTTCATGTTTGGTATTGAATAGAACTGGCACTTTTTATAACAACGTTAACGGTTACAATAATGTAACATTTGCGTTTGAGCTAATCCTTACCAAAATTCGATTGCCGTTGCTGGTCACGACGAGAGGGCCGCCAGAGTCACCGCTGCAGGTGCCCCTGCCGCCGGCGCCACTGGTGCAAATGTTGGTGTTGTGCACCCATGGGCCATACACGGCAGTGCATTCAGCATTCGTGATGACGGGCAGAGTGACGGAGCTCAGCTGTTGGTTGACACTGATGCTACCATCTGAGAAATTAGGTTATAACAAACCGTTTGAACTTGTTACAAACAACACTGTATCATCGTCATTACCAAAGCATAGTTTTCATAGATTTATATAGTGATTTGATCTTTTAGGAATTTTTACCGGGTTTGTCACAATCTAAAAATATGTGAACTAATTATTAAAATAGAGAAAAAGGATCCATCTTTAAGTGTTTGGTAAATTACAACAATGAATTAGATCATTTACCGTCGACAGTGAGGCCGAAACCGGAAGCGAGAGCGCTCGCGCCGTTGTAGTTATTGGATAGGTCGCTTCCGCTGGGAAGAGCGATAGGCTGGATCACGTCTAGAATCAATCAAGAAATAAAAATAAATAAAAACCATAGCTTAAACTAGGCTTAAAAATCAAGTAAAAATAATGATAAAAGCCTTTATTCTGAATGTCATTACATCACTTCGTCAAAAGGTCAGTCATAAAAATATCTGTGAGATTTATTTTATTTATTTATTTATTAGGAACAATTTAGGAATAACTTAACAAAAGACACGAAGATAGCTGCAAAAGTAAAATACTGTGGCGCAGCTATCAACGCCCCACACGACATACATGAAAGATATTTGTTCTAGACACACATCTTTAAGGAAGTCTTATAGTAAAATTAACAATTAAGTACATAAGAAAAAAAATCACTCAAAAGTTTGTATGTAATGATGTAGAGTGGAAGTGAGGGTGAGAGTGTTTGTGAGTGTGTGTGAGTGTGAGTATGAGTGTAAGTGTGAGTAAAATGTGCAATTAGTGTATTATGAGAGGATGCTAGCATGAGAGTTTATTTAAGATACTAAAAGTTGCTCAGTTGCATCATAGGACATAGATTTAAGCCAGTCTGTCAATTTCTTTTTCAATAAGTTCCTTGTTAAAGGGTAGATTTTGACTATCCTATTTATATTATTATAAAGTTTAGAGCTAATGTGGTTGAAGTGGCGACCCACCAACGCAAACCTGCAGAGCTCAGTTTTACAGATTCTATCAGACCGTCGCTTTTTAGTAAGGTACTGAGGGTCGTAAAGCAAAAGGTGGTGTTTCATAAGCACTGTTTGTAGTACGTACAGCTGTCTTACTGCGAGGACCTCACAAAATGAATATAATTCGGTAGTCGGAAATCGAATAGGTTTCCTCGCGAGTACTTTTAACACAGCTCTTTGTGCCCTCTCTAAACGCAATATGGTAGTTTTGTGGGTTCCCCCCCACGTAGTTATGCAGTAACCGAGAACTGATTGAGCAAGAGCGAAATAAATCATTTTTAGGCATTGAAAGTCAGCAGCCGCGCGAAGTTTTTTAAACAAATAAATCAGTCTTCTGACACGAATCACGACAGAGTCAACCTGTTTTTTCCAAGTCAGAAGATTGTCCAATATAACTCCAAGATATTTGATACTGTCAGACCGTTCTATCTGGGCACAGTTACAAGTGGTGGCCGCTGGGTAAGGACAAACATGAGTCCTGATCCCAAATGTCGTAGGTGGTTGGCCAAGAATTCCCGGGGAGAAGGGGATGAACTTGGTCTTTAAGATATTGAGTGTGAGCAGATTCGAGGTTAACCACACCATGACTAACCTCAAAGCAGAAGATAAAGCAGAGATAACTGACACAGCTCATTCACATAGATAAGAAAGAGAGTTGGCCCTAGGACACTACCCTAGGGTACACCACAATTAATATTTTCAGAATTGCTAATAAATGTTTCGATTTTAACAACCTGTTTACACCCCGTCAGGTAGCTACGAAACATGTCAAGGGCAATACCACGAATGCCAGATTGTTCCAGCTTATTAATTAATTTGGGGATAGAAACAGTATCGAACGCCTTAGATAGATCGAGGAAGACACCGACAGACTTTTGCTTATTGTTTAGGTGTTCGACTATTGTATTTGACAGTTCCAGAGTAGCGTCTTCCGTGGATTTTCCAGCTCTGAAGCCGTATTGATTGTCGGCCAGGATATTTAGTTTAAAAAGAAATTTAACTAGTCTCACATTCATAATTTTCTCAAAGATTTTAGAGATAGTTGTAAGGACGGATATAGGCCTGTAATTAGAAACAAGGTCCCTGTTTCCCCATTTGTGAATAGGATGGACTATAGCCGTTTTGAAAACATCCGGAAAAACTCCAGAAGATAGGCACAGGTTAAAAATGTGGACAAGGAGAGGGACAATTGTGTTTTTGTGGCCTTAATAACCGTGGTTGGGATTCCGTCAAAACCAACAGCACATTTATCTTTAAGATTCATAATTATATATAATTAGAGATACTCTATATGTGACTCATATTTTTAAACCGGAAAAGTCAATTAAAAAATACTTACTGCTGAAAGTAACAGGGTTGATGCGAAGGACAGCAATGTCGTTAGCAGCGGTGGTAGGAGTCCAGTTGGGGTGTATGGCGATGTCGCTGGTTATGATCCGGGTACCACCGGAGAATAAAGTGTTGGAGCCGAGGACAACCGTGAAGGAGTTAGCAATGAGAATACCGTCACCGTTACAGTGAGCAGCGGTCACTAAGCGGGTGTGAGAGATGAGCGACGCTCCGCACACAGATTGGAAGATAAAAAAAACTGTGATGACGAGACCAGCCTGGATAAAGTAGATAAAAAAATGTGTAAAATATATTGTTATAACGGGTATTTCCTAAATAGCAGATATGATTATTGAAACAGTTTAGGTACATTTTAGCGAGTAAGTCAGACGTGCACCTGTGTCCTGTCCTGTCCCTAGGCTAAATGTGTAGTAATATTATATTGCTCGATGTAGTTATCGCAATGTTTATTTCGGTTTATGCATGTAGTGCATGCAAAATCCGAAATTAAATATAACTACACGTACTGGCTTCTTTAAAATTGTCACTAAACCATTAAAAGTAAACAAATCAGAACAAAATATTACCTGGTATGGAGTGGCGGAGATGCCAGTTACGGATCCACCGACGATTCTTTGACCGCTAATACGTGCATCTACTACAGCAGCTTCTTCCAACTTCTTCATCCTTGTAGCCTCAGGAATACCAAACCGAGTGTGGTAACCAAATACCGGGCTATTGGGTTCAGGAGTACCGATCTCCAGTGCAGATACAGCTACGGCCAAAGCCAAGCACACTCCGAGAAACAGTTTCATTTTTATACAAATCGGTCTACCCAGTGACTATTTTCCTAAGGGGAAGCATTATTTATAGTGTAATTACCACCTTATCATCTAGTTTATTTCGTCTAATCCAAATGTGTGTTGATAATTAACGATACATCGGTCTATGATTCAGTATGAATGTTCGTCTTAGTACAGTCAACAAAATAAAAGCGAAATCTACATTTGTCCACTACACTACCAATGCTCATTTTAACTTAATTAAAATAAATATTATAATCTATAAGTCAAGTGAAAGCTAGTGAAAAGCAGCACCTGCTGGCTTTACAGATTTGCCTCTATGATGGCATTGCGTTTGTGAAGTTTCTGATATTCGGCTTGATGATAATTCCTATTATAATATACTAATATATCCTATAATTAAAGTACGCCACAAAAAACTTTATACTAGTGAGATATGTGCGAATATTTTTTATTTCAGAAACAAAAACGTTCATGCTTTTTTGTGCCAAGTTTTGTTAATATAAACTGTGTCAATAAAGAACAATAAAATTATAAACAAAAATAATATTATATTTCACCAAATTATTATTCATTGTTCTAAACATAAAAATAATTAGTTTATTTTTGTGTTATTATTAAGCTGTTTGGCGGCTTCCAATCAGGCACAAAAAATCTGCGAGCCCATCTAATCCATGTGTCACAAATATTTGTTACAAAATATAATACAACAATAATATTAACATTTATTTAAACATTGTTACAATTTTTACCTTAAAATTTAACTGTTTGTGACTATGTTTAAGAAATTTAACTATTTTTGATGTGTAACATATCCTCTCGTTTTCTATGTGAGCGATTTCGTGAATATTTTTTTACTTTCATGCATAATTAGTACGAGTAGTCATTAGATACATGAAGTGGGCTGCCGTTGCAAGACGATTATAATGCCACGGTGTATAACTGCCTGCTGAGATGATTTATTTTCGCATCTTTTGGTTTGACTAAACAATCTTTACAACTAAAATGTGGTTGTGATATCCTTCAAGTTACTGCCCTTTTTTTTTTTTTTTTTTTTTTTTTTTTTTTTTTTTTTTTTTTTTTTTTTTGGGTGGGAAATTATCAAATAACTTCTCCCGCTCTGGGTGGAGCGGGAGGGAGTGTCAGACTTTTACTGACTAAAACCCACCGTGTTCCTTCAGATGCCTGTGTGCCAGGGCCACGATATCCCTTTCGGACAGGCTCGTAACCCTGGCAGGCATTGGCCCTTTCGGACCCCGTCAATTGGTGCTGACGTCTCTTTGAGGCGCGCGTGGAACACAACGCGCCGTCGACCCGGGCTTGGTCCTTATCGGACGGTGAGCTACCCATCGCTCACCGTCCGCAAGCCCGCGCCTACGGTGGCCGGGAATCGGCCTGCGATTCCCGACGCCCGGGGCGTCTCCTGCGGCGACTAAGGGCGCGAGGGCGTTGACTTTGCCTTACCCTCACGCGTTCCGCCTCCTCCTTCGCAAGCATCACTGTTTCGCAGAAGGAGGTGACGGCCTCCCATGCACTCTCGCTCCGAACCATGGCCTGAACCAGGGCCGGACGCGAGAGATCGCCGCCGCCGATCGCTGCCGTGAGGACACGGCGGTGCTCCGCCCAAGCAGGGCAGACCTCCACCGTATGCTCCACCGTGTCCTCCGGGCGATCCACACAGTGGTGACACCCGGGCGTTTCCTCCCGCTTAATCCTATACAGGAACCTCCCGAAACATCCATGTCCGGTGAGGACCTGCGTCAGGCGGAAGGTGAGGACGCCGTGGCGCCTCTCTAGCCACTCCTCAAAGAGGGGACTTATCGCCACAATTGTGGCGTGCCCAGCGCTGGGTTGCGACAATCGCACTCTCCATGTCGCCATGAGATCGCACCGGAGCTCCGTCCGCTGTGCCGCGATTTCCTGCGGCAGCGGAGTTATGCCCCGGAGTTTCGCCTCTTCGCGCCACACCCAAATGTGCGCGAGGACTTTCGCCTCCAGATCCCATGGCGGCAGTCCGGCAAGGAGGCTCGCCGCCTCACGGGAGACCGTGCGGTATCCCCGTACCATCCTGATGGCCATGACCCTTTGGGACGCGTTCAACCGCTGCGCTGGTCGCAGCCTCAGAGAACGCGCCCACACCGGTGCCCCGTAAAGGGCCATGGACCGCACGATCCCCGCGTAGAGCCTCCGGCAGGAGGCGTTTGGACCCCCCAGATTGGGCAGGAGCCGCTTCAAGGCAGCCCCGGCCCGCTCCAGTCTGGGAGCCAAACGTCGGAAGTGCTCGACGAAGTTCCACCGGCTGTCGAGGACGAGTCCCAGGTACTTCATCGTCGACTCGACGCCGATGTGAACCCCTCCCGCCGTTATCTGGGAACCCGACAGTGGCGCGTTCCGAGGACCATAAAAACACATGGCCTCGGACTTGTGCAATGCCACCTCGAGTCCCAATTGCCGGATCCTATCGACGATTGTCGCAACCCCACGTGCCGCCAGTTCGGCCGCCGCCTGATGCGAACTCCCTTGTGCCAGGACTAGCGTGTCGTCAGCGTAGCAGACTACGCTGACGCCACTAGGGAGGTCGGCGCGCAGCACCCAGTCGTACCCGATGTCCCACAGATGCGGCCCCAGGACCGATCCCTGTGGGACACCGCACGACATCTCTCGCCGGTTCCACTCTCCTTGGTGACCGGGGTAGATGACGGCCCTGTCCGTCAGATATGCCTCGACTACGCGACAGAGGTAGGTCGGCATCCGGTGATATCGGAGTGCCTCCCTGATGCAACTCCAGGGCAGGGTATTGAAGGCATTGGCGATGTCAAGAGACACCGCCAAGACGACCCCACCCCGGGCCACAGCATCCCCCGTCGTGAGGGCTCGAACGCGCATGATGGCGTCCACCGTAGAGCGACCCTTGCGGAAACCAAACTGGCTCTCCGCCAAATCCGGCCCCACCCGTACCAGCCGCCCGACAAGGCGGTCTGAGCATCCGGGCTCCAGTCGCCGTGACTTTCATTCTGAGGCCCTCGGTGACGCCGATCTCCTCTAGGTTGACCGCCTTCCACGCCTTCGTTAGCACTTCGCGGTACGACACGCCCTTCTTTGCCGCTTCCGGCTGTAGCGTAATCACTACAGCTGCGGACTTCGGGGCGCGGAGCCTAGCCGCGACGCCACGCTTCTTGCGTTGCTGCCGCCTTTCCTTATTTTTAGCCGCCCTTGCTGCCTTGCCCGCCTTCCTGCTCTCCCCGGCTACCTGCCATTCGGCGTTGGCCGTAGAGGAATTAGGAGGCGGGGGGGGCAGAGGCGACCGTCCCGCCACCACGGCTGGGGCCCTCGCCTTCTGTGCAGCCATCTGCGCAGCCGTCCCGCCCTTCTTGGGAAGTTACTGCCCTAAGTTCACGACCATGTCTAATGAGACATGGTTGTTTGGTGTGTAGGAATTAGCGAACAGGCAAATGTGCCTCTTCGCTAATTCCTACACACGGAATACGATATAAAGGAAGTACTGGTCAACGGTTGGTAATTGAAGCTTTTGGGTAGATTATTTAATATGATCATGCAATTATACTCATCTTCTATTATAATTATTATTGTTCTGACGTTACCAAAACAGATACCTACCATGTATTGTGTTTTTACCTAATAAATGATAACATGAATCGATTGTTGATTAGATCTAGATACCAATAAAATTAATAAGCATTTGAACATATTCTCCGAATTATATGTATAGTATGTGGAAAAAACGCTACATACTGATATTATCATGTTTTTACTGAGTAATCAATAAATAGGACAAAAACAAGTGGGTTGATAATTTCAATTAGTGGAAATCAAGAATTGATTCAATGTAAGCCTGGCTGCGGATGTGCATGTTCAAGCTCACAAAGAGATTGAAATCAAAGAGAGTTCATTAGAGTGTTGCGGTGTAGTCGGAGTTCCCGGCCTGTGAATACAGATAGGATTAAAGTTTTAACTCGTAGTACGGAGGCGGCCTCTACTGCAGCTGATTATATTCCATAATTGTATTAGTGTAATAATGGCGCTGCAGTGAGTCTGTGTAAGTCATAGATGGTGAACTAAGAATGCATTTTAGAAATTGTTTTAGAACTGGAAAAAATGCGTCTATATGTGTTGATTATCTTACATTTAATTAAATCCCACATGATAAAACGATGATCTTATTTATATATGCTTATCAAAAAACGATGGTACAATTGCAGTAAAAATAGGAAAAGAACATCAAATCTCTTTTCTAAACGGACGAAATGTGTCACCCAATTTCAAGCTACCAATGCTTTTCTAAAAGCTGTAGTTTTTCGCGCGAATAATCATGTGAATAGAAATGTGAAGTGTAAGTGTGAACTTGGAAGTAGGTCAGGAAGGCATCTAAGGCACCGCTGAAGGGAGGGTTGGCTTGAGAGGCGGGAAGTCTTCTCAGTGGCTTATGCTAACTGCAACACCTATACTGAACTAGTAACTAAGTTTTTACTTTACATTCCTTTAGAAGTGAATAGGTGGAAAGTTCCTTTTCTATTTGGAACTTTGTGTTTGCTGAAGTTGGCTTCGGAACGTGTGATTTATAGATTTTTGTAATAAGCTTGTTGAAGTTGTGTTTGTTGTTGAATGGTTTTAAAATTGTAGTTGCATTGCATTTTTCTTCATCAGCTAATCGTTTGTTTATTGTTTAGAGCATGTAGTAAATGTATGTCATGTGTTGTCATGTAAGTTGTTGACTGGATCCTGCGACATAGGGTATCCTAGTGTGAGATCCAGTGTCATACCTAAATATTGTGAAACTTTTGTATGAATCAATAAACTATTTTTTTTTTTCAAGTGATGTAATGTACAACGAGCGCGTGGATCAAAATCTATATCTATATCCCCTCTCACCTCTATCAAGCATAAGTTTTACATTCTTAAGAAAGTCTTAGAAATTAACGTACTACATAAGTTACATTAAACCAAGACTTGCAAAATAGTTTCCCAGAACAGAAACAGTAGTGCAGTGTTTAAGCAATCTTTAAAGTTAGGGGCAATACTTTGCTCTTTTTCCTCTAGCTAATGTTATCGCGTAAAATTAACGGATGCATGGAAGTGCAGGAATGAAAAAAAAGCAAAGTTATACTGGTTGTTTTTACAAAGGAAAAATCTTGTAGGAGATAATACAAAGAGGCGCGAGGGCGGGCGCGGGCTGCGGCGGGCGGGCGGCGTGTAATCCGCCCTAGCGGAGGACGTAGCACCCGACACTTCCTCTCGGGAGCTGTGGAGACTCCTTTATTCGTTTTTTTTGTATTGATGAGTTTTTTAGTTGATTTGATGATTTCTGAGGTTCGTTAGTTTTCAATAGTATATATATTGGAAATACAAATAGAGCAGGAGAAAAGTATTTAATTAAATAGTTTTAATCTTTTAACTCGTCACGTGGATATGGTGTATAATATCAAATCATTTATTTGCTTGAATATGGATATGAGGTGATAAAAACAACAACATTTCTTTAAACCCATTCCTACTGTACGACCTGATGATGTCCAGCCAGGGTCTGCTTAGGGCTTTGGATGCACCGTCCCAAGGTTTTTGAATAAAACGCAGCGACCTTGTTCCAACAATATATTTGGCAAGACTAAATTATTCTAAGTCCAAAGAGACGTTATACATTGTCGACGGAAAATCTTAACACCGTGAGTTAAATAATCGATCAACCTACCTTAACAGATGGGTAAATATCTATTATAATAAAAATATTTCTAACATTAATCATTCATTTATCTATCTACAATTTACGAATAACCTACTCAACTTCGCGTTCTTTTTTGAATATTATTTTTTTCGCTGTAATCAACACAAACTTAAACCATCTCATACTAACAACTCAAAAGTAACTAAATAACAGATTGTCAAATTAATTTTTGTGTAAGTTAAATAAAATAAAACTTAACATAAGTAGTTTAATAAGTACAAATCTAATTAAAATATTATTCGATTGACTAAGAAAGTAAATTACGAGTACAAAATCAAAAAACTTTAGCTATATGCTACTCAATCGATGTCATTATTCCCGGTAACAGGTCAAGTTTAAAGGAGGTTGCACTAAATTTTCGACTTCAACGACAAATCTACGGCGAAATACTGGACCACTGTTGTTGCTATTGTTACAAAAGTGGGACTTTTTACTTTGGTAGAAAAGACCGGAACAAAAGAATGGAACTTTTAACTATACTATAACCATGAAGATTCAAGATCTTTTATGGTGCTTTTGAAGTTATTTTAACTTCCAACGGTTAAACATTTGGACCCTTTCTTTGCTCGTAAATAATTAATAGTCAAAATAATACAACGGGCACAATGTACCAAAAACCTTTAATTCGAAATGGTAGTTCTTTATCATAACTACGCTACAATCGCAATAGGGTATTTGACTTTTTTTTTATTTCGATTTTTCAAACGGCAGCCACGGTAAAAAAAAAATGTTGTTTCTAAAAACGCCGAAGTTGTATGCGTTTTAAAGTCTATTGTAGACAGACTGAGACAGCACTGCTGCGGTCTGCGCCGTTCAGTACAATGATCGTTTTGCGTGACAAGTATAGTAGAATAATTTCAAAGCGTGTAAAAGAGTGTCCGTGGAGATTCTTGCCCGTTCTTCTCCATAGGAACCTAATACGCTGTGGAATGGGCAACTAGCTTCATCTCTCTAACTGACCGACCCCTTTACAATTCAAAAGTGCCTGTAATTGGTTTATTTGAAATAAATGCTTTGAGTTTTTTTTGTGAGTGTAACTTCTCCATTTTCCACCGATTTTTTTTTCACAAATCGTCGTTTTTCGTAATACGTTCAAAAATAAGTAAAAATAAAATACCCTATTCCGATAGGCTTTTGTTTCATACGTATAGAGGACAATTTGAAATTGCTTACATATTTAGCGTTCGTGGTGCGCGTACCTAATGGTATGGCCCCTCGTTATGGAAGAAGACTTTTGGACGCAGGACGTGGTGTTTCGTCGCTTCCGCGGACAAGTTCCACAAGACAGCACATAGTCAAGCTAGTGCAAAGTGAAGTGCTACTAACATAGGCATAAGTCTTTATTTTTAAACACAAATTTTGTTTACAATAAAAATATGTATAGTATATGTAAGGTTTATCTATGGGCCTGTCTTGCCTGAAAATAAGTGGATTTATTATTATTATTTCGTCTTTGACATATTTCGGGACCCTGGAGTCCCGGACCTTTGGAAGGCGTACGAGGGGCCAAAGCCAACTCGCAGAGGCCCTTTATGACGTTTTTAATTAAACAAGGCACCAACCGACGATTATCCCTGTTTACACTATGCAAGTGCACCCAAGGACAACCCCCGGTTTGTGTTGGACTATTGCAGGATATGGAAACATAACATATTGGGCTATGGGTTTGGGTGGCTATAGTGGATTGGTTACCTAGAACTATGGAAGGACTATCATATGTCAAAACTGTACTGATCAAAACTGTAAGTACTGATTACTGGGTCGTTCTTCTAAAGTACCTAGACGGTTACGAGCGAATACTAATGATTATTACTTCAGGGACTACTATTTAATGGAATATTGAACTATTAGCAGTATTACATTTTAAGTGCCTATTCACACGTAAGCATTTCGAATACGCACATTTATAGCAAAAATTAAAGCTAGCACACAGTTCCTCTCACTCCGAAAGCATCAGAATATAAAATTCGACAAGCCTAAAGCCTGGTGACACTCATTTTCTAGTCGACCGACATCAAGTCTCTCTCCGATTCACATTACCAGAAGGAAATGCATCGATAAAATCGAAAGAATACTACATTCCCAGTGGCGTATATGCCTGTGTTTATATATTTCAGCTGGACATGTTCACGCTGAGTTTTCATGAAGTGCTGGGTAGTTTACACCCCTCGTCGGTAAATTCGTCCACTGGGATATGTAACACTCGGTGTCTTTGGCTCGCGAGTGTTTTATAGCCGTTGACTAAATTTACTGCTCAGCGTATACGAGTACATATGTTATTATATATTTTTTTACTATGGGGACTGAGGGCAGCGGCCATTTTGGATGAGAGTGGTGATAGTGGCGTCCATCAGAAACCTTTTTTTTACAGCTTCAATATGTGTCTTCTCTATTTAAACATTGTTATTACTTTTAAACGTCAAAAATGTATGGTTGAACAGTCGCTAATAATTAATTAACCTTAGGCAAAGCCCTATGTCTTCTCTATAATCTTTTGTTAAGGTGAATCCGCAGCTGCAGCCCGCGAAATTAAAATTTTCTTTCGTTTCTTGCAATTTTCAGGTCAGTGTCAGGTTGTAACTTGATCAAAATGTAATTAGCGACCAAATCTAACTTAGAGAGATGTATTAATGATTCTAATGATTATTATTCTGTAAATACATATCTGTTATAGTCGCGAATCACATTTTGATCAAGATACAACCTGATTCTGACCTGTAAAATGCATAAAACGCATTGAATTTTGCAGACTACAGTTGCGGATCCACCTTACTGGTCTTTGTAATCTTTGTCTTTTGAGTAAAATAACGCATCAAACTAAATAGGTAGCTTCAACAAATTGTCGTTTTTAACTTCATTAGCATTGGCGTATACTAGGCAATCGATAACACAAGTACTTAAAGTGGTTCCTTAAAGAGACAGGTGGTACTTTGAACAGTTGTTCTTAAAGCATTACACATGCTTAGAATATTGAACATGTTTTCTCACGACGCGACGTTTTCCTACATCGTTTGTCACTGGCGGGAAATTCATATAGCATGTCTTAGAATTGTTAGAAATCTATTAAAGTAACGATTTCCTCTTACGACAGATACTAGCCGTACAAATGTAGATTTGACTTTAGTGAACAGTAGCTACACCCAAGAATTCAAAACAAATTAGATATGCTTTTGTTAATGATCTATGCAATATCTGAAATGACAATAAGATTAAAATTAAGTTTGTTTGCTCCAAAGCGTAAAAGCATAGCAAAAATTGATTTCAGTATTTATCTTTAAAAATATCCGCATATTTTTAAAGATAAATAGATTTTAATTAATTTTAATTAATCGATTTTCTCGAAGTCCGTCTCACTGCTAGCCGACGACTCACGGTTTTCAATAATTACTAAAAGTCTATCAATTTCCCTTTGAGTGAGGTCATGTGCTTAATCGTAGTAGATTAAACGGGCGCCCGTGTCATCGTGTGTCGTGTCCCACGGATCTTAAGCCTTAATCCTGTTCGTAATCAAAATGAATCTCGGGCAAACCCTCGGCCCTTATTTCTATCCCGTAAATGCTTACAGAAGTGGATTTAATCCCTAAACAAAAGTTTTACTATTCCAGTCATCGAAAAACTTGTATCTGTTAATTATAGTTACAAGTTTTTTAAGTGTGCGTGTGTATTCTGTTACCATAGACAAAGTTCACGGGAGCTTACGTCAACAAAAAGGAACTCCTTTTGAACAAAATATTTTAATGTGCACTGTGTCCTTTGAATACAGGCATGCTTTTTGCGGTTTTCAGTGAAGTAGTGTGTAAAAATAATGACGTCTAAAACCGCCTAGTATTTCAGTAATTCTGTTTATTTTATCTGAGAAAATGAACGAAAAAAAAACCTAGCATACGTAAATATTCCAAGTAGCCGGTGGGAAATAGGATATCTATTCAAGCGTTGACTTGAATTATAGCAAAGTATTTGTTTAGAGTGGCCACCATTTTTGTTCGCCTGTTTTAGCTAGGAAGCTAAATAATTGCCTAATAAATTCCCTGCACTAATCTTTCCCGCTTTATTTACTTGTACAACTTCAATGGACACTGTGCTACGAGTTATGTCTTCACTAGCTTTTTCTCTCAGCTTTGCTTCCGTCGTGCAAGTTTTACTACCCTGGGAAATTCATAACATACTTACAAGCTTCGTTTTGTGGGATGTCTTTTCTATCAATTTTATGTATATATTATTTCTGAGTTTATGTTCTGGAACGAAAATCAACACAAAAATTAGCTAACAATTTGTAGAGCGCGCGTAAACGGCGGAGACCCAGTTTGGTTTCCGAAAGGGGCGCTCTACGGTGGATGCTACGAGGGCTGCACTAAAAGTATCGGGAATGGAATATTTCCACTGTTCCTGTCATATTAAAATCTTTTTAATTGAAAACTCCTGGGTTTTAAAAATTGAATACCATTTATTTATTTTAAAAAAAGATTCTCGGTCTTGTCACAAGGTTTTGTCAAACTTGTTTAGTCGTTGAGAAAATGGAATTGACTCGAGAAAATTCAAGAGCGATGATTTATTATGACTTTCGAAGTGGTTTAACACAAAAACAGAGTGTTGACCGGATGATTTCTGCATTTGGTGATGAAGCCTCATCCAAAACCACAATTTATCGCTGGTTTGCTGAATTTAAACGTGGACGTGTCAAGCTCAGTGATGATCCCCGTCAAGGTCGTCCAAAAACTGCAGTCACCTAAGAAAACGTTGATGCTGTGCGTAAGCTGATTGAGGAAGATCGACATGTGACATACCGCGAAATTCAGGCAACTTTAGACATTGGCATGAGTCAAATACAAATAATCTTGCATGAACAATTAGGTGTAAAAAAGTGGTTTTCCCGATGGATACCGCATTCGCTCTGTGAAGAGCAAAAAGCGGCTCGCGTTACTTGGTGAGTCAGAACTCTCGAAAGATTCCACGCAGGATCCTCAAATGCTGTATACAACATTGTATCAGGTGACGAATCCTGGATATACGCGTACGAACCCGAAACAAAAAACCAGTCACGAGTTTGGGTGTTCGAAAATGAGTTAAAGCCAACAAAAATTGTTCGTTCACGGAGTGTTGCAAAAAAAATGGTGGCCACGTTTGTCTCCAAAACCGGCCATGTTACGACTATTCCTCTTGAGGGACAAAGAACGGTTAATGCAGAATGGTATGCTAGCATTTGTTTGCCACAGGTCGTTTCTGAACTCCGTAAAGAGAACTGCAACCGCCGCATCATCCTCCATCACGACAATGCGAGTTCTCACACCGCGCACAGAACAAAAGAGTTTTTAGAGCAAGAAAACATAGAATTATTAGACCATCCGCCGTACAGCCCCGACCTAAGCCCTAATGATTTCTATACTTTCCCTAAAATAAAGAATAAATTGCGTGGACAGAGATTTTCATCACCTGAAGAAGCTGTGGACGCCTACAAAACGGCCATTTTGGAGAACCCAACTTCCGAATGGAATGGTTGCTTCAATGATTGGTTCCATCGTATGGAAAAATGTGTCAAATTTCGCGGAGAATACTTCGAAAAGCAATAAATACATTTTTAAATAGTAATGTTGCGTCACTTCCTTGATTCCCGAAATGTTCAGTGCCGCCCTCGTATCATGCGCGTTAGAGCCCTTACGACGGGGGATGCTGTGGCCCGGGGTGGGCTCGTCTTGGCGCCAATGCCTTTAATACCCTGCCCTGGACCATCAGGGAGGCACTCCGCGTAGTTTACTACGCTGACGACACGCTAGTCCTGGCCCAGGGAAGGTCATATCAAGCGGCGGCCGAACTGGCGTCACGTGGGGTTGCGACAATCGTTGATAGGATCCGGAAATTGGGACTTGAGGTGGCTGTGTACAAGACCGACGCCATGTGTTTTTATGGTCCTCGGAACGCGCTACTGTCGGGTTTCAAGATAATGGCAGGAGAGGTTCACATCTGCGTCGAGTCGACGATGGAGTACCTGGGACTCGTCCTCGACAGCCGGTGGAACTTCGTGGAGCTTTCCCGACGTTTGGCTCCCAGACTGGGCCGGGCCGAAGCTGCCTTGACGCGGCTCCTGCCCGACCTAGGAGGCCCAAACGCCTCCTGCCAGAGGCCCTACGCGGGGGTCGTCCGATCCATGGCCCTTTTCGGGGCACCGGTCCACACCGGTGTCCCGCGCGTTCCTTAAGGCTGCGACCAGCCCGCCGATTGATCGCGGCCCAAAGGGTCATGGCCGGGTGGTGGTCCGAGGATACCACACGGTGTCCCGTGCGGCGGTGGGCCTTCTTGCCGGACTGCCGCCATGGGATTTGGAGGCAAAAGTCCTCGCACACATATGGGAGTGGTGCGAGGAGGCGAAACGCCGGGGCGTAACTCCGCTGCCGCGAGAAGTCACGGCACAGCGGACGGAGCTCCGGCGGGATCCCATTGCGGCATGGAGGGTGAGATTGTCGCAACCCAGCGCTGGGCACGCCACAATTGTGGCGATAAGCCTCTTTGAGGAGTGGCTTGAGAGGCGCCACGGCGTTATCACCTTCCGCCCGACGCAGGTCCTCACCGGACACGGTTGTGTCGGGAGGTTCCTGTTTAGGATAAAGCAGGAGGAAACGCCCGGGTGTTACCACTGTGTGGATCACCCGGAGGACACAGTGGAGCATACGGTGGAGGTCTGCCCAGCTTGGGCGGAACACTGCCGTGTCCTCACGGAGGCGATCGGTGGCGATCTCTCGCGTCCGGCCGTGGTTCAGGCCATGGTTCGGAGCGAGAGTGCATGAGAGACCATCACCTCCTTCTGCAAAGCAGTAATGCTCGGGAAGGAGGAGGTGGGACGCGTGAGGGACAGACAAAATTCGCGCCCTCACGCCCCTAGTCGCCGCGGGAGACGCCCCGGGCGTCGGGAGTCGCAGGCCGATTCCCGGCCAATGCCTGCCAGGGTTGCAAGTTTGTCCGAAAGGGATATCGTGGCCCTGGCAACCCAAGGCCCAGGCAACTGAAGTAACACGGGTGGGTTTTAGTTAGTAAAAGTCTAACACGCCCTCCCACTCCGCCCAGAGCGGGAGAAGTTATTTAATAATTTCCCATAAAAAAAGAGATGAATATCGTAAAACTTTTATTTTAATACGCGCTTTTTTTGTTTTGGATTGAAATTTGAATTGGACAAAACAACATGATGGCACGTGCAGTGATAAAATAAAATTTATCAGTAATGTTTTCCAATCGATTTAAAGTGTTTTATTTGATAACAGGTCATGATTATGTTCTTAAAATTGAATTAAAATTACAGTAGCCAATCTAATCTATCTGTACTTCCCATTCAAGATATATAATATGTTAACGTCCAAAAAAGTTTTTGTCCGACCCCAACATAGTTGGGAAAAAGGCTAGGCAGTTGATGATACATTCTATTCCTAAATAATTGAACTTCTTTCGTTAATTTATCCAAGTTTAAATAACAAAACGTACTAAAATGCTTCGTAACTAAATACCTATATGTGTAGTGTTTAGTATGGGCTTAATATGTAACAGCATAAAAACATTAAACTTATACGTACGTTTCTTAAAACATTTCCTTACTTACCATTATGTACGTTCATTCGCTTTGTTTACAAATGAATACTTTTTCAAGCCACACCGTTTACAGACGCATTAAGCTCAATGCGAGCAGTAGGCACACCTGCTGGTAACTACTTTAATTACGTTGGCCATTAATCCTAGTCAGAGAGCAGGGGTTGTGGACACAGACGGATTGGGCCCAGTCCTTCAATATTTTAACTATGCGTAGAGCGAACGTGTTGGGGAATAATTGGACATGCCAGTAATACCGTTGTTTTGCATTGTGACGATTAGTTCGGAAGCTGGCCTATTTGGTGCGTAGGTATAGGCGAATTAATATTTGTTTGAATTGTGTCATGTGACGTGGGACGTGGACGATTTTATGATGTTTTTTAGGGTCCCGTACCCGACGGGTGCCAAACGGAACCCTACTACTAAGCCTCCGCTGTCCGTCCGTCTGTGTGTCAGCGGGCTATATCTCATGAACTGTAATAGCTAAACAGTTGAAATTTTCACTGATTGTGTATTTCTATTGCCGCTATAACAAATAATAATAATAATAAAAAAAAAAATAATTGAAGGGGGTCCCGATACAAGTAACGTGTTGTTTTCAGCGTTTTTTGGTCGATCTTAATACGGTACGGAATCCTTCGTGTACAAGTCTCCGAACCCCACGATCTCGCCTGATAGAAAGCGATGGATGAGGTCTATCTAAAATAGAACGAGCGTGCCCATAAGAAGCCTGTTCACTCTTGCATTGAATGCCGTTTTTTTAAAATTTTGTCTTGCAATCGGTTGTAAACCTTTAGCGTATTTTGACTGCTGAGGTCTATTCTTCCAGCGAAGAATCTGTCTCTCAAAATTATTTGCACACATATGTCCCATATGTGGTGGCGTTTGAGCCTTTTCATGGTTATTGGTTCAGTTAGGGCTTTGGCTACTCAGGAGTAGGCAGCGAGGAATCCTGGGACGCGCTGGTATCCTTTTGCGAAACAGTCGTGTTGCAGAACGAGGCTGCGGAAAGGAAGCGGGAGAGATCTCGTCCGCTCACCCGTTCCGCAGCAGACGCACTGGGCGTCGGCAGAGGGCCGATAATGCCCTCTTCGGGCCCCCCTAAATGGGTCCAGGGATGGCGAACTCGGGGAAGTCCACCGCCCCCTATTACACTGGACCCGAGGTGGCGGTGCGTAGTGTTCCACACGCGCCCCTTTTAGAAGTTGCGGGGGGGGGGGGGGTGTCGAACACCTCAACCCCGCCCCCCCGAATTGAGGTAGCCCGCGTAGGCGGGCCGGCACTAGCCGGGGATCACGGAAGGAATACTAGCTCCCAAGATCCCTGGTGCAAGTGTGGGAAGGGAACACTGGGGTGGTTTTTAGCCAGTAAGAGTCTGACAGACCCCTCCGTCCGCCCAAGGGCGGAGGACACCCATGAGGATTTTCAAACCCAGCAACAAAAAAAAAAAGTGCTTTGGCTAAGGTGTTGGTATGGGACGTTATTGAATTGAAGGCTGATTTGAAGGGTTTAGTTCTCTAGTACGTAACAGTATCTTTAAGCGATTTCTGCCGGAAATTTTCGCATCAAATAAATAACACTATATTCAGAAAATAACAAAGCAGTAATTGGTTGGTACAGTTGGTTGGTAATTCGTTGGTACTCTGCAACATTCTATGATGTGCCTTGAATAAAGAAGAAAAGAGCTTTCGTAAAGCAAATTCAAACCCCATGTTAAAATAGGTGCAAGATCTCGTGTACTGTCGAAACATTATGTAATGAAACGTACCTCCTATCTAAGGAAATTAACTATCTCAAGAAGCGCGGTGCGGCGCAGCCCTGAGCTGAGTGGCTCTCACACCCCTAAAGGTACTAAACACGTGCCTACGTTTCATACGAACATTTTGAGGTTGTTTTTGCACGTGTGCTGTGAACTCAACAGCCGTGTAATGACCCTTCCATGTATTATAAAGTCTTTTTAACCCCTTTTACAGCAGAAATTACGTTCTTTTACATTCACGTCAAGCAGAAAAGTGCCTTTGAGTTTATAAGGATTTTATTTTTTAATTATCCAAAATAATGTTGCCTAAGTAGTAACGTTTTTTCTCGGAAATGTTATAAAGCATTATGTCAATTTTATTTATAAAAGAAAAGAAAATATACCCGTGGGTAAGGTAGGCTGGCCGATTTCCAGACTGGATTAAATGTTGATGTCGTCTGGGCCGGAAGTCTGAAGAGCAAGGGGTCGGTAAATACGTCATTAAATGTCTTCAAAAAGCCAGCTTATTCCGTATGCAGGGACACATAATATACAAGACATCGTAAAAAACACGGGAACTTGCTTAATTTTTCAAGTAGGATTGTAATGTAGGCACAGGTTGGGGAATATAAAAACCGTGCAGGATAAAAGTTTTCGTTTGAGGCAGGAGCGCGTAATCCGACAGTTTCCCGATGTAGGTGCGTCCCTCTATGCCGCAGCGGAAACTATGGAGTCGCTCATTTGCATTTTAGTATCAAATACAAGCAAATCATAAACTGTAAGTAATTAAAGGCATAATAATTCAATAAAGAAGTGTTATGTCATTGATTGAGATATATAGGTATCTAGTTGTTTGAAATAAATTAACCATTGCCTTACTAGTAGAATCAAACAACTTCACGAATACTTCAATGGCGGCAGTTACTTTATATTGGTAATATTAAATTGTCCTTAACAGAGTACTATATATGATCACTTACGGTTACGTGCTTCCTCGGTTCTGAGCGTAAATAAATGTAGATAAGGAGACTCCGTGCCTCCATGTTCCCAAAAGGCAAGTCTTAAGGCGGGTGAACACTGAATTTTCTACTCGTGTAACAAATCCACGTCAGGCCACTGGCGATAATCCAAGAGTTTGTGTCCTATCAGGAATGTTCTCAGAATACCTATATCCGCAAATTGCATTTCAGTTTATTGAGTAACTCGCTACTGCTAATCCTACTCCTATTAACTTCGGAAAAGAAAATCTTCATCAATAGGGATTTAGGTATAAAAAAGGAAAATTACGATACAAAAATAAGTCTTATCAAAACGTCGGCGCTATCACAATGTTCCAACGTGCGACAGACTTTTATTTCGTCTATAATACCCGTGAAATCAGAGCGTTGTGGGTCTAACCGAAGCAACAAAAGGATAACACGAAATGTGATTACTCAGCTACGAGCAGTACTGGGGTTTGCATGTCATGATGGCAGTGAATTACTGGCTGCGGACGCTGGTCGTTTTTTTGTCGTTTTTCAGGTGTGTTCCAACAGTGAACAAAAAGTTATGTTGTCACACGTTCTACGGGCAAGCGACGCCGTTAAATGTTCGCACTCGGGCATTGTAAACATACCGCCATGTTTGGAATAGAACAAGCTCCAGGAATCCGCGCACGTGTTCCTTTTCGTAAAAAAATATTAGTGTTTGAAGTCAGTTTTGAATTAGAAACTTTGAAATCAGGTGCATAATTTTTTGTTAGGGTAATTTTCCAAAATACACTTTTGTTTTGTTTTTTCTGTCTATGATTTAGTTAAAATATTAACGACCATAGATGGGAAACAATGGGTAGCCATCGTTAATCAGCTGTCAAAAGTGTAGTCACGTGTTTCTGTGGCAAATAATCAATATTCCTTTCTTTTCTATTTATTCTATTATTTATGTACACACAGAAACATCTATCTGTGTGTACATAAATAATTAAATGATACGCCATATTATTTATGACATATATACATTTGAATTCAAAGGTAGTGCTTATTTCTCTACGTACAATGGGTAACCGTAGTTATTTTGTCTACGTACAGAGCTATACTATAATTAAGCCATAAATAAATAATAAGCCTTACAATCATAAGTAGAAGGGCTACAAAAGATATTGTCCATCCACCTTTCAATTACATCCAAGATTCGGTACACTAACTTCTTCGAATAAATCCAGTGTTTTGGCGAGGGTTGCGGGCCATGCGGAGTCGTTGCGGGGTTGCGTCCGACAGGGGGCAGCACTAAATTCTTTGCTCGCCAACAAACCCGCGGTAACGTCGCCGTAGATAGTGCGCTGTTTTATTTGGGTCAGGTTCGGCAAGAGTGGCAAGTGTAGCTCATCAGATAAGTGCCGCTTAAAGGTGTTCCGTTTACAGATTTACTTTAGTTTTCTAAGAGTATGGACTATTTTTATAGACCGTGCTGAATAATTTTTCGGCGTAAGTTTATATATCTGTCAGATTCATACATTGTAATGCACCTAATTTTTTTTTATATCCTGATATCATGATTTTTTCTAAAATATCGCAAATTTTGAGTAAACATTACTGTAACGAAGTACAGATTTTTCATTATGTCGCTTACGACATTACGTCTAGAAATAAAGTAGCAACATAAACTTAAATTTTGCCAGGTTCGGCAAGGGAGGCAAAGGTGGCTCATCAAATAAGTACCGCTCAAAGTGGTTTCGTTTAAAGATTTACTTTAGTTTTCTAAGAGTGGAATATTTTTATAGGTCCTGAAAAAGGAAGGTTCGGTTATGCTTGTAAATGTTACTGAGTCATATTTTTGAATTTAATGCGGAGCGATGCTGATCTTTGCAACTCAGTTACTTGACTATCTGACTTGACTGCTGGGGAGTTTGTTGCGCCCGTTCTTCTTCACAGCTAAAGCACTAGGAAGTGAATAAGGGTGGGCGTTTTTGGGGGACTGTCTTATGTAATTTTGACGTTCGAAAAGAGTTGATTCCCAGCCTAGTTTTCATAATAAATGACTTTTGATTTTGATATCGGAGTCTGAAGTTAGCTTTGGCTTGTACCTAAATGTCCAAATAAAAAAAAATACAGCCACGTGCGTGTCGGACCACGCACAATGAAGGGTTCCGTAGTTGGGATGAATTTATCCCAAGAACAAACTTATCATTGTAGTTGAAAACATGTTCTCCCATACATCCCAACTGCAAATGTTAGTTTGTACGCACAATATTGAGAGATTTACCATGTTATTTCAACACCATAAACTTCTTATAGCTTTTCCTGTAATATGTATGTAACGATTAATTTTCTGCATTTAAAAAAAAAATAGTCTCAGCAGTTTCGGAGATAAATGGTCATTTATCTACAGGCTGGCAGTTTTTTTACGGTGGCAGGGTGGCAGGTTACAGGTTTTTTTTTAAATTACAGACGAGTAATTTGAACGCACGGGGGTCAAGTATGATGTACATGGTAACAGGTTTCGCGTTGATGTCCCTTCCACGTTGTATATTCTTAAATAAACTTAAATTATTTATTTAATAATTATTAAAAACATATATTTGAGACCCTCACAATAAGCCCTTTCATTTGGTATGTCACACAGTAAAGTTAGCAAAACTTTTTTGTTTAGTTTTCTAATATGCCCCAAAAGTGACCCTCATATTCAAAATTCATTTATTTATATTAGACGTCCGTGTTCAGCTCACTAAACTTCATAATGTGTACCAAATTTCAACTTAATCGGTCCAGCAGATTCGGAGCAAATCGGCTGTGACAGACGGGCAGACAGACAGACAGACACGAGTGATCCTATAAGGGTTCCGTGTTTTCCTTTTGAGGCAGGTACGGAACCCTAAAAATAATAGATTTTTGTAAAAAGATTAGAATTGATTCGATGAACAGGATCGATGGTTGACTACCAATTCAAGGAATGTCTTAGGTATTTACTTTTTTCTTACGAGCCTCTTAAATTCATATCATTGAATAAGTTCATGACCCACAATTTTATATAGGTACCTAACTTTCCAACAGAAAATTCGTCTAATACCATCTACCAAAAGACAAATGTACCACTTATTAACAAACAGACGCAGCAATAAAACAAAATAACGACACAAAAACTCCTTACAAAACAAATATAAAAGCTTGTTGGTACAGAAAAGAGGACACGATATAAGCTACTTCAATTACCCCATAATCTAAATCTGGGGCCGCGGAAGATATGGCGAAGTTTAACTTAAAGTTAAAGCTTTAAATTGGACTGCGCGGCGTACTCGTTCTCCGAGGGATAAACTTATTTTAAGGGGTTATAAATTAAAGGAATACGTAGCTAGTCAATTATCTCAGATTCCAGATATATTTATGAGTGAACTGTTTACTTTGGTATTAGGGAGTTTGTTTTATAAATGCTTCTGTTTAGATAAATGTAATTTATTAAGAGAACTCTGGACGTATTTTATATTTTACTAGCAGCGCCCTGCGGTTTCATCCGCGTAAGTCTCGATCCCGTGTAAATATCGGGATAAAAAGTAGCCTATATGTTAATCCAGAAAATTTTATTAAAATTGGCGTTTGAGCGTGAAAAAGTTTCTTTCTTTCGCCTTTATAATATTAGTGTGATTACCGGTTCAGGTGTGACGCTGGAGTATTTATACTTAAATAATTTAAACACCTCGAGATCTCTCTTCAAGAGAGTGTCGTAAAAGATGGCTAAGAACTACTTGAGGAGATGAGATGAACTTGCTATTTCCCACATCAGTATTAATGCTGTCCATTCTAGCAAATGGATTACTGGTAACTGAGATCTCGAGGTGTCTTGATCCTTCCTTACGTAGCTACTAGTCAAGATCAATCTTATAGATGACGACGACATGGGCTCTCGTACAGTACAACGCGTGACAGAAGATGCCTGGGCATGTTATCTATGTTCATCATCATCATTTTAGCTGAAAGACGTCCACTGCTGGACATAGGCCGCCCCCAAAATTTGAGAGAGGGGGTTGCTATAATCGCCACGCTTGGCAGGCGGGTTGGCGATCGCAGTAAGGTGTTAAAATGCATAGAAAACTTTGCAGCCCATTCTCTAGTAAGTCCCTTAGTGGCCTTTTACGACACCCACGGGAGAAATGGGATGGTGCTATTATTTACGCCTGGCAATACACGGAACAAAAACAAAACACAAAAAATCCAAAATCATCTAAAAGTTCTAAAACACATAACTAATTCAAACTTATTTCACGTAATTTTCCAAAACTATATTTTCTAAACGTTCCGGTCGACCGTATGTGACAACTGCAATGCAAAACATTTTATAGCTTACCACACTATAGAAACGATAAAAAAAGCGCTTTCATCACTCATCAACGCTTTCCAATATCAAACATTCAGCGACATTTTTAACAAAATATATCGAACGTGTCCTCGTTACTAAAGCTCTGGCGTAAAGCAACACTTGAGCTGTAAATCCCGAAATAAACGTTTGCGATGTCCCTTTGGTTGGTAAGCAAATCCGGATTAAATGGTTCCGGGAGCTAATTGAACCTTTATGCGGAGTGTCCGTATAAATTTGAAAAACATGAACATTGATGTTGGATACACGGAGGACGATTTATACATAAGTGTCGATTTTGTATCGATTTCAACATTAGGCATCCGTTTTGTTAGAGTTGAATTAAATTGCTAACTCTCGTTGAAGTGTTTAGCTGTGTGTTTATTATCACCATAGCTACAAAACACTACGCCTGAAATCCCCGAAGGTTTAGGCATAGGTGTACTTATAGTACACCCACATTTCACCAGTTATGTTTTAGTCCCATATAATAAGGGGCGAGTCTTATTGCCATCAACCGGGCCCCGCGTTGCTACTGAGAAATTCCTGATGGGAAAATTCATAAGACTTTGCCCGACCTGGGTAACAAACTGACTGAGGATTACAGGCGTGATGTAATGTATTATGGATGTAACAACTACAAAACTTCCACATCTGGGCAAGGCCTAGGCCGACAAATCTTTCCTAGACGAAATGCCTCCGATCTCTAAGTAGCAGGCGACAACCATCCAGTTGGTTGCCATCGTGGTTACAATTATGATTTAGACCAGGGATGGGGAAACTTTTTCCTTCGCGTGCCAATATTTACTAACGGCGGGCCAAGTTGATGCATTTTTGGTTATATTATTTCCTGAAATAAAAATATTGATATGTATTTTCTAAAACACTAATTTATTGTGCAATATTACAAAATAACTATTGAAATAAGACAGAAATTGCAAATTTCAACTAAATTAAACTTATAAGTTAGCTGCGAAGTAGAAGGTTGAGGAGCGCTGGTCTTTGTGGGGGACATGTGACATGTGCAACTGTTTAATGGGAGCCACGCACTGCCAATGAGAATTAAATTTCTAGCAATACAAAACTTCACTTGATTTTTGTTTGATGGTCGCGGGCCGGATTTCAACGCTTCGCAGGCCGGAGATGGCCCGCAGGCCGTAGTTTTTCCATCCCTGATTTAGACGTACAACCTAGTCTGAGCCCAATATAACGCAGTACCTAACTCTACTTAGAAATAAAACGCAAAACAAGAAACCCGAGTTTGCACCCAACGAAGATATGAAAACTGAAACAGACAACTTGACAAGGACGATACTAAAACATTTACTATCTTGACGAACATTTTAATAAAATAAGCAAATAATAAAATGCAGTGTTGACCTAGAAAATTGTCGGCTTATCCTTAGGGAGCGGTCTTGTCGCTTTGTTACTCGATTCTGTTCTGTTCTGTAATTTAATATGAAACGTGATGTAATTTTAACAACGTTTTTACGTAATCCTCACAAGAGCTTTATATTTGTAAAATTTTGTTGTATTATTTAACGTTTGACGCCATAATCTTTGAAGGACGTTGCGATTTGCTTACGCTGTTCTTTCCTTTTCAATATTCGCTCCATTCTATCGAAGGATGTATCTGACAGGTTACTCTGGTGTGGTTTAACGGTGCGACAAGCCATAACATTTTAAATCTATAAAAAATGTTATAAGTCACTTTTCATGTCTGTCTGTGTGAGCGCGTTGATCTTCTAAACTACCCAACGGATTTTGATGTGGTTTCACCACCATTTATATTCCGGAAGGTTTATGAGTTTAATACATGCAAAATCTGTATTTTTTAAGAAATACTCTTTTTTAGGGTTCCGTATCTCAAAAGGAAAAATCGGAACCCTTATAGGATCACTTCGTTGTCCGTCTGTCTGTCTGTCTGTCAGTCTGTCAAGACCATTTTTCTCAGGAACGCGTAGAGGTATCAAGTTGAAATTAATATCAAATACGTAAGTCTATGGTCCCTTGAAGCTCTAAAAAAATCAAGGTTCCAAGTAAACGCAATAAAAAAATACGGCGATATAAGCGACATTATTGTGACATATTTCGATACTCGCAAATAAATCAAAACCTATAGGGTACTTCCCGTTGACCTAGAATCATGAAATTTGGCAAGCAGCAAAGTCTTACAGCACAAGTAAAGGAAAAAGTCCGCAAAGTGTAAATTTGTACTGTTATCACATAAAAAAAAATTGCGAATATCTCGCACATAAATCAAAACCTATAGGGTACTTCCCGTTGACCTAGAATCATGAAATTTGGGCAGAAGCAAGGTCTCACAGTACAAGTAAAGGAAAAAGTCCGAAAATTGTTAATGTGTAGTATTATTACATACAAACAAAAACATTTTTTACAATTACAAACTTAAATTTTCAGTTTGAAAGTTGACCGTGGCGTATATCGATGTATGGGAGCACATGTTTCTCAACTACAATGTTAAGTTTGTAAGGGATAAATTCATGCTAACTACGGAACCCTTCATTGTGCGTGGTCCAACACGCACTTGACCGGTTTTTTTTAATGAATATATGTTATAGTTATGATTTAATTTAATTTAGTTTGGTTTAACTTTTAATTTAAATTTTTAATTTGTATCACATTATTATGGACCAAATAAGTCTGAAATAAAAAGATTTTATTTTATTATTTTATTTATTTATCATATGACGGCGCAGCAAGTGGCGCCGTCTATTTTTGTTATGAAGTTACTGGAATCACCGAAAAGGTCGGATGAGAGTGACATTGGCTGCTGACAGTCACTCTAGCAGAGCGTCGCATCGATTGTTACATGGCGGCTGTCTTCGGCAGGTGTGTGTTGTCTTGATGACAGAAGAAGATGTGAAGGTAGCCGCTGTCGTACCACGTCCACGACGAATTGCTATATTACGGCACAATCCTGATGATATTGAAGCTGCTGAAACACTAATACAATGACCACTTCTGGTGATGTCTATCCTGCACCGTTATTTGTAAGTTTTATTATATTAAAATATAAATAAAACTTACAAATAATTTTATTTTATTTGAAAGGTACACCAACCACCTATTCACTAGAAACATTAACATAATATAAATAACATACTTATGCATTGAGTTATGGTCAATTAGTCACTTAAAGGCGTACACAACACTTACATAAAAAAATTACTTCTTAAATATGCGTTATAACAAGATTTTTTACTCGTAGTGAGGATAGAAAAACTAATTAGAAAAAAGACCAAAACATGCAGTAAAAACAAAATCATAATCAAAATTAGAATAAAAATTAAAATCAAAATTACTATTACAATCAAAATTAAAACATTAAATTCAATTAAAAAAAAAAGTTAAATTGAAATTCAAAATCAAAACGGTAGAACAAGATAACGAGTGCAATAAGATAACATTCCAAAAATGTTACAAGAGGCATGGCAAAAAACCAAGAAATTAAATAGTAAAAAATAAAAAGTAGCTTCTGAAATTATGATTCGTCGCTAATAGTTATAAGTTTTCTGCGAAATTAGGAAAATATGTCTGTAAATATATCAATATTGTTACAGTTATCTATTTTGTTATAATTATCCATTAATCGATTCAATGGGGCATTGAGACCAAGGTTGGTTTTTGATGAGGACGGTGCAAAGATATTTATTTTACGTAGAGATCTAGTTACGGTACGCTTAGGTACAGTTATATTAATTTCTGCATCTCTACATCCACCAGGTTTTGGATGATTTTGTAAAATAGGAGCTGATTAGAAGTGCTTCTACGTTGTTCAAGTGGTAACATATTGAAGTGATTAAGCCTTTGGGAATAATTAGCGTCATGAGGGCAACTATTATAGCAATAATGAAGAAATCTCGATATTTTGTCAAGTCGTAAAAACCGCGCAAAGCAGGTCGCTAGTATTATATAGAAAAAAACTTTTTACAAAAAAAAAATAACCGACTTCCAAAAAAACACTACAAAGTGAAAAATAACTTTAATTTCGGAAGTCGGTGTCTTTGGATCTGTATTTTAGTTTTATGCCACCGACTTCCGAAATTAAGTTATTTTTCACTTTGTAGTGTTTTTTTTTGGAAGTCGGTTATTTTTTTTTGTTTTTTTTTTTATTTTTCACTTTTTAGTGCCGAAAAAGAATTTTCAAAATCGGTTCGTAAATGACGGAGTTATGCGCGAACAAAAATCGCAATGCAGAGTAAACAAAAAGATCGTTAATTTGTCAAAATCGAAGGGAACAAACCAAAAATTTGTCTAAGTAGAAATAAAGAAGTTATAAGGGTTTTAAGTTGGCCGCGCCAAAGGATTGCGCGGCCATGGAGATCTCAGCAACTACTTGGGTTAGAGATCTAATCAAAAGACAATGTAGATACATTTTTAGATGTATGTTGATTTTTCAAAAACCGCTTGTCCGATTTCGATAAAATTTTCATGGGACCATTTGGGAAGTATACCCTTTCCAACAAAAAAAGAATTTTTCAAATCGGTTGGCAAGCGACGGAGTTATGCCCGAACAAACATAAAAAAAATACAAACATCCGAATTGAGAACCTCCTCCTTTTTTAGAAGTCGGTTAAAAATATGGAATAATTGGGTACTTCAATAACTAGTGGTGCAAAGTTATACTTAAATGTCATGTCTGACATCTCTTTCAGAAGCGTCCCAGTAACGTTACAATAAAATTTCACGTAACTTTTTTCGTATTTGCTACATCACTGAATCATTTATACCGTACATAATGTGTATTTCAGCTTCACCCTGGATCACGCTCGTAAAAACAACATTTTTACAAATATTCTTTTTCGTACCGTAGGTAACATTTTTTTTGCTTGGTAATGAAATATGCGATAAATTGGGCCATGAACTGGGAAATTTAGCGCTTTTTTGTCACGACCCAAATTAGGGGATCTACATAGGTTCAGCCTCAATAACGGTAGATCTTTTAAGCTTTCTTATCGAAATATGGTTTTGTTGGGAAAATCGGATTACAATGGTTTTATAACAAGGTCAGCGTTATCTTTCCTGTTATGTATGAAATTGTGTGCATATACACCGTGGCAATGACTAGACAGCAGATGGCAGTAGATTGAATACATGAAGTGGGCTGCAGTTGTAAGACGATTAAAGTGCTACGGTGTATATTGCTTTGTTTCATCACTGTCCTCCTTTATCTCACTCTTAGACCGTTTGCCCAATTTTGCTAAATATTGATCTATTAAAAACGCTATTGCTCTGTGGGTTTTTAAATGCCCCTTAATAAAATTTCTTATCGAAATATGGTTTTGTTGGGAAAATCGGATAACAATGGATTTAAAACAAGGTCAGCGTTGTCTTCCCTGTTATGTATGAAATTGTGTGCATATTTATTGCTTTGTTTCATCACTGTCCACCTTTATCTCGCGCTTAGGCCGTTTGCCCAATTTTGAAAAATATTGATCTATTAAAAACCGTATTGGGCTGTGGGTTTTTAAATGCCTAAATGATCCTTTCCCAAAAAATAACACAGCTTACACAAGTTGATAAAGTATAGAAGTACAGATCGTAGTTCACTGGGCAGTAGCCGCAAGAGACCCGCCGTGAAGGTAGACGATAACAAATTGCTAATGAAACGCCATCGTACGTACGAATAAATGGCTTCCATGCTCCCATTGAACATTTCGCCGACGCATCGTCTATGCCGTTGTTCATTTGTTTTGTACGCCATTGTTTGCAAAAATTCTAAACCGAATCACTGATAGCTATAACGGTAGACAATACATAAATCGAGCTCTGTTTTTATTTCGCGACTATTCGCACCTGCCGCGTGGTTTAATTTTTCACTGTGTATTTTGAATTTGCGCATCTATTGTTTACCCTAAATATTTGTTTGAATAGTTCTTGGGTGTCAACCATCTTAGGGTTTCATAGAAATTGTGTTATAGTTAAAATGCTGAAATAAGTCGCCCGATTAAACGACAGAGCTTAAGCCGAAAACGACAGTTTTATATTGTTGCACTGAAATAAATGTTTGCATAACTGTAACAAGAACTTGGTTACTACTTACACAAAAACTGTGACATGCGAAGTAGGTGTTATCTATTTAACCCTGTGTTGCTATTAAAAATCAGTTTTTTTTAATGTAAGCAAAGTTTATTATTTCCTTATAACTAAAGTTAAGTGTATTTTTGAAGTAACTTAATGAGTTCGGCTAATTATTTCTTTCAGTGGGAAACCGTTTTACATGCTTAAATTATTATTTGGGCAGACAAAAAAACCAAAGACAGCTTTCAGTTAAATGATGACTAACTAAGTACATATTAAAATGTAAAGGCAGAGCGGCGAGATTGCCCCAGTTTGAACCGGGCTCGGGCGGCGCAAGCGGGCGGCACTAGCACTCATCTTGCAATCGCTGTTGCATTTTATTACTTTTCCATTTCCACTGGGGTTTCAATTTCCTTTCTCATAATTAATAGCCTTTCTGCGAGTTGCCTGACGTTTTCTATTGCCGCACCGCAGAAACTTTAACGTTCAATTTGCGTGCCATCTAGGACCTTATTACGTCATCGTTGCTACGACTTTTGCTGTACAAGTTTTTGTAACGTAATTTTCCGCAAAGTAGCAGGTGCTCCTTTGTAGAATAATGCTTATTAAACTATGTATCTGAGATGTGTTTCTTTCCTGTATTGTATTCTGCCTAGTGTCAAAAAGAGACAAATAAAGCAATGAAATTTTATATTTCGGTTTATTAGAAAATTTATGGGTCGTAAACACATTGTCGTTATACGAGTATCGTGAGATATGACGCGGAATGTGGAAAACTTTATACATTTTTTACGTGTTATTTTCGCGTTTTCATCCCGAATATGTTGTATGATTTACTTGAATGAGGTTAATAGCGCATAAATTATATTTCTTCTTCTTGAGGTACGGTACATTTTAGGCGTTGTAAATTTGTTTTCGATAGTTTTTTTATATAATAGATGACTTTACCATCTGCAAACCCCAAACCCCAAGATATAAAAGCCGTATGTGATTGTGCACCAGTGAATAGTATTATCGAAATATTATCAATTACGTGTAATTCGAGTCGCGCTTCAATTAAGTTTAATGGATTGATAAATTGCTGCCGGAGGGTATATTTTACGGGAAATCACATTATTTGTACGCTTCGTAAATAGTCGCTTGATACCGTAATTTACGTGACGTTGTCAAACAAAAGTTAATTAAAATGAAAGAAATATTTATGACAGATTTTAATTACTTTAAATAACAGAGACAAAATATAGATACGATTTAACTGTAGGAAATTTTCACAACGCGATCACAATGTTCACTGAGGACGAGAAACATTCGTATTTACGTGTCAGCATTTATTTACAACTGTTAACTAAAGCGTGTCCTTTACACTTATGTAAGTAAATTAGATCCAAGACCTAAGACGTTTAATTTAGTTTAAAATAAATCAGTCACCTTAGTAATAAGAACACATACCAGAGTTTTAAGATGTAAGTGTAAAAGCATAATGTTGATTTAAAAACTGCCTTATAAGCTAAAAAACACATAGTTATTCGTTCCTATTAGCAGTTCTCCATTGGTCGTGAATCAGCCGAGATGAGGGGGGGGGGGGTGGGGGGGGGGGGTGCTATTCCGCTGGCTTTTATAGAGTTCTCAGGCGAAGATCGTACGCCTTAATGGAATTTGATCGCGCGATATTGACACGAGGTGCCGCGGGATATTTTCACACGTTACTGCCCCATTTACACGAGTGTAGATGCTGATAGATTTGAGATGATACAGTGAGATGAGATTATCTTATCTTTGATCTGTTGTTTTTGAAAATTAAAAGCTTAGGGAAATCGGAAAATGAAAAGTCGGAAAACCGGATCGAAATTTCGGTAATTTAAAAAAAAAGCGAGCAGTGAAAGATCAAGGACAAGACGATTATAAACGGACGATTCCATTCTTCTTTTATTTTATTTATTTTTGACCAAAAAGGTTTTACCCATAGGTACGATATCTTTCTATTTTTAGTCAAGATATATTTCTATAAAAGACCGAAAATAATCACATAAAGCCCATTTTCACAGAGCACGCAAGAGCATCTGCTCCGTCAAAGAGATCTAAACCAGTTTTTATTTTAGACGTTGATATGACTCCATAACCCCATGTTGTTAGATACACGGCAAAAACGAGGAAATCTTCCAACATCCACGAATAATATTATCTACTAATGGGATGTAAACAGTGTAATTTTTAACGAATATAACGCTACATATCCTTATCAATAATAGCAACAACTTTGCTTAAAATTGAACAGCAACTTCTTAATGACGCCAAGAAAATTCGTGCGCGCCGAGTGGTAGAACTTAAGAAGCGTGTAAACTTTCATTCGTCGTCATTAAAAGTTTCGAGTTTGAAGATTTGTGCCAACACTAATTAGCTAGACACTTATGAAAAATTCTTACGTCTCGAGTCTTAAATGCTGGCCAAATAAACGAGACCGATGACGGGATGTTCCCTCCCTAGTTCAATTTAAGTTTCTCCACTCCAATAAAAACCTCTCTTTGCCTAGATTCGTCCGCTTTTTATTCGACGGTACTTATAGCTTCGTGAAATAAAGCGCTTTTTATTATATTTGACATCTTCCTCTTTTCCTTCATATTATTTACTCAGCCGAATTTGTAACATTTCATTGCTTCCTCGCCAAGTCTCGTTCAAGTGTAATAATTAGTCAAAGTTATTGCTCATTTAAATTTTATGAAAATTAACGTTAGAGACTTGATTTCGATTGGAATTGTTGGAATACATAATGGCACTATACACCTACCTACGTATGATTTAAGTAGATAATCACGGAAAGGTGGAATGGAAAAAATACACGAAAAGGAAGACGTGTTTGAGACGGGAATTACTTAGACGAAGACAAATTTAGAAAAAAAAATAGGCTGTAAAATGTAATTTACATGAACCTACTCCGTCGATATCACCGTACATCATAAAAAAATCGATAGAGAATATTTATTGGCCTTCATTTACAGCTGCCCAGTAATAAATCGAAATATGCAATGAGTTTCAGGAAGTATACAGTAAAGAGCGTGTTTCGAGACGGTGCCGGTGGCGGTGTACGCTGCAGCGATGGTACAGTAAACCAAAGAGTTTAGTATACAAGCAAAAACATTTATCTTTCCAGTACTCTGATAATATTATTTTTTATTAAACTTAAAACATTTATTGTCTGTTGTAGACACAATAGTTTACCAATCAATGTGCACAATACGACACTGTTCATAAAAAGTGTGAAGGCACATTTGACTTAAACTCAAAACTCAAACTCAAAGCATTTATTTCAACTAAACCATTTAGAGGCACTTTTGAATTGTCTAGGAGTCGGTCAGTTAGAAATATGAAGCTAGTTGCCCATTCCAAAGCGTAGTAGGTTCTTATGGAGACGAACAGGCAAGAAACTCCACGGATACTCTTTTAAATAATTAGAATATTGATACAGAGTATTGGTTACATCATTCATGTTGAAATTATACATGTGAGAACAACGCAAAACGTCAAAAGCGTCCGTGATAAAAAGATAAAAAAAAAACATTTCAAAACTAAAATAATTAAAATAAGCCGTGGCAGGTAAGAGATGATCAGTCCCAACTGCCAGCACCCGTTCACGAACATGACTTAAAGAGTTATGTCAAAGACTACTCACCACACTTGCAACATTGTTTAAAGGCAGTTGCAAGTTAGCTGCCTGTATACCAATCCCTATGTTTGAGTGTACAGTGCGGTTTGGAGTCACGAGCGCCTCATAACTCCAGGACGTGCCACGGATGCACTTCCCCGTGGTACGCAAAAACTTTAATTGCACCGCGTGGTGGTGCTACGAAAATATTTCTATGGATTTCGTAATTGTCCCTATATTCTGAATTAGTGTTCTAGTTATAAAGAGTGTACTTTTGATATTCTGTGTCAGTGGGTTTTATTTACGTTGGTGGTGTCATCCTCGTTGTCCAACTTATGAGGCAATGGCTATTCGTAAATTCAGTCGTTACCTTTGGACTTTTTTTAGACCCGGTAAGTATTTTGAAGTCTTTGGCTAATCGACATTGCCGTAATTTTGTCATCATCGTCTATTTATGTCGATATTTCCTTGCAATAATTAAAACAAAGAGAGACAACCATGACTAATGGAGTAGTAGTCGGCGTATGTCGTCATTATCCCAGTAGAGGATATTGTTTACCCATCCTTCCATCCATAATCCTTTCTTGCTTTTTGTAATTCTGCATAATACTTTGGAATTTTTTGAATCCTCTAACTGCACCATACAGAGAGAAAGAAAAAAAAAGAAAAGAAAGAAAGACAAGAGTTGTTGTAAGAAAGTGAAAAGACTTAATTTAAAAACACTGAACCAACATTTTCACGTTAAAAATCTCGTTTGCAACACAGCCGCATTTCAGGCGTTCCAATAGTCGTTAGCGCAAATGGTGCAATACCGAAATGCCGCAAGAAAACAATTTAGCGACGCGAGGGGCAAGACAGGGCAAGCAGGGGCAAGTAGGGGTAGCGAAGAGGCAAGCAGGGTATGTCCGAAGGTGCAAAAACACTCTGTGAATGCGACAGCTGACCATGTTAACAGGGACGGACTAAGGGAATGCTGTTTCTGCGTGACTGCAGAACAAACTCTATACGCAGCATAATAAAGTAGTAATTTGATAGGTTTTAACACAATTCTAGAATTCATTTATTCGTCATATTATTAATGTAATTTCGTCAGGTCGGGATATGCTTGGAAAGAGGAAACGGAAAATTACATTAAAAAAGGAAACAATAATGATCTACGATGTAGCAATATAAAAATATTCTTTATTTTTGCTCATTTAATGTTGGGATTTTGAGTAATATCGTGTAGCACATCTGACGGAAGATGCGTCGGGTGTAACTTCGTAAACTTCCAGTTAGTACGCTTGACACACTAATGCATTATCGGTTGAGTGTGTAAGGTTGAATGTTTTATTATCTACTTGTCCGTTCTGGCGTTAAGGCTCGTACAGACTAGTGCGATATCGCATGCGCGACGCGACACTAGTAGCACAATTTCTTTGTCGATGCCTGTCGCGCCCGCGATATCGCGCGAGTCTGTTCGAGCCTTTACGCGATCGAAGATACGCGGCTCATATTCCGTAAGATGTGCCACCACTCTAAGTGCAATTATTTGAAGAAAATAATAATAAAAAATAGGTTGTTAGGTTGCCGTTTTTCCTGTCGTCTAAAGATAGTCATCTACGTATATATGCAATACTTTCTGCTCTGTTGAATGCTATGATACTGATAAGTAGTTGCTGCACTTCATAGTTTTCATAATCTAAGTCCAAATCTAGGTCAGTTTGATTCTTTGTGTCATCACTGTATGCGAAAAATGGAACCCGTCACAAACATAATTCAAAAATTTGCTGAGGCCCATCAACACCGACTCCACCGACGTGTAAATGTCGCGGCAATTCAGCTGTTAGACAACACAAATATAGTGCGAAGACTAAAACGAACAAAACCCTTTGAAAGTGCTACTATTCTATAATCTGAGGTGTAGTGTAAAAAGTGTAGAAATAATAGTAACAATGAATGACACACATAATATAACACATGAACAAACTGTTTTTATTATAATATCAGACTATAACAAGATGGAACGGACTTGTGTAAAGTGCAATAAATACTATTATAAGTTTTAAAATAATTATCACATAAAAAAATAGGTTAGATTAAAATTACTTATTAGTCTTGTAGCGGCATCAACATCGCCACATTGAGAACTGAACACACTGACGTCACGCAAATCTTGCATCGCGCAAGCAGAGTTTACCGCGCAACTAGCATATATACAACGTCCCGACATCAACCGTCGGGCCGTTGCCCACCAGACACAACACCCGTCTGGTCGGAGGATCCTCCCTTTTCTATGGTGGATGAGTGAACTTTACACCCTATTCCTCATATCACCAAAGTCTTAAAGGCTAGATTGTAATTAATTATTAAGAACCTGGTTCTTTTTAATAAAGCACAAAAAAAAAAAAACTTGATGCGAGATTGATATTATGCAGGACCAATTGAGAAAGTTTTTAAAACAGGAATGTGATTTGCCTTTAACTCCTTCAGTACTTGACTGAAAATATGAACAGGCAGACGCGTTAAGAGCAGGCAGTCTAAATCAAATTTCGAACGCAAGCTACGCCCCTCGCTCCCCGCCACTCCGTTATGTGCCAAACGCTAATACATCAGTAATAAAGTTGAATATCGCGTGCACTCTTTGATCGTGTATGAGTACGAAACTAATAAATAGCGTAAGTCTCAATTCTTATTTCGTTTATAACTAAAGTAATAATAATTGATCTAGAGAAAAAATATCTTGTGTCGGGATAATAAACTGTATTTTCTTGTCGTGAATACTTATTTTAGACATAAAAGCTAAAACAATCTTGTTTGTTTTTTATAATAATCCTTAAAAAAGACATGATTTTCGAATAAATAATTTATTGAGAGAAAATAATACAATTACTGTGTAATAAATTCGTGAAGCTTACCTGCTATCTCCGGTCCACTGCTTCACGCTTCTTGGGATCGGCGGGGTGGCTAGGTATGAATCCAGGTTAAACCACACTACACATATTGTCCACAGGTGCTGGTTATGTTATTTCCTAGTGTCTTGCGGGGATTGTAGCATTAAATCACTGAAGGACCATTTCTTTTCAGAAAAATGTTTTTGTTAGCGCGGAGCGCGTTGGGAGATTTTGACACGTTGATACAGTGTGAAAGTGCGCGGGGACGCGGCGCTAGTGTGCTCATTAGCAGGCCAATCCGATCGCTCAGCGAGTGGACTAATGAGAAGCCGAGAGCTTCATCGAATCAGTAATTACACATAAAAGCTTAATAACTAGTTGTGGGGTGAAAAAACAATCCTAAAATTCAAAAGAAGAACGGCACTTAACAATTACGTCACTGTCTTCAACATTCACAAACAATAAATAAATACTAAAGTTTCATTTTGCTTGTATGTGTGACTGTTTCAGAATATTCATGCAAAATAACATAAAAATAGGGAGCCTCATCTTAATGAACGTTATTTTACACCAAACATGTAATGACTTGTAGTTTAACCAACACGGTAAGTTTCCCCTTTAAAATTACGAAAACCCGCCTTACCTACGCTTAACGAAGCGCTTATGACCAGGCCAATGATTTATTGTCGTTATATTTTCCATGTTATCGCGTATTACCTACATTCCGTGCCTGAGCGTGGCCCAAACGACGGGGATTAATGGCTAAAGCAATTAAAGTAGTAAACAGAAGGTGCAGTGAGACGTCGGTGCAAACAAAATAGTGTGGGAATCCAACCAGCGCGCTTGTGGGGCAACTCAATGATAACACATATGGCACCCCCATTTTGCTAGCCACGCAGCCACGCTCCGATGTTCTTACGGTGGCTGGCTTACTGCCAGTTAGACGTCGACCGGTCCTTAGCAATATCTATTTCTAAGATACTTATTGGTGTTCGTAGGTAAATGGATTATGGAGAGCTTTGATAGAAATTATAGAATTGGTAGGTTGGAAAGGAGAGCAGTTTTTAAAAGATTAAGGATATTCGCATGAGAGCTGTGGTGGCCCAGTGGTAACGAGTTTTAGGTCGTGGGTTCGAACCCAGGCAGGCGTTTTTCTTTCTGTAAATAATTTCATCAACACTGCTCTCAAAACGATGAAGGAAAACATCGTGAGGAAACCGGCAAGTCCTAGAATCAAAAATTCGAAGACATGTGACATCTACCAACCCGCACTGGGCTGGCGTGGTAGATTTACAGCCCACTCCCTCTCAAAGAGAGGAGGCCCGTGTCCCAGCAGTGGGAACATTATAGGCTGATTATGTATGTAATGTATGTAAGGATATTCGAGTGCCTTACTTTTCATGAATTTTGTGGAAATTGTTATACTTACGTTTTATAAATAAAGTACATTATTTTTTGGCCCTGAATTCATATGACATAGGTAATGCGAACGTCTTCGGTTCTGAATCATTGATATACAAATTTTATTTTGTTTTTCATACCAATGACTTAATCTTAAAGCCATGTGCAGTTTCAGTTCACCATCCACCAGAGCCATGCGTCACACCAGAGAGTAAAATGAAAGCGGAACAAGTAGGTAATTTCACTGGGGTTCAAACTACGTGTGTCGTGGCAAGACGATACTGTGTGCGCAAGGAAATAATCTTCCCCGAGTAAACAAACGGTGCACTTTATTTGAACCGAAGTGTACGTGCACTGACTTGTAGTACTCCGTAATGTTAAATATAAAGTGAACTTAGTTATGTAGCAGCTACTCAAGGCTTGGGTAATGGGGTGTTATATTTACTTTTTGTGGTTACAACCACCACTGGTTCTGAAACCGATTAGGTCTTGGGAGGGAAAATTCTTATATTTTAATGTAATTTTTCTTTTAGGATAGTAGATCATTGTACTGAATGGCAAGGCAAGGCGTATGGTTTTCCTGTGTTGTGACGTCAGATCACAGCAGTGCTGTCTTTTTCTAGCATGAAGTTTAATACAACGCAGACACTAAGCCAGTAGTTCCCAAACTATGGGTTGCGACCCACTGGTGGGTCGCGAGCGAATATTGGGTGGGCCCTGAAAAATAGGATGACAAATCGACCAACCGGGCCAACAGTCCTTCATTCATATAATTATGCCCCTTTTTCCTTCATGAAAACCAAGAGGAGGTGATGGGAGGTGGGGAGGTGAGTCCCGAATTTTTAATTTATTGTATGTTGAGTCGCAGTCCATTCAACTTTGGGAACCACTGCACTAAGCTATTTTTTGAGATATTCAAACAATTTTATACTCGGCTTATTTTGTTTTTCTAGGTTTTGAAAAATCCACTTATAGCATTATTATACCAGCCTATATAATACCTCTTCGCCCACCTTCAAAAATACAGACGTACGCCTCCAATAACAAACGATTTTCGCGTTATTAAACACAAACAATATTGCCCATAATAGCAGACAAGTTCTCTCGGTAGAGGTGAATTCAAACGATAATTCCAAGGATTGGCGCGAACTTGACTTTACATAACTTCTTGTAAATTACAGAATTAATGGAATTTATTAATATGATATAGACTATAGTTGCTAACCAGCTGGGTTGGAGACTTGGAGCCAGTAATTTAAATAAATTAATAATATTAGTAATTTAATGTAAATTACAGTCTTTGCGCTGCTTATGTTTATTTATTTTAAAAGTTGTGTCTTAGAATAGAATAGAATAGAATACTCTTTATTATGTACACCATAAAAGTTACAGATATAAATGTTGAAATTTTACACAGGGTGACACAATGGGCGGTCTTATCGCTAAAAGCGATCTTTTACAGACAACCTTTGGATGGATTAAAAAGAGAAGGAGAGACAGTACTGCAGGTAGTCAGTGGTGAACTATTTACATGTACAATAAATACATACATACACTAAGCATAACTTATCCATAATATATATATACAATAATAAACATGAAACAAGATCAAGGAACTGTATTCTGTAATGATGCTGTTTAAGAACAGAGAAAGTGTTTTTTTACCAGAATTTTAAAAGTGGACAAAGATTGAGCACGCCTTATCGACACGGGCAAGGCATTCCATAACCGTACTGCTTGAACTGTAAAAGACTTGTCATAAAAACTGGTAGAATGCATCGGCATCTCTAGTCTCAAGTTTTCCGATGACCTCAGATATCTATTATGCGCTGCTTAGCTTGCTATTAAATCATTTATTGGTCTTAATTTACTTAAAAAGTTTTTTATTTTTCAGTTTTTAGTGGGTCAGTTTGCAATTTATCTAAATTACAATATGGTGATGAGCAATTGACATTAGGCAATGTCAATTGCTCATCACCTTTTATAACATATTGGTATTCTCGATGCAGGGGCATTAATTATTGAGGAGTTATCCTGGTAAGAACAAGGACAGGGGAAGCGTCTACCACTGCTAAAAAACAGCTATAGTGGAAAAGTCAATAAATTGTGAATGTTTTATAATTAATAGGTTATTTTGTGTTTGTTGACTTTAAAAACTTCAGAGATGTATTCTAGCACTGATCTAATATGATAATAAAAAACTCACATACAACTTTAGTATAATTTACATAATATCACATCACAAGTGCTTGGGAAAGAAAACAGACTTGGGAGCATCATCTGTATACGAATTTCTTCCATAAAAGTCTTCAGGCTTCAAAAGGATAGCACATAGTCTCGACGAAATATCGGGTTTCCGTTTTTTTTCAGAGAGCTTAACTGACTGACTATGGAAGACCACAGTTTTCGTCTTTTAACATCTTTGGCAAATACATGGGTCCCTGTATTTTTGCAGTCAACAGCTGCGCAACGGGGCATATTAGTTAATTATGAGTAAAAGAAGTCGCTTATTTACAAAAAAATGTACGGATAGTGACAGCTAGCTGCCAAATTCTCAGACTTTGGATAGTAGCGACATCTGAAGCGAGCAAATGGCAGTTTTTATCCTCATTGCACAAATGTTTACCAACGGCGACCCCTGTCAACGTCATTCGAGCGCCCAAAGACCCTTGTAGCAGTGTACAACTCACAGCTCATAGAACAAACAGCTGAACAACACATTAACATAACCATTAACATTCTCAATACTAAAAAGGAAACATTACAAAAATCGGATCCGGTTCGCGAGTCGTCAGTATGTCCGGACGGCGCGCTAATTTCCCTGTTACCCGGTTTGTGCCGGCACCGGATGTGTTAGGGATCGCGGCAGAATCCCCGTTTACCTGCCGGCTATATACGGACCGTGGTACAATGAGTAGTTACTGTGGGCCTAGCACGAACGCGTGGAGTAAACGCAGCATAAATCCGAACGATTTTAAATTTGAGAATTCTCTTTTCTCACATAAGATTTTCTTAGATACAAGACTTTATTTGTATCATATGCGTTGGGGGTTGGGCTGTGGACCATCTTTACATACCAAGACCTCCTTCGTGCCTCGGAAAGCACGTTAAGTTGGTGGTCCGTGGATCTTTGACAGAAACTCGAAAGTCTGATAACCAGTCTTACAAAGGGGTAAAAGTCAAATTATTTATTTCAAATAGGCACATAAAAGGCACTTTTGAACGTCAAAATATACAAAAAAATTATTGAATAAAGTCGCCCGGGTAACGTATTACCCAGTAACTGCATGGGTTGTGGAGGTCAGACAGGCAGTCGCTCCATTTAAAATACTGGTATTTAGCTGCTAAGCTGCATCCGGTTAGACTGCAAGCCGACCCGACCGAGCGTAGTTGGGAAAGGCTAAGAAGATAATGATGGGTGTCATTAATTGTGCTTTTTGCAAATATTTAAAACAAAATGCTATTCTTAGTATAGTTGTATTTACTATTCAAAAATCGTACTTTACGTTATGTTCATGTCGTGTGTTTGTGCTAGGGCTTCTGGGCTAAAAGCTATTCTTAGGTCAGGTTGATCAACTGTTTTAGGTTCCGTATGTTTTTTTGTAGGTATTATGGTCTGTATGATGAATAAACATATTCAAAGCACAATTTTTGGGTTAGATCGGATTGTATGGAAAAAATAAACTTAACTACATAGTGTATACAAATAAATGAAATGTCTGTTTGTAATGTCAAAATAACAGATTTTTACTAAATGCATATTATGAAAGTATATTTGGAACTTAGGATCGATTTTATTTATTTATTTTTTATTATTTGTTGTTATAGCGGCAATATATTTTTTTTTTACGGTACTTTCTTTGGCAGATAGCTGATGTTGTAAGGAGTAACTTAGGCTACTTTTATTTTAGAAAAAGCCACGCGGGTGAAGCCTCGGGCAGCAGTTAGTAACGCACGCACGCTCGTATAAGTACTTTTACATTTTCGTTGTTTCAAAATGCAGTTTTAGGTAATATTACAATTATATAAAAATTATATATTTTACTTCGATGGTGCTAGTTTATCATTTGTGAATTCGAGTTACAGCTATAGCTTTATGTAAGCGGGCACGCCCATTATGCTGGGAGGCTTTTATTTAGGTACGTTCTGTTTAAGTTATTTCTGCTTGAGTATAATTTTCGACCATTATTATTATTTTTTGGCATAGTGGCTTAGCTTTTTGGCTAGCTAACTTAAGGTAAATAATTTAATTTAATGTTTTGTATTGCATAATGCAAATTATTTTACATTAAATCGTATACAATATTAGTTTTAGTTTATGCGAAACCCGAAACATGTGTCTAGTATTTTTATGTAAAGAATCTATGTACGAAATTTCAAAACTGTATCATGAAAAATCACAAAGTTGTAAGGTTGTTATGTTACCGGGTTGTCCGTACAAAAACATGCTAACGGCGCCCCCGCGCCTCCAGGGTCGTCTTGCGCTCATTGATAATAATTTGGCAGTAGGTACCTAACCGTACGGCGATTGTCTTGTAAGTAATTCAATGGTGATAACATTTTCCATCACACTTAAATATTTTTGGGACAAAATATAACATGGTGTAAAAATGAATGAAATCGATTAAGTTCCTTATTCTAAACAAACCATATTCAGGTTTCGCATATACTAAAAATAATGTTGTAGAATCAAGTTTTCTAACTGAACAGACTGCTGCTTCACTTCTTCCCAGCTAAAGCACTAGGAAGTGGTGAAGGATGGGCGTTTTTGGGAGACTGTCTTATGTAATTTTTGACGTTCGAAAAGTGCATTCTCAGCCTAGTTTGAATAAATGACTCTTGATTTTGATTTTCATGAATACCCGTCGTCGGTCATTACTAGTTTGTCTCTGTGTATCCATAAGAACATCCGTAGGAATTAAAAATGACCAGGAAATAAATTCCTTAGTGTTAATAATGTTATTGTCAAAATACCACCTTGGCAGATATCAACCAAATACTTTACAGTCAGATATGACTTAAATCAAAATACCTGCCAACACAATAAACAACAAGTACCCACTGATCCACCATATTCTATCTCTCTCTCAATACGTACACAAACACATTCCCCCACATAGGTACTTTAACAGACACATCATAACATGCATTTTCTAGTACTCGTAGTAAGTATGTTTCTTAATAATAATATACTGTGCTCGTCATACAACTACTGTTATATGTCCAAATTATAGGCGAGGACGCTGGCACCCTAAACACAAGTTAAATCTTACTCTGGGTGCCAGAGTTCATCGGAAACACTCTTTATTGTAGTTGTTACGCTGCATAGTGTTTAGCTAAGTGTTTATGTACAATGGAAGATAATAAAAAAACTTTTTTTTTTTTTTTTTTACTGAGATAAATCACAATAAACAAAGTCATGGGAACAAAACTTTTTACAAATAACTTCCAAAAAAAAACACTATAAAGTCTAGGGGTAGTCAGATAGAAAATGGCAACCGTCTAACTTATTTTTTTTTAAAGACGTAAAAGTGGTTCCATTTAATTTCATGGTGCGTTTTTTTACTTCGCCTTGCGTAAAACGTGTATATCTTACATATACAGGATGTTTTTAGGGTTCCGTTTTTTCCTTTTGAGGTAAAAAGGAAAAAACGGAACCCTTATAGGATCACTTCGTTGTCCGTCTGTCTGTCAGTCTGTCAAGACCCCTTTTCTCAGGAACGCGTGGAGTTATCAAGTTGAAGTTAATATCAAGTACGTAGGTCTATGGTCCCTTGATGCTCTAAAAAATTCAAGCTTCCAAGACAACGCAATAAAAAAATACGGCGATATAAGCGACATTATTGCGACTTATTCGATACTCGCAAATAAATCAAAACCTATAGGGTACTTCCCGTTGACCTAGAATCATGAAATTTGGCAAGAAGCAACGTCTCACAGCACAAGTAAAGGCAAAAGTTCTAAAATTGTTAATTTGTTGTTTTATCATATAAAAAAATACTTTTTTACGATTACAAACTTACATTTTCAGTTGGAAAATTGACTGTGACGTATAACGATGTATAGGAAAACATGTTTTTCACCTACAATATTAAGTTTGTTTTAGGGATAAATTCATTCCAACTAAGGAACCCTTCATTGTGCGTGATCCGACACACACTTGGCCGGTTTTTTATTATTGTAAGAATAATATAATTACATAAATAGTCATCCATTAGTTTAATGAAACGGACGGAGCATGCAAAGGCATAGGAAACGAAGCGGCGGCGCTTGCCATTCTTTGGTACTAATTAAAGATGTCATACATACTGTGGAATACCGGAGATAACAAAGTCTTGTGGTCGTTTTATTAAAATATATTTACAATGGCGCTACGAAGGTTTGGGACTGAATATATTTAGAAAACAATACTGTCAGTTGTTTGAAGACATACATTTTAGCTTTTGGTAGATAATTATGATGGCAGGATGGTTATAGCTAAGTAATAACAGCCGCACGGGTCGATCGATCAGGTTAAGCTACGCTTGCTGCGGTTGGTTCATGGATGGGTGGCCATCGTTTCATACCAAGATCCCTTCGTACCTCGGATAGCACGTTAAGCCGCTGGTCACAGCTATCATTTGTGGATCTATTACAGTCGTTACGGGTCGTCAGAAACTCGAAAGTTTGACGATACCAAGGGTCGTATTACCCAGTAACTGGGTTGTGGAGGTCAGATGAGCAGTCGCTCCATGTAAAATACTGGTATTCAGCTGCATCTGGTTAGACTGGAAACTGACCCCGACATAGTTGGGATAAGGCTAGGCAGAAGAAGATGTTGTAGGTCATTCTATTCAGCCTTTTTAGTTTATTCTTTGAAGAACTGAATGAAATTCCTTTTTGTTAATCAACAAAATGTTAGTTAATGCCAGGAATTTCAACTGTCGAAGGAGATTTAAAAACTATTGTATACAATTTAAAAACCACTGAGATATACAATGGTGCAAAATAAGCATGCTTATGATTACTTCTATTATTCGTTTGTTCTCAGAAATGTATAGAAAACCATGTCTGCTAGCGAGGTTAGGTATGCAAGGATTCCAATTGTTAGCATTTGCCTAACTCACATACAAACATTATCTCACGGTCTGAGCTCAGTAAACAGAACTGAAATTGCCTCTAGGCTCACCTTAGGCCGTGAGAATAACGTATACATATAATGATTCCTACTGACTCGGACATTGAATAAATCCGTGTTGATTTCATAATAAACTTCTATTTTTTTACATTGTCCATCTAGTTGAGACAATTGACTGTAAGCACTCAATGAAGGTTTTCATGGAAATTCATGCCACCAGTTGGCGCCACTTTTAAAAAGTATTCCATTTCAACAATGAATATGAATCATATGATGACGTCAATCATTCGTTCATCATTCAGTCACGACTAAAGAAAATATAGGCACTGTGACACTTTTGACAGGTGCCCGGACCAGTAGTCTCAGTGCTGCCACCTAGTGAACGGCATTTCAGAACTAATCACACGTTTCCGCATTTTCAAGCAATCAGTTCACTGTACTGTGGTAACAGAGGTGTTCATAGAAAAAAATGATCAATATCAACGCACTGCTGAAAAAAAAACACCGCCGTAAAAGTCTTATATAAAACCGCTCCATAGAAAAGTCGTAAGAGAATAACAGTCGTAAAAACAGCATAGAAAAAAAACCCAAAAAGTTATGAACTCCATCGAAGTTAGTCGGAATACTACAAGCGTTCGCACGTTCAAAGAGGAATGAACACTAAACTGCATTATTGGCCCGCTATAAAAACGGGACATTGGTCGGAGTTAATTTTTCGTGTGGTGAGGCACGTTCCGTTCGGATTTATATCCGGGCCGTGAGTCGCACACAAACGCCCCTCGATAAAAACGTCCTACTGACCGCCTGTAGCCTGAAATAGCGGAGTTTGCTTAGCGATGACTATCTGCATGATGGAGATGCCAGGTAGACGGTGGCTATCGGTAACTAAAATTATGGAGCATTGTAATCATTTCAAATTTTTGTTTGAATAAACTTACGAGGAACTACGGGGTATGTTGAAAACAAACTTTTTAAGATTTTTATCGCTATATTTAATTTTAAAGAAACAAAACTTATTTCAATGTTTGTTTTTGTATGAAATACAAAAAATATTATATATTAAATATAATATATATTATATATTTTTTTTAAATTATTCTGGTCATGAATTACACAACGTAAGTTTTGCCGTTTTCAGAACAATTTAAAAGAGCGTAAACGTCTTCCCCGTCGAGTAGTGCGTCAGTAATGAAGTTAGACAGTTATGTTCTGACGGAAAAGCTCCCTTTTACAGCCCAAGCGTTTATGGCCACTAAACCTGACTTCCACTTAACGACGGCTAAACGATTCCCAACTGTGTTCGCTCCAATAATGTGCACCCAACAGTCTTTACTGTGTTCGATTCTAGAATAAAAATATGTTATGGTTTCTTATAGTTCGAATTTTAAAATTGTTCAAGCAGTCTCAACTTTGTGTAGTGATTCGACGAGAGCTGTTTCTTGGTACTTGATTTGTATTCAAGCCCATTTCATGAAGCAAATATAGAATCATAAATTCCTTTGATTTTCTTATCTTACGTTAGTTATTTGATTTACCTGAGTATCGTGTTTTCTTTTAATGTTAAGAGAAATGTTAAGTTCATTTGCTTGACTATCATATCTCAGATGTAAATAAATTGAGTATTGAGTATGTTTTGATGAAAACATTATTTATTAATACTTCAGAGCGGTGTATTAAAATATTTTTCATAAATTGCAGTCGCGAAGATGAAGCGTTGGACCGAACGAAGTGGAAGGAGCAAATAAGGAAAGCAGACCCCACCAGGGGAATAATAATTCTCTGGAGACAGAAAAGGGAAGACAGAGAGATTACGTATGGTTTAACTTACGATATAATTTTCTCAATAAAATAATACTCGGGGCCAGATAATATCGTAAATTTCTTCTATCTCTGAACATTTTAGATTAAGTTTTCGATTGGACAAGACTCGTTTATGTTCCTAGGAAGATTACTTTGGGCTAAGTTTAGATAAAGGTACCGTGGATTCGCAGTTGAAGACCGTCGCGTCGTATTAAAGTTCTGGGTAATATCGTACTAACTGATAATTTATGGCGGATTGGTTGTTAACGTGATAGTGATCTATCATTTCGAATGAATGACGGCGGTGTAATGAGTAGGCTTCGGGAATAGACTCGTTCGGCTACTGAAGTGAGGGCTGGATGAATGAATGAATTGAATGAATGAGATCTACCTGTATTTGCTATGATAATCATGCTCATTTACGTTTTGTAGCATGTCAGTAGGAATACATTTTTAGTTACAGGCAGAATCTGCCTTTAAAAGTTCCAAAGAAAAACCACCTGAATATACTTCCCGTATATTCAGGTGGTTTTTCTTTGGAATGCGCTCCCTCTGAACATCAGGATGGCAACCAGTCGGTTAACATTTAAAGTGAAAGCACTGGAATATATTCGCAAGAAGTTGGCAGAATCATCCCAGCGCTGATTCGTTTACTCCTTTATCAATCGTTATACCTCCTGAAACTTTTTATTTTGTTTATAGTATGTATGTATTTTACCTATGTATTTTATATTAATATTTATTATTATTATTTATCTTTATTAATCAAGGTAAGTACAACTTATAAACTAAGCCCCACAAAACCGGAGTAGTGGTTTGACTGTGGGGTCGGTGAGCCTCTATCTATACACTCAATAAACTTTTTACTTAAAACTAATTATTATTTATAGGTAAGTAGCACTTTAACATAACTCTAAATAATGTATTTTTAATTTATTCTTAAAACTATTTTTATTCATTTCACTCTTTATCTCAGCTGGCAGACTGTTCAATAAATATGGTATTCGTTTTTTTAGGGTTCTGTCACCATACTATACTATGATTAGTAGGATATATTTTTGTTTTTCGAGTTATCTACCCCCTATGTTGCACCTACCATGTTTTGTCTCTGCATCACCCTATGGTTGACTGATAGAAAATGCCTCAGGCCTCTTAGTGGAATACCTCATTAAGTCCGCCTTTATACAGTAATTTTTATTATTTGTGCATAAATTTTTAATAAATACAATATGGGTTCGTGTTATGGCCATAAAGTTCTGATATTTTTATTTTTGGAAAGATGATAATTGTTATTTATTAAATACTTGAAGTCATTACACCTAAAATACGACCACCATCAATATCACAAATGATTCCTGACAACTATTTCTATAAATTATTATTCTCTGGATTTATTATTTTATTCTATAGATTTCACTTGAGAACTAAGCCTAGTCGCCTGTCATCCATCCAACAGAACAGTTAATACAACGTTACATAGAACGAATAACATTTTATCGATCTTGTCTAGCAGAAGCTTCTGCATTATTATTCCCGTGGAAAACCGCTCCTTACCCGGGGCATGGTCTCGAGGGAACCGGTGTCCGGCTCTGGGTACTTGCATGGACCTGGATACACGATACCGTCGTCTTATTACCATTGTATAAAGAGACAGAGAAGGTCCTCTGATAATAGCATGGAATTTAGAATTTGGTGTATCACTAGTTGTTGAGGAAGCGTCCTTGAATTATGTTTGCGGTACTTAGATTGCGCAGTTTTTTAGATTGTGTTTTGTTTTTATATGATTTTATTTAATGAGGGTTTTTTGAAATGACGTTCAATAGTTGGTAGCACTGAGACGTCAGGTCCGGGCACCTGTCAAAAGTGTCAAAGCGCCTATATTTTCTTTACTTGTGACTGAATGATGAACGAATGAAATAAACGAATGATGAACGTCATCATATATTTTATATTTATTGTCGAATTGGAAGACCTCTGGTCAAAGTGGCGCCAACTGGTGACGTGAATTTTCATGAAAAAACTCATTACACTATGCTCCATTTGAAATAAGATTAGAAATTTAAATAACAGTATTTTAGCTACACTGGCGGACAAGGTTGATGGACTATTTATCAGGCTCTAGGCTGGCAGACATGTGCGTGCACATGTTCATGTAGCCAATTAGTGTTTAGTTATTGTACATATTTATAAGTTATTGAGTTTACTAACATAGGCTAAGTTTATACTAACGCTATATGGATCACTTGGTCTGAAATAAAAAAAGTTGAATTTGAATTAAATAAATTTACAGTCCGTTCAACCGATTTTGACATCTATTCCGCAGGCATAAGGATGGCATTAACAGCAAAAACGTAGTTACAATACCAACTGTTTAATACAGCTGCCATAATAAGTCATTCCACCAACGCAATAGAAGTCAAAATCGGTTGAACGGACTGTACAAACGGTTTATTTAAATGTCTAATCTTATTTCAAATGGAGTATAGTTAGTATTATTATGGTATTATTCTTGCAATCTAGTTTTGGATAACTTTCTCTTGGCGTATCTAGTTGAAACTTGTAATTTTGGTTGCCTTTGTATTTGTATGGAATAAATCTTCTGTATATTTTGTTTTGCGGTCTTACGTTTTACGATAGTAGCTATCTTTATTGCAATGTAGCTAGCTATAATTTGATTTTTGCGATATTGCTCTAAGAGGTATCGTGACTGTACTTGGGGAGTGAGCAATGAAATATCAGTAAGCGGGGCGAATTCTTACCGTTGTAGGCGTATTTCTTGGTCTTGGAATGTGTCATGTCTCTTTTGTCTTTTTTTCCTACAAAATGTGTCCCGATCCGACGGATTAATTAAATTTAACCATAACTACGGTTGCTGCAACATATTTGGGATAAACGTTCCTGCATCGTTAGTCTCAAAATATATTTTTAACAACATGTAATGTACACTCAACTCTAAAGACACTGCAGTGACTATATATTTATAATTGAATTTTATTAAATGCTAATTGAAACCAACTGCGTAGGCGTAGCAAAACGGAAAAATTTAGATCACGAATTCTCTTCAAATCCAATGAGAACTGAAGACGACAAGTCCTTAAAAGTTCAATACTTCGTAGAAATGAGCAAACTGGAGTAGTCGTTATTTTTTTTCTCAATTTCGTTCCTAAATTCAATACGAACGGGGTAAAACAAAATCACGAGGCGAGAGTTGCCAATTGGGGAGTGTTTGTCGTATTGGTGCGGAGTGTGTACGCCGACCGTCGTGATCTGCACTCGAATGCATCGAAAGGGATGCACAATGCATACAAAGTGAACTGCGGATTCAGTCAGTCGTGATTTTTCCTTCCTTCGGTATATCCTGCCTCAGATTGTTACGGAGGCTGCGACAAAGACTGATTCATTCGAAGATTTGTATAGAAAGGAATGTGTTGGTATGTTTGCAGTCCACGCTGGATTAATGTTTTTTTAGCAAATGGACATATCGCAAACGGTTTTATTTATTTTAGAATTATGCTTTTGTTTCCGAGCGATTTTATTTTTTCACCCCTGACGCAAAAGGAGGGGTGTTATAAGTTTGACCGCTATGTGTGTGTGTCTATGTGTCTGTCAGTGGCATCGTAGCTCTTAAACAGATGAACCGATTTGGATGTGGTTTTTATTTAATAAAATCCTACAGACACTATGTTTTCTATATTTATATGCTTTAAAATAATTGCTCTAGAAAATCTTAATTGATAAAGTGTTGTGAAACTTGACCGGCGGCGCGGCGCTTTACTGCTCATAGATTAAACTTTTCTTCGACAGCTCACTTAGCCCGGTTGAAACTGCTTTCAGTTAAAATGTTATCGCTAAGTTCTAACTTATGTTGAGCAAAAAATCGCACACTTCATTTTAGTTTCATATTAAACTTACTCTGGTTAACAAGTTCGATAAAAATATTTAACCATTTATATCGCATTTTTTAAATTACTTTCTCGTTAAGTTTGCAGTAAAGGAAAAATCAGTAATAGTTGAAATAAAGTTCCATGAAACTTTTTACGAGATGGAACGGCGTTATTACTAAAACATGGATTGTAAATTAAATAGTTTTCCTCTTATAATGACGTGCTATTTGCAATTTAAAATAATCTCCTGTAAATAGGTACACGTTTCCACTTTTTTAATTAGGTAATCAAACTACGAGAGAAAATGTCGCAAAATAAAGTTGAAGTCAAAGTCAAAGTCAAACCATTTATTTCAAATAGTCACATAAGAGACACTTTTGAACGTCAAAATTTACAAAAAAATAGAATTGATTCTAGTTGGTACCTTCCAAAAGGTAGTTTCGTATGGAGAAGAATGGGCAAGAAACTCCACCGCTACTCTTTTAAAAATGTTTTACAATATTTTGTTTGAGTACATTACTTATATGATTATACTATGTGAAGACGATGCACCTAGAATAAAATTACTATACCATAATAGGTAAAAAGAATTAAAAACTAAGCAATGAAAAATAACTTAACTATTAGATAGATACCTACATGGTGCTCACATATTTACAAACATCGTAAAAGTATGTTTTTCGAAAAAAAAAAAAAGTCAGTGTGTGAGTATAGGTTATCACTAGAGATCGGATATTCGGATACATATTCACCTAAAGTTTGAGAGTTGACTAGTATGGAGTGCGATTCGGTACGGGAAAAAGTGTCGGTTTCCAGGACTGACAAGTTTTTAAGAACTACTCATTTGTACTGTGTATCCCCGAATAAATATTATATATTTCATTTTAGATAGTGTTTTATAAACGTGTTATATTTTCCACAAAATTCTTGCCTAGTTCTAAATAGATAAGAAATATTTGTTATACTTAGGAATACAAAATTGTATACCTACACACTGTTATTAATGAAACACCGCGATCCCGGAATAAAAATATATTTTAAGAAGCCGTTTCCATACTTTGTATCCTTTGCCGGGGAAAAAACGTACTTTAGGTAAATATGCATCCGAATATCCGATCTCTAGTTATCACAGAATGTAAAATCAATATCATAAAAATAACAGATTTAACCATAAAAATAGCAACCAGTTTGATTTTGTCATGAAAAATATTATCTCATTTCCTAAATAGCAACCTATGTTAACCAGAGCACTTCATTTTATTTACAAAATAGAACTGAGTTAAAAAGTGACTGCATTTGATGTCCCATTTATGCCAGTTACCGTTGAAATAAATGAGTTTATAGATTGGCCCACTTTCCGCTTTTTACGGCGACTCTACATTGACTTTTGCATTTTATTTCTTACCAGGTAAATTTATATTTCCATTTCCCATTGTAATTAAATTGTACAAGTTTGCTGAAGAAGCTAAGTGTTCTTCGTTATCTTGTAGTTTCGTCGCGATATTTTTTCCCGGACTGCAGAAATTAAGCCAAGGATTATAAAAATGGTCTTAGTTTTAAACTGTGTTTGAGAGTTTGTTAATATTGTGTTGTAGTTATTTTAATTGTTTGATTGTTCTTAACAATTATTTTATGAACATAATTTATATAACTGTAAAAGTATGGACTGAAAATAAATGTTGTACCTATAATCAAAGTCAGTTCTAGATAGTATGACTCTTCCGAAATTAAATCATCGATAGAATAGAATATAGAATAGAATACTCGTTATCATGTACACCATAAAACACACAGCACAGATACAGCGTGAGAAGAAGCCTTTGTCCTGCTCCTGCAGTGAGATAGACTGATTTTAACGATAGGATTTAGCAATACTGAGTAGGTATAGTAATACTTAAAGTGCTTCTGTTTTATAACGGTTGTAGAATGAGTGCAGAAGATGAGGCAATAAAAAAGTTCAGGAATTATCTATGAACACTTTGTACATTTTTTTTTTTTTTTGGGTGGGAAATCATCAAATAACTTCTCCCGCTATGGGCGGAGCGGGAGTGAGTGTCAGACTTTTACTGACTAAAACCCACCCGTGTTCCATCCGTTGCCTGTGTGCCAGGGTCACGATATCCCTTTCGGACAAACTCGCAACCCTGGCAGGCATTGGTCCTAACGGACCCCGTCAGTTTGTGCTGACATCTCTTTGAGGCGCGCGTGGAACACAACGCGCCGTCGACCCGGGCCTGGTCCTTATCGGACGGCGAGCTACCCATCGCTCACCGTCCGCAGGCCCGTGCCTACGGTGGCCGGAAATCGGCTTGCGACTCCCGACGCCCGGGGCGTCTCCTGCGGCGACTAAGGGCGCGAGGGCGCGAACCTTGTCTCACCCTCACGCGTTCCGCCTCCTCCTTCGCTAGCATAACTGCTTCGCAGAAGGAGGTGACGGCCTCCCATGCACTCTCGCTCCGAACCAGGGCCGGACGCAAGAGATCGCCGCCGCCGATCGCCTCCGTGAGGACACGGCGGTGCTCCGCCCAAGCTGGGCAGACCTCCACCGTATGCTCCACCGTGTCCTCCGGGCGATCCACACAGTGGTGACACCCGGGCGTTTCCTCCCGCTTTATCCTGAACAGGAACCTCCCGAAACAACCGTGTCCGGTGAGAACCTGCGTCAGGCGGAAGGTGAGGACGCCGTGGCGCCTCTCCAGCCACTCCTCAAAGAGGGGACTTATCGCCACAATTGTGGCGTGCCCAGCACTGGGTTGCGACAATCGCACTCTCCATGTCGCCATGAGATCCCGCCGGAGCTCTGTCCGCCGTGCCGTGATTTCTCGCGGCAGCGGAGTTTCACCCCGGCGTTTCGCCTCCTCGCGCCACTCCCAGATGTGCGCGAGGACTTTTGCCTCCAGATCCCATGGCGGCAGTCCGGCAAGGAGGCTTGCCGCCTCACGGGAGACCGTGCGGTAACCCCGTACCAGCCTGATGGCTATGACCTTCTGGGACGCGTTCAACCGCTGTGCTGGTCGCAGCCTTAAAGAACGCGCCCACACCGGTGCCCCGTAAAGGGCCATGGACCGCACGATCCCCGCGTGGAGCCTCCGGCAGGAGGCGTTTGGACCCCCTAGATTGGGCAGGAGCCACTTCAAAGCAGCCCCGGCCCGCTCCAGTCTGGGAGCCAAACGTCAAATGCTCCACGAAGTTCCACCGGCTGTGGAGGACGAGTCCCAGGTACTTCATCGTCGACTCGACAAAAACTCAAAAGTTATATAAGAAAAAAGAAAATTTGAAGACTAAGAATAAAAATGTCACGACACCTAATGAAGGATATTCTTATCACAAAAGTACAGACAGACTCATCGTATTTGTAAAAGCTTTCATGTCAAAAACACGGGTATAGTTGGGAGTATCATGCACCGTGATAGTACAATAAATAAAATGTAACCACATATTTAACTTAACAAATCATCACGCCTGTAATGCCCAAAGGGTAAGGCAGAGGTGTACCTAATGTAACATCCACAATTCGCTAGGTATGTTATGTTCCATGTAATAGGCGGCGAGCCTTTTGCCATCAACCGGGCACAAATCTAAAATCCAGACAGCTATTGAGAAATTCCTGATGGAAAAACCAAATAACACTTTGCCCGACGTGGTAATCAACCTCATGCTCAGCACTCAGCAGTACTGCTTGCAACGACTACACCAACGAGTCAGTAAAGCCTATTCTTATTAAATACACAATTTATTATAATGAATACAGTTAATTCTATGATGTTGCTTCATTTATACACTGTATGACTCTTAACTTCACGCTAGTAAACTTAATTTATTATTGTAAAATGTTCACACATTTTAAATAGAGCTTGTTGCGTACTCTCGTTCTGCAATTTATCTTTTTAAAATAATAGCATTTTGTTAATTTGATTTGATTGACCTTACCTACATACTTTATTTGTTACTTAAGATTATGCATTGCTTTAAGCATTCTTGTAAAATTGAATTGATTTCTTTCTAACATAGGATTATTTATTTCCTAATAGGTACATTCAAATGCTTATATATAAATACAGGGTATCGATTTAGTCAACTGCATTATTTAAGGGTTTACTCATTTAATTCAGTACCTACGAGTAGTACAATTGGCTAGCTGTGTTATATACAGAGTGGCAATTTAGTCACCTGCATCCCTTAAGGGGATGATTCTACACGTCATACTAAACAACTTTCGCAATGAAAATCATATCCGATTCGTGAAAAGAAAAAAAAATCCTATGCAACAGTAGACAGACTATTTCGATGAATGGATAAAACGTTTTTTTTGTTTACGATATGGATATGATTTTTATAGAGAAAGTTGTTTAGTATGACGAGTAGCATCACCCCCTTGAAGGGTGCAGGTAACTAAATCGCCACCCTGTATATAATATAACACAGCTAACAATTAACACTAGGAACTGAATTAAATGAGTACCTAACTAAACTAACTATACAAATAATAAAAATAAAAGGACACTTAGGCGTCGAAGAACTTGTCCGCATCACCGCGCCGCCGTCAGCCTTTCTTGCATCTGATTCTAGAGAACCGTCTTTAATTGGTTTTTAATACATAATATAATAATATGTAGTTTACCAATTTATTGTCATTAGTGCTATTATGAATTTTGCAAGCTTTTCAAAGTTAATAAATCAAGTCAACAAAGACATTATTTATGTTTTAGCAACACTCAATTTAATGATAAATGTTATTTTAACAATCTCGTGATTTAAGACAATGTGGCCGCCGCGGTCAATTTTACAAATTGATCGTCGATTGTGTTTTCGACAGCGAAATGGCGTCGAAATTGTTTTCGAATAACATGCGATTGCATCATTGTTCTATTGTGGTTGGATCGGATATAAAACAATGCAATTATTCCTCCAATATTACACCAATACAAATTGTTAGGCCAGTGTAGATTCAATAATTGATACCTTCGGTTTCGGAATTTTGAATTTATTTTATAAGCAATATTAACAGTGCTCGTGCAACCAAGTTTTGCCAAAGAAATATGAGTGTACATAAGCATGTACAGAGCGTTTCTATTCTCCATTTTGAGGCATTTTGTGGAGAGGATGGCCAAGTGAGAAACTTGTACCTTACTTGGTAATCTTCTGTGCAAAGTGAGTCAAACTCAAATAATAAATATATTACTTTACTTACTAACACTAGCTATATGGTGATTTATAATGATTAATTGCTATGATTTTAATGTATGTGTACTTCTAATGAAAATAAATAATGTCAGTTTTAAGGTGTTACTACCATTATGGATCTTTGTTGTCATTCATACATTTTGATTTGTTTTTATTTAAAAACGTTTATGGTCAGTCCGTGAACAATAATCAGTAAGATCGATTTTTATTTCATAAGCCTATTAATACGTTTAATTTGTTTGATCAAGTTTTTTCTCATTGATCTTGTTTCGGCTTTAGAGTAAATGTGGCGTTTACAAGTACTTAGAAGCCTTTGTATATTATTGAACTGTCGGTATTTGAACTAATAATTAAGTCAGTAAATGGAAAGGAAGGCGTGGCAGGGCCAGACCGGTTTGGTAGCGAAATATCCTTGTGTTAGCAGTAAGGTGATCTAGTTGGTCGAGGTTCGAGGTGGTTTGTGCAAGTACAGTAGAATGCGGACGCTGCCCACACCCTGCCTTATACCCGTGTACTAGGAAGTCGCCGGCTCTTGTTTTTTATCTTACTTGGATTTATTTTTATTGCATCGAGTGAGATTAAAGCAATAAAAGTAAAGGCATATTAACATAACTGCATACTAATTATGATTCTGCTATAACGAAAAGGGATTCAGTTGAAACTTTCATTAATAAAGCAAGTATGTTAATTAGGTTGCGGACAACAAAATGTTTGTGAACTAAATTTGTAAATGAAAAACAGTTTTTCTTGTGTAAGTCTAAGTTTATTTACAAAGTTCAGTTTTCGTCAACTGACGCGCGTTCGGCCCGCAAACCTTCCTTAGCAACAAAAACGAACCACACATGTATCCTGTCCATTAACTCACAATATCACAGCAAACAACAATTAAGAAATGCTTTTGAGCGGAGTACGCACACAGCCGCCCCTCGATGACTCGGCGAGTTGCTAATTGATGCGTGCTTTTTACGTGTTTCGGCCTTTACAAATTGCCGGAGCCCTCGTTATAAATTAGGTTTATACTTTGTGGAAGGAGTAGGTGTAACCGTCGGGTGCTCTGTTCAAACTGAATTTGCCCGGAGGGAAGAAGCGGGTGGGCTGCTGCGTCGTGGGCTCGTAGTACTGCTGGCGCGCGGACTGGGGCTGCGAGTACTGAGCGGGCTGCGAGTACTGCTGCTGTGACGACGGCAGGCCGCTGTACTGCGCCTGCTGCGTGCCCGGGTAGATGTTGTTGGACTGGTACTGCGGCTCCGCCTGGTATTGCGACTGCGGCTGGTACTGAGGCTGAGCTGGCTGGTACTGCGTCTGAGTCTGGTACTGCTGCTGAGGTTGATACTGCTGCTGAGGAGCCTCGTAGTTCTGTTCGTACAACTCCGGGTGGTACTGACCGTCATCCTCATTGGGTTTGCCGCCATAGTTGCGGGCTGGCTCAGGCTGCACGTATTGTTGGGGAGCACTGTATTGTTGAGATTTGTAATCCGGTGAGTTGTATCGGGGGTCCGGGGTGTATCCGGGAGTGGGCGCGGCGGCTTGAGGCGCGGTCGGGATGTGGTCACCACTGGCCTGGAAGCCGTTCTTGCCCGCGACGTAGTTCACTGTTTTTCTCTGACCGCTGGGGTCGATGTAGGAGTAGCTGCCTCTCCTGTTGCCGTCGGCATCAGTTTCTTCTTTGAAGTTAATTCCATCTTCCTGTTGGTAGGCGGAACCGAAAGCTCCGTTTCCGCTGAGGTACCGCGCTTCCTGCACGATGGCTGCTGTCTTCGGGTCACCCGCGTATTTGGGGACTCGTCTGCCTCCCTCCTGCTGTTGGCACGTCGCGGCTGCGATCACAAAGGCTGATATAATGAGCCTGTACATTTTGACGGTTCAAAATGTGCACTGCTCGCGTGAAAGTAACAAAGTGTGTCGTTGCGGGCGGGTGAACTTATTATATACGGCGAGTAGAGGCCTTGACGTGTATTGGAAGGGCTCGCGGGCTCGACCGCGAAAATATTATTCATACAAGCTCCAGCCAGGTTCGGATGTATGGTACACATCAGGGAAGTGACATTAAAGTGAAGAGAGCAGGTGGTGTCCATTGAAATGGGATCGGCCCTGTGTAAATGTCAACGAGTAAGCCGGTGATTTTAAACCGAGCTTTTTGAATATTTGAATACTTACATCGTTGCATGTTTTATTGCTTAGGAAATAACTTTTGGCCTGCATCGTCAAAATGAATATTAAATTGCAGAATGTACAGTTTGAAACGTCGAAATATATTTGGAATTTCAAGTTGCAGATGAAATTGTCGATCCGTGACAATTAGCGTATCCGGTGGTCGTATAGCCGTCATGTAATACACACAAAGTATAATTGGGTCGACCCTGTGGTCGACCAAAATAAACTTTAATAGTAATTAAGTTTGTAATAAATAAATGTGATTAAATTGAATGCATTTATATACTTTTCAAAAAGTGTTTAATAAATTTTTAATTTCATGAATAATGTGATGATCGAGCAGGTAGTCCTGAATTGCCGAACCATGACACTGATAGAATTAGAGCCATTTTGAGTGGTCTACCAGAAGTACTTAATATTGCAACTTTAATAGCCTAACTAAGAGGTAACGTGAAAACAAATAAAAACCGGCCAAGTGCGAGTCGAACTCGCGCACGAAGGATTCCGTACTATTATCTATAAAAATGGCAAAAAAATCACGTTTGTTGTATGGGAGGCCCCCTTAAATATTTGTTTTATTTTAATTTAATTATTTATTTTGAAGTGAATATATAATTAAATATTCTGTGAATATTTCAAGCGTCTACCTGTTGCCGTTATCATATTTGTTGTTAAAGCGGCAACAGAAATACATCATCTGTGAAAATTTCAACTGTCTAACTATCACGGTTCATGAGATACAGCCTGGTGACAGACGGACAGACAGACAGACGGGCGGCGGAGCCTTAGTAATAGGGTTCCCGTTTTACCCTTTGGGTACGGAACCCTAAAAATCAAAAGAACATAAGACGCATATTTAGTAGATTAGCACACACTATGTGTAAATGCAGCCTGCAATCATCGATGAACGATAACACGTCAGATTCACACCAGCGATACAAGACAACGATAACACGTCAGATTCACACTAGCGATACAAGACAACGATAACATAACACACGCACTAAGTGGAACATTACTTTCGCAATTTCCTTCTAGCCTTCTTAAGATAGCTCGGTACTTAATTCTTTTGTTCTGCTTATATTAGCATTAGTCCACGCTAATCTATTACAGTTCTCACAGGTTTACGTAAGTCTGTCGCGTTGGTTAATGTGAATAATATTCTTTTTTATTGTGCTTTGTTGTTATGTTTAATTCGTTAGAATTAGGCACATAATTTGAATTGTAACGCTTGTTACATTCAACCTTAATAACTATAAGATTTACGTAAAGTGACCTGTCAAGGACGTATGGTATTTTAGATCATGAATTGGCGGTGCTTTTTTTCAAGCTGGTGACTCAACTTTTAAGATATGTATAAAAACTATGTTTACGGTATTAGCGGCCTATTATTATCTTTATGTAGATATTTAATCACATTTATTGGCTTTGTTTCGAATAATACTAGTTGGTTAACTATGATGTCTCTTTTCTTCTTTTATTCCGTGTGGTGCCGGACGTAAAGAATAGCACTATCCTATTTCTTCCCGTGGGTGTCGTAAAAGGTGACTAAGGGATTTACTAGAGAATGGGCAGCAGCGTTCTCTATGCATTTTAACACCATACTGCGATCGCCAACCTGCCTGCCAAGCGTGGCGATTATGGCAACCCCCCTCCTAATGGGGGAGGCCTGTGTCCAGCAGTGTCGTCTTTAATGAATGATGAGCTTTCTTATGTTATATCTACCTCTTTTTAGCATCACCAATCATGGGCTACATAGCTAGTATGTTAGATCATACTTTGTGGTATGTTAAGATTAATTGCGTTCTGTTCACACCATTGATGAAAGCGAGCGTGAAGCTATAAAATTAATAGGCCCCAATGAAATCTTTGTGTTATATAAGCAGTTATAGAATGTGGAGTAGGTAAGTCATTCATAGCTCGCAATGGTCATTGATTGAAGATAAAATAATGAAATAACACAATCGTCTTATTTAATCGTATAGATTGATATTGTATCGTTAATAGAATCACAACTGTGTTGAAAAACTACACACACTGCTCTGATTTATTTTATATTGCAGAACGCTAAAGTAAGAGCCGATTTTCTTATTTTATTTTAGCAAAAGAGAAGTTAGTTCAATATATGAATAAAAATTCTGAATTTGTTTCGGTGTTTCTTCTGAGACTTCTTCGCAGTTTTCAAAATATTATTGTCATGTAAATTGTTTGTTCAAACCTACCTATGCAGGGTCAAATTAAATTAGCTAGCGAAACTCCGCAGACATGATGGGTATCGATATACAGGGCGTCCCACGGATATGCCACATGGAGGGAAAGTACCTTGAATATTGTAGATGGAACATTTTACTGAAAGAAGATATTATTTGAATTAAAAAAAAAACAATTTAAACTGAATTCATAGATATTTCAATAATTACATGGTTGAACCGGAAATCGAACCCGTTACACGAAAAAAATAATCACCCTGTAGCTTTATCATACCGATCGAAAGGCTTCATCATAAGGATTATTTTTTGCTTAATAACATAGTGTCACAAATAAAAGGAAGACCATGAATTTTAACATTTTTAATACAAAATTAATCAATTTATCAAATGCTCAAAATGAGTCCCTTCCTGTTGAATACAAAGTCGCACTCTTTTGATTATTTCGCTCCCTGTCGATTTTTTGATCTTGTTGTGGTGGATGTTTAGAATAATACGTCTAAGTTCTGCTTGTAGCTCGTGGACACTTTCATACTGGTTCTTGTAAACTAAATTTTTTACATAACCCTATAAAAAAAAATCTAACGGGGTTAGATCTGGGGATCTCGGCGGCCATCTTATTAGTCCATTTGTCCCGATTCAGGGATGAAAGTGTTCATTGAGATAGTCGGTTGTTCTGTGACTGTTATGAGCCGGAGCCCCATCTTGCTGAAAAGTAAGGTTTTGTCGTTCTGCAACCGCAAGATTATTTATCTCATTAGCGATGGACAAAATAATTTACGCGTCTTTCGGCTCAGGACACGGCTCGATTGGTTGCTTACAACCAGGTACCTACTAATTACCTATCTCTTTATCATTTTATCATGCACTTAAATTATAATAGGGAAATGATGCGTACTTCTCAAGTGGGTACATTTATTAGTAATAGGTACTTATGATAATGTCAGTTGTATGTCCAGCAATGTCAGCTTTTCATTTTTCTGAACAAAATTTCATATCAAATGTTAAAATTCATGGTCTTCCTTTTATTTGTGACACTATGTTATTTAGCAAAAAATAATCCTTATGATGAAGCCTTTCGATCGGTATGATAAAGCTACAGGCTGATTATTTGTGTGCCCTCTATGTGGCATATCCGTGGGACGCCCTGTATAGAAAGAAAGAAAAGAAAAATATTTTATTTGGGACACGCACAAGAAATACAAAAATAGCATTTAAAACAACACGAATAAAGGCAATCGACGAACGAAACACGAATAATCTAAACACGATAAAAAAAAAAAGATATAATGTTTTCCTTTTATGGGTTCAACGTCCGCTTGTGATGTTTACTTGAAATATGAGTTGAGAAAGTCTGTATTTTTTTTTGTTTTATCGTGTTTATATATTGAACCCCTTTCACCTCTGTGCAGACTACAAAAAAAACTGATATTTCAAGTAACTACACTACCTGCGGTTGATGACCCCAACAAAAACTCATAACATTAATTTATTTTTTTGTTTTATCACATTTAGATATCGATACCTATCTCTGGATAGTCTACGGAGTTTCGCTAGCTAATTTGATTTGACCCTGTATAAATAAAATCACATTTATCATAATATCTTTTTGATTAGAGGAATATAACGTTACATCCTTTAAGAGGGCCCTTCCCGGTCCGTCTATCGTCAACGCGAGCATGGTCGAAAAGTTTGTTGTTTCGTTCAGCGCAAGTGAGAACTACTAACAAGCAAGTGAGAACGCGATAACATTGAACGAAAAATTGTGTGAGGAAATTTCATAACTTGTTCCAGGAAATACGCGTTTTTGCGTAAGCCTTACAAGTATGTGAAATATATGTTTATTATTTAAAATCTCCATGCGAGGTTTCTATCACGATGTTTTCTTTACTTTTACAAATTTATGAGTACATATGAACAGCCAAAGTTCAGGTAAAATTTGTGCAAAAAAGCAGTTTTTTGCAGGCTTAAACTGAATTCGTTTCTCCAAATTTTAATTTTTTTGCTTGCATTGAAATCTAGATATAGTGCAGACGATGCCTATTTGTTCAAAATTTTCAAAGAAAGATGTGTTACAACGCCATAATCACGTACGAGCGTTTGTAGGAAAAGTATGACGGGTTGGCCGCTCTTAAGAGCTGCAGATCTCGCTAGACAATTAGTGGATTTGCCTACTCCAAAGCCACCACTCTCAGTTCTTTAAATCACTAATGTTGCAACCCAACACTTACGCCTGGGTGGCTGGCATTTTAGATTCATTCATGAGATCATGCCGTGGGACGCCAAGCCTGCAATGGTTAGTCATCCCGTCCCCGATATGAACCTTACCTTGCTGACTAGTTCATATGACCAAATGAACACGTTATAAACTGCTATTGTATTGTACCACAGCTTGAATATTCAAGCTGTGATGCACACATGTGAATCTTGTATTTGTTAATGGTAGCACGGTTGACGATAAGAACGGTGAAAAGTGGCCAATAATTAAGTATACAGGCTGGCTGGAACATCGACGCGCCAATTGTAACCATGACTTCAGCACATGATCTTAGACCCTTAGCGTAGAAAAATTTCGTAGATTATAAAAAAAAAAAAAAATCTGCTGTTTCATCAATACCGACACTGACAAAATGCATGGAACAGCAATAAAAAAAAAAAAAAAAGTTCTTATTTTATAAACCAGGTCCATGATAACGGGTTCCACGTCGATGTACAAATACACATAATTATTTTTATTTGTTGAACATAAGTAGGTTAGGTACAGATGTTGTAGTTATTAAATAACGCTATGTCTAGCCGTCATCGGCGTACAAATATATGTTGGTATAAACATGCTGATTATAATAAATAATTATCAAACAATTATTTATGTCCCTGCCACCCTGTAGACTGTTTCAATCAAATATACCTATACGTATTTTTATTTTACATTCTTTTTTGTAGAAATAAAGCTCATTGTTACTGCAGTAATTAATATGAACTCGTTATAAATTCGTGAAATCAATTAAAACGAAATATCATTGTTATGTTATCAAATAACCATTTTAATATTTAATAGGGTTCTATTTCGGACAACCAGACAACAAATTGGCTTTGCCTGAGACTTTAGGATACCTGCAAACTGATTGTTATTAGAAACGTGACTGTTAGAGGTGAAGATTGTGAAGAATTTTCAATACCCACATCGTTCGCACTCCCTTTACGGCACATAACGTACCTAAGTGTGACGTCATTCCTGACGAACTAATATGTGCCTAACATAGATGTAAGTAAGGAGAGTCACGTAGAAAAGATCCTCTTAGTAATCTATTGTTTTCCGTTTCTAGACAAATCATCCCTATTACATTACGCCTACAAAGCTCAGGCTCAGACGAAGGAATTAATCTATTCTAAAAATCTATCAATGATTAGGCCCAATTGCAATGAGAATTCAGTTTCAGCGGTTACATATTTTTTAACCTCAAAACTCAAAGTCAAAGCATTTATTTCAATTAAACCAATTACAGACACTTTTGAACAGTCAGTCAGAGAGATGAAACTAGTTCCCCATTTCAAAACGTAGTAGATTCCTATGAAGAAATTCCATGGACATTTAAATAACCGGCCAAGTGCGAGTCGGACTCGCGCACGAAGGGTTCTGTACCATTATCTATAAAACGGCAAAAAAATCACGTTTGTTGTATGTATAATTTAATTATTTATTTTTAAAGTGAATATAATAACTAAATAGTTTGTGAATATTTCAGGCGTCTACCTGTTGCCATTATCAATATCGAGCAAAACCGAGCAAAAAAATCACGTTTTTTTTATATGGGAGCCCCCTTAAATATTTATTTTATTCTGTTTTTTAGTATTTGCTGTTATAGCGGCAACAAAAATACATTATCTGTGAAAATTTCAACTGTCTAACTATCACGGTTCATGAGATACATCCTAGTTACAGACGGACAGACAGACAGACAGACGGCGGAGCCTTAGTAATAGGGTTCCCGTTTTACCCTTTGGGAACGGAACCCTAAAAATCAAAGTATTGTTATATAAAACCTGCGTTACCTTTCTTTTGCAAGTAAAGTAACATTTCCTGTACTAGCACGTCAATAGCGACCTTGTCTGCGTGCCTTAAGTTATGAATTGGAGCTTATGTAACTGGACCAGTATGAGGCAGTGTTTATGTATTCTAGTCTAGCCTAAGATGGTGACGATGGTGATTTAAATTGTAAGACTGCGTAATTTACACTGGTCGTTGAGTTTGCTTTAAATGTCCTTATTACTAAATTCTGTACCCTAATTGCGTAACACTTATCAATTACAACCTGAATAATTTTGAAGTATATTCTTAATCCATTGCTTCATATGTTCGAAAAATTTGTCGTCTGCTCAACAACGGAAATAACGTAATGAATGTTGTACAAATGAACTGTCAAAATGATACCCATTGCTACTGATATGATGGTGTGTTACGTAATTACCCCTCGGGTCTTTGTAATCAAAAGCAAATGGTTTGTTTACCAATTATAGTTTTGTATGAGGAAAAATTGTTCCTAAAATGGACTCTTATTATATCAGCGTCATACATAGCTTTGTGATAATGTTCATTGTGTGGTAGAAGATTAACTACGATAATATGGCCCGCCCCTCCAAAATTCAAAACGTTTGAAAGTATTTGTACGCATCTATACGTAATGAGACGGCCGTCATACAAGAACAAATCACGGATTAGTTGCTCAACTAGTGGCGTCATTAATCGCTAATTATTATTAGTATGGCGCTGCACTGACGTACTCTTTGAAAATGACACGTGCGTTGTCTTGCGCGATTGACTAGTTATGATTAGTTGACCAACAAATCGAGTAATATGTGAGATATTAAGAGTACTTACAACTACATACAAACTCTTACGTAAGGATGTGACTACACACATTGAAACAGTAATTTGGAGGGGCGAGCCATGTTATCGTAGTTTATCTCTACGGTAATTTGGGCATGTGCAAATGGCCGTTCTGAAAAGGCTTCAAACAAATGTTCTAATCTTTGAAGCTAGTTTTAGTGTTTGATTTCCTAAGCAGAACTCCCTATAAATTTTAGGAATTTAAATTATTTACTTAGGTACCTACTAGAGCAAGTAGAGTCTCTATTTATCGATGCATTTGAAGTCTCGTTCGATAAATTCTGAAGTAAGTGTTTATCAAACAAGTATTAATCCTAGTCCATTAAGATTTAATCTTCTGTGGACGCTGTGATATAACTTGCACTGACTACTTAACTAGTTTGCCTTCAGATGATATAATATATAATAAGTACGAGATGCAATGTTGATGATTTAATATCTATCGACGATCGCCCACTCCCAGGATTTACTGTGTTGGAAGATCTGGATTCTTCATACACGACAGATACCATGAGAACACGGTTTTTTGTTGTTAATACTTGTTGGCTCGTGGCTAAGTAATAACTGCCGCACGGGTCAATCGATCAGGTTAAGCTACGCTTGCCGCGGTTGGTCTGTGGATGAGTGACCATATTTACATACCAAGACCCCTCCGTATGCCTCGGAGAGCACGTTAAGCCGTTGATCCCGGCTGGTATTTGTACATCTTTGACAGTTGTTACGGGTCATCAGAAGTCTGTAACCGGTTTTACCAAGTTATAGGCTATCGTGTTACCCAAACTGGGTTGTGGAGGACAGATAGGCAGTCACTCCATGTAAAATATGCATCCCGTTAGACTGGAAACCGACCCCAACATAGTTGGGAATAGGCTAGGCAGGTGACGATGTTGTTAATTACACCTGATTGGCTTTTGCTTTTTATCGTCTTTTTTGTGGGACTCTTCGTCTGGAATCTTTTCTTCTCGAAACGCATAATGTTTTTCTGTTCCATTCTTTCCAGTCCAGTCATCCAGAATCAGTTTATCATTTCACCCACCCAATCCATCTATGTTTTCAATCGTCGTCCTCTTATTTTGTTGATTAAAATATTTGTTTCAGAAAATCATCTTATCATCATTTCAGCCCAAAGACGGCCACTGCTGGACATAGGCCTCCCCCAAAAGGAGAGGGGGAGGTAGCCATAATCGCCACGCTTGGCAGGCGGGTTGGCGATCGCAGTATGGTGTTAAAATGCATAGAGAACGCTGCTGTTCATTCTCTAGTAAGTCCCTTAGTCGCCTTTTACGACACCCACGGGATGAAATGGGATGGTGCTATTGTTTACGTCCGGCACCATACGGAACAAAACAAAACACAAAAAATCCAAAATCATCTAAAACACATAGAATAACTAATTCAGACTTATTTCACGTAATTTTCCAAAACTATATTTTCTAAACGTTCCGGCCGACCACGACGAGGTATAATCACTGCCATATTCAATCTCAATAAGTAATTTAATACCTCTGCATACACTTGCTCTAATTAATATGAATCTACGACAAGTATCACACGTTCGAGTCGAGTGTTCACCAAAAGGTCAGCGGTTGCCCGCGATCAAGGTCTGGTCGAACCGAAAAGGCATGCGGCTCAGAATTCCACCTATTTAACTCTGACGCATTGGTTTCTTTCGGAATTTAGACTGTAAATAACTGGTACTGTTACATACAAAAAGCTATACCTCAAATTTTGATATAATTCTTAGTTTGAAGACGTTCTTAACACCTACAATTTTTTTAGGCAGCCAACGAACTTTCGTGGCAGCATAAAATCATGTGATCATGAGACACGGTCACTTCAAATTGAGTTGCCCTTGAAAATTCGGCCGTCAAATTAAGTAGTTTAAAAGGTTAGTCAACGAATAGAGAAGGACCATGCTCACATGAAGGACATTGGATTGGACGTTCACTGATGGATGGGGCTAGAAAATGTTAAACATTCAAATGCATTTTGCTCGATATGTAGCTGTTTACCTTTAAGGCTCACTGTCTATATTTTGTAGTCTTGGATTTGATGAAGACTGGCTAAAGACGCCATAACATTTTATTGCTTTTTAGGGTTCCGTACCCAAAGGGTAAAACGGGAACCCTATTACTAAGGCTCCGCCGTCTGTCTGTCTGTCTGTCTGTCCGTCTGTCACCAGGCTGTATCTCATGAACCGTGATAGTTAGACAGTTGAAAATTTCACAGATGATGTATTTCTGTTGCCGCTATAAAAACAAATACTAAAAAACAGAATAAAATAAATATTTAAGGGCTCCCATACAACTTACGTGATTTTTTTGGTCGTTTTTGCTCGATATTGATAACGGCAACAGGTTGACGCTTGAAATATTCACAGAATATTTAGTTATATATTCACTTAAAAATAAATAATGAAATTAAAATTAAACAAAATATTTAAGGGATGATGATTTTTTTGCCATTTTTTATAGATAATGGTACGGAACCCTTCGCACGCGAGTCTAACTCGCACTTGGCCACTTGGTTTTTTTTATTTCTTTCTGCATATTGGTTTCAAAAATCACTTTTATATGTCTTAAATGAACAATGTTTTAAAACTAGATGAGGTTGTTTATCCTCAGCTATTTAAATAATTAGGGACTAGCCAGGATTCTGGAAGGTGGCTGGGTCAGACTGGATGCGGAAGGCGGAGGACAGGGTGTTGTGGCGCAGCCTGGGAGAGGCTTATGTGGACTGCCATAGGCTGGTGGGTGTGTTGTTTTCAGATGTCCTATAAATCTAAAGGACTATTGGTATTTCACAACAATTATTAAATTATGAATGTCTTTTGACGTCGAATGTACGGTGACAGACAATTCCCTAATTATTATTATTTCGAAAATTGTACATACAAATACATAAAAATACCTATTGTGCATATACATAAATGAATACGTCACTTTTTTGGCTAGGTGTTGACTGCATAGTTATTTTGAACATAGTAGTAACAACTTCACGAATACACAGACATTAATTATGTAGATGTCTATTTAGGTAATAGTTTTATAGCTTGATTCCGGTAATTTTAATTAGTCTGTTTATTTTAGTATGTTGTTACTAACACTACTTAATTAGGGTGGGTGTCGTAAGGCAACTAATATTACCTGAGAATGTGGGGCACTTTAATTTCTACATTATATTAAATTTGTACAATCAAAAGAATATAATTAAATAGTCAGAATAATACTAGATTTATATTTTTTTGGAATCAGGCAATGCTTAATGGCCTTTTAGCCATTATCAATTAGTTTTCAATGGGAAGCGCTGACTTTCAGAATAAAGTTAATTTCAGATGCTGGAGCTACCACAGCTCAAGTAAGAGCAAGACCGATAACTCCGATAGTGAGACTACAGCGCCTAGTCTAGGAGAAATAATGATATGGTCACCTAGAGGTACGTCTTTGTTCTGCGATGGGACAACGGAGGCATGATCTAAGGACTCGTCCTTAGATCATGTCTCCATTGTTCCATTGATCCCCATGATCTAAGGATCTTCCTTAGATCATGTCTCTATTGTTCCATTGATCCCCATGAGCTAAGGAAGAGTCCTTAGATCATGTCTCCATTGTCCCATTGATCCCCACAAGCTAAGGACTCTTCCTTAGATCATGCCTACATTGCCCTATTGCAGGACAAAGACATACCTCTCTATTCCACAGACTTGCTGTGCTGATGCAGGCCAGTCTTTTCGGCAGGAGTTTTATCTAAATAAAACCATCTATACCACGTTTGATATTAGCCAACAGTGGACAGTTATCATAAATTCTTGGTAAGTCAGTGCGTGGCCCAGTATTTGTTATGTGGTTGTTTCACAACGCTACTATCGAGCCTAGCACACAAAAACAGTTTTAAGTATAGGATGTAGATACGCCTTTCGAAAGGCACTCGGTAGATATATTAAGTTCCCGCTTTGTTGTTTATGTTATAGTTCACTTCTTACGAGACCAACTAAGGCAAACTTTATGGTAAAGAACAATTATTACAGTTAACTGTTTTGTTTTCCATGATAATGCCACTCTCTGTCATTGTTTGATAAAGACAGTTTGCTGGTGTTATCACTGAACATAACATAAAATCACGCCTGTAATCCCGAAGAGTTAGGCCTACTTATACGAGTAGTAGACCCACATTTCGCCAGTTATGTTTAAGTTCTATGTTAGTCTTGCGCATAATAGTTCGCGACCTGGAGCACTCAGTTTAGTTCGCAGCTCCTTAGCGAACTAGGTCGTTCTTTTAGTTCGTCAGCTCCCATCTCGAACCAGAGAAAGGCAGATCGTTCGCTTACTTTGCTACTGCTCCTGCATGCGTTCTTTTGTTGGTTAAAGTAGCTATTATGTATATATGTATATTTAAATTTGTTAATGTCATTTATTATTTATTTATTAGTCCATAGTTCAATATAGAAATATTACTTATAAAACATTCTGTGTATATTCTAAATGTGTTTTAAGCACTGAATTAACGATTACAAGTGCTTGTGCACTTAGCACTATGTGCAGTGAGTGAGCGGTAGTAGTGACTGGCCTAGCTCGGGCGGCGCGCTCTCGTTCATTCTCGCTATTACAAGTCAGTCTTATCGAATGAATTAATAAACTAAGAACCGAGGGATCTTGGAACTAGTTCCCGTAGTTCGTAGTCTACTAGTAGACTCGAGCCTAATGCCATCAACTAGGTACAAAAATCCAGACTCCGGGCTGCTACTGAGAAATTCGAGGAATTGAAGGTATTATTACTTTATTCTTTGAATTAAGTAAGTCATCCTATCAGTCGAAAGACGTCCACTGCTGGACATAGGCGTCTCCCAAAGGAGAGGGTTTGCCATAATCACCACGCTTGGCAGGCTGGTTGGCGATCGCAGCGTTCTCTGTGCATTTTAACACCAATGCACAGAGAACGCTGCTGCCCATTCTCTAATAAGTCTCTTAGTCGCCTTTTACGACACCCACGGGAAGAAATAGGATGGTGCTATTCTTTACGTCCGGCACCACATGAAGTTTAATACTATTTGAAATTTAATTATTAGGTAGGTACCTAAGTATAAATTTTCTGGACATAAATAAGTGAGCTATCTAGTTATGAGTACTGTAATAAAATACTTACAAATATCAACCCGATACATTGCCCTTCGGAATTATGAAAAGTACTTTAGTCCAAAGAAATCATTCTCCACAATTTTACAGCAGGTAGTTTCAATTAGTTACAGTGTATCCTTCTTTGTGGAAATAAAAACTCGACTGTTTTCCTTCGTCCAAAAACGAGCTATGCGATATAACCAAGTGTTAGTTTTACTTCCCTCCCGAAATAAGTTTTTGCGTGTCCGCGAGTAGTTTTGTTTGCAGTACATTTTCTTTGATTAATTACATCCGCACAGGCTGCTGTCCAATTTAGGTGACGGTCTTCCTTATTTTTTTTTATGTTATGATTTATATGTAGGTACGTTTTTGTTTTTTACGATGTAGGTTTTGCTGTTTGGCGAAGAATACATTAGTAGGGATTGACGTTGATTATCAAATTGACTAGCAACTTAAATTGTCTATATATTGGAATCAGTTGGAAACAGTTAAAATGAACGTAGGATAACAATTTGAAAAAAAAAAAATCTCTGCTTTATCTATAGTTTCTCCCTCTGGTTTCTAAGTTCTAGGGTTTCATCTAAAGTGACTAAGGGTTTGTAACAGTAGTCCATAGACTAGCCAAAATCTACCACACACATTTTGTGCATTTGGATATATTCGCTTTGGATCGCCAAAAAATTAAGAAATATTTTAGTGGATAGTCTGCATTTACATGATGTGTAGTGTCTTTTCTTTTTGTTTGTTTTCGTAGTAATTATATCAAGTACTATTTTTTTTAGTTTGTGATAAGTACATCCTCTTTTTAGGGTTCCGTACACAAAGGGTAAAAAGGGAACCCTATTACTAAGGCTCCGCCGTCTGTCTGTCTGTCTGTCTGTCTGTCCATCTGTCCGTCTGTCACCAGGCTGTATCTCATGATCCGTGATAGCTAGACAGTTGAAATTTGATCAGATGTATTTCTGTTGCCGCTATAGCAACAAATACTAAAAACCAGAATAACATAAATATGTAAGGGGGCTTCTATACAACAAACGTGATTTTTTTGCTCGTTTTTGCTCGATATTGATAACGGTAACAGGTAGACACTTGAAATATTTAGTTATATATTTACTTTAAAAATCAATAATTAAATTAAAATAAAACAAATATTTAAGGGGAACCCCCCTACAACAAACGTGATTGCTTGCCGTTTTTATAGATAATGGTACGGAACCCTTCGTGCGCGAGTCCGACTCGCACTTGGCCGGTTTTTCTCTTCCTGTCTTCTCCTTTGTGTTTTTGTAACTTGAATATTAACTAGGTAATCTGTGGAAATGTCTTGGATTGTACATTTACCCACTTCCAACGTAATCTTAGATGTACAATTGTTTATTTTCCCTAACAAAATAAATAAATAAAGAGTGAATATATATAGGCAATTTGGGTAATATTTTTAAACACCGATCCGTTTTTAATGTTTTGAATTTTCAGTCTCTCGGTTTGAATTATTTATCATGTGTTCGTGGGTGACAGGCAGATCTCCCACACTAAAACACCGAGACTAAAATGTCGGTAGGCTATATACATATTTGTGCTGTAAATAGTTGCATTGTTGTTGTTTCATTCCTTTTTTAGTGTACTCGTAGGTGGAAATAAAAATACCTTCTTCCTGTCTTCCGGTTCACTTCACGTGTACCTAAATGAGAAATGCCAATGATGCAGAAAAATCATGTTAAGTTTAAAGTAAATATGTATTATTTAACCAGCCATTTATCAAAGTAAACATTTATTTCGTTCAGTGTAATAAATATTTTGTTAAGTTATATAAACAGGAAAATAAACGAGAATTTCATAAGGTTTGTATTAACACCAATGTTTTATTATAAATACATTTTACCGGTGAACGTATTAACTCGCGTATAATAAAGGTGAGTCCAATACCAATTATAAAATTATAAAGTAAAATACCAATTATAAACTAACAATTATAAAATAAATAATAAAAATAAATTAACGTATTTACATACTTTACACAAAGAGAGCAGTGGTAATGGCCCCGTGTTGTAAGTCGTGGGTTCGAACTCAAACTGGCGCTTTAGTTTGTGTAAATAATTTCATCACCACTGCTCTCGAAACGGAAAACATCGTGGGGATACCGGCATGTCCTAGAACCAATAAGTCAAAGACATGTGTCATCTACCAACTCGCACTGGGCCCGCGTGGTAGATTACAGCCCACTCCTTCTCACAGAGAGGCCTGTGTCCCAGCACTGGGAACATTATAAAGGCTGATTATGATGATGATGACACAATTAAGTACTAAATATTTAAACAACACGGTTACCGCATTGGTTGAGCATTGAGATTATGTAAACATTTATATGCTCTGTTCTGAAATTATCTGATGAGAGTATAAACAAACCTTGTTCAGGTTAAATTCTTACGCGATCACTCACTCAAGGCGGAGATTTCTTGAAAATGGTCAAAAGGGTCGTTTTTTAAAACAGTGTATCTCTTAAACCGTAAATATTTTATCGAAAACAAAAATAGTATATTTTCAAGTCTTTTGTGCATACGGTGATGGAACTCAAAACATAATTAAACATAATTTAATACATAAAAAAAATCTTCAAAGACAACTCTTAATTATTTTTAAAAGAAGTTTATCCCTTCGTTAACAGTTATAATTATAATTAAAAGTCATCATTGTCCTGCCCTTATCCCAATTGATTTGGAGTCGGTGCAACATGTCCCTTTCTTCCATACTTCTCTATTAGTCGTCATCTCGGTAGTCACTCCCTTTCTAGCCATATCATCTTTCACACAGTCCATCCATCGTTTCTTTGGTCTTCCCCTACTCTTATAGCCATCGACATGCATACTCAAAACATTCCTTACGACTTTTTCCTCATTCCTCCGCATCACATGCCCATACCAAGACAAACGATTTCAGCACAACTTTTCTTAAAAGTATACCATAAGATTTCAAATGCCAAACTGCATCCGGTGATGGATTATGGCTTCAATGGGCCTCATTTAACATCTCTTGCAGGACGGCTAAGTTCAGCAGCATATGCTGTCAGAAAAATCCGTCAATTTACTCATGTAGATACCGCCAGGCTAGTCTATTTTAGTTACTTTCATAGTATCATGTCTTACGGTATTTTACTTTGAGGACGGGCTGCAGACATGGAGTCTATTTTTATTCTGCAGAAAAGAGCCGCCAGAGCCATATAAAATCCATATAATCTCCGCAGGCGCGATTCTCTTAGGGAACTGTTTAAGGATATTAACATCATGACGGTGTCTTGTCAAATATCTATGAAAACATCATGTACGTAAGAAAAAAATTACATCTTTTTAGTAAAAGAGGCGAAAGACATAATTATAGTACCAGAAGTAGGGATCTATTAGCTCAAACAGGTTTCAGACTGGCTAAAGTAGACTCATCTTTCATGGGGTACTGTAAACAGTACCCCATGAAAGATGAGTCTACTTTGTTGTTGTTAAAATAAATGTTATAATAAAATTCTTCCCCACATACTTCAACTGAATGAGACGAAAATCAAATCTTGTATAAAACGCACACTATACAAGCAGGCATCTGAGGGATTACATCGCTGATAGAAATGCTTGGCCCAAAGCTGGTCCCGCTCCACAACCTCAACTAATTGATTAACATTTAAAAATACTGTTGGAGCTGCTGAAGATTGTAAGACTATCTTTTCATTGTATAAACTCAATCTCATTTGTATTATATAATTGCATAGCACAGGTGTGAGTACTATGTACAATAGAGCTACCATTTACCGGGTAATATGTCTTTCATTGACTTGAATATGCCCTGGCGGCTGAGAGTATGTCATGCTCACTCAGATGTCTCGCTGATGGTGGCGTGTGTGTTGGATCATTTAAGTCCCTTCAAAATGGTTGAGCTGAATGGTGCTGATCCATGCGTCAAGTTCGTGAACGGGCGCTGTCAGTTGGGACTGGTCATCTCTTAGCTGCCACGGCTTATTTTTAATGATATTAGTTTTGAATTGTTTTTTTTTAATCACGGACGCTTCTGACGTTTTGCATCGTTCTCACATGTATATTTTCAACAAGAATGATGTAACCAATACTTTGTATCAAATATTTTATTTTAAAAGAGTGTCCGTGGAGTTTCTTGCCCGTTCTTCTCCATAGGAACCTACTATTTGGAATGGGCAACTAGCTTCATATTTGTAACTGACCGACTTGTTGACAGTTCAAAAGTGCCTGTAAATGGTTTAATTCAAATAAATGCTTTGAGTTTGAGACGTACAAGAGTGTCAAAAATGGTTTTGTCTTTGTAAGAGTGATTTATGAGTTATTATACAGCTCAAACTGTATAAAATCGTTATTAAGGGATCCTTGTAAGCTTAGGGAGCTTCAACAGAATAAATAATAAATAAATTTTTATTTTAGTTAACTTTACAAACTTCTACAATATTTAATCTTACATACAAGCCATAGGTATTTGATTTTAGTGGCCCTGCCCCATACAGGTATACAATACACTAGAACTGACTGGGACAGTGATACGTATATTTGGTTTAATGAAGTCTTTGAGATAACATGTCTTAAAATCCTGAAATTCCAAATGAGTTTTCTGTTTCGAGATATGATCATATCCGTGTGTAAATGCCAAGATAATTGTGGTCTACTATAATACCTAAAAATTTTATATCAGTGACTTTTGCTATTCTATTGCAAGAACAATTTATGCTAGTAGGATAATCACAGCTATGTATTCCAAGGTTATGATTAGGTCCAGGTTGACTGTTGTTGTAGTCTGTAAATGCAATATATTTAGTTTTAGAGGTGTTTAGTGTTAGTAAAAAAGGCTGTTTCATCTGCATAGGAAAAACACGTCCATTTCCAAGCTTCATTTTGCAGAGGCTATTTATGTATATTAGGAAAAGCGTCAGCCCCAGAACACTACCTTGTGGGACACCGAAGGTCATTTTTATCTCATCGCTAACGTAGTTTCCTATTTTTACACGTTACTTTCTATCTTGGAGGTAATCTGTTAGCAGAGCCAAAGGGACTCCTCTTATGCCTATGTTTTCTAGACTGCTCACAAGGACGGAAACAGAGACGTTTCGAAGGCTTTTTTTAGATCCAGGAAAATAGTAAGAGACCATTTCCCTGCATCCACATTTTCAACGATATGAGAGGTTAATCCTGAAACTGCGTCTTCTGTCGATAATCCTTGCCAAATCCGTATTGAGAGGCAGATATTATGTTATATTTGTTCATATAATTGATTAGTCTAGTGTTAATTAGCTTTTCTATGACTTTAAAGATTGCAGATAAGACCGAGATAGGTCTGTAGTTGCTCACATCGTCCCTGTCGCCCCCCTTGTGCACAGGTGTAATAATGACTTCTTTCAGAACAGGTGAAAAAATACCTTGTGTGCAATACAAATTAGCAAGATGTGTAATAATTGGTACCACCATGTCATGGGCATTATTAAGAAAAATGGTAGGTATATTGTCCCATCCAGGTGACACTCTTTGTTTTAAGACTCATCAGTACGCCAATATTAAACTACTATACAACTTTAAGCATTTTGTGACACTTCAATCTGGTTTTATGGTTAAAGCTGTATACAGGCTGTATTTTGCATGTGATCACTTACGTATTACAGCTCTAAGTATTATTATAGTATCACTTGATACTTGTTTCTGTACAATAGTATATGCAAACTTTGTTCCCAAACTAATGTTTAGGGCGTAATTGTACACTCTTGTAAATACTGTGGTTTTATGATTTCCGCGCGATTCCATTGGGATGATGAAATAAAACCAACCGCTTTGAATGTTCGTTAAACACTGATGCACGATAGATGACGCAAATAATATGTAAAAATATATTTCAATAAAAATATATTTTTACATATTATTTGCAATAATAAGTACAAATGCTATGTGTGCAGAATGCACGGCGAGTAAGACGTTAAAATAATGTACGGTTCAGTAAACATCCTTTACTAATTGGTTGACATCTAATCGCTTTCTTGGCCATCTTAACCCGCCTTTTGATTCCCACAAACTTGGTACAATGCAATGCCTGTTTTGCCCTTTCTATAATTTTAAACGACATATTTTCCTGAAAATAAAGTAAAACAGTTATAATATACACATATACACTAATAATACTTCATAATAAGTGTACTTAGGCATAAAATAAAAGAGATGACTCTTTTGGTTTTACCATACGTAGCAGGAATTACCGATCAACTATTTATACTAAACTACAGAACCTACTGCCGAAATATTTTGTGAGTCCGAACTTTGCGCAGAAGGTTGCGCAGTAAAATTTTTTAGGAACCAAATGGTGACATGAATTAAGTGAGAGTGAGAAAACATATGCCACGAAAAAATAACTTTTATGGCAGGCGCACTGCTTCTTTCAAAATACCCAATCTACTAAACCAAATACCTGTAGACATTAGAGACTCAATTAATAGTAGAAACATAAAGCATAAACTGAAAGAACATAATATCAACTCTATTATAATTTAACTGGTAACAGCGCGTTGATCAAATCTCAGGTCATGGCATGCTAAGACAGACCCCAGAGCTCTAATTGTGTGATTTGTTTAAGTGTTAAGTGTAACTTGTAATTTATAAAATAAATAAATAATATGCGAAAGTTCGTAGTGCCTATGTTCAGACTCGCCAAGATATATTTCGGCCGTACAATGTATATGTGCTATCAACTAAACATAACATCATGGTCTAGCGTAGAGCGAGATGAAATAGCCCACCATCGTTGTATCGTCACAAAATCATTTAGCAAATAAAGAGACGACTGCTAGAATGAAACAGTACCTTCAAACTCAAACTCAAAGCATTTATTTCAATTAAACCATTTACAGGCACTTTTGAACACACATCCAAAGACACCGACTTCCGAAATTAAAGTTATTTTTCACTTTGTAGTGATATTTTTGGTAGTCGGTTCTTATTTTAAATTAAAATATTTATTCAAAGTATTGGTTATAATTATCATTAATGTTGAAATTATACATGTGAGAATGATGCAAAACGTCAAAAAAGTCCGTGATGAAAAGATTAAAAATAAAACAATTCAAAACTAAAATAATTAAAATAAACCGTGGCAGCTACGAACATGACGCATGGTTTAGCACCATTCAGCTCAACCATTTTGAAGGGAGCTAAATGATCCAAAACACGCGCCACCATACCATCAGCGAGACATCTGAGCGAGCACGACATACTCTCAGCCGCCAGGGCATTCAATTCAATGAAAAACATATTACCCCGTAAATGGTAGCTCATAGTACCTGTGCTATGCAATTATATAATACAAAGGAGATTGAGTTTTTATATTGGCTAGAGCTGTACAAATTGTACAAAAAGTACAATTTGTGTACCAGTTACCTATCCTCGACGTTAATCCGCCCAAGCCGTTAGGATATCTCACTTTTTCCAACAATTATTGTTAAATAATAGCATTAAAATTAACACACATAACATAATTAAATTGTAATTGAAAAAACATCGATAAATATTGAGGTTAAAAAAATAACCTCAATTGTCAAAAATAACAACATCTTTAAGTTGGTTTGAATTTAGAATTTCGAGCTTAAGTATTCAAATAATCAAATCAAAGCACTCAATTTGTAAGTGGCACTACAATAAAATTGACACCCACAAGTACATTTTCTGACCCATTTGTGTACATTTTGATCACATTCTTTTGGAATAGACTATAAACAAAAACGAGTAATTCTCACTATGATAAATAGACAATGCAACTTCTTTAAGGAAAAACATCAGTGTGCGCAATAACAAGGTAGGTAGGTACCCATACTTAGGCGCGAAACTTACATAAAAGGAAATAAATACTTTACTTACGCTACCTAGGCACTTACCTATATGCGTATTATGAGAATATAACTAATCCCAAGTAAAAGAAAGGTTAAGTATACTTTCCAGTTAGTCCACTTTGTTTTGTGAGGAAATAAACTCCTTTATGCGAATAGGTGAGGGGTTCTACCTACTAACTTTGGTACTGAAAAGGCTATTGCATGACTGTGTAATTGTTAGAGAAACTTTCTTGCTGGGGCACTGATGACGAATAAAACTAAGTGCAAGGATAAAGAAAAAAATCAATATCAGTCCGAACGAAAATCCTACTGTGCAAAGCTATCGATTTTAATTAAATCGGGCTGTGGAATCCAGTCCACATAAACCTAACTCTAACCTAACAGGTATGTCAAAAAACATAGCTTAGAATTCAATATTTATTTTCAAAGATTACAGATACGGATTTACACATTGGGCAGCTTGGGCTTGTGGTTTAGTAATAACAGCCGCACAGGCAGGCCCGGACTTAGATATCCAAGAGCCCCTAGGCAGTTGACATTTTAGCCCCCCCCCCCTCTTCCTGAAACCATTTTGGAAATATAGCAAAAAAAATACAGAAAATATATTTTTTAATCGACTTTAATTACTATAAATAAACATCAGTCTATGCTATCTAAGTCACCATATTTAGTTCAACCGTCGTCATAAATCGACGTTTCCAAGCAAAGACGTTCTTTTCCTCGTATTCCATAACACTCAAGTTACCAACTTACGTTCTTCAAACAACACTAATTATATTATAGTAGCCCTGCCCTGTCAACCTGCCTTTAGGCAGGCAAGCTACCCGATCAGGGTAACTTTGGGGCCCCAAGGCTGGCTGGGCCCCTAGGCCAGAGCCTTGTAAGCCTAAGCGTAAATCCTGGGCTGCACACAGGTCGATCGAACAGGTTAAGCTTCGCTTGCCGCGATTAATCCTTGGATGGGTGACCATCTTTACATACCACAAGACCCCTCCGTGCCTTGTATTAGTCCCGGCTGTCATTTGTGGATCTTTGACAGTCTTTACACTGTCAGAAGCCCGAAAGTCTGACAACCAATCTTACCAAGGGTTATCGTGTTACCCTGTATCTGGAATACGGAGGTCAGATAGGCATTGCAGTTGCTCCATGTAAAATACTGGTATTCAGCTGCATTCGGTGAGACTGGAAGCCGACCCCAACATAGCTGAGAAAAGGCTAGACAGATGTGTTATTTGGTCTTGGAATGAGAACACAGATATTTTGGATTAACTTTAATAAAGAACAACTTGCAAAATTAATTTATTACAACAATGAGATGAGTGTCCGCCATTACACACAATATTTCACAGAGCATCTCATCATAGATAGTTAGACACTTTGCCATAGACCATTGACCATAGAGCCAGAAAATTTCATTGCTACATTCACAAGATGATGATCAGATAAGGATTTACAGCACATTCCTTTCTTGCTCAGGTCGTTCTATCGCCTCTACCACAAAAATAACCGAGTATTTTAACTTATAAATCTATACCATCCAATCAAATAGACCAATATTAATAATCCCAACTATTCCTTATAACGCCGTTATTATCTTTTGTGTAAATTACTATATTGTGTTCGCACACGCACGGAGCGCGGAGTGCGGCCACTGGCTGGAAAGTTACTACCCAGTCCATTGTTTTGTTTGTTGCCTTCCTTAAAGGAAAACTGTGAATGGAGATTAATTTATTACGTCGCTGAGAAAACATGGAAAGCGGTGGAAAGCTCTCTATTAAGACGAGCAGGCGGGGAATAGAACGATTAATTATGATTTCTTTTAACGCCGTCGGACGTGGTTGGTCGTCTCGCATCCTTATTACGTGTTCCGATGGGAATTTTAATGTATATTCAGTGCAGCGTTGCAGGCTTTGCACTCATTAATTTCTGCAGTAACGGGTTTCGATAAAAGAACTCAAGTTTGCTTAGTAAAGTGTCGTATGCAAGTAATGTAGGTAAAGGCATTTAAGTAAAATGCTGGATCTGTTATTTTGTTATGACGATGTTGAGGTATGATAGCGGAATTCCAACTTTTGTGTTCATATTTCAAAAAGATTCTGCTTAATTAACGATGCAAAATTTTGAGATAGATAAGGCAGAGTGACTTTGACCTTTATGTCAATGCCCATTTAGATTTTCTGTGATAGGATTCAATTACAAAATCCTCGAGATCGCACAAAGATAACAAGTACAAGTATAGTATAAGTACATGACGCTACAGAAGTGTTGACACACCATAGCCCTGAATCTAAATTATTTTATTATTATTTTGTTAGCAATATTTTATTTTATTTTATTCAGGGACAATAAACAGCTACAATATGTGTTGTAACATAGAAAAGATAATACAAAATTTAACAATATTGCAGCCCACTACATTATCCGCATATTAACAAAGAAAATATGAGAGTGAGTGCCACTATATAGGCGTTGAATAATTACATCACATTAATAATAATTAATAACATCATGCAAAATATAAATTCCAATTGATTGCTTGGCAACAGAGTAATAATTAACACACAAAAATAAATAAATAATAAAATCTTGACTAGCTTACATTCCTATTATAACATTATTGGTTTATAATAATTTACATAACATTACAATTATGGATTTAGATCATACAAAAATATCAATATTAACAAAATTACAATTATAAGATTCAACCATTCGACGGATAGGGCAGCGCAAACCAGAATTATTTCGACAGGTATTGACAGCAAATTATATTAACAGTGCGTGGAACTACATAACAGAGTTTGCTCGTGAGGTCGATACAATAAAAATCCCCATGAACAATACCATACAGTACAGAAGCCTCTAGACACTTATGTCTAGACTAGCTGCGCCCCGCTGTTTCACCCGCGTAAGTCTCGATCCCGTAGGAATATCGGGATAAAAAGTAGCCTATGTCTTATTCCAGGGTGTCAGCTACCTCCATACAAAATTTTATCAAAATTGGTCCAGCCGTTTGAGCGTGAAGAAGTAACAAACATACACACTCACACACACCCCCACACTCTCAAACTTTCGCCTTTATAATCTTAGTGTGATGATTCTAGGTTAACCAGCCTATATTTACCTAGTAATTGTGAGTACGACAAATATCATGAATTTCCTGGAGAGTGCTCTTCAACAACCTCTGTATGAAAGACCAAAATAATAAACTATACTTTATTTACCTTGAGTGTGTTGAGTAACAAAATCGCTAACTATTGCGACAAATTCCCATCCAAACCCAGAATTCGGCCCCGTATTTCTAGAGTTGTCCGCAAGACGTCATCGTCATTTCTTATAATTACTTTTTCCTTTCCGTGAGCAGGCTCAAGATGAATAGCACCTAATTGCCGATCTATTCAGTGTGCTCGTTGCTTTAAGAGCTCAATTAATATCTATTAGGATTTTTTGTGACACCTCACCCATATTTAAATTCATTATCTTTCGGTCGAGAGCCTTGATTAGATGAGATTCATTTTAATGTTGAGTTTTTACGACGACTCCGTTCTTTTCCTCTATATAGGAGGGAGTCGTCGTAAAAATGATGAGGAAATGCCTTTACATATAAAGGCATTTCCTCATCATAAATATCTCTTTCCATACCCCACGAAGTGTTCGAAGAGTCAGTGTTTATACCTAGCTTAATAACTTGAGACCTACGCTATAGGTTAAGTTAAGTTATCAAGCTAGGTTTCCTAGACCTGTATTCGTCATGTCACGCGTCTTTGTGTGACGAAAATGTACCTACAATATGGCATACATATTCCTACCCTACCCTAATTCAGACAGTCGAATGATGTATTTGTTTAATAGATTTTTTGTTAATTAGGTACGTATCTATTTATTAAAGGCAAATCAGTGGTAATGAGTGCAACATAAAGGCTCGTGTAGACATTACAGCGTGCTGACAATTGCGGCACGGAGCGACGCGACGTTGCTATGCGTAATCGTGCATAAAAGCCGCAGCCGCGACCGCAGACTTACACCTTTGCCTGGCGCCTAGAACCATTTATTTGCTATTTGACCGTAAAGTAGGTATTCATTAAGAAAATAAGGCACAGTGTGTTTCACATCAATTCCACACTTAAGTATAAATTGTAAGATGCACATACATAGGTACGGTTACATGAATTACATTAAAAAACTGTTTCGAAAACAATGGAAAATACTAACTTTATTTTATTTCGTTGGTTAGTATTTTCGATAGTTTCAATTGTCATTCCATTCGCCGCTATATATCTAAATTATTTTCTATTCGTCCGTTTGCTGTCATGTGCACACGACATGGAACGGTCTGGCGTGATTGCGGTGTGAATGCAGTGTGGTTGCGGCTCGGTCACAGCGTTTGTCTGTACTAACCTTTAAAATACTTTTCTGTTCTTCGCAAGGTAACGTAACTAATATTATAAATGCGAATGCGAGTTTATTTGTTACGCTGTCACGCTAAAAAGGCTGAAGGCACATGGTTAGACCATGACTGCGGGGCGAGCACGGCCTACAGTGAGGTGGCTTTCATGCGTTTCGCAAAGATTCCTTACCGCACGCGAATGCGTCTGTGTACTGACAGCGTTATATTATCAATCACTCCGCTACCGAATGTCGAAGTTTGAAATGTCGACGTATGTTAGTTCTAAAGTACAGGATCTCGATGTACGCCAGTTCGAAAGTTCGCTGGAGCGAAGTATGCAAGGCCGACGTATCGTTAGTTAGAAAGCATACCCGGTAGGTTACCCGGAACATAACTATTTAGATTAGGTTAATTTCTTTAAAAAAAAAATGGGTAGGTTAGGTTAGGTTAAAACTGTGACTTCCTACGCACGAGCCGAGCGAGCGAAGCGAGCGGTGCCGCGGCAGCGGCCGGCGAGTGCCAGAAACGACTTGCATTAATAGAAAAAAGAGATTGTTTTTAGCTCTCGTATGCTTTCTAACTAACGATACGTCGGTCTTGCATACTTCGCTCCAGTGAACTTTCGAACTGGCGTACATCGAAATCCTGTACTTTAGAACTAACATACGTCGACATTTCAAACTTCGACATTCGGTAGCGGAGTCATTATCAATATTGTTTTATCTACACTAATATTATAAAGAGGAAATATTTTTTTGTTTGTTTTTATGTTTGTAACGAATAGGCTCTGAAACTAATGAACCGATTTAAAAAAAAAAATCACCAGCATATAGCTACATTGTTACGGGATAACATAGGCTATAATTTATTTTCAAAAAAATTAGGGATCCGCTCTTACGCGGGTGAAACCGCGGGGTGCAGCTAGTTTTCAATAAAACGTTAATACTTTTTTTATTGCATATAACGATAAGCAATTAAACTTCAATTAAAAAGGTTTAACATTTACCAAGAGTTATTCGACGTCTAAATAGACCGGCGGTTCCAAGACCGCTTGCTGTCCATAAGATTGGAGGTTCAAATCCTAGCCACGGAATGTGATTGAAAAGTCATGCATTATAGTTTTTTTTATATAAAATATTTTTCTATATTGTTTTAGTAATATTCATAAAAAATGTACTGTGTATACATTGTGTTACTTACTTACTTTAAAAATAAATAATTAAACGTGACTTTTTGTCGTTTTTATAGATAATGGTACGAGTCCGACTCGCACTTGGCCGGTTTTTATAGATAATGGTACGGAACCCTTCGTGCGCGAGTCCGACTCGCACTTGGCCGGTTTTTTATACATCTAACGTTGCAGTTATAAATTGTGGGTATAAAGAAAACGTAAGTTAGTAAAAGTAAAGGATACCCCCAAATTATAACATAATTATACATCGATTAGACAGAGAACTAAAGATAAAGTGACTCGGACGACAGTAGATCACAATTTCGTCGCACTGCTTATGGGCTCCCTTTTTTTTCTTTTTTTTTTTGGGTGGGAAATTATCAAATAACTTCTCCCGCTCTGGGTGGAGCGGGAGGGAGTGTCAGACTTTTACTGACTAAAACCCACCGTGTTCCTTCAGATGCCTGTGTGCCAGGGCCACGATATCCCTTTCGGACAGGCTCGTAACCCTGGCAGACGTCAGCACCAATTGACGGGGTCCGAAAGGGCCAATGCCTGCTTATGGACTCCCTGGCTACTGCGTCAAACTGCCGGGTATGAGTATGACGAAGGTCGATTATGCGATGGTTCGAATCCATGTCAAAACAATGAACTCTTTTTGAAGTATTCTTAAGATTATTCGTAACGAATTCAATGTTGTAGCAGTGTAACATTATAAAACTTGAGGGGTTAGCAGATACTGACGCTGTGTGTACGTACCCGTAGGATAATTTCCGACCTCCACGCGGGCGAATCCGTGGGAAAAAGCTAGGTATAATTAATGGACTCACAAACCTGGTTCTTGGAACTTCTTTCTTCAGCAGCTAACATCGTTTATATGTTCGAAGTTGGATGGGTACAGGATGCAGTTGCAGGCACATAACTCATTTTAACTTTATTTCTTTGGCAAGGCATTGCATCGGCAAGTCCGTTGGGATGTTGCAGGTGGCCACTTTGCAGCAACTTGGCCGCAAATGTCAACCTCATATATCTTGCCGCTAGCCAATAAGAAATACTGAAATGTTTTTTGTAATTATTCCTATGTTGGTCTATTCAACGAAATCTCCAAACGGCTGGTTGACACTTTCTGTACTGACCCAAAGGCTATAATGTTCCCACTGCTGGGTCCCAGGCCTCCTCTTTTCTTGAGTGGGCCGTAATCTACCACGCGGGCCCAGTGTGGGTTGATGGATGTCACATACGTCTTCGAATTTTTAGTTCTAGGACATGCCGGTTTCCTCACGATGTTTTCCTTCACCATTTTGAGAGCAGTGGTGATGAAATAATTTACACAAAGTAACGCGCCTGTCTGGGTTCGAACCCACGACCTATTACCTATTACTCGTAAGTCGAGGAAGTTACCACTGGGCCCCCACTCTCTTGCAGTGTCTACTCTATAGTTTCTCTTGCATTGCCATCATCATTTCAGCCGAAAGACGTCCACTGCTGGACATAGCCCTCCCCCAAAGGGGGGGGGGGGGTTGCCATAATCGCCATGCTTGGCAGGCGGGTTGGAGATCGCAGTATGGTGTTAAAATGCATAGAGAACTCTGCTGCCCATTCTCTAATAAGCCCCTTAGGCTCAGCGCCCACTATCGGCATCGGCATCGGTGGAGCTCGGGCGCTTTACAGCGGCTTCAGGCGCTTACGTAAAGTTTTCCAGCACTTACGTAAAGCGTCCGAGGTCTACCGATGCCGATGCCGATAGTGGGCGCTGAGCCTTAGTTGCATAGCCATACAACGTGGCAATGCCCGCGGTGTCTTGAGTACGCAGTCGACAGCGATGCGGAGAAATTTTTCGACACCATATTTTAATTTGTCAATAGTTTTAGTTAGTTTAGGATATTTCTATTTTAATAGTTTGTTAGCTAATTACGTAAAAGAAGTTTATCCAGTAGGTATATAGATTTTTATCAATGTCCATTAATTTCATGTAATAAATAAGAAAACATACCAAAGCTGCCGTATTATCTTATCATTCGTCTCACATTTATTCATCTCCGTTTTGGTTCGGTCCTGAATTGACATTTCCGGAGTTCCGATTTCATAAAAGGACTTCCTAAACGAATACGTAGATATATCCAGCTGTATATTGAATAGTCCGTTTGTGTTTTAGTATTTTCCTTTATGATTAGAGTTTGGTTGGTGAATACTATGTTCTGGTACTGCAAAATGTAACTTTTAGCATAGAAATCCTTTCTGTAGGTACAAAGTAGTCTCCGGTTTCGATAAAAATTGGATCGAAATCATGCAGCTTTACGGCTCTGGTTCAAAATTGTATGTAATTGGAGCATCCGCCGACTTCGACGGGCTTTGAAAATTGTACTCCAAAAAATCTTAAAAGGATAGTGATTTCCTTTTCTACGAGATGGTTTGATTAATGTAGGAGTTTTTGGCCAAAATAAATATGACTTGTATCAGCACAACTAAGCGGGCAATGAGTAAACACAATCAAAATAACATATTCCAAAACTTTATTATACAGTTCCAAACCTTCGCAATTTTCCGGCGTTCTCGGCAGAAATAAAAACTATAGGTAATTGTCCAAATATTTTTCTTGAAGTTCTATCAAAATTTGATCAATACTACAGTATAATCGTAGTGGATAATCTGGAAAAATAATGACTCATTCTATCGTGTTTTATTGCGAAGCCATTTTTCTCTGGCAAATGGGCGCCCGTTGGGAGTTCCCTCAATTTATAGAGAAACGTAGATAGTGGAGTTATTAACGAGGCCCGTATTTTATATCATTTAATTATTGTAATTACACGTACGCGAGTGCTTATATTAAATATCGCTGTGTTCGTTAATTTTATGCATAATATTTTTAGTGAAGAAATAGGGTTTTTTGCAATATTATGTTCTGCGTTGTTGTTGCCATTAGGTTTTTAATTAACACGTACACTTTATGTGGGTACGTCATTATTATAAGCAGTAGGTAGATACCTACTGCTAATAACAATTTTGATCAAAATACTGGGTATCTAACACCGATGTGGCAGTCGAATTACAGTCCCCACCTCAATGAAACCGGCGATTGAGGGTTCCCTGCTTGAGATGAAGTGTCACCTCAGATTTACATAGATATAATAGATAAACTTATGCCTTCTTCCCATGGGAGTAGGCAGAATTTACAGAACGCCCGCTGTGATCGTAACATACTTCTTTTGCTTCGTTTACGTTACTACTGACACTACACACCAGGGGCCTAAAATGGACGCTTTGGCAGAATCATAATATGATCTGCGTACAATTTATTTATCCCGCAATTCATCTGTTTGACAGCTGCTATTTGACATTAGACTTCAGTATAGCAATTCATAATTTGTAGACCATTTTACGCAACTCCATACAAAACTGTCAAACCGATGAATTGCGGGATATGAATTGTACGCAGATCATATTATGATTCTGCCAAAGCGTCCATTTTAGGCCCCCTGGCCTTTCTGAAGAACATCATCAATAAGGTCACTATAGTTATATCCTTCTAGGGCGTCCCCTTCCGGCGTTTCCACTCACATCTGCCTTGTAAATATGCTTTTTGTCGTATTTCATTCATCCACTCCACATGATAAAACATACCTGCTCTTTTAAATTGTTATCATCAATCATTTCTCAGCCTATCATTCACAGTTATACCACACATGCTTCACAGGGAACGCATTTCCACAGCATTTATTCTACTTTTACGCTTCTTTTGCCACACCCAACATTCACTTCCATACATAAGCGTAGGCACCAGCACACCATTGTGAACAGCCAGTTGAGCCTCAGGTTTAACAACTGAAAAATCCTGCTTGCTGCCGCCTGCGGCTGAAACATATGTCACTAAATTCTCAGGGCCAAGTACTTAGTCCAAGTAGGTTTCGTAAAAATAATGCAGATTTATTAAGAATGACAAATGTATGACACAGTTGTGGCTGGTAAATTTGGCATTTTGCAATGTGATCGCTGTTTGAAGGCCATATATTTTATGATATATAGCAATTAAAAACATACCATATTGCAACTAATTGGTTTATATAAAACATAATTATTACAATCACGCTATTTATTATTGAATTTATTTAATCCTAAATGTGTGGTAGGTACCTATTAGTTACCTTGTGCGCAAGTTAAAAGTGTCCGCACAGCACTCGCAAAAAACATTCTGATCACCGATAGAGTCAGGTTTTAATAGTTATTTTTGTAATGATTATGTAAAAGAAAATAAAAAAAAAGAAGAAAGTCCGGTTAAGTAGAAGACGTGGTTAACCTGCGAGATGCCAATAAAAAAAAAAACTATTTTAATTTAGTCAAACTAATTATTGTCAATTTAAATAGCAATCTAAAATATGAAGGTCTATTAAATAATTTGATAGTTAATAACGCAAATTAGAATGATCAATATCATTGCTTGCAGAATTCAACCTTAATCATTTCCTGTCAAATACCTAATGGCAAATCATGCAATGTTAAGGAGGCTACTACAGATTTAAGAAAATCCGGATTATTTACATAATAATAAATTAGCATAATTGTTACCTACTGATCCTTTACATTACAATCATATCTAACCGAGACTTAACCTATTTCCCAAGGACATTCTTCAAGAGTTAAATATAATTGTTAGTTCTCCTCCCCATTACTTAATTACGCCATCAGTCTTTGTTTTGATAGGTGACAAGCCCATCACGGTTAAGATTCACTTACAGCATTGCAAACATACTGAGAAGTAACTTTATTATGAAATTCCAAATTCACGAGTACCTCAATCACGTCTAAGAAGCAATAGATAACCGAAGTAACAAGTTCCTTCTAATCAGCTTTTACGTTAAGGCGACCAACATAAAACAGTAGACCGTCACTCACCCACATCTATTGTTGAGCCTGTTCAACCTTACACCTAACCCATGTGCACCGCCCTTATTTACCATCGCCTTTTTTCAGGACAAATAAATACAAAGGTAGTGTAAAAACCCAATAAAAGCTCTAAGTTACACAACAATAAGGCCTTATGTAGGGCGCAGGAGAGAATGATGAGGGGTATCGCCTCAGACCATTTATTTAATTAACTATCTCCCTCAAGAATGTCGGCGGAAAGGTCGCCAGTGACTTCTTTTATCTTGCGCTGGAGTGTCTCAGTAAAGAACCTCATTGAATATTAAAATCAGGAAGTATTGTACATGTTTGAGTTAGAATAAATGTTGGATTTTGTACTTCCGTAATCTTATAAAAGAATAAGTTGAAGAAACAGTTCGCATGCATATTATGATATTAAGAAATACCGGCGTCTATATATGGCTGAAATGAGTCTAACATAACACAATATCACGCCTGTATTCCCCGAGGGGTTAGGCAGAGGCACACAGGACATAGCACACCCACATTTCGTGAGTTATGGTTAAGTCCCTTGTAATGGAGGGAAAGCCTATTATTTATAATTTTACCTACAGAAAAAATTATAGTAGTGAAGTAAGCGTTTGCGTAAAAATTAATAATAAAATCATATATGTTTTTAGAGTTTTGTTTGTATCTTGAAGCCAAGAAATAACTTCTTTCTTTATGAATACGAGTAATCATTGATTCATTCTCCGTGCTGTTATTCAACAAATGCTGATACGATCGTCCCCTTCCATTTTGAAACTTAATACGGTCATTTGGGAACAGAAAAAGTACACTTCACCCTACCCCTTCTGAATTACAGTGTAGCCTACACCGTTCTTAAAACCACAAGCTGTGCCAGTAAATATTAAATACTGAAAACTTGTTTGTCACTGTATTGGCAGATTATACTTTATTCTCATGGGAAATAATGACGAACTTACATACGAACTTTCGGGACAAAATTGAGACTACTTAACCCCTTGACGGGGTGAACTTTCAAAAATCCCTCCTTAGTACTCACTTTCGTTCTAAAAACAACCCTTTCATGCATCTATACTCCATGTATTGTAACATAAAAAAATAACGGTTATGACTCTTTCGTTATTTCGATATAAACGTAGATGTTATAAACTCTGTTATTTAACGATAAATACAAAGCAATGATATCTATTTACCATTTATATTTGAAAAAATACTCTGAAGTGCAGTAATTTCAACAATATTACACAATAACTGTCGTTATTCTGCCGTTATTTTTCTAATGCTATAATTTATGATCTGGGGCTATATAATAAATGCGGTATAGACTGAGTGGTTTAGGCTGTGCGTTGTCTGTCAGTGAATGAATTTAAGAATTATATTATATAGAATAGAATATGTACATTGTACATCATAAAAATGTATATACAATATGTAACAAAAACCCTATTGTTCCTTCTACCTACGTTTTAATGCTTTCACGGGCGGTGAAGGAGACACAATAGAAGTTTTATTGTTATGACGTCATCAGGCGTTCACTGTCCGCGAAAGGGTTAAGAATCGGTGTAAAAACGTAATAAAGCAAGTCATTTATAAAAAACTGCTCAACAAAAATAATTAAATTAATATTTAATTATTAATATTTGTAATGTTTAACTGATTTCTCACCTCTGCAATTTTTTGATTTTGACTTCTTGACTAGCCAATGCTTAATTTTTTTAATTATATTTCCATTAATGTTGTGCTTGTAGGTAAATGTATACGTCCCTAAAAGGAACAACGGGGTTTTTGTTACATACTGTATAATATATAAATATTTTATTATCAAGATTCAAAGGACGTTACGCTGCTACAGTATAAGCGTTGCGAGAGAATATTTATATATTTGAATTGAGATGATTCAGTGATTCAGTTTTTGTTATGAATAAAGTTGTCAAAAACATGCTGGTTTCATTTTATTTAGAGAGATATGAACGAAATTCTATCATTGACGAAGCAGCGGTACCTACTACACCTATGCGGTCCCAGTCGTTATGGGGATACATGCGTGACGTGTTTCAATTTCTATGAGGGCAACGCTTTTTATTCCAACGACACATATTTTATTAAGTCAAACACACAAACTCATGTATTTTGATACAAAAATTAAAACAGCATACATGTTTTGATAAGGTTACGTTTAAATCGAGGATAGCACGCAATCCTTCTTTTTCATACAATTTGTTATTTCTAAAAACGTGAGCGCTGTAAATAAACGTTAATTTATGCGTGCTGACATGCTTAAAACTTAGTAATACACCCTTCATAACTTTATTATTATCTGTTTAGTTATACTTACTTAATTTAGTTACTAATTTTACTAATGCGTGTAAAGAAACGGCAGTAAACTGTGTGATATTTTGTGGTTTGTTTGCAAATTAAAATGGTTATGTTATGTAGCGTGTCTGTGTAGTTCGTCCATGTTTGTTAGTTTTGTAGAGACCTTTATGTTACATAGTGCACTGTTGTTGTGTAACTGAATGACACAATGGAAGTTGTAATAAATGAAATCACTGCGGTTTAACAATTGTCTTGATTTATTTTAGTTAGAAACAATTTTACACGATTACAATGATTTTGACAGAGAGAACGGATACGGAACACATGGTGTGGAGTTGCCACACAAAATAGTTAAATTGCCATAGTACAAATTTATGTTTTATACATAATCTGCCGGGGGCAGTTTGGTGAAACAGAACTACTCAACGTTAACAAATCTTGCTACAACAGACAATAATGATGAATGAATACAAGCAAACAGTAATAATAATAATATACATTTTTAATTGAGTATGTTTAAGTAGATAATATTATTCAGTTGGAACTACAATCTTTGATACAGCTCTCAAGTGAAGCTTGCCATTAGAAGTTTGCACCTCAACAACCCTCACATTGCCATCCTTGCCCTGGATTACTCTTGTGATTCTGCCCATGGGCCACTGAGGAGGAGGAGTGTTAGTACTTATTAATAAAATAATTGTACCTATTTTAAGATTAGCAAATGTTTTCCTCCACTTCGTTCTTTGACTGAGTGTTGACAAATAATCTTTGGACCAGATTTTCCAGAAATGTTGCCTTACTTGTTCGCAACTCCTCCAAAAGCGGAGACGATTAAGAGGCACATCTGTTATGTCTGGCTGTGGAACAGCTGTTAAAGAAGAACCAATTATAAAATGACCCGGAGTCAAACAAGAAAAGTCGTCTAAATCCTGAGAAGTAACTGTAAACAAAGGTCGAGAATTTAATATACCTTCTATCTCTATCATGACAGTATTAAACTGCTCATAAGTAAAAACTCAACATCCTGAGATCCTTTTTTGGTGGTATTTTGCGGATTTAACAGCCGCTTCCCAAAGACCACCATGGTTAGGACTGTATGCAGGAATAAAATGAAATTTTATTTCCCTCTGAAGGGCATAGCTATGAATTGCATCTTGAAAATCTTTACTAATATGTAACTTAAATAAATCTGTAAGCTGGTTTTGATTTGCACCTTTGAAAGTGGTGGCATTGTCACAGTAAATGTCTGACGGAAGTCCTCTACGAGCAACAAATCGCTTGAAAGCCGCTAGAAAAGTATCAGTGGACATATCTGACACAACCTCTAAATGTATTGCCTTGGAGGAGAAGCAAACAAACAACGCAACATAGCCCTTGCTTACAATGCTATTTCGTTTCGAAGACTGCTTAATGGCAAAAGGACCACATTAGTCTATGCCCACCTTTTGAAACACTCGTGCGCAATTTACTCTATCATTAGGAAGCGAACCCATGAGTTGTTTGGAGGCTTCTGCCCTGTGCCTACAGCACATAACACATTTATGAATTAGATTTTTAACCTCTCTTACAGCATTTAATATGTAATATTTTTGAGATAAATGACTTAAAACTAGTTTTATACCGCCATGTAACAAGGTTAAATGCTCTTGTTGTATAATTAGCCTTGTCACATGACAGTGTTTAGGTAATATGATAGGATACTTCTTTGAATAATTAACTTTAGCGTTATGTAATCTACCACCCACACGACAAACACCCTTGTCATCAACAAATGGATGAAGAGATTTTAAAGAAGTTGTGATATCTCTCTTCTCTGCAATACATTTTAACTCTTTAGAGAAATAGACCTGAATTTATTTTAATTTTCTTACAACTATGAATAAATCTTAAGATATAAACCACAACGCGAACCATTTTACATATGTTTGAATATTTTCCAAATAAGGGATACATAGCCTCATTACTTGAAACAGTTAAACAAGTAGTTTGCTTACAAACATCATGTAGCAACAGTGAACTGCCAATATTAGCTAAATAAAAATTATAGTTTGAAGGTTTAATCTTTAAATAATCTGGTCCATACTTCCATAGTAAATTATGTTGAATATCTATTGGATCAGCTTCTGGATAAAATATCTGCTGGATTTAACAAACCAGGTGTAAAATGCCATGAGAATTCATCAGTGAGTGTTTTTATTTCGCGGATTCGATTTCCTATACATATAAGCAGGGACCTTTATAGGCGACAATTGTAACCAGCCAAGTACAATTTTAGAATCACAAAATAGGTGTACATTTTGTATGTTTAAAACTAAAGATACATGAGAAATAAGTTTGGCTAGCAGCAGTGAACCATTAAGTTCTAATTTAGGAATAGTTAATTTTGAATTAATACCATTTAACCTAGACCTGGAACAAAGCAAGTGAATATAATGATTATCACCCTTCACAACCTTTACATAAATGCAGCCATAACCAGTAGAAGAAGCATCGCAATAACCAACCAGCTGGACTTCATCTGCACCATCAGTTTGTACATATCGTGGTACAATAATTTCTGGCATAGTGATGATATTTGCATAAAATTGATTCCATGCCTTTTCTAAATCAAATGGCAGGGGAGAGTCCCAGTCTAAATTGCGCTGCCACAGTTCCCGTAGGAAAAGCTTAGCACGCATAGTCAGTGGCCCTACTAAACCTAGTGGATCATATAGCCTACTTACTGAATTTAATATGCTTCTTTTGCTGTGTATTTTAGTAGGAGTGATCCACCCCAGTGTTCCCGTCCCACACTTGGGCCGGGGATCTTGGGATCTGTTATTACTTCCGCAATCCCCGGCTAGTGCCGGCCCGCCTCTGCGGGCCACTTCAAGTTTGGGGGGGGGGGGGTGAGGTGTTAGACCCCCCCCGCGACGTCTGAAAGGGGCGCGCGTGGAACACTACGCGCCGCCACCTCGGGTCCAGTGTGATAGGGGGCGGCGGACGTCCCCGAGTCCGCCGTCCCTGGACCCATTTAGGGGGGCCGGAAGAGGGCATTATCTGCCCTCTGCCGACGCCCGGTGCACCTGCTGCGGGCTGGGTGAGCGGACGAGATCTCCCGCTCCCTTTCCGCAGCCTCCTTCTGCGACACGACTGTTTCGCAGAAGGACACCACCACGTCCCAGGACTCCTCGCTGTCGGCCATCGACTCGACCACGGCCGGCAGCGACAGGTCACTGCCTACTCCTGAGAGTAATACCTAACTTGTCCTGTGGGACATTCAGGAGTACCTCTGGATTATTAGAAACCCATTTATGTAAGTTTAAGCTAGCATGCCCCATCAAAGCTATAAGTTATTTCTTAAGTTGGTGAACACCTTCTAATGTTTCATGACCGGCTTTAATATCATCGATATATGAATTATTAATGACTGCAGCACTGGCCATTGGATATTGATTTTTGTATTTTCTTGCTAATTCAATAAGACATCTTGTAGCTAAGAAGGCAGACCCGGTTAAGCCATAAGTCACAGTTTGCAATTGTAGTACATTCATGACCCCATTCTCACGCCAAAGAATATTTTGTAGGCACCGGTGATCGGGAGCCACTTCTATTCTTCGGTACATATGACTCATGTCACATTGAAGCGTGTAGTTGCATAAACGAAACATAAGGAGTATGCGTGTGTACATGTAATCATTGAGGCAGAGACTATTTTTGTTTTTTGCACTACCATCAAATACAACCCTAATTTTGTTGCCATGTTTTAATGGCCTGATCACTCCATGGTGTGGCTTAAAAAATCGGGGTTCATCTATTGGATCACAGTTCTTTATATCAAGTATTCAATGTATTCATGTATAAATTATAATATTCTGGGTCCTTTAAAAATCGCTTTTCTAAATTGTATAATCTTTGCACAGAAATTGCATATGAGTTGGAAGGGTCAATGGCCTGCAATTCAACTTTGAGCGGATAATTGACTTGAAATTTTTTGTTATTTAAAGTAACTGACTCTGTAAATACCTTTTCACTATACTCGTTCTCAGGAAGTGACTCATGGTAGAACTCTGGTACCTTCTCTGCCTCCCAGATCTGTCGGACACAGATATCCGGATTGGGACAAACTGTTGTATGCATAGCGATGGTTGTGTTAGATTCTATTGGGCTGATAGATGAGATGATATATCCCATTTGAGTATTTAATAATATAGGATAGCTGGGCCACCTTCTATCTTGCCATCCAACATTATCTTGAAAAATATATCACTGCCAAGCAGTAATGATATGTCACCTGGAATGTAAAATTCCTTGTCAGCCAAAGCAACATGCATTGGTATTAGAAAATTACTTAAATCCACTGGTTTTTGTGGTTGTTTGGAAGTTATTTTATTTATTATTGAGCATGACATTCATTTGAAATGAATTTACTAATGACTCAAAATGTAACTGTATACCCTTAGCACTATTATTGTGACAAGTATCACCCAAAGTGGCTATACTCTTTTGTAAATTGAACTGTGGCAGCCCTAGCCGATTGGCTAAAGCCGTGGTGCAAAATTAAGTCTGACTTCAACAGTCTAATAAAGTTCTGACCACAACCCTTTTGTTATTGACTCCGGTAACTAGAACCTTGGCAGTTAGAAGTAAAACACTATCAAAAATAGGCTGAGCAATATATAAAGTTACCTGTTGTGTATTTTTGCTTTCACCTTGCTTTGCTTCAGGTTCAGGCCTTTCACCATGACGATGTATTAATGCATTGTGAGTGCTGGAATGACAAATAGAACATTTGAACTTCTCAAACTCCTGCAAATATTTCTTTAAAAAACAAAGTCTTTGGACATTTGTAATTCTTGTATCATAATGTACAACAGCTTTAAACATTTCGATAAATGGTTTATAGGCAGATATATCCTTGCCATCGAAGTAAGGTATGTCCAACGCTGGTAACTTTGCCATTGTGACAGCACTGTTCTTTGGGGGATCCTCTTGTTGGTCCTTTGACTTTAAGAGACGCTGTATCGACGCCAGCAGCTTTAAGTACCGCTCTTCGCAGTCGTCGTCGTCCTCATCATTGTCTGTATCGGATTGAGAATCCTCCAATACGCTCAAACTGATTATAATTTCACTGTAGCGCGTGTAATTTTCTATTAAGTTTTGTTTCCTAACCTGTAAATCTTCCACAGTGAGTTCACTGCTATCAGTGGCTAAATATTTTTCTAGCCTTGAAATGAAATTTATTTATTTGCGAGAATATAGGTCCGTACATAATAAAGTGGTATAATAATTGTAGTCTCACTATATTCGACTTATCAGCCGTGCAAATATTTTTAGTACATGCATAATAATATCATGAAATTATATCAATGTCATTAGTCATTACATTAGTCATACACATCATTTATCATAATAAAATATACATCTTGCATCGTTAATATTAACATAATAATTATATTAAGTTAGTTTATTAGATTATATCTCACAGATTATACAATTCATCAATTTAATGATTTGATCTATAAATAATGTCAATATATAATAATTTAAATATGGGTTGTGCAATCGGTAGTATATGCGTTTGTGCAGATTATACACAAAATACCAATAAATTAGGTTCCTGAAAATATACAGCGTGCCGCTTTAATGGCGACATCAATTGAATACACCTACACGGTTTCGCGTTTTCTTTTTATGAAGATATATTTAATTTCATTTATCGTTATTATTTATTAATTTATAAACAATTTTCTAAAATAGCATTTTGGAGCAACCTGTACTTAAAGAACTATAGCGCAGAGATCATCTGGCGGGGTTACGGATCATAACACCGAATCAATGAAATTAAAACGAATAACGGTGAACTCCAGTTCACCGTTATTCGTTTCGGAAAGAGAGAGCTTTATTATTTAGTTTTATGAAAATTTTAATTTTTCAATGTACGAATTATTTTATCTTATTATATTTTTTATGATTACTGGCCACTAGCCCTACCCGTGTGTTAAATTAATGTCGCCATTGTAGCGGCACATTGTATATCCTAAACAACAAAAATAGTAAAGTATAAAATAGCAATATATAAAGCAGTTTATAACGTTTATTTTATTTAGACATTTATAAATCTAGAGTTCTGAATAAATTGAATGTGACATTGAGAAATTCACATTAAAATTCTTGGAAACTTCTGATCCATCACAGGTGGCGAAATCAAACATATTAACCGTTTAACAGTAATTCGGTGAAGCAAATAAATCGTCACTCGTAATTCAACTAATTACTGGAGCGTAGAATTCCAATTATCTCGGCGCCTCTCTGCTGGGGTGTTTAAGACGTGGCGCCGGCTCAGAGGAACGCGACTGCCACCAAATATTGATTTACACTCCTCGATACAGAAATGGAATAAATTGGAATATTAATTTCGCATAACAATGGCACAAAACAAATTAAAGTGTGCCAGATGTCTTGCACAGATCCACCCTGTTCCCTTATTTATGTAGTTGATTTATTTTAATTATTTTCGTTTTATTTGTGGGTTTCAGTGAGGTTCGCTAAGACACTATAATTAATTACTGACACGTAATTAAATGTGTATGCAAAATTCAGAATTTTTTTAAAATTTATTTTGCAATAAGCTTAATAATAATTCTCGAAGAGGTTTAACAGAAAACCGCAAAAGCGCCCGCTGTAGTATTGATGGATATTATAATATCAACTGAGTACCGTTAGGCCGCCAAGTCTCTGGAAAGCAAGGGCAAGGTATATCACCTTTTACGAAGATGATATAACCTAACAGCAGCTCGTGGCTAAGTAATAACAGCTGCATGGGTAGATCGATCAGGTTAAACTACTACATCCGTGGATGGTGACCATCTTTACATACCAAGACTCCTCCGTGCCTCGGAAAGCACGTGAAGCCCTCCCGGCTATCATTCGTAGATCTTTGACTGTCGTTACCGGTCAGAAACCCGAAAGTCTGACAACCAGTCTTTCTAAGGGGTATCGTATTTCCCCTAACTGGGTTGTGGACGTCAGATGGGCCGTCACTCAATGTAAAATACAGGGGGTCTACTCCGAAGCGTTAAACTTAAGTATCGGCCGAATATTCGGCCGTTTTCTAACTTCCATAGTTTCCTTTTTTGACTTTGAATCCATATCCAACTTAAAGTCACATTTTTGACTTTGGCTTATCTCTTTGACTGTCGTTTTTTTTTCCTTTCGCCGTAGTGAGCCAAAGTAAGCCGTAGTCAAGCAACGGCCGAACATTCGGCCGATACTTCAGTTTAACTCTTCGGAGTAGATCCCCTGGTATTCAATTTCATCTGGTTAGACTGGATGCGACCTGAACATAGTTGAGAAAAGGCCTGGCAGATAATGATATAAGATAACAGTTACGGTACCTACTCATGTTTGTTCAAAACGTGTGTTCAGTAGCTAGGTATCTGATTTAGATATATAAAAACAACGTTAATGGGTGAAGGCAACAAAATAAATCTACATAAAATATGCGTAGAGTTCAGTATCAACAAAAGGCAATTCACCAGCAATACACATCAGCATCGGATTGCGGTATCAAATTGTATGTTAAACATGGCTGTAATCTAAATCTGTTTGACCAAATTAATTCTGCGTCAAAACTCGTGGAACGAAATTTCCGCGATAAGCTTTGGTAAACTGAACCGCGAATGTTAATTAGTACGGTAAAAATGCGAGGTAATCGGCAAGTGGTGGCAGACACGAGAAATAATTACATTATCTCACAGTGGACGTGTTATAAGTCGGAATGTGTTTGCACATGCGAAGCGAGGCTGTGATCACAGAATAGATAGGTACAGAAGGCTGGCTCCTTAAAACGAGAGAAAACGCACGCACACATAGACACGCGTCTACGTACAGCGAGTGCAAGTTGAGCCCTCGCGACCCGTAATCGATTGAGGTCGCCTTTTTTATTTTTGGGTGGGATATCAAATAATATATCCCGCTCTGGGCGGAGCGGGAGGGGCGCATATCAGACTTTTACAGAAAAAAACACCCGTGTTCCTTCAGTTGCCTGTGTGCCAGGCTGCGATATCCCTCGGCGCCCAGGGCGTATCCTGCGGTGCGAAATTTGCCATTCCACCTCCTCCTTCGCGAGCATTACTGCTTCGCAGGAGGTGACGGCCTCCCATGCACAGTCGCTCCAAACCATGGCCTGGACCAGGGCCGGACACGAGAGAGTGCCGCCGCCAATCGCCTCCGCGAGGACATGGGTGCTCCGCCCAAGCCGGGACCTCCACCGTGTCTTCCGGGCGATCCACACAGTGGTAACACCCGGACATTTCTTTCCACCTTATCCTGAACAGGAAGCTCCCGAAGATTGAGATCGCCTTACGACGCATCTATGTTTGTGTGCGTGCACTTGTTTTCGTCCGTTGTATGGAATCGGTCTTCTGTACCTAACTATTCTGTGGCGAAGCTGCGAGGTTTGCGTGCCAAGCGGCCGCCATCACCCGCACTATTGTTATGAATATCTTGCCTTCACACTACTAAAGTGTTGGTTCACCCATTTACATATTTATGGCAGATATTGAAAAATGTTCTCGTTTAATAACATTGCGCGTGTGCTCCATAATGTCTATTAAGGAGCCAGGCTTAGATACTAGAGAAGCAACGAATAGTGGTTTGGCCGAATAACGAATATTCGGCAGCGCTTTCAGCCGAATACCGAATATTGGGCGGCGCTCTCAGCCGAACACAGGATATTCGGCGGGAGATCCAGTGCATTTTACGCGAACAGGTTACGACAAGTCTCGGTGTAGTGCGTGCGGGGGTGACGGGGCGGGAATATTTAGCTCATTAGCTGGCAAGACATGTACAACGACGTGCTGTGTTTTATGTTATCGCAGATAAAAATTAAGTCATTCGTTTAGTATGGCTTAAGTTACGAATAAAAATTCTCTTTGGAAATATTTTCAAATTTCCAATGAAGAGTCAAGATCTCGCGTGGTGGAGAAGGAAGAAAAGCAAGTAAATAAATGAATACCTACTTACGACCTTTCCAATATTTTATTTATCTTTTACTAACATTTTATGATTTTATTTTTAATTATATGATCTTTTTATTCACCATAATCTGCCTTTGATTAATTTTAAATATTAAAAACACTACCATCTTCAATATCAAGGCTAATAAATAAATGATTATTTGATGAATAAATTTGTTTTTATTAAATTGCGTTTTTATTTCCTTTTATTAGATATTCGGTATTCGGCTGAATAGTAGAGAGTAATCGACCAATAACGAATACTGAAAAAAATGGCCGAATACCGAAAAGTTGGCAAATATTCGTTGCATCTCTATTATATAGATACTAAATTAACTTTGTGTCTGTGTGTATTTATTTATTGTGTCGTCCCACTGCAGGGCAAAGCTACTCTTCTCCTTTCCACTCCAACCACAACGTGGAAGATTTGGCTCATGACTGTAATTTATTTGTAAATTCAGATAACTATCTATATTATTACAAATGCTTTTTTAGGATAATCTTTGTCGAAAACTTCTGCCTAGTACCTACTTAAGAAAATCTTTCCAAAGCAACTAGACAAAATTCCGTTATTACGTTTTTAGGCTACAATATAGCGAGCGAGAATAACTAATAGCTAAAAGTCTAAACATTAGTAGAACAAAAAAGTTTCAGTACAGCCTGTAACTTAGGATATAAATCTCGGCGGTAGCAAATCCGACATACTAATGGATTGTTCGCCAGCTAAGTGTGGTCTGTGCCAGTTGGACTGGTGCCTATATACACTGCTGCACGCGGCCAGCCTCCAGCCAAGATAATCTACTAAACTGAACACCACCCATTCTTAGAGCCATCGTAACTAACGTCGCTCACATTGAATTATCTATCCTGTACACCCGCCAACTCAGTTTGTTATACAATTTGCCAAATTGTGAACTCCCCCTACTCGAATCAATTTACATTTATGACCAAAAAACTTAACCACGCGCTTTTTGAGATAGAATATCGTGCTATCCAAACGTTCTTAGAGGAATGAACATTTCTTTTCACAGCATTTACACTTTCCCAATATTATTTCGTCACAATAGCTGTAACTTAAAGCGTATATTTGTGTAATATTCATGTATAAAATTCTATGAAAATAATATAAAAAAAATGATGTTCGACGCCGCTGCCGATGCCGCTCTTGCATCCGACATTCGCATTTTACTTGCAAATTGCTTATATCCATGGATATCGGGATGCCAACCGTCCACCTCACGCTACAACATAAAATATAACCACATACAGATATTTAGACCCCGTGTTACTAGTTATAAAGCGCGTAACTCGCTGTCAAATTCGTTTGGGCAGATTGGGTTTTCACCGTCTAGGCGTGTGATTTTAGGGATAAATCAACAAGTACATTTTCACATAAATCTTCACGTTAAATCTGTTATCGCGGGGAAATGTCCGGATTTTTATTTATTCTATTAGAGGAGGTTTAAGTTTGAATTTCCTCGCTGTCAGACAGGGGCGGAGCCGCACCGCGTCGCGCCGCGCCGCGCGTACAATCGACAATTTCTTATTCAGTTATTTCTTGAGAAGTGTTTGGGATTTCCTTTTGGGAGGAAGTTTTAAACCGGCAGTAAATTATTCCATCGACAGGTGAGGCCGTAAAGGCAAGATTTACGCCTACGGGTACAGCGGGCGAGCCTCCCCTTTGATCAGATGTATATTACCTAGTGAATAACGTTTCCTGTAAGTATCCATCGGGGATTGACCTACCACTGGAAACTTGAGATCAGCGATAAATTGGAAAACTTCATACTTTGCCTATCTGTGACGTGGGTTCTGGGATACCTACTGTAGAATGGTAGTCGTAAAGCATTACAAAGTTTGACCATTCTGTTGTTTTCGAAGCTAATGGATTACTTTCGGACACTCGGCAGGCTTCATAAATTTTTCGCGAACATCCCCAACAGAAAAATGTTTCAGGAATAATAAAATACGGGCGGCATTATCGAGTGTCGTGACGTCAGAAATATAGCATATCCACTCACTCAGACGGCCGTATGCTTTTATTTCGAGCAATGAAATTCGTTTAAAACTTGGAGAGGGTTCAAACTGTTCAGCGGAGGAGGTGCTGCCAGCGCAGTCTTAATCATTGTTAGCATTATTGCAGGCTCAAGAATTGTTTTATTTTAATACACATCTCTTTGAATTTCTGCCTTAACTCTTTCATTTCATTTTATATTAAAATTTCCTTATTTCACTAACGTGAGCTTGGCTCCCGACTGAACGTTTAAAGCCAAAAATATTTAGGACCAAAAAGCTAAAGAAGAGCGTTGGCTCTATATTAACGAGATCAAGTGATCCGATAACTACGTCGGTGCAGCTTTGAGGTGCAGGCAATTTTCCTGGAGGTAGAAAATTGGGACGTAGTGTGTACTAAGGTTGCTTTGAAAGGCAAAACTGAAGTTCGTTAAAACGTTAAGGAACCGTCGAATTTTGTGAAAGGTCGCATCGTTAATGTGGTAAAGTAAACTGGGGCGTGTCGGGCACGGGTCAGCTTCAGAATCAAAGCTTCGCAACTTGCCCACTCGATTACCATAAACAAACGAGAAAGACGCTCCTATGTTTTAATGACACCGTTTTAAAGCTTACGGCTTGGCTTCGTTGTCGAATCCGACGCAGTAAATTAGCGGAGCCGGAAATTATTAACAAGCGAACGTTTTGTGAATTTTTACGGCGGCTCTCATGTTTCGTGCTGTGCTGATATTAAAATTTGTTTGACGGTCCAGCTGCCGTAGATAATGAACTCTGTTTTTGGTGCATATTTGTCCTTTGTAGGTTTACTGATAACTTAGTTCCTAATTAGGTGCGCTGCTACGGCGTTATTTAGGTCGGTAGGCTGTCTACGTGGCAAATCTTAACAATATTATTATACCTAGTTTAGTAACTATAGAAGAAAATATTATTAGTCTATCGGATTTTTCTGGTAGACCATTGATACATTTGGCGTGTTTCATGCTTTCAACCTGGATAAGACTTATCCTTAATAAAATCGAACAATACATCACATTTGTGTTGAACTTAAAGCAGAGGTGAGTGGAAACGCCGGGAAGGGACGCCCTAGGAGGACATATACCGCCTTATTACAAAACAAGATTTATATGTTGACATGGCTTAAACCATGCAGCCAGTTTTTGTAATAAGAACGTAACAGTGATTGAAATACCGTTCTTTATACAAAACTAAAAACTTAGTTCGGTACTAAGATGTCAGTTTTTAGTTTAGGAACTTTACCATAGTCGGAATAAAGTTCGAAATTCCATAATGGCTCCATGTTTTAAACCTGGGTCTGAAGATAAACCTTGTTTTGTAATAGTGACCAAATTGGTAATGTTCTTCAGAAAGGTCAGGTGCGTAGTACTCGCAATCGGCGTGCGTGTATGACCAGATGTATGCACGTAGTCGAAGCGAAAGGAGTATGTAAGGAGCGTAGCAGGTGGCGTTCTATAGTTTCTGCCTACCCCCATGGGAAGAAGGCGTGAGTGTGTGTATGTATGTATGTGTTACTTATTAAATTATTCAAGAATAGATAGGTAAGTACCTATAAACAATAACAAATGTTTTGTCCCATCAATCTATCGCATACACCCTTTCAATAAAAATACAAGAGCAATGACAATACATAAATCGTTTACGTCACTTTGTTTCAACATTGCCTTTTTTACAGCAGTTGCGTGCGAGCTATACAAGTTGCGGATGTAACATATCATGACGTACGAACAAACATATCATTATGAGCATAAGTATCGTAAGGTGATACGAGGTGATATACTGCTCACTCGTACGGACGTGCGTACGATCGTTTACACGCGTACATGCTAATACGTGTCCCAACACACTGGCGTTAATACAGCTTACATGGCAGGACATGTTACGGGAATTGAAGTTTTTAATGAAGTTATTAACAATATTATGGATTGGTGAGGATTAGGTGTGGTGATGTTGTTCAACTTTAATATGTCATAGTTATAAAGTGCTTTTTTTTTCTTTTTTTTTTTTTTTCTTTTTGGCTTCGCACGGTTTGTGCATTTAGCCAGTGTCATGTAAAATTAAGTAACAAGTACAAATTATGAAATAAACTCCATTCAATGCGTGATAAAGATGATAGATGATATCCCGCCCCGCTCCCCTTGAGTTTAAGTAAAGACGTGGTACTTTACTGAAACCTCGCGTGGACTTCTTGAGAGAACTTAAACTGATGTTGCACTGTTTTGTTTCATTTGCCTACACTAATGCACGTTCACGAACACTTAATGGTTAATAATCCACCACTATTAAACATTAATATTCGGCTGAACACAAATTTTAGAAAATAAAACAAAACTGCTAACATGACGCTTCACTTTCCCGCCAAGAAGTCCTATAAAGTGCTTATAATTCTCAGTTACACATAACGGGCGGGTAACTTAAAAGTTTCCAGATTATTAAATTATACTCGTAGGTATGCTAATGTCATCCTCACTACCGGAAATATCCGAATTTAACGAAGAGTTTCAAACTGTCTCTTCAAAATCAACAAAGAAAGGGTCACCCCTATACCGAGTTATGCTACGAATAAAGAGAAGCTACAAGCTGGCACAATGTCAATATAACCTAAGCCTAATTATTCCAAATCAAACAAACATCGATAAACATTCAGTAACGCTTCAGCCTCTCGGAGAATCAGCTGTAGCAAAGCGATCCGGCAGCCCGCAGCCCTGATTTACATAAGCAGATAAGGGAGTTGGCGCTAATCCACTATTGTTTCAATTGCAAGACCATTCATTAGGAACGGGCCGGGACCGCCTCGTTATGCTAATGTCCTGCCAATTGTACCTACTCGTGACGCCATCCCGCTATTCCACCAACCCGCCGTGCCGCGTCAACGCGTCATATCGCACACGAGTACGCTTCAACTCTCTCATCTTAAATTCTATATGAGAAAGGAACGCTAGGCAATTTCAGGACCTCACTCAAACGTCAGTTTGACTAAAACGTCTAAAACAGAAGTAGGTAAGATAGGTAAAACATTAACATGGAACGGTGGAGACCTAACATTCAGACGTAGACGTAAAACGATTTGATCATGCTTGCAAGCACAAACTATCCAGTTTTACGTTTAAGGCTCCGTGCACGCCCAAAAACCCTTTTTCGTCAATTTCTTATCTAATTGTGAGAAAACTTGAAATAATTGAAACATTAAGTCTGTGTAACTATATGAGTACAGTTTTCGTGGTGCTAAACCATTCGTGTCATTCTCAGCACCTGTTAATAGTTTCATCATTTTTGTGCACTCGAAAATATAGTATATTGCGCCTTTGATTTACTTAATGCAGATATTGCATAATCATAAAATAAAATTTTAATTTTATCTCAAGGATAGCTGTAGCCCAGTATGTGATTTTTAAATTTCTTGATATGGTTAGCTAAATAATAGGAAAAGAAAATGACTGGGTTTTTAGGTTTTTTGAACTTTATTTTTCTGCTATATTTTGTATCGGAGTTGAAAAAAATGCTGCCCTCACATGCAAGTAGACCATATAATAATGTTGATTATATTTTTTAATTTTCAAAATCAAAAGAAGTATCTTGTCAAAAAATGATCAAACGTCAGTCTCGCGTCATTTTTCGGAAAACTTGTTGCGAATATTAGTGATTTTCCATGAATACTTGAATCTTTTTGAAAAATCCCTTTCCGCCACATGCAAAACAAAGAACTCGACATTAAAAATCACAAATATTTTTGTTTAAATTCTTTTTCCCTTTCTCACAACCAATGAACACAATTGATCAAAATCAACCGATTTAGCGCACGGCTCCTTAAAACAATATATTAGGGCGGCGTCAACAAAATTCTCCTCATTTAATTTATTTACTAGGTGACATGGGAAGACAATGGATTTACTCCATTAACCCACTCAGCGGGTTAAATTTATAGGTACAAATTTTCAAGTTGGTCGGTTGAAACATGCATTCGTTTCAATTGTATCAGCTTTGCCAACAAAAGCGTCATCTCTTTATGTAAATGGTATGAGTCCGTATGATATGTGGGTCGTCTGATAAATGGGTGAAATGTTTGGGTTTTAAAAAAAGTTGGGTATGTACGATGCACGTTCAAGGCTTGTGGGTTTTTTATGATGTTGCGTGAGGAAATGTTGAAAATTTAATCGTGTAGGAAGGCGGCACGACCGCATTATTGCTGCCGTCATATTGAGCTGACGCGGACCGATTGGGTCAGCCTTCCGCTCGCTCGCACACCGAAAGGACCGCACTATTACATAGTATTGTTTACGTTTTCTATTACACAATGCGAATAAGCGAACCGCCTGTATTCCAATATTTTCTGGCATGCTCGGCGGAAATAGTGCGAGGTAAAACTGTTTAGATTTCTTATTTGGAGAGATACGCATCTTAACGAAATGTTTTTAACCGACTTCCAAAAAGGAGGAGGTTATTATGTTCTTGTGTATGTTTTTTTATGTATATTCACCGATTTCACCGATTTTGAAAACTTAAACTTACTTAAAGGGTATGCTTTCAAAGTGGTCAGAATGTGATCCAATCCCATGGACATCGATGGATATCCTCAAATTTTATAGGCACACCGATTTTGTTAGCAATTTGTGTATTTTTTATAGTAACTCTTGCATTTGCACTCGGAAAGCCCATTTGGTGAAGTGAAACTGATGATGAAGACCACAGATGGCCAACGGAACTACTTAATAAATATTTCACGGGTTGCGATTCGATTAGGCACTTTAATATGGTTGTTTAAGAAATTTAAGCTCGCCATAATGCATAATATGGTGAAGTCATCATCAGCTCTAGTTCTCTTGGTTCTTACCAGGAGAACTCTTCAACAATTAACGCCCTGGCATCGGGAAAAGCAATATTTTGTAAAAGGTTGGAAGCACTTGACATTAAGCTATTATAACTTAGATACCTCGGGAAAATACCCTTCCATAAAAAAAAAAATTTTCAAAATCCGTCCACAATTGACGGAATAATCGGTGAACACACATTAAAAAATAAATACCGGCCAAGTGCGAGTCCGACTCGCGCACGAAGGGTTCCGTACCATTATCTGTAAAAATGGCAAAAAAATCACGTTTGTTGTATGGGAGCCCCCCTTAAATATTTGTTTTATTTTAATTTAATTATTTATTTTTAAAGTGAATATATAAATAAATATTCTGTGAATATTTCAAGCGTCTACCTGTTGCCGTTATCGATATCGAGCAAAACGAGCAAAAAAAACACGTTTGTTGTATGGGAGCCCCCTTAAATATTTATGTTATTCTGGTTTTTAGTATTTGTTGCTATAGCGGCAACAGAAATACGTCATCTGTGAAAATTTCACACTGTCTAACTATCACGGTTCATGAGATACAGCCTGGTGACAGACGGACAGACAGACAGATAGACAGACAGACAGACAGACGGCGGAGCCTTAGTAATAGGGTTCCCGTTTTACCCTTTGGGTACGGAACCCTAAAAAACAACAGCCGAACAGCCTCCTCCTTTTTGGAAGTCGGTTAAAAAATAGTTACCGCACGGACCATAGACCATAGATCAATCAATTAAATATAGATTTCAGGCCTTCGTAAAAGCTATCTAGGTGAACTTCACTGACACAGTTACCCCTTTCGTTCTATTATTGCCCTAACTCAATAAAGACAATTCCACTGTCCAATGAGGTCCACAGTTAAAAATCCAATTGTATGCGGGGTAGGGCCGCCAGCTGTGACCACATTATATCGCGGCGGTGCGGCTTCGCTCGGGCGTACCGGGTCAACTGGCCTGTTTGATGAAATGCCCGGCTCCGTACACCTCATTTTCAATACTGACAGATGTACTGACATTACTTTAGTTGGAATTTATTATATTGGGTTTCGGTGTTGGTTGTTTGGAATTAGGATTAAGGAAATAGGTATGTTGAAGATAGTGATGTTGTTTCTAAACAGAAGCACTGATATTATTACATACCCTACTAATAAGTGGTTAGTTATTTACTTACGAACGCTATCCGTCATAATAATCCTTATTATTTCCGTCATAATCTTTATTATTAATACCGTAGGGTATTAATAATAAAGATTATTATAATAATCAATATTTTCATCACAAGTGGGAATTTAATAGTATTTTTTTATAAAATACACTGTTTTTGGACTTGGACTTTTCACAGAACTCATCGTGATAATAATAAATAGGTTACAAATACTAGTCATGTCAAATTAGACCAAAAAATAGGAATAAAGGTACAATAATTCGCACCCAGCTCAAAATTGGTAGGATTATTTAAAACACTATTATAAATGAAATCTAAAAAGTCCTCATCGATCCGATACCTGGAAAAAAAATACTGGGCGTCAAAGGTCAGAAAAGCGGGGTTTTCGCGATTTTCAGCAAAACGGTAAGGTTTATTATAAAATTAGTTCAGACAAACATTGTAGATCAGATAATTATCTATAAAAATGTACTAATACTTAAGAGCGACCGTTTCTGAGATATAACGATTCAAAAGTTGGAAGAGTTGTAATCGTATGTATACGTACACCACGTATATACATCACTAAAGCTGTAATACAAGTAAAAATATTATTATAGATCGGTCAGTGTAACTTATATATAAAATATTATAAATATGAGAATGTCAAGTAAAAAGGAACCCAGTCCCTCATTTATTATTTTATAGTTATTACAGTTATTTTCTTAATTAATACCTTTCAATAAAAAAAACCTGTCTGCCTAGCCTTTTCCCAACTATGTTGCTTCCAGTCTAATCAGATGTAGCTGAACACCTTTTAATAATACATAAAAAAAATATGTCTACGAATTTGGTTCTATCCTAAGAGTTTCGTAGCCGTAGCCGCTACGAACTGCTACGAACTTTGCTTACCTATGGCCAAACATTAAAATAAATCCGATAAACAAAAGAATACAGTTTGTATGATTGTACAAACCATCTGTTAAACAAAAACAAAAGAAATCCAAGACAAGAGGACTCGTCTTCGTTGAATAGAGTAATCTATTCAGCGAAAGTTTCTTAGGTCGGTTGGTCCCACAATTATACTAGTCTGAAACTTAGTTTTTCTTTTACAGAAAAAGGCAAAGTAGAAATACGTTGAATTGAAAAGTAGTACTTTCTTTGAGCTTTGACTAGGTAGAGAAGCGAACTAATGCTTATCTCGTAAAATACATAATTTATTATCTACTAGCTGCGCCCCGCAGTTTCACCCGCTTAAGTCTCGATTCCGTTGAAATATCGGAATAAAAAGTATCTTATGTCCTACTCCAGGTCATGTTCTACCTATGCGCCGAACTTTATCAAAATCCGTTCAGACGTTTTAGTGTGAAAGCGCAACAAACAAACAAACAAATAAACAAACAAACTCACATTGGCATTTACAATATTTCTTAGGATTGAGATACGATAGTTAGGATGTAGTGCCAAGAGCAGTACAGTAACTATAATTTCTTCTCATTCATTCATCATTTCAGCAGAAAGACGTCCTGCTGGACATAGGCGTCCCCAAAATGGGGGGGTTTGCCATAATCGCCACGCTTGGCGCCTCGGGTTAGCGATCGCAGTATGGTGTTAAAATGCATAGAGAACGCTGCTGCCCATTCTCTAGTAAGTCCCTTAGTCACCTTTAACGACACCCACGGGAAGAAATTATAGAATAGTGCTATTCTTTACGTCCGGGGCACCACACGGACATTATTTTCTTCTAGTTACTAGAAATTGGCTCTTCAGTTATTCTAAACCTACTAAAATTTATGTATCTTGTACGTAAAACGCTAAGTATCTAGAAAGCGTACATTTTTATTTTGTACAGCTATCACCGATCATCTTAAGACTAACAAAGTATGTATCTATAATTATGGTGCCTTAAAATAGACTAAATCGGAATAGTTTAAATCGATTGTTGTTATTAAAATTAGTCATTGGTCCAATAATTAGTCTAGGTTCCGTTGTGTTACTCCGTTAGAGCCAGGTTTTGAATGTTAGAATATTAGTAAAATTTTATTAGAATACACACACAGAATACATGCACAAGTATTACATACATACATACATAAACTCACGCCTTCTTCCCATGAGGGTAGGCAGAGATTATAGACCGCCATCTACTACGCTCCTTACATACTCCTTTTGCTTCGCTTACGTTCATACTTCTGGTCATACACCGCTTATGAGTACTACGCACCTTACCTTTCTGAAGAAAATCACCAATTAGGTCATTATATGTCCTCCTCGGGCGTCCCCTCCCGGCGTTTTCTCTCACCTCTGCTTTGTAAATGCCTTTTGCTAGTCACTTTTCATTCATCCTCTCAACATGAACAAACCATCATAAGCATACTCTTTTCCAGTTTAAGCGTTCCGTACCTCAAAAGGAAAAACGGAACCCTTATAGGATCACTTCGTTGTCCGTCTGTCTGTCTGTCAGTCTGTCAAGACCCTTTTTTCAGAAATGCGTCGAGCTATCACGTTGAAATTAATATGAAATACGTAGGTCTATGGTCCATTGAAACTCTAAAAAATCAAGCTTCTAAGTCAACGCAATAAATAGCCGTATTTTTATACGGCTATTTATGCGATATAATTATTATGATACTCGCAAATAAATCAAAACCTATAGGGTACTTCCCGTTGACCTAGAATCATGAAATATGGCAAGAAGCAAGGTCTTACAGCACAATTGTTAATTTATAGTTTTATCACATTTTTTTTTTTGCGATTATAAACTTACATTTGCAGTTGGAAAATTGACCGTGGCGTATTGATGTATGCTAGAACACGTTTTTCAACTACAATGTTAAGTTTGGTTTTGGGATAAATTCATCCCAACTACGGAATCTTTCATTGTGTCCGCCACGCATTTGGCCGATTTTTATTGTCACTACATCTTCTTCTATATCACAAGTATTAGAATACAATAAAAGAAATAGTATTAGACAAAGTCGCTTTTTGATACTGTCTGTGTGGCCCGCTTGTTCTCAATTAATTTTGATGCGGTTTTAACCATCATTTAGAGAATTAATTCCTGAAGGTTTCTGTGTAGGTATAATAAATGAATATTTCACTTAGATAAAGCATATAATTATTAATGTTTTGACATTTTGCCACATTAGTAGATTGCACCAGGTGCTCGTGGCTAAGTCATAGAAGCCGCACGGGTCGATTCATCAGGTTAAGCTACGCTTGCCGGGTTTGGTCCGTGGAAGGATGACCATCTTTACATACCGATACTCCTCCGTGCCTCGGAAAGCACGTTAAGGCGTTGGTACCGGCTGTCATTGGTGGATCTTTCATAGTCGTTACGGGGCCGTCAGAAGCCCAAAAGTCTGACAACCAGTCTTACCAAGGGGTATCGTATTGCCCAGTTACTGGGTTGTGGAGGTCAGATAGGCAGTCGCTCCATGTAAAATACTGGTATTCAGCTGCATACGGTTAGACTGGAAGCCGACCCCAATATAGTTGGGAAAAGGCTTGGCTGATAGTTTTTTTTTGCAGATTGCACCCTTGCGAAACAAGCAGGTCATAGTTCCTATATAAATAGCGATGATTTGATGCATCCAAATTCCCCCGATAATAATAATTATCCAGTTCTGATCCAGCCTGTCCAGACGCCCTAAGCCGAGGTTCGTACCCCACAGGGAGTGCCCTGAGCGTGCAGTCGCTTAGTAATCAAAGAAATTCGCCGCTTGGTGGAGGCTTAAAGCTAGCGCAGCCACAGGATAGTCCTGTTAATTAGTGACGACCTCTCAAGGACAACTACGAGTAAAAAGTACGAATAAAAAATTATCCAAACTTATAATTTGAAGACATTATATATTTAGTAAGTAGATTCTTCTTTTGGGATGACCGACGGCGATTGACGACAATTTTCTTACAAATTATAAAATGCCTCATCAAGAATATTACTAACCATTAAAAAATACTTACCCCAGACATATTGTTGTGCCCCAAACAATTAGCATTGCGATCACATGGTACCTAATTGCTGATGCAATGATTTGCCTTCATTTCGTAGCAAAAAGACCTTGTGAAGTTTCGGTATTGAGAGGCACACATATACTTATTTAAACACATGATTAGATTTTGGGTTAAAACCATTAAAAACCATCAAAAGTGTCCCTTAAATCAACCATTACCAAAAAGTAATTTTAAATGGAAAAATAACACGTTTCTCCTCTTCCATAACAATAAAGAATTAAAGGATCATTTACATTATACCATTTAGATAAAAAGAGGCATCGGAACACCGCCGCGAGCGTCGTGTTGCCATCGTCTTTTTTGTTTCGATTGATCCTCGTGAAATTTGAGTTACAACTCTTTTATGCTTTTAGTGTAAAATACAGTCATCTTTTTTCTCTGCATTTTCCATTTCCCTGTTGGGATTTTTTCCAGGGTAAGCAGATGCAACTGCCGGTAATCGGTATTTTGCATACAATAGCTAAGTGTGTAAATTCAGGGATATTATTGTTCGATTATTCCCGATGTCCACCACTTGTTTGGCCACCACTGGGGGACAGCGGAACAACTTTTGAAAATTATTCTCGCTGTCCACCACTGGGGGACAGCGTCACAACTTTCTAAATAAGCAAATTGCGTACCAACTAAAATTGTCCGTATATTTAAATCACAACAGAATGTCATTCTTTGACAGTTGTATGAAATGGCTATAACACGGGAAATTGATGTAGGGTGTCAATTTAATTAACAATTACTTTCCTGACTGTTTTCAGATAGCAGTGGCAGTAAGCGGGGCTTGTGGGTCAGTAATAACAGCCCTAAAGGTCGATCGGTCAGGTTAAGCTACGCTTGCCACAGTAGGTCCGTGGATGGGTGACCATTTTTACGTATCAGGAGCCCTCTATGCCTCGGAAAGTACCTTAAGCCGTTGGTCCCAGCTGTTATTTGTAGATCTTTGACAGTTGGTACGGTTCGTCAGAAGCCCAAAGTCTGACAACCAGTCTTACCAATCGTGTTACCCAGTAACTGGGTCGTGGATGTCAGATAGGCAGTCGCTCCATGTAAAATACTGGTATTCAGCTGCATCCGGTTAGACTGGAAACCGACCCCAATATAGTTGGGAAAAGCCTAGGCAGATAATGACTTAGATGGCAGTGCTTGTTCTACTAGTCAAAGTCCATCTACAAGGAAAAAGCATTTTCTCGTACGGAGAAGTAAATAGCAATAATCAAAGCCCTCATAACTGGATCACGGCGCACAGATAGCTTTACGAGGTATCCATGAAGCCGCAAGCCTTTCAAAGCCATTTCCAGTAACAATACACACACAGCACAACATGCACTACTGGCGAGCCTAATTTAAATAGCTTTCACGTCAACAAAACTCGGACATGCGCCAGACATGTTCTTTTCATGTATCTTTTACAAAGCAGAACGAGCTCGTGCTTCAAAACTACGGTGAACAAAGTTAGAGACAAAATAACGGACCCAGGGTACACGGTACACTCGGTGTAGGGACGAATCCCTTTCGGTCTGTTTGCACTACACTGTCCGCCTTCAAAACTTCCCCGTGTATGTTAGGCTTTTGTCACAATATTTGTCTTCTCTGAACTCAGTGCTCGGGACTCCGTCGTCACACATTCGACCGTGCCCTTACCTACCCTATAATCCTCTTATCAACTTAGAAATGTTTAAATTTCAAATATTTTCCGAGGCTTAGATTGGCGCTCAAGATTTTATATTACGTATTGGTGGTGTTATTACAGATGATATATGTATAAATGTACATATAACCAATGTACTACAAATATTTATTTGTTTCTAACATTGTTTTCATAAATATATTTAAGTTTTTCGTAATGACTTAAAAGGAAAATATCCGCGTGTAGGCTACAAAAAAGCTTTATATTCAGCTTTACGTGGTACTTCAAGACTCGATGTTTGTAAATATGCCCCATGCGCCATATAGCACCATGTACCTATCTCATAATAATTTTTAAATTATTTTTACCTGTTATGGTACCTATAGTAATTTTATTCTAGGTGCACCTCGTCTTCACATTTATAATCATATAATTAGTGTAGGTACTCAAACAAAATATTGCAAAACATTTTTAAAAGAGTAACGGTGGAGTTTCTTGCCTTTTCTTCTCCATACGATACTACCTTTTGGAAGGGGCAACTAGAATCAATTCTATTTTTTGTAAATTTTGACGTTCAAAAGTGCCTCATATGTGCCTGTTTCAAATAAATAATTTGACTTTTGACTTTGACTTCGAAACCTTATCAATAATAATCGAATCTTATTTAAACATGTAATTGAGGTATTCGTTTGAACTAAAAGTTGGTTACGAACTTTTTCATATTCAAAAACACATCGAAACTTGTTAACCGGAAGGCAAGTTCGCGAGTTATTTTAACGACTCTATTAAAGTAACGAACATTGATGTGAAAACGTGGTGTTGATTAGCGAACCCTTTATCGTTAACAAGATCCGTCTAACTTTCTCAATTCGGGGGTCGACAAATCGAAATCGCTTTTAGGAAAACAAGTATTAATTTTGTATCGGCGTCTCGGCCTGGGCGGGCGGCGCGCAGTCTGACGACGGGTCGCGTGCTCCCCCGCCCCGAGTCAGTCGCACCCGCGCCGCCGCCGCTGCGTCACGTCGCCGGCACCCTCGCGTCTTCACACCTGCCGCACACACCGCGACACAACACGAACGTCTCAATAACACTGTCCGCTGACACACGCGTGTTCCGTGCGTCGCACGCCCTGCACACGCTGCACACGCGAGTGCTACCGCCCCCCCCAATATTTACGTCAAGAATGTAAATACATTCAAGAAATACCGTAAACATACCGTGAGATTTTTGATGTAGTATGTGAAATGTCTCAGTGTAGTTAAAGTATTTGATTCCTGTGGATTCTTTACTGTGGATATTGCTAACAGCCGCCCGTGAGCCGATGTGCGTGTTTATATATAAGGGTAAGTGTAAATTAACATTCCAAATGTTTGCATTTACATTTCTGTTTTGATTTCTTTTTGTTCTGTCTAAAATTTTCTGTATTCTAGGTTCCTGAAAAAAATGGCATTATTAGATTGCTTCTTCGAAACATCTGCTATTCGGTTCATGCTTTATCTATTTAATAAATTAGAATAAGATGTAAAAGTATTTCTGTTTGTATGTCATCAGTCAGGTTTACTATAGGCCCTTAGAATAATATTCTAAGTATGGGCCAGTCTGGACCTATACCTTCATGGTCTGGGCTTAACCATTTGCTAATTTTTTGGTGAAATGTCAACTAGATTGACATCTGATCTAGAAAGAAGGAAATGCCTGGATGATCTGTGAAGATTAACCATCGTGGGAAGTTGTGTAAGCAAGCAAGCATAAATTATGTAACTCACATAATAAGGTAGGCACCTTTTTATAGACACGTATAATATGAGGATCTGACAAAGCCCACACCATTAAAATCAAAGCGAAAGAGAAAACATCATTGAAGAGAAAAATTACGTCTTTACGTGCGGCATATAAGAAAAATTCTGATTCGTATCATTATATAAACGTTTTATTCATTCATGTGAAAACAGTAGGTACATAACGTTGCTCGAAATATCCAATACGCAAATGTAATCATGATATAAGATTTTTATTTGAGATATTGTCAGGACGCGCCTGTAAAGATTTACAACGAAGCCTACAATATAGGAATACGTCTTTTAGACTCACACTGGAAGAACGAATACCTATAAAAAATAAGGGATTCGGAAAACTTAATCGGAAAACCTACCTACTAGTCCTCGATTTTTTAGTCCAGAATTTCCAGCCCTTTATCAACAATATTATTGATAAAAATGCTACCACATGATAAAATGCTACTAGATAGCATCTTCTCGAAATTAGCATGCTTTTGTCCTACCATTATACGGTATTCCAGGCTTTATATTGTTTTTTTTTTTGTGATGGGTTTGATGTTAGTTTGTCTTTGTCACCTCTGACCTAGACCTTAGTCTAGGTCAGAGGTGACAAAGACAAAGTCGACGATGGAGTGAGCTTACCCAGAAGAAGCCTGTTCACTCTCACTTTGAAGAGATTAGGGTTGTATGCGTTCGGAAACATCGACGCAGGCAGAGATTATAGATAGATCACCACTCTTGACAAACAAAATGGTATACGCATATACGGTAGAGCATACCATAAACGACCTACTACTACTACTTACTAGCAAACAAACATGCTTTTTAATAGCATGTAATTCAGTCTTGTAAGTTGTCGACATAGCCCACAGAATAAGCAAGCTGAAGTGGCAATTGGCCGGCCATATTAGCCGTAGAACCGATGACCGTTGGGGTAGACGTGTTCTTGAGTGGAGACCGCGAATCGGCAAACGTAAGGTAGGACGCCCTCAGGCTCTCAGGCCCTCAGGATGGAGCGACGATCTTCGCAGGGTTGCTGGTGGCAGCTCGATGAGAGTTGCCGAGAATCGAGCTGAATGGCGTGCAATTGGAGGAGCCTATGTCCAGCAGTGGACTGCTATGGGGTGATGATGATGATGAATTCAGTCTTTAACAACAGCTGATCTTGGTACCTCTTTAAACACGGGGCTACCTTTCTTCCTTATTAGGGAGCCCTAAAACAGTTATGCTTGTTTTTAGACCTGGGGGCCAAGTCTGCTATTTTCAATGATTGGTCATTATGACGACCATACCAAGGCGCCACGCCATGACAATTGTTAGTAACCTCCTAAATTCATAATGGCGTGACAGTGGTCCATAGGAAGGTCAAAATAATAGGAGCTTGTCAGTACGAGATTACCAAATACAGACAATTTTTCCAATGGAGTATCAGTGGCACGTCATTGGAAAATCATAAAGATGCCTTTCAAATAGGAGATTAGCAAAACTGTCAAACCCTACAATTGCGGTGCCAATGATCGGCCATTCTGACACAACTGCGTTAGCAGACTTGGCCCCCAGTATGGAATAACTAAGAACATTGTTTTCATTACAAACCAATAGTTTTGCACGTTAAGATGAATCTTCTTAGTAAGTTACAATTAAGTTAGTTTGAGAGGTCAAGGGTTCTGTATTTAGCAGCTGCAGTGTGTCAGCTCCAGTGTGTAAAATATAGGATATATACTTGCATTTTCTTGCAAAGATAACTGTGTCAATCTTCATAGCTAATAAGAAGTGTCATGCTAATACATGTTTGTTTAGTACCTATTGAAGTAATAAGACGCTTCTTGTTTCAAGTTAAAAATAGATTTACTGTTTTATTTACTAATCTGTTCAAAAGATGATGTTGTGTAATAGTTGTAATAGTAATATCTATGTACTAATGAATCTACTCAAATACGTATCCAGCCCTTAGACTTGGGAACGCCACAATTGTGGCGATAAGTCCCCTCTTTGTGGAGTGGCTATAGAGGCGCCACGGCGTCCTTACCTTCCGCCTGACGCAGGTCCTCAACGGACACGGTTTTTTCGGGAAATTCCTGTTCAGGATAAAGCGGGAGGAAACGCCCGGGTGTTCCGGGTGTTACCACTGTGTGGATCGCCCGGAGGACACGGTGGAGCATACGGTTGAGGTCTGCCCGTTTGGACGGAGCACTGCCGTTTCCTCACGGGGGCGATCGGTAGGGGCGATCTCTCGCGTCCGGCCCTGGTTCACGCCATGGTTCGGAGCGAGAGTGTATGGGAGGCCGACACCTTCCACGAAGCAGTAATGCTCGCGAAGGCGGAGGCGGAACGCGTGAGGGAGAGGCAAAATTCCTGCCCTCACGCCCCTAATCGCCGCGGGAGACGCCTCGGGCGTCGGGAGTCCCAGGCTGATTCCCGGCCACCGTATATAGGCGTGGGCTTGCGGATGGTGAGCGATGTGTAGCTCGCCGTCCGATAAGGACCAGGTCCGGGGCGACGGCGCGTTGTGTTCCACGCGCGCCTCAAAGAGATGTCAGCACCAACTGACGGGGTCCGATAGGGCCAATGCCTGCCAGGGTTGCGAGTTTGTCCGAAAGGGATATCATGGCCCTTGCACACAGGCATCTGAAGGAACACGGGTGGGTGATAGGCTGTAATAGTCTGACACGCCCTCCCGCTCCGCCCAGAGCGGGAGAAGTTATATGATAATTTCCCACCCAAAAAAAAAGCCCTTAGAAGGCTGATATTCCCATACCTTTACCTCGTAGAGAAGACATCTTACTTATTCATATTTAAAATGCGACAACATACCGTCATTCCTAACTCGCATATTTCTTTTGTGTATTCACATGTACGTGTTCGCATTCATATCAGAACGTCCACCTGCGTTGCAATGCTAGAAGCCCTCTAAATATGCGCAGCATGTATCAAGAATACAATAAATACCGCTCATAGGCGATGTGCCGCACATCTAAGTAACGCTAAGCGGTTTTGCCTGCGAAAATCTTTATAAATCACAAAAGCCAGTCGTCAAGATCGCATGTTGGAGAAGGAAAAGAAAATATCCTGTAGGAATAGCGCAGCTGCTCGGATTTGGCGCCAACTTCGAGCAAATCCGAAATGAAAACACGCCCCGACGCAGGATGTAGGCCATCGAGTTTCGTCGCAAGATAAATTCAAAAAGGATTCTCTGCACACATATTACCAACTCAATAAGGCTTAAAACTTCATTCGCAGACGAAGGCTTTAAAACTTTCCCGTAAACGAGGTTTATCCCTTTTAATTATAATATTTACATGACAAAGCTCATGCTGTCACATTCATTCCTAGCCCCTGAAAAAGAGACGGCACACATACTTACGACTCACAATTATTTGAAAGACCGCTTTTTGTTTAAGCCTTATAAATATTTCCATGTAAACCTCACCCGGGTCGACCCACTTACGGCATTTAGGTGTAGGGTAACTAAGTGACCGGGCAGATTAAACTTTACTTAAAAATTCACTTTAAACCCTCGTATAAATTAAGAGTGCGTTATACATACACTTCCTACAATTTACAACGCGAGTCGGGGATAAAGGTTTGTACAGACTGGCGCGACGCGACACTAGTAGTACAATTTCTTCGTCACTGCCAGTCGCGCCCGCGATATCGCACCAGTCTGTACGAGCCTTAAAAAGATATGGTTATTTTTACAGCTTAATGCAACATTAATATTCCACAACAACATTGCCAATAGAAATAATCAAAACAAACCCTTCTTTTCTAATTGTTATCTTCCGGTTTCAGTTTTTTGACAATCAATTAGGTAGGTCTTCAATCACACCCGATCTATAAATAGTGCAGAATAATTGGTCACTTATTTGACCTAAATCTAATAATAGAACGGACTATTTAAATAATTGGGTAAGGAGTCAGGACTGCCGGCAATGTACGTACAATAACAAAAAGGGCCGATCATGGGCCGATACATTTTGAATGGCAGGACGTAGCTGGTCGCTGCCCGACAATTACTCGCATGCGACAAAACTCACTGACAATCTCGTTATAGAGGATATTGTTAATAATTTTATAAATACTCGTAGGTACGTACTATGTGTGTAAAATGTTAGTTTTTGCATTGGTTTATTGTTTGGTTTTGTTAGTTAAATAATCGTTTTAGAACAAAAATAAGAATTTTAGTTATAAATAATTAATGCTTAAGTTGGTGAACTGATGCGGCAATTATGCATATTACACCTACCTCATTTTGTAGGTTAAAGTTCTTGTAAAACATTGTTTGTACCGAATAAACGAAGGAAAAGATACACCATATCGTACTTCATAATTGAAATTACATTTCATAAGCAAAATATTTCAGTACCCAATAAAATTATAACAAAAACAAATACAGAATCAGCCTATAATGTTCCCACTGCTGGGACACAGGCCTCATCTCGGTGAGAGGGAGTGGGCCGTAATCCACCACGCGGGCACAGTGCGGGTTGGTAGATGTCACATGTCTTCGAATTTATGGTTCTAGGACATGCCAGTTTCCTCACGATGTTTTCCTTCACCGTTTTGAGAGCAGTGGTGATGAAATACAAAATAATAACAAAAATAAACACTTTGCAATAAATACCAGATATAAGTACGCTGACGACACGTCACATATAGCTTACCAGTTAAATATAAAGCAACCAACTACGGTGAAAAACTGAATTGAAAAAAAAATAAAAACTACAATACATAAATTTTCCGGGTCGTCGATTAAAAGTATCGGCATTTTTCATCAAAACTAGAAAAAATGTAGGTCAGCAACACAATCGAAGAGATCTTCAAATAAAATGCAGAGCTATAAAATTGAAGAGCTAGCGATGCGAGTCCGTCCGATGTTGGTGGCAGTTACGTTTCAATTTGTACCGATCCCCTTCGCGAGCGGGCTCCACCGTCCCGTTAATGTAATTGGTCAAACGTTAAACATCATGCCTGAAATAATATGTCGATGTTTCCTTAAATTGGTGGATGACTTTATTTTGTGCCTGTATCCTTAGCTTATGTAATTTAGGAGAGGTCATTGAATACCAGAAAACTTGAAATGCTATTGAGATTATTTACTCCTCTGCTTCTTTCAGACCCTGTGCAATGTTATTTGGGAACAGTGTCACGTCCATCAGACGCACATAACCCAGCCTTTTAGACAGATCAACTGCCTAATGGTTTTGAAGATTTTTAACTACCTACTTGAACAAATTCACATTGAAAGCAAGGTTGAACAATGAAGCGCTTTATTGCTTCAAACTGTGTATGATGCTATTTGATCCCATCAATCCATTTGCATAGCTAGTTAACTCCCAGCGATTCTAAGCGAATACGAGCGCTTCTACTATAAGCTGTGGATGAATTACTTATTATTTTGCTTCCCGGAAACCTGATCAAGTGCTGAATGCCGCCGTTGTTAAGATCTTATGGGAAATGTCAAGAGGGATGTTTATTGAAAATTAAATAAAGAGTGTATTTGATGATCTTACTTCCAGTTCCAGTTACCTACTCGAAGTCAGGTCTAGTTTATTGGATGCCGAGCTGACTTTAAGGAGGCATTGTTCTAGAAAGAATTATTTCATAATATTATTAGAAAAGGAGACTTTAAATAATTTCAAAGAAAAGTGTACATAGGTGCCAGATTTTTTCTTGAATAATTAATTTTATATTTAAATATTTTTCAAGGTCCCCAGTAGGTAGGGACCTATAATAATAGGACCAGGTAATTTAAACCAAAAAATATAGAAAGTCTATCATAAAGAATTTAAATAATGACACGTGTAGGAAATGCAATAGTTCTCCAGAAACGATTCAGCATATAAAGGACGCGTGTAAGTCAATAGCCCAAGTAGACTACAAACACAGACACGATCAAGTAGCCAATATCATACACCAAAAATTTGCACACCAGTACAAATTTATAGATTCCGTTACACCATACTACAAATACCACCCAGAAACTTTATTGGAGAACCGCTCAATAAAACTATATTTTGACGGCGCCTTTCTTACCGATCGAACAATCCATTTCAATAGACCAGATATTACACCTATAAACATAGACAAAACATAGCGCACTGTATTTACTTTTAAGATCTGTATTTTTTTTGTTAGCTATGTTTTACAAATAATAAACGATTGATTGATTGATTGAAACAAGATAAACAAAACTGGATATTTAATAGATATTGCTATACCAAATACACATAACTTGCAGACAAAAATAGCAGAGAAACTGAGCAAATACACTGAATTAAAATATGAAGTAGCCCGACTTTGGCATCTCCAAAAAGTTACAATAGTACCAATAGTATTGACTACAACAGGAGTAATACCGAAACAACTCCACCAGTCCCTTAATTATCTTAACTTACCTCCAAATACTTATCATTTGCTGCAGAAAGCAGCGATACTAAACACGTGCAGACTCGAGAGAAAGTTTCTGCAATGTGAATCAGAAAACCCACATCAAAACACAAAGACGCAACCACCTTCTGTGCAATCTTCTGCACATGACCGTACTTAATCCACCTGATAATCACTTGGCTTAGGCTCGTATTGTCAGGTCTTCCCGGCTAGCCGAGAAAATAAAATAAATTTCAAAATAATAATTATACCTAATAATCATTTTATTTCAGAAACAAAACATCCATAATTTGTTAGTAAACACCTTAACAAATATGTTAATATACATGCAGGTTGGACAAATAACGGACGAGCGGGCCATCTAATTTTTCCGCAATGACAGACTCCTGAAGAGACTGTTCGGGCTGCCCCGGACCCTCTGCAGCAGCGACGCGGTACGCTTACGTCTGATCGCTGCGAAGCCTTCAGTGTGCGCATCAGCAAACATCCCTGACGCACTGCAAAAGCGTGGCAACCCCAGCAGCATCCTAAATGCATTGTTGTATTGGACGCGAAGAACGTTCATGGCTTTCTGCGTACAACTTGTCCAGAGGCTGCACGTGTAAAATGTCTGACAATATGCTTTACAAAGCGTCACTTTCAATTCACACGTGCAACGAGCAAACCTACGTACAAGCATGTTGCATCGAACAGCCAATGCTCTTCGTTCCCTTTCTACATCCAGATCATCTTTGATGCCCGCAGTGACAATATGGCCGAGATATTTAAATTGTTGAACACGATTCAAGATATTACCTGCTAGCTTAATGGGAGTCAGACTTTCGGAGGACTTAGCTCCAAAAACAAGAACCTCACTCTTTTTGGTTTTGTATCTTAAACCGAGTTCCTCAACATACCTCTCACAAACATCCAACAGTTTTCTCAAGCCTGAGACTGACGGGCTCAACAGCGCCATACCATTGGCGTAGCTGATATTATTAAACGCTACTCCATCTATATAACAGCCAGCCTGCAAGCTACTGAGCTCACTAATGAGTTCGTCTATGTATAGGTTAAACAATATCGGAGAAGTCAAACCACCCTGTCTGACCCCACACTGCAACCTATACTCATCAGAATTGGCCTCAGCCCAACGCACACAGTTCACCTGGTGACCATACCAGTACCTAAAGATCTTAATAATTTCTAATGGCATATTCGCTTTGCGTAACTTACCCCATAACTTGTCATAATTCACCATATCAAACGCCTATGACCTTAAAAATTATTTAGTTGAGTTAAGAAATTTTGTTTAAATAAGATTTACCTACACGTGTTTAATTCTGCGAAGTCTTACTAAAACAAGGTACCTATATAGATACTTTATTATTCATGAAATAATCTTTCTATTTCAGAGCTAAGTAATATACATATTGTACGTGGTTAAGTTGTTACTCCCTAAGAAATGACGCACCTAGTTAACAATTCCCAAAAACAAATAAAATCTACAGAGCCCAAAAAAGCAAGACATGTGTGAAAAATGGAAAAAAAATGGATCCTTCCATGCCCTTAATTAAAGGGCTTTCAATTTAAAAAGTCACTGGAAGTTTCAATTTCTCAAAAAAAAAACGGTCTTGAAAATGATGGCATTCGCGAGTGGCACTTGAAACAAACGGCGTTATCAAATCAGTGCACCCGAGTTAAAGTGCCGGTGAAATAGAAGGGGGCACTTATTGCCCCGCTGAACCACCGTACACCCCTGCACACCCCTGGCCTACACACCCCGACAGCCAATGTTCTTTAAATGGCAGCCCAAAACTCGCGAGAATGACGAACTTAGGAAATTAGAAGAAACAATTTTAATGAAAATTGTTTGGTTTGTACGATTCTGTTGTTTATAATAGTTGTTAGTAGTTATTTGTCTGTCAAGTGCTCCTTGTTACAATCTGTAGCTGTTGAGCGTTATGTTAATGAAAATTTTAAGTTGCAAACTTCGCAAGCTATCAAGTTTTGTTCTAGAAGTAATGTAGTAAAACATGTTGTAACAATGTTATTAACTTTGATGTATTCAAGTTTTCGGTCCTTTTGTTTGCTCTTGTTTATTACCATCTTTTACTAGTGGTAGGTTTAATTAGTAGTCTTCAGAAACATTTAGAAGACTTCTTTAGGTAGCTGGGTAATTAACGTCTTTAACAAACCTAGTTTTCTACAAGCTTTATTAAAGACGTTAATAATTTCTAAATTAATTTAATATGATTTTCTGCGCACTTCTGAAGAATCTAAAACCTCAAACAATGTTTTCACGCTGAAAAAGCTGAGAACGAAACTAATAAGGCAGTAAAAAGCAATTTAAATAATTTTATGCCAACGATGAAAAAAAACTTGGATGGCTGTAACTCATCTCCCCATGAAAGAAATAAAAGTGTTCAGTTTCACTTAGTTTCATTATCATGCACACAAATTTTGTTATACATGCTGTATCAGAAACCTGTGGTCATATTAAAGGGTGTGGTACAGACCATCAGATCAAACTTGCTCCTTGAGGCCAACATCGTAATCGCAAAAATTTACTGTCATACTGAACTTTGAAGTTTAAAATATCGATGTAGCTATTTTACATAACGTAACTGTTTTGTAAAACAACTAGCGGTTTTGTGAAACAGCGGATTGGACAATCCATCTGCGACATTTACATAAAATTGGTAGTATCTTGTGGCTAAGTAATAACAGCCGCACGGGTCGATCGATCGGCTAAGCTACGCTTGCCGCGGTTGGTCCGTGGATGGGTGACCATCTTTACATGCCAAGTCTCTCCGTACCTTGGAAAGCATGTTAAGCTGTTGGTCCCGGCTGTTATTTGTAGATCTTTGACAGTCGTTACGGGTCGTCAGAAGCCCGAAAGTCTGATAACTAGTCTTACCAAGGGGTATCGTATTACCCAGTTACTGGGTTGTTAAGGTCAGATAGGCAGTCGCTCCATGTGAAATACTGGTATTTAGCTGCATCCGGTTAGACTGGAAGCCGACCCCAACGTAGTTGGAAAAAGGCTCGGCAGATAATGAAGCTTCGAAGATCCGTACATCGCGATGATGAACATTCTCAATTAAATAAGTCGTCATAGCGTACCTTCTGACCAGGGACCGAAATCCTTTATAAATTACGGTACTGGTTTTGAAGAATTTCTGTTACCTCTACGATTAGGGTTACCACTATCACGCAATGGTATATCATCCTTGATCTGGACTAACCTAACCATAGGAAGAAAAAATAAGTTACCTCTGTTTAGGTTACCGTTTTAATACCGGTTACCTAAAGCCAGGGCCGTGATTGGTCGGCGCGCGGATCGACTCACACATAGGCGATGCGCGCCCTTTGACTAATGCCGACGGCACGTGTAAGATAGAGGTAATCTTTATTTCAGTTACCGGTATTAATACCGGTTGTATTCAATTTCTAAGAATTGAGGTAACCTTTAAAAATACCGGTAAAATAATAAAGGTTGTAACTGAAAAATACCGGTTTCGGTCCCTGCTTCTAACTCACGTAAATCGTGCTTTGAAAGTTTGTAAATATAGTAAATCGGTATTTTAAACTCTAAAGTTCAGTATGACAGTCAAAAAAATTATCAACTATCTCTTACAACACTTCAATACCTTGACTCTTTATTATTATTATCATTTATTTCGGGCCTCGCCCATAGTGTTACTAACAATGATCTTAAAATAGTTTTTAAGATCATTGTTAGTAGAAAATACAAGTTTATTTAGTGTGGAGTTTCATCCAATGTCGCAGCATTGGAGACTCCCATCTATCTGCGAATAAACTCAAGATAGTGTTGGTACTGCCGCGAAGACGAGCAAGCAGAGAAGCGCTTCTTTTCCGTATGATGGCCGCAAAACCATCTATATGCCTTTCCGCAAACATCCTTGACGCGCTACATCGCCATGGCAGCCCCAACAGTATCTTGAGTGCGTTATTGTACTGGACACTATATACTATAACTAGTCCATTTATGGGACAGCTATTTTTTTTTGCGATTTCGATGTTGGTCCCATGGCAGAGGCGGCTCGTCATAAAGAGCGCTGGTGCAGTGCACTCCCACGAAAATAGCTTAATCTATATTTCTTTATTATAATCCTATACATACATTCTTTCTACTATGCCCATACGCATACAATAGCAGTTTACTAGAAAACCATTTCCTACGCGTACATTTGGCGTCAAGTTGTAACGTGTGGAGCGCCAGCGATTGCGCTCCTATGAAACAAAGTTCAGTACGATTTCTAGCACTGTATTCAATGAGTGCGAAAGAGAAATATCGACACAGTCCGACGCGTGAAACAAAAGATTTTGTATGAGAAATTAGCCTAATTTGGAGCGCCGCTCACGCGCGACGTTGCCAAACGGCGCAAGGCGGCCGCGCGCGGGAATGCGATCTATGCCTATGCGCTGTTGCCGATCTTATGTAAACAAACGGTCGGCTCACTCGGCTGTCAGTAGATTCGCAGTGTTTATTCTAAATAATTATTAAAAATAGTTTGTGCGCGACATTTGTATTAAAAATGGAACAATACAGTGTATCTTTTATTAAAAATTGTGAAAAGACTCTCGAAATGCGTATCGAACTGAAAGCTAAGGGACCACCACGTCCCGAAATTGCACTTTCTCAGAAATGTGTTACGAAAAATAAATCTTTTACGCGTGGTTTTAAATCTGAACAATATTTCAAAACACCTTGGTTGTGTGGATGTGAAGAAAGCAACAAATTATTTTGTTTCCCGTGTCTGGTGTTTGGAGCTGGCGCCGGCAGTGGTGGTGAATCTGCATGGACGGAAACGGCCGTGTTGACGATTTAGCGCATCTTTCAATAAAAGTGAAAAAACATTCGCAATCTCGATTTCATATCATAAGTGAAGTGCAATTGGCATCTATCGGCCGTCAAGATATTCGTAAGGCGCTCGATTCTGCGTATCGAAAATCTATTAGAGAGTTCAATGAACGTGTTGATGAAAATCGATAAAGATCGCCGAATGGATTTTCTTTACAAATAAAATTAATGGTAAGCTCTAGTTCTACGTTTCTTTTTTTAGTGAACCCCCACAAATAAATGTCACGAGCCGCCTTTGTCCCATGGAGAGAGATTTTGTTCAGTTTGATAGTCTGATGACACACCCTTAAATATGACCACACTCTTCTGATACATACTGTATAATTTGTTTTGTCGGAAAAAAAACTAGCTACGAGTATTTTTTAAAGCCCTTTATTTGGATTAACAGTTTTGACATTTTTTTGCGCGAGTTTTTATTAATCAATTGTGTAGTTGGATTACTGATCACTGAATGCTATTCGCAGATATGGTATTGAATGTTTTTGTTGAAAAAATAACACTTTGTTCAACAATTTGGCAGTCAGCGACCTATAAGATTATGATGATTTTTTTAGTTTATTATCCAGTTGCGGGGTCATAACGTAACAGATTAAAAAATTCATTGTCATCCATTTCGTCAATTTAACAATATTTACTGCGGCGTTTTATTCGTTGTCGAGCAGACGAATTTTTCAAACATATACAGGGTGAATTTTTGAGATCGGGCAGTAAGGGCAGCTACCGTAATCGTTGTAGCTACAGAAAACGGTCTTAAGACCTTTTATTTTTAGCGGCTAGTTTATCGATGGTAAAAGATGTAAGTTCGAGTCTCATTTCTTACGAAATGTATGGGAAAAGTTTTTTGCAATTTATGACGTTTCTAGTACTCAAACCTGAGTTGGCCCAATATAGATTTTTGATCCTTATAAGAAACAGGATTGGATGGCATAAAAAAAAATATTTTGTAAAAATTGCCCATTTTCCTGCAGACTGTAATTTTTTTTCAAAATCTGTGAATGTTGATCAAAATTCTCAAAAAGTTATGGACAGTCTCTTAAGACTGTTTTCCTGTAGATACAACGGTAAGGGTAGCTGCCTTTACTGCCCCATCTAAAAAATCCACCCCCTGTATTGAGCGGTGGATTAGGAATTTCCTTCAAAATCCTTCGGATAGTGGTGCAAAGTGGGTTACGCAATTCAGTGTGGGCTAAACGATGTCCTATACTCGATTTAAGTTCAGTTAAAGACGGTTGACTGAACTGAACTCGAATAATATACTGAAACCGGCATTTCATACCGGGGTTGTCCATGAAACAAAAACCTCAAAAATAGAATTAAAATGTATAGAAATCCGAACACTCAGAACTCTACACACTTTACACGACGTAAATGGCTTGTCTGATCAGTTGGGTGCCTTAGGCGCTCTAGACCTTCATCCGTACATATAGAGAGAGAGAGAGAGAGAGAGAGAGAGCTGCATCAGATCTCATCCGAATCGTTACCTGACGGAGAACCGAGGCTTGGGAATGACCTCGTTTGTATGAAAATGTTGCTCTGGATACTTAATTATGACGGTAAGTGTATTTCTCTAGTCTCATACATAGTTAAGTTTTGACTACCTTTTATATAGGTAGTACAAAATCATCACCAAGTCGAGTTTGTGCCGAAAAATGTTCATTTTCAAAACACCACGACAAAAATCCCTTCAAACCAAATCACACGTCGAACATTCCTTCTACATTTAAAACGACGAAAACTCAGGAACGAAGCCGAGGGGAGCGCTAGTACACAATATATTTAAGAAATCTCCTCGAGCGCCGCTTGTGTTAACGCTTGAATCTTCGCACGGCATTGTTATTGAAATTGAAAATTAGAATTCAATTTATTCGCTGTACGGAACGCGAGTGATCGACTCAACAACCTCAACCTGCTATTAGTACGGAACTCTGCAAGAATTATTAATGAACTTCTTTTATATTTTACTTGGGATTTTTGTGATCTTAGGTATGTATGGTTTGGTGTTTTGGTATTTATACTAAGCCTTTTTTTGCTGGTCCATGTAACAGAAACCTTGACCTCTAACAGTGTGGCGATAGTTCAGGGGTGTAACGTGTACCGAAGTTTGGAAATAAAATTATCTACTATTACTATACTAATAATAAAGCTGAAGAGTTCGATTTTTCTACCGACTTCCAAAAAGGAGGAGGGTAAATGTTCGTCTGTATGTTTTTCTTTTTAAATGTATTTTCACCGATTTCTCCGCCAATTGTGGACCGAAATTAAAGTTATTTTTCACTTTGTAGTGTTTTTATTTATTTATTCTTCGTTCGGCTCACTGAGTTTTTTTTTCCACACCCGGTCCACAAATTCTACAGCATGACTAGTCCTATATATAAATTGGCTGATAGTTTTCTAGATTTTCTGATAGTTCGACTCAGATGCAGTTCGGCTGGCATCTATTTCAGTAACTATTGAAAGCTCCGAGTATTAATATAGAATAAATGTTAAAGGCTATTTCATGTAAGCCTGTTTAGAAACTTGCATGAGATAGATTTGCGGCCCCGAGCTATGTTTAACTTTAGTTACTGAGAGAAGCACTTTTGTGGAGATTGTATTTTTGACTTTCGAGAGCCGAGCTATTTTAATGCGTTTTATTTGGTGTTACTTAATACACACGAGTGTTATATGGATGTTGTTCTGGGAGCAAAAACGAACATCTTCCATACATAGGTATTATGGCAGTATGTCAAGTAGATACCCACTGCTAATCCTATTAACTGGGAACGGGATAGATGTGTTTTGTAATTCCTTTTTCCATTTAGGTACAATTCTACCTGGTAGTAATTGTTTTTAACTCCTTTACTTCCTATTGAATATTCAAACTAAACCTCTGGCTCCACTGGTTCAAAGCCATACATTTTAACATTAGGTCTATTAAATTATAAATAGCGCTGTATAAAAGAAACCCAAATAAGCTTTTCAAAAACCACTCAAACACTCGCAACGATCAAAATCCCTTTCACAATAACTCCAATTTAGACGTGTGAAAACAGAAACGTATTGGCTTTAAAAATGATATTTTTAAAGATACGAGGTGACGTTAAAATTGGAAATGCTGAACGTAATAGTTAATTAAAGTTCAGTGAGTTCAGTGGGGCGATCATCGAATAACTGAGAATTAACACCGTCGTGCCGCCCGTCGAAACTGCACGCAATAGGGCTGCGCTGAAGCCCTACTGCGGTTTCAGACGCTACGGTACGCTTAATTTTAATAGTGCGAAATGTGGGTACTAAATACGGTATATCATTTCGAGTATTTCAGTTACTGTCCCTAATGCATGAAGTATTTAATCATTTTAATACAATAATTATAATATTTTGACTGCCGTGAAGGCTGTGACCCTATATTTTGTTTATGTGCTGACTGTTTGAATATTTTTTGTCTGTGTGAAAAGGCTGATCCAGAGTATTAGGAGCTCGTTTCATATCGTAGATATTTCTGTCGCCAACAAGCTATGCTATAGTACTACTGGTGAAATTACAGGTACATAAACATAAGACATTTCAAAGGTTGACATAGCCCAGCAAATTTATAATAAAATTCCAAAATCAATGAAAGAGTTAAATTTAAATGGATTTTAAAATAACTTTAAAGACTTGCTATGTAATAAATGTTATCATAACATAAACGACTATTTGAATGATACTTTGACATCATAGTTGAATTATAATCTTTTATATTTTGACATCTAACTCTTTGATACTCTGACATTAAATGATACTTTGACATCCTAAATAAATTGTCTGTGTTTATGATATTATTTTTAACTGACATGCCTCAAATTGTAATTTTAATTCGTAATTATGCAATCAATAATGTTAATACTAACCTAATAATCTCTATCCAGTAATAATTGTGTGTACAGTCGCCATTACATCAAGTTACCACAAACTGTCAAATATCATTCGATTTTGAACTTAACCTTCTACTATTTAAGGTTTAAAATCATTTGGAGAAATTTAATAGGTTGGTATAACCTGCTGGTGATTGTACCCAATATTTGCATAATACACTTGGCAGAATGCGATGATACCACTGACTAATCTTAAGACCATATAATGTACCACATTCTGACAAATAAATGATTATGATTATGGCCATGTATCGAAAAAATTGCTAGAAATAGGCCCCAAAATCGCTTTATGGAAGGGTTCAACATAAGGGTTCTACAAAAATAACAATATTATTATCACCAATTTAAACAGCACGGTTTCCGTAATCCTATAGTTCCCATAAGGCTAAAACATAAATTTGCATTAAGTGCTGCCATAGTTACAGGTTTTATTCCATCCCTACGGACCGCGGCAAGGCGAAAATTTCCCATTGTTCTTCACACCCTGCCGTATGTTGAGGCGTTTTGAATATTTCATGCCCGATAATTTATAGCATGATTTACTGCGCAAGGGCCTTTTATGATTGCTCTCCAGATCCGGCTATCGTTCCTTCCAACTCCCAAGTTTTTACGTTCGTCGAATCCCTTTTTATAGAATTTACATATAAAAGTAGTGTACTTTAGTTTGATATAGTGCGTGCTCAATTCCGTGTCACTTCGTCGGTTCACTTGCGCTGTATACGGGATCGGGATTTACGTAATTTAGTGCCGCTGCCTGACTATCTGCGAAGCGTTGGCGGAGGATAATAGCACGCGTTTTAAAGGTTTGAAAACTATCGAACTGGAGCTTCACGTTTGGCACGAGAAATTTTTTCTCACGTTATGTTAAGTATAGGTAGCATTAGAGACAGCAAAGTCAATCTTCACATCGGCATGAACTATCTGAGAATAGGTCATGCTGTGGCAAACATATTAATCAGTCAGCATGGTGTAAGCAAAACAGTAGACAGTAGAGTCTTATTAATCCGCCACTATTAAAACCAGGGGTCACCCGATTATTGGAAAGTTCGGATTACGAACAAATCTCAAAAGGAAAAGTTCTTATGGAACAAATCTAACTTTGAGATGATTTTAATTATTGTCACTGCACTGCACCGCTTCAGAAATGTTTGCGGTGAAATGCGTGGATGGTTTTCATGCCATCATGCGGAAGCGTTGTGCGTCTCTTATGAAGCGCATGCGGGCCAGCTCGAACATCCATCTGAGCGTGTTCGTGGGCCACTGGGACTCGCCGATGTGGCGGCACTGGATGCGACTACACACTGCGGGTGGCCGCGTCCAGGGCTTGGCATAAACTGGCTCTCCTGTGCAATCTGTTTAATAGGACGAAAAACACAAAGTGGCACACTTTGGGATTTTTTGATTTATATTGTATTCCTGTGGCTATGTTTTTGTTTTTGTTTTTGTATGTACTAACAATAGCTTTATAAGGTTTTTTGTGTTACAAACAGTATATAGACTACGTCTGAAATAAACCAGGTAAATATACCTTCGCATACCTAGTCGTTCCCAACGTATTCGTGAAGCTTATACTCACAGTCTATTCGCGCCGAAACGGTGCAGAACTAACGCAGGAGAACGAGCGCCTTTACGTCGACTAATGAAAAGTTACAACGATAATTTTGCCGATATTGACTTAATTGCATTGTCACTCGCACAGTTTAAAACCAGTATTTTCAAAAAAACCCTTTTAGATTACATATAGCTTTAGTTCTTATATTCACACATGTTTTTTCACAAGACACATTAATTAATAATAATATACAATAAATTGTTTGCTAACTTTGCTTGGACCTTGCTGAAACTATTTTCACTGTTGTATTAATTTGTGGATAACGATGCTGGTTGCGTGATTACTTATGTGTTTATAAAATATCTGTACCTAAATATTAAGCAGTATTGCGCAATTGTTTGTTATCCTGAAGAAATAAAATAAAATAAAACATTTGTATTCATGTACTACATTATTCTTTATGACAATAACACATCTTACTTATCTAATTTATATTAAAATAATCCATAATTGAGGTCTGTTTTTGCAACTTGTAGTTTTATTTCAAAGCTTTAGCTGGTGGAGGGTCGGACTACTGGATGTGCTAAAGTACCGGAATAATGAGACTTCCTAATTCTTATGTTCTCTTCTGTCATTATAGTATAAAGTACTAGCAGTATCCCTCGACTTCGTCTGCGAGTATTATATATATGTCGCATCAAGGGTGGCCGAGAGATGCGAAACATCGGGTCTTCTTCACGATCCGACATAGTTCAGATAAGTGTGGACACTACACAGTGGGTACTCGAGTGAAAAGATAATTTGAATTTTTAATGACTTTAATAAATTAACGCATTTGCTAAGACCATCCGAGCTCGACTGTCAACCGTAGACTGTCGCAACACTCGGTCCCTCCTCTATTCCTCGCTGCATCCCCTCCACCGACGATCGTGTCAAGCGGTAGGGATCGCTTGCGTTTCCGATTACGTGATTATTCGTTACGAATCAAATTGTTAGATGGCGCTGTCCACTGTACTGTGGCGTCATCTATCCACGACATATATTTATATATTATATTATAATATCATCATTTTTAATAAAAATATTCAGGTTTGAAAGTAGCGTATGTAGTTCTCCAGATCCAAGACTACCTACCGGTTTAGTGGTTTGGGAGTGAAAGGCCACAAACAGAAAAACAGTATATACTGTGGATCACCACTCGTGGAGGCTATTATTAACCCCCGACGAAAAAGAGAGGTCTTATAATGTACGCGGTTGTAAAGAGAAGTCAAGTCTATCATCATCATCATTTTAGCCAAAAGACGTCCACTGCTGGACATAGGTTTCCCCCAAGGGGATTTGCCAAAATCGCCACGCTTGGCAGGCGGGTTGGCGATAGCAGTATAGTGTTAAAATACATAGAGAACTCTGCTGCTTAGCTATTAAGTCCGTCCCTTAGTCGCCTTTTACGACACCAACAGGAAGAAATAGGGTGGTGCTATTATTTACGTCCGGCCCCACACATACACAGAGAGAAGACAAGAGAAGTCTATACGTACTCTATTTTCAAAATGTAAGTCGGGATAAGGTGATTATGTAAGCCTACATTTAGAAACTGGTCGACTTTTAACTTCGTAACAATTCAACCGCGTTCGTGCTCCTAAAGTTTACCATTTGTATCTAGGGAAACCGCAAACCTTTATGTTTTCTATTTTCAGCCTAAAACTCATTAATTCTACAACTTTAGAGGATTGTTACTAAAGGTAGGCATATGTTGGTTTGAAAGACGTATTAACCACTCGTACTCGTAATTAACAGAAACAATTAAAATGTCACTGTGTCTCGCGTGGATCCACGTTCATACCAAAGGTTTAAGAATTATCTTTTTGGTGACTTCCTTCTTCCCATAAAAAAATTTTAATTACTGTTTTTTATGACATAATGGCAGGATTAATTTGGTCTCAGTAGGGTGGAGTGCGATAAGTGGACGGGCCTATTTCCGCGCCTTATCTCCCCCTCCCCACGCTGATAACATAATTTTGTGTAGAATACCTCTTTAATAGCCGCTCTTACTGGAATGGGCTAACGAATAAAGTCAATCTCTTCGACGTAAATCCTCCGAGCAGTCATAACTCAAGTTTATAGAGTTTTGGGAGTTTTTCGCCGATAGAATTTAAGGGAGTGTTAAAGTTTATGTTTTTTGTTAACGATGGGAATGGTATACATTTTTTTAACAATCTACAGCGTGCCGCTACAGTGCAGTGGTGACATTAATTTAACACACTGGTAGGGCTAGTGGCCAGTAATATTTTTTAAATATTTTTTTATATATATTATATTAAAATGTAATTATAAATAGAAAAATAAAAAAAATCAAACTAAATAATAAAGCTCTATCTTTCCTTCAATTCGCCTACTCCTTGCACGTTATTCGTTTTAATTTTATTGATTCGATGTTATGATCCATGACCCCGGCTAATTACCTCTGTGCTACAGTTCTTTAAGTACAGGTTGCTCCAAGATGCTATTTAGAAAATTGTAAATAAATAATAATGTTTACTGAAATTAAAACATTTTCATAAAACTTAAAGGCCAAACTGTATACGTGTGTTAAATTAATGTCGCCACTGTAGCGGCACGCTGTAAAATGTCTGTCACACCAAAATATTGCTGGATGCCCTGCGCATACAGTATAATAATATCTTCAGGATGATGTTGGGCAGCCCCGTTTCGGTAGTGCATCGGGGATGTTCGCGCTGCTTCGCATTGATGGCTTTAAAGCCATCATTCGCAAAAGGATGGTATCCCTGATCTGCAGAATGCGTGGGCGCCGCAATTAAGTTTTGGAGACTGTTGCAGGTAGGATCTCATCCCCGCTTTGGAGGTCCTTTGTTAAGTCAGTCATCTAATCTTAATTTTAATTTCCATGTATATAATCTTGATGTCATTGTAATCTTTATTAAGATTTTTGTGATGTGAATTAATGTATGGATCATGATATCTGAAATCAAATATTTTTTATTTAATTTATACATAGATACATACATAAACTGACGCCTATTTCCCGTGGGATATCACCAATTAGGTCACTATATGTCCTTCTATTATGCTGTGAGTTTGAGTTTGAGTCTAGGGCGTCCCCTCCCAGCGTTTCCACTCACTTCTGCCTTGTCAATAATCTTAATAATAATCTTTCGTTTATTTTTTATTGTTTAGTTATCCGTTACCCTTGAGTTTAATAGATAAATACAGGTGCCTAATTATAACGCGTGAATTCCATCCCGAGATTTTCTTATGAAAATGGGTTTTCACATTTCAATAAAAGTTGGCGACCTCCTTAGGTAAATGTGACCTGTTAATTCAATAGAGGCTTTTTCCACGTTTTATATTACGTACCTATTTTATGCAGTGTCGATGCCCTTTATGAAGGTTTAAAACATGGCATTAATACATGTGAACGTGATTTATAAAATAATGATATGAACGAAACGAGAAGGTTGAATGAAGGATGAAATTAAAAATGAAACGTGGTTTGGAATAATTACGTTATGCCCATAATTCAAGTATGTGGTTGGTTTGTCAAGTTATTTATTTCAAATATAGACATAAATAAAATAAATTAATTCATTTATTTCAGGTAAAAAAAGACCCATTGGCAAACATAAAACTAATAGAAACAAACCAGCCGCACTCACACATCCAAATCACAACCAACAGTATTACACTTACATAAAATTGTGACCAAAAACATTTAAAAAATTATAATTAATTAATGAAAAATTTCCAAAAAAAATATCACAATCTACAAAAATTAAAATGTCAAATATAAAATAGTAAAAATACTGTAAAAACGTCGTAACATGTCAAGATTTAAAAATAAAAATTATTTATAGAAATTAAAAATTATAAAAATTTATTGCAATTTTTTAATTCTACCTGTCCCAAGCCTGATATACGGGTGCATGTAAGGGCTGCCAGTGCCTCATGAAGGCCCCGTCCAACCTGTTTGCCGGGGGCTTCAACGATAAGAAGACTGTTGCCGCGGCCCCGCGCTCTACTCGCCATGGAGGCCGCTCACTTGCGCATGCTGTCATAAAACAGTAAATGCGGAAAAGGCACTTTTGAACGTCAAAATTTACAAAACTTTAATTGATTCTAGTCTTCCTTCCAAAGGGTAGTTTCGTTATAATGTTTTGCAATATTTTGTATTTATGTCACCGTATGTTGATAGTACGATAGATTATGAACATCATTAGTTTATAATCTCGCCAGATAGATCGAAAAATTGTAAACTGCAACAAAATATTTATAATTTAACGCATTATTTTTCTCTAGTTCATAATCTATCGATGGCAAACCGATAAATTGTGAACTGGTATCAAACTTGCAAGCGACGAATGCACCTTGTGCTAATACTAAATAGCCAAGTAACTGAAACCAACTTGGAAGAAGCGCTCGCTCGGCTCATGCGCGGTTGGTTGGCACAGTTCTCACTTTATTTATTTTTTGTTCCTCGGGTGGAAATTCGTCCTGGACGTCCTCCGTGGGCCGAGGGGTCTGTCTGACTGTTACTGACTAAAAACCACCCCGGTGTTCCATTGACATACTTGCACCGGGGATCATGGGATAATGTGCGACTTCCGCGATCCCCGGTTGTTGCCGGCCCACCTTTGCGGGCCACTTCAAGTCTGGGAGTGAGGTGTTTGACACCCCGCGACGTCTAAAAAGGGCGGACGTCCCCGAGTCCACCGTCCATGGACCCGTTTAGCTGGCCCGGAAGAGGGCATTATCTGCCCTCTGCCAACACCCTTTGCGCCTCCTGCGGGCCGGGTGAGTTGAAGAGATCTCCCGCTCCCTTTCCGTAGCCTGCTTCTGGGACATGACTGTTTCGCAAAAGGATACCACCGCATCCCAGGACTCCTCGCTGCCGAAAATCGAGTCGACCATGGCCAGCAGCGATAGGTCGCTGCCTACTCCTGAGATGAGGGCACGGCGTGGCTTCTCCCAAGCAGTACACTCTGCCAGCGTATGCCGCGGTCACAGTTCTAACCTATTTTTTTTTGTTCCTGCCGTGGAAAATTCTCATGGACGTCCTCCGCTCTGGGGTGGGCAAAGGGGTCTGTCAGACTCTTACTGCCTAAAAACCACCCCGGTGTGGTTCCCATACTTGCACCGGGAATCATGGGATCATGATCGACTTCCGCGATCCCCGTTTAGGGGAGGGGGGGGGGGTCGCGTCTAAAAGGGGCGCGCGTGGAAAACTACGCGCCGCCACCACGGGCTCGCAAATTCTGCTAGCGTATTCCACGCCGTGTCGTGTTGATAGCGCTCCAGCCGCGCCCAACAACTTGAGCGCTAGCCGCCGGAAGTGCCCAAAGTCCCACTGGCTGTCAAGCACCAATACTTCATCTGTGGAACACCGCACGACATGCGGCGCTGATTTCCGTCATCACGTCCCCGTGTAGGTGACATACCTCTCCGCCAAATAAGTCCCAACGATGTGGCGGAGGTAGGGCGGCAACCGATGATACCGCAGTATCTCCCGAATATAATTCCAGGGCAGGGTGTTGAAGGCGTTGGAGATGTCCAGTTCCAACCTAACCCATTTGGTCGTAGTACCATTTACCGCGACCAATTCGGCTACCACCAAGACCTACCAATCAGGGACGGTTCACAATTTTACGGGTGATAAAATCAGACATCTTATGAACCCTGTCGATAAGTGTCAATGTCAAATCGTCAAATGTTGAACGCAACTGGCGTTCAAAATTTGACATTGATAGATTATAAACTGCCAAAAAAGAATGCGTTATACATATTGTAACAGTTCACAGTTTTTCGATAGTTTATAATCTCGCTATATAAATTATAAACTAACGGTGCTGACAATCTTAGGGTAACATATACATCAAATATTATAATAATATATTGTATAATTATAATCATTCTTATCCTAGATATAATTTTCTAATTTGTTATATTATGCTTGTTTACAAAGTGTACTTTGAATACAAGTTTTAAATTTTCTTTTATTTCATTGCAATATATCACAAGGTATTTTGTTATAACAATTAACACAGTTCCCTATAAAAGATGTATGTATGTACTTTAAATAATCTGAAAAATGGTTGTTCTATTTTATCTTTAGCTCTAGTATTAAAATATCTATCACTTATTTTATTACCTACTTCATTGTTGATTAATGAACGTAATTTTTTAGTAGGTACCTTTTTGTTTTTATAGTAGATACCTACGCTAACGGTTGTGTCTAGTACTCTAAGAGCGCTAGTCTATCAATAACCAATGCTACATTGAAAAAAGTAGCTAAATTACCTGTCTATTTATTTACTCCACTAGAAATGTAATGTATATTTTAGTTAAACACCACTTCCATTAATGAAATGGTGGAAATATTACTTACACCTACGACATCAATCTTCTAGTACAAACGTAGTGATTACGAGCGTTTGTTATCAAAAGCGAATTGGGTCATGATGTCAAGTAAGCCTAAATATATTTTCTTCCATTAGCGGTGACATGTCAAATATAAGCTATATAGGTACTTATTACGTAGGGGGGTACCAAACAAAGCTTTGTAAACTTTGTCAACGAAACTGCTAGAGCCATTGTGATGGCGCTTGAGCTGCGTTTGTATTAGGCGAGTTACTGGAATGAATGTATTTTCTTTGGGAATACTGAAATTGTTATGTTAAAATCTTGAAATGGGAAAACAATAGTGATTAATACTTTGTTGCATAAGAAAATTAATAGTAAAATAAGACCTCAATATCTACCTTGAAAATAGTAGGTACTTATTATCAAGGTGGTCTGCCTGCGTAGGATTAAGAGGAAATCTGCAGCTTTCGCCAATAAATTACATGGCACCTTTTTTAAATGTAAACACTGCCTTTACTAAAAAAAGTAACCCAGGATTTATTTGGTTAACATTTTCTAATAGATTTTTAGGTTCTATTAACTTTTCTGCTTCTATTATTCTAACCATATATTAAAAAAATTACGAACCGATAATATATTCCTACGCTATTCCATACGATAGCAAAAGCCCATTTAGTTCCATCCCTTCAGTGGCTTTCCACTGAATTGTGCTCATAACCCGTTCATTCAACATCAACAAGATAAAAATAAAAATAAAACCGCGCACTAAAACGTGGCACTAATACAATATTAAAGTTAAATGCGCCTTACGTAGGGATCGCTCATTTCCTAGCAAGTGCGGGCTCGCCATTAGCAGTACAAACATAACACGAGCTCTGGTGACACCTGCGCCTTTACATATTGAGTGAGCTTTTAATATTGAATGCTCTATCGCAATGCAATAATAAAGTCCTTTATTGATACTTGTCTATGTATTTATATTTGAAATTAAAAGTATTTATTGGGACTCGCACAGGAGATCACAAATTAAACTAAAACACAATCATACAAACATAAAAAAAAGTCCTCTACAAGGCCAAAAGGCTCCTATCTCAGCATGAAAAAAAATATTGATAGAAGAAATGATATTAATAAGATATTTGGGTAGATTAACAGATCATAGTCTTGCAACTTATACAAGTTTTTTTCAAATATAATTTACATGAAACATCAGACATTTATTAATTCGTACAAAAATAAAAATAAACAATAGAGAGCGTTTTGTTCCATTTTTTTTTATTTCTTAATAATTTTGCTCTACTCGTGTTAAACCGGGTTGGGAAAATCAGAATCCCTACTTACTATTCCAAAGCAAAATCCATCAATTTCCATAACTAGGCCAAACGAGGCACGATTGTTTATTTGAAATGCTCTAGGCTCAAAGACTGCAACGGTACATGGTGACGGCCTGTCAGGTCATCGTCCACGAACACTGCAGTAATACATTTTCTTCCACTGCCTAGCAACTTGCACGCGAAGATAGGTAGCTGATTCGCTGTATTTTTTTTCCTTGTTGTTCCTAGATTACTTTACATGGCAGGCAAAACTGTTTTAGAACTGCTACTAACCTACTTTAGAAACAGAATCTTGATTGCTTTTATAAGTGCTTGTAAACGGTTCACATAAATATTTTTGTTTTTTTTTGTTTTCCTGAAATCTTCTGTTTTGAAAATAAATAGCCATACTGGGTGAGGTTTTGGGGATGGTATTGTAGGGTGAAACTACAAGAAGTAGAGGAAAATAGTTGAGCAGACAAAGTCCAATTAAAAATACAGATTAGATTTTTTTATTTAACCTTCGACGTAGAATCCTCATTCCCAAAGACATAATTATGAATTCTTTTGACTTTTCTAGTTCTCTTAAATAATTAAGAATTTTCAAAAGAATCAAAATAAAATATAATCGACAATTTTGCCAAGGCAAATTCCAGTAAAAAGTTACGTGTCCTGTTAAAGTATTTTGCACCTTAAAAGGTGTATATTAGAAAATTTTAATGAAGGCTACTCAAACAGTCTGACTTATGCAGGTTGCTCGGAGGATGGGAACCCTCTCAGAGTCCCCTCTCTTTCTAACACGTAGGCAAGCAATTTGCCCATTGTTATTCAAATCGTAAATTAATTATTCATTCACGTCATTTTCAGGCGTGAATTTATTTCCTGCTTGTGATGCTAGGAAATGCAGGAAGCAAGACATGGTGCCTCTATAGTCTATTTAAATTGAATATTGATTTTTGAATAAACAATAATTAATTTTTGAAATAAAAATGAAATGGTAAAAATTTTTAAGGTACGTGCTAACACTGTTTAGTTCACTTGGATTTTCCGACTCGTTTCGAACTTAAATAGACCCCAAATTCATGAGCTTATCACGCGCAAATGGGTTTGAACTGAAAACAACCCGACAACAACATTGAAGTCTAATTCAGGTATACTCACAACCAATATTTGTACTTCATTAGAAGACAGTCTAATGATTTAACCTGAGAATAATGAAGTCTATACAGAGATCTAACATAAATACGGATAGACATTACAGACAGCGCGAGTTCCGCCCGAAGCCACGAGTATAATTCAGGCTCATTATAGCGTTCCCAACATAATAGACTTTACCTAAGCTTTGTGTACCAAATAGGATTACAGACAATATTGTGTGACGTGGTATTTGACATAATTATATGTACATACCTACGCAATCATATAAAGATAAATCTTATTCTATTTTTGTATATCGAAAAGCGAAAAATATTAAGCCTAAGTTACCCATGTTTAGGGTTGATAGTTAAGTATTGACGATGTTGATCTTTGACGCCTTTCGCGTCACTTAAGTCTATCGGAGAGGGTCAAAACGCAATCAAGCGAGGCTCTTGCTGAAGCACTTCAGCTTGTGGCTCTAAGTAGGTTTATGCCCCAGTGACCTGACTTAATGTTTCAGCATTTTATTCAGCGACACGTACGCTGTGCCGACCCTAGCCGCCATCAGAATTTCCTTACCGAATTTCCTTAGAGACTGAAACCGAGACGTTGTTTTTGAACCCACTTCCTGTTTTATTGCAACTTGAGAATTTGAAAATGGATGGGGCGATATCTATGTCAACTCAGATTGGGAAGTTCCATTTGGTAACGCGGGAAATGGGACTCGATGGGCCCTTTTCGTTTTTTGCTTCCATTTCCGTTATGAAGTTTGGGTTATTACCGATTCCTGTGTATTCAGTGAAGTTTGATTGGGATGGTATCTATCAAAAGTACTATCATCACCATCAGTGTATTACTTGCCACAATTTCTATATATACTCGACACGCCGGGAAATGTACAATACTGCTATAAAAAAAAGTGCAAAAGTACCTCTAATTTGTCACACCAAAAACTTTTTTCCAATTCTGAATACACTGTTTTATAATTAATTAATTATAATTCCGTTTTCGTTGTTAACTGAAACCTTTTTCATATTTTCTCAAATTAATTTCATGATTATGCTTTGTCAAAACAATAATAAGGTTGACAAAAGTTAGTAGGTAGATATTTAATTAAAGTTGCATGTACACATCCATGTAATTGGAGCTCATCTCACATCTGTGCATAACGAGATAAAACATTGTTTCTGGGTCCGCAAGAAAAACGGTCAGTTGTTGTGAAATATTAGCGTGGGCCGAAACATTTTTCATCCGTTTTCCTCTCGGTACACCTTCAGTTGGAACTTCATGAATATTTCAAGCGGGATCAATTATTAAAATGATTTACTACTGCCCCGCCTTGCCTTGCCGTATAAACGTGGGTCTCTATGTGTGCCTACATTTTCCTGAATATAAGAACAGTGGTGATTTTTTGTCCATTTTCTTGAAGGAACTGAACAATTAAAATTCTAGTCACGTTTATTTTGAGAAGGGTTTCTGCTTTTATTATTTTATTGTTGTGTCTTGTTTGGCGGCGGCTCGTCTAGTCTAGGTTCATAGCATTGTGGTCTGGTTTTATTGTTGGTCTTAATTTTGAATATTAAATGTTTAAAGCATCTTATGACACTCAAGACAGCCTTTGTTGTTCACAGCTGGGTCATAAATTAAGAACTCGAAACTCAAAATATCCAAGGTTTATCTTTGCTCTGGTTGCTTTGGTTTATCATACTCAGCTTTCAAGGCGCATTAGATATCTCTGTCTTCGAAGAATCTTGTTGAACAAGACATTAAATAACACTACACTCGGTTTATACCGCCATACTCCAAAACACTAATATTCGAAAACAAACACCAGCATACTAAAGAGTAGATAAAACTCTATATAGTGCGCGGCATTTCGCTTGCAAATTGCGCGTCGCAGGTAGAACGAATATCATGTTACGTCATGCCGCAACGGAGGCATTAGCATATCGATGCGGCCAAGCCACCTGCTAAAAATGTACTCAAGAGCTGTTAGCCGCCGTTGGTCACTTACCTACAGCGTATGAATTTTTATTCCGAAGATTTTAGAGCTGAGAGTTGTAGGGTTATCATTTTATTTCTATGCCGAAAGCAGGATGAAGACTTGTTTGATATCCAATCATTTAGTTAAAAACAAACCGTTAAACGCTTTACTTTTGTAAAATTTTACTTTACCAATGTTTAGTAGGTAGGTATCAAAAGACGGTCTGCCTGAAGTACAATTTGAATGAAAATGTCCGTAACGTTAAACCCGAATTACATAGCTCGACCTGGGGTTTAAACCTAGAAGCAACTACCATTACACAATAACATTGTTGTTTTAATCATTTGCATACTTGACTAATTTGGAAACTAAAATAATGGTGATCAAAGGTTCAAACTATTTTATCATAAATATGGTTACAGGATCTCTCAGAATTGAAGTGAAGTAGGTGCTCCAATTTGTCGAAATACCTTAAAATATTGCGGAATAAAAATGAAGCTCTCTCTATCTTGAAATCGTATCGCGTTGTAAGCTCCAGTAACGTTTTGATTGATATTGGATATTTTTCCTTGCAACTACCTTTATTATATTGAACATCATCTCGCCCTTAAAATAACTGGTTGTTATTTACAGATATTGTATATCCCGAGAATCAGTTCCCACGGCCCACATTACATTAGCCCTTTTATGGACTTCGGTACAGAGCCTTTATCTTTAACGATAATCTTTGTTCTAAGAGAATTCTGAATGGGTTCAATTTAATTTTAGGTACTATTTAGGTTATCATAACGTAACATAAGCTTACGGAGGTGCGCCCAGATAGATAGTTGTTAAGATAAAGAATTTAGCTCAGGAGCGGGAGCGTATTTACAAAAGCTCGACATTTACCTGGCGAGGTATTCAGGCCCCGCCGATTGTGCTCGCTCCCTCAACCGTGCTATACGATAAACGATGAAAAGACCTACCGCCGGACACTCCATTCATGTATATCATTGAGTGCCTCACACGAGAGGTAACTATGTAGAAAGCCGAGGAAACGTCGCTTTCACATTACAAAAATACGTTTATGTTTGGTTTACGTTTTTCAGAAGGTAGCTACACGAATTAAGTAATAACCAAAATGTTCTTTGTAAATGTTTCCGGACGGAATTTCCCCGTTTCCTTTGAAGACGATGACATGTGTCGCGAACTCGTGAGGAAAACGGTTTCATTAAAGGTTTTTGTTTCTAACATTGAAGTTTTAATGTCTGTTTTTGTCATGTTGATAAAGGTTGTGCGCCTTGAAATAATGTTCAAAGTACTTGTTACGTATTGTTGATACAGCAGAAGAAGGAGGTATTCGTGAGGATAAATTTACGAATTCACGGCTGAAATAATGGTACGACATTATGTAATCGTGGAATCTAGTTTAAGTTGTCTATTACAGTCCGCAAAATACACACAAAGATTTCTCTAAAACCTACTTTCCAAATACTTTTTTAAAATATCTGCGACCCCAAAACCTGCTCACGCAACATCACATTCGCAATTCTTTTTTTAGAAAAATAAAATATATTTCCCGGGTATCTTATCAACAAAATCACCCCTTGGCACCCTTCTAAACACTTTTATTTGTATATTTACAAGAGTTACTCAATTGTCCGCGCTTCTTCGCGCGTGGACTGCGATAAACGCTGAAAAGATGAAATATAGTCGTCGGGACAGTCCAGTGGTCAATGTGTAGGACGCTGCGGATGTATTAGCGCTGTTTTTTTCTTTTTTACTGGGATTTCGATCTAAAAGGGGCTTTGTATTAACGCGTTAAAAGAAGTTAAATACGATCTGGGTGAACATGATATATGTCATACTTCTATGCTTAAACACCATGCGGCAGTTCATTATACAAATTATGATTTATAATTTCTTTCGATCTAGTTGTACGTATACTTGCAAATTTTAGATCAGAAATAGAGGCATTTTGTAACATTAAGTATTAAAGTTCACAAATTGCAATCTACGTTTGTATTTATTGGACCAGCACCATTGTTTGCAGTGCAAAGTAATACATTATCTACACACAAAGCCGCATAATTTTATGTAGGTAGGATGTATAGTCTAAAAGCACGCATCTATGTGAATTATTAATGAGTAAATATCGACAAATTTGCTCATTTATAATTATTACTAGCTTCTGCCCGTGACTTCATCCGCGTGAAATTTCTTGTTCCCCGACCCACTGCGTCGCATTGCATCGCCCGCCCGCGCTATTACTTGGTTTTCGCTTAGCATTCTTTCTGCCTTTTTTATTTTTGCTCAGTTACAAAGGGCCCGTAGCGTGATGTTATATAACCTTTCTCAAGAATTGGGCTATCAAATGCAAAATATTTTTTTCAAATCTCACTGGTAGTTCCCCTACACACAAACTTACAAACAAACTTGTAACTCTATAAAATATTAGTATAAATTACAAACTTTTGGTGGCTCTGGTGATACTCGTAGTGCACGGCAGTGTTACCTTTGGAAATGGACTTTGAAATATTATAATCTATAGTTTAGTATGCTATACAAATATTATAAGATGGAAGAAGTGGAGGGACGCCTGTGCCCAGAAGTGGTACAAAAAATGCTAAGAAAAAAAAAATATGAACAGGTAAAATTGAGTGTGAGTGACATCCACCAACCCGCACTGGGCCCGCGTGGTGGATTACGGCTCACTCCTTCTCGCAGAAACGAGGCCTGTGTCCCAGCAGTGGACTCATTATAGGCTGATTATGCTAAGGGGTCATTTTCGAAACTACTTATCCGATTTTGAAAATTATTTAATTAATGGGAAGCTACATTATTGCCAAGTATCATAAGATATATTTCGCTCTCAAAACGGTGAAGTAAAACATCGTGAGGAAACCGGCATGTCCTAGAACCAAGAATTCGACGACATGTGACCATGTGTGTGTGATCTACCAACCCACATTGGGCCCGTGTGGTGGATTACAGCCCACTCCCCACTCACCAAGAGGAGGCCTGAGCCCCAGCAGTGGCAACATTATAGGCTGATTATGTATATTTTATATTAAAACAAGAAATTTCACGCGGATGAAGCAGCTGAAGCTAGTAATATAGATTGAGCCATTGGTTATAAAAATATTTGTTCACAATGTAGAATTAGAGCATGAGCGAATATTTCTATTTACACAGAGGCCATAATTCTCAAAAGCAATTTTCGTTAAAAACCATTTATAATGATAGTCAGCCTGTTTCGCGAAGAAACAGTTTACCGAGGCAATATATTTTATACTGGCCAGTTATTGTCCAGTACTGGACATTGGCTCTCCGTATACTGATATAATAATAATAATACGCCCTTTTTATTCTGAACATCTTTGCGTTGTGCTATTTCAGTAGTTTACAGACTGTCTCTTAGTTCTGAGTGCCTTTTGGCAAAGGCCTCCTCTAACAACTTCCATTGAGTCCTATCTCTCGCAACTCTTCTCCAATTTGGCTTGACTCGGTCGAACGCAGAGCTAAGAGGCTCATTGGCGACGTAAAACTGGTGGATGCCAAGCTTCACAGCTTGGCCCATCGCCGCAAGATTGCCTGCTTATCGGTCTTCTACAGATTGTACTTCGGTGAGTGTGCCCAAGAACTCCACGACCTCATTCCACCTGCCCCCTTCTATTATCGGACATCTAGACGCACTGCAGGTTACCATCCCTTCCTGGTTGCTATTCCACTAATTCGCACTAAGCGTTTCCAAATGTCTTTTATAATGCGCACAGCAAAAGAGAGGAACTCTCTACTTGCGTCTATGTTTCCGAACGCATACAACCCTAATCTCTTCAAAGTAAGAGTGAACAGGCTTCTTCTGGATAAGCTCACTCCATCGTCGACTTTGTCTCTGTCACCTCTGATCTAGACTAAGGTCAAGAGCAAACCCATCCCAAAAAAAAAAGAACATCAATAACTTTTGTCTTTTCTCTAATCAGGGTATTTCGTATCCTGTCTTGTTTTTTAATGCCAGTCATACTTCTTTCCATTGATCTTTGGCAATGTGCCAGGATTTCTCTGTGGTGTTTTGTAAGAGATCAAGTTTCGTTAGCGTATGTTAAGCAAGGTAGTATACATGTGTTGAAGACCTTCCGTTTCAATCTAATACCCAGATCAGTTGCTTTCATGACCTCCTTCAATGATCAGTATTTTTTCCAACCATTTGTTATTCGTCTTCCAATTTCCTTTGTATTTTGTTCTTTGTGTGAGATAAGCTGCCCCAAATAAACATACCTTTCAACATATTCAAATCAAATCAAATAATTTATTTGCATAATACATGTTAAAAAGGTGTTACAGGTATAAAAGGCACCAATTTTTTATTAAGATTATATTAACTAAAATTCCTAATGAGGTGTGCAAATTAATATATTAGGTACTAATCCCAACATTGAATATAAAGAATACATTTTAAATTGAGTTACTTAAAAAAATTGAATGTCAAAATAAAATAAAAAATACACAAGTCAAATCAAAATTTAAATAATCATTACATTTGTGGTGCCATTTTAGATTAAATCAGTCATCTTTCATATAAATAATCATTAATTGAATAATAACATTTTGCAACTAGGAATTCGTGCAAACCTAATTTGAATTGGTCCATTTTGTGAAGGTCTATGATACTTTTAGGCAACTTATTGTATATTTTGGGTGCCATGCCTAGAATGTTTTTATTAAATACTGCTTTTTTATGACGTCCTACGCATATTTTATTTTTGTGTCGTATGCTTCTTGGATGTGTATAAAGATGTAGATTCGCTCTGAAAAAGATCGCAACTTCATATATATAAAGACACGGGAACGTTAATAGCTGGAACTGTTGAAAATGTGGCTTACAGCTTTCTGTGCGTTGTATGCCACGCATTGCCCTTCTGCATTGTTACTGGGCTTTGAACGCCATTTCTCTGTCTGGCGAGTTCCCCCAAAATATAAGTCCGTACCGTAAAGTAGATGCAACATACCCGTGATACGCCATTAATAATGTTGCCTGCTTTGATACTTTTATGGATACGGTTATGGAGAGCATAAGAATACTGGCTAAGTTTTTTGCATGTATTTTCAACGTGTGTTTTCCAGCTCATATTTTTATTTATCCAAATACCTAAGAATTTAGTGTGTTCTGCTTCGCTGATAGTTTTGTGATCGTAATGAATATCTGGTGTTTTAATGTTTGTTGTTCAAATGAAATTTAAACAACTTCTTGTTTTTTAAAGATTTATTTATAAGTTGTTTTAAGTTACTCAAGTTATTATATCATTTAAGTTGTCGTTTATTTATTTTTGGAATGTCAAATCATCTTTACTATTGATTAGTATTGTGCTGTCGTCAGCGAATAAAATCATTGGATTAGCAATGGTTTTAGGCATGTTATTTATATATATAATGAAAAGTAATGGAGCAAGATCACTGCCCTGCGGCACACCAAATATGCGTTTTCTATATGTAGAGACATAAGTCTTCTCAGTTCTCGTATAAGGGCAGATTTTATTTATGTGTGTAATTTTTTTTCGATTAGTCAGATAAGATTTGATAAGCTCAATGATATTGCCTCTAATTCCATATTTTTCCAGCTTGTTTATCAGTATTTTATGTTTAACATAGTCAAATGCCTTTGACATGTCCATAAATAAGTTCGAGTACTTTGTTGTTGATTTTAATTTCCAAAGCAATTGAGTTTGTCATCAGCTTTGTATTGTCTGAGTCCATAAGTAGTCCTACCCTTTCACTTTATTCGCTTAATTCTGGCATCATTTTCTTTAAGTGTTCTGGGTTTTTCTTGAACAGGACTAGGTCATCTGCGAGTCTAAGATGATTTAGGTTTCTCCCGTTGGTGTTAATTTAAAATTGCTCCCAGTCTAGTTTTCGGAATACATTTTCCAGAACCGCAGAGAACAACTTAGGGGACAATGGATCGCCCTGCCTGACACCTGTTCTTATTTTGAAAGTTTCGCCTAGTACTTCACCACCAAGATTTCCATAATTACCGTTATGCACGTAGATTGTGAAACGTAGCGAACGTACCATGATTGTTGCAGTTGCAGGTTAGTCGAAGTTGGTACTCGTCCTTTTAATAATATCATAGCTGAGTAAGTATGGCCTAATTTGAGCTAATTTGATAATAATATTTGGAAGTTCAAAACATCAATCAATCGTGATCTTTATGCAAAACCAACAAGACGTGTTCTTGTAATAAGTTTTTTTTTACAAAAATACTTGTTAACTCCATACATACGCCATAATAATAAAATAAATGGCAAACCATTTAGATTGTAGATCTATTGTATAAAATACTCATATTTTATAAAAAATAAATATCCGACTAACTCCAGCCGATAAAGTGTAGAATAAACTTCTTTTAATTTAATTTCATATCCTAAACTTGTCAATAAGCAGTATTACCAAAATCAATTATAATAAAGATCCAACATCCCTAAACGCAAAGGTAATTACCGCATTTATTGACACACGAGGGGAGGTCCAATAATGAAAATATTTGTCCATTCATCGCCATTCCACGCGTGACATAGCCGACCTATTGGCCTAATGACGTTCGATTGTCCCACTCACTCACATTTCACAATGACACGTCCCATCACTATATTATGATCAACGCCGTTTTAGCTTTTATGGCGTTAATGAGTTTTTTCGGCAATGTGTTTGTGTTCATTATGCGGATAAATTGTTGGAATCCGGATCCCATTGGATAATATGCTATATGTTAAGGTGGATAAGGCTATGGTTTTTTACGAGCAGATATTATTAAGATGAATGAATGATGATTTGATTGGTGCTCATAATTATGCTTTCACTGAGTAGACCGGTACAAATCGAATATATGAAATGCCAACCACTCATGGCCAATTTTTAACCGACCAATTAGCATACCGAAAGTCTCTGCTATCTTTTTGGCAGAATTCCTTTTTCACTTTTTACGAAACCCGCGGGTGGAGTAGGTCTTCTCTATTTTGCTAGGTATAATATACTATATACATACGTTTAAATAGGCACGACATTTCGACTTGATAATCGAAACCAAATGGTTACATGTATATGTAGGGTATGTATGTTATTTGTGTTAATTACTGTGAGATCTGATCCAGAATCAAGCAAACATTAGCTTGGTAATTTGTGTAGGCAATAATCTGGCGCAAATCCCCATGAGATACGATGATAAGACTGTTTAGTAGGTGGACATAAAATTGAAGTATCTGTTAATTTGCAGACAATTTTACCTGATGTTATTAAAGGGACATTCCCCTTTTAAAATATTTCTTTAGAAACATGAGTCTCGAAACTGGAATAAACTAACGAATCCCCAACTTCACACCATTATGATTGTAATAATTCATCAACGAGTACAATATAAGAAGAACAAAAGATACCAAAGTAATCTCAAGTACTAAGTACTTTTGTTTCGAGGACGATAGATAACACTGCCATAGCTGATAATACTTGCTAAAATTGAATACGCGTGAGGGGAATTTTTACCAAGTTACCAAGTACTTATGAAAAATATGGACAAGGTTCGGTTCAGTCCATTGTACAATATTATTGTATCTAGAACTTTGGGAATAAAGAAAGTTTTTATTGTAATAAAAGTTGTTTCAAGCATTTTTAGGCAGAAATATGTTTTTACTTTATTGACGGTGTAAATGATATATTGAATGAGCCATGGAATCAAGCTTTCCTTTGATGTAAGAGAAGAATAATTAAGAAGAGGAATTTCGCAGAAACAGCCCGGAGTCTGGATTTGTGCCCGGTTGATGGCAATAGGCTCGCCCCCTATTACATGGGACTTAAACATAACTGGCGAAATGTGGATGTACTATTAGGTACCTACACCTCTCCCTAACCCTTCGGGGATTACAGGCGTGATGTTATGTGTGTGTGTAAGAGAAGAAAATATCCCGATGGTGAAAATTCTTTCACTGATGAAAGCTAAACTTGACGGCACGGTTGGCGCAGTGGTTAAGCGATTGACTGCTGCGCTGCGTGTCGCGGGTTCGATTCCCGCTCGGAACAAATATTTGTATGACCTATAAGTAGTTGTTCCGGGTCTGGCTGTTTGTGTATGTGAGTTTAAATGTTTGTAAACGCACTCACGATACAGGAGAAATTCCTAGTGTGGGGCAAAATTAAAAAAAAAAAAAAGAAAAAAAAAACTAAAGCCGAGTGCCATACGGTATATTTTATAGTATAGTTGACTACTAAGCGGGCGAAGTCGCGGGCAGAAGCTAGTAATATTATAAATAAATAAAGACAATAAACCATTGTTATTAGTCGATCTTTAGTCCTACTCCTGAACAAGCGTAAAACCGTTAATTTCACCGCATGAAAATAATTGTCTCATAAAACAAAACGTAGGTGCTTTTCCATCTTAATATAGGTCATACGATGGTCCATAAATACGATTATTACGTTTCCCTCGAACAAAGCTTTATCTGCGTCTCTGATAGCTCTGGTGACGTAATATTGATGTCAGCAGATGTAAGGGAATCTCCGTAAGTTCTAACGTCATTACCTACCGTTTGTTTGATTGCTTACAGATAGCGGGATGGGAATGAGCCCGAGGCTCTTTGGACTCGAATTACTCAAGGGAACTTACATAAATGTTAACGGGTCCGTTGTCGCCCGAACTGAAGATATCTGCTTTTATACAGATGTCATATGCCTTCATAAAGAAACAAAGAAAACATGGTTTAGGCCACAGAAACACGTGTATGTAAAAAAAAGATAAGTAAAGATAACTCGAATATGTACAAAAAAAATGTGAATATTAAAGGATTTTACGACTTAAATCACGTGAACAATTTAATAGAATTTATGTTCTTGCCACTGAATAGAATAGAATAGAATACTCTTTCCTTCCCCCCTCCACTCCCTCCTCTCCTCTCTCTCTTTTTTTTAAAATCCGCCCAGCAATAATGTGCTAGGGCGAAATTTTTTATTGAGTTTATTTAGTGTTAAGTCCGTTTTTATTACGTATTGACCCTAACGTGGTCCATTTCGATAACATGATTTTTACAACTCGAGGGTAACGTTCATGCAGCCATCAATACAATTCAGAGCATCATTAAATAGAAATATATCTTGCTATAGCGAACTAAAGGGGGTTCCTACATAATTTATACCTGACTCTTGATAAAACTTAGAGGGAAATGTACAAAGACGGTAAATTATGGGGTAATACATTCTGGCGTACATTATTCAAATGCAGTCTCAGTGCAGTTGCCATCGTAGATCGAAGTGCTCAATGGATTTATCCTGCCCGTTGTTAATTTATTGCCGATCCAGCAGAGGGCGCTGAATAGCAGCTTCCTGTACAAAGCTGTATCTGCGGAATTTACATGTGACTTATTACTTTGGTGCGCGAATGTAATTTTAATTCTTTGACGGTCATGTTAACAAAAGATTGTGGTCATGTGTAAAAGTAACTTGTGCTTGGATACTTGTGAATGGAAAAGCGTTTTGAATATGTTATGCAAACTTTTCATATTTATAATTTTTATTATGACTGTAATTTTTACTGAGAGCAACTGCGGAGCAGTTGCCACTGCTCCGCAACCCGCACTGGGTCCCCGTGGTGGATTACAGCCCACTCCCTCCCACCGAGAGGAGACCTGTGTCCCGAGTGGGAACACTATAGGCTGATTATCATTATGATGATGATGCTGATTGTGACTGCTGATCTTTTCATACTGACGTGCACATGCATGTAAATAATTAATGAACGTAAGATAGACTTGCGGGCATTTACGCAAAGTTTCCAACAAATTTACGACCAACCATTGCTACAAGCTGCTCGTTTAAGATTAAATTGCAGAATTACCGAATCCAATCTAGAAAATGACACCCAGTAGACATATTTTACAAGAACTTGTGTAAGGTCCATAAATGTCGTATTCCAACACATAAACAGTGTCCTAAATAATCCCAACCGTCCATTACGAGGATATTTTACGGTCATTTAGCTCATAAAACCTAGACCTATTTCCGAGGCGCTGGAGCTCGCACGGCCTGTCACAACCGCCGAGCTCCCCAATTTCTAAGACCACGCTTTCTTCTAATGCGCTCGCAGTGTTCGCGTGCCCGGACCAATTTGTGTTGGCGCCTTATCGCCCAAGCTAATGTTCAGTGTAATGCCACTTCCGACATGAAAACTGTTCCGAACTCATTGTTCTCCCCATCGGCTTGCCTCTTTAAAATACTGTGTACGGATAAACACGGCCGATAGGAAGCGACCCGCTTCCGTAAATTTGGATCAAGACCTGCTAGCACTGTTGATATTTAGATTGTTTCCTTTGTTTACAGAGCTGTCAGAGACGATAATATGTTTACACAATAGTATTGCACAAAAGACAGGGATTAAAATTACGGGTCTTATTTCCACATTCCCATATTCACTGCTTTCATATTCGCGTCAAAAAGGTGACATTTTTATTAAACAGTACAAGGATAAATCCGCGATATATTTATCGTGAACACACATATTTCGCGTGTCAGCGCAAGCAGGTGCTCGCTCGGAGTTTGCCCCGTCATCAAACATAACAGCGGCCATTATTACAGTTGCGTAGTTTCCCTCACCTCGCGACTCGCGACCCGGTCGGCGCATCAAGATATATCGCCGAAGTGAGCCACGGAAGAAAACACTTTTTCATTGATTCAGTGCCACATCTGGCGACAAAACGCCTTCGGCTTTCCATTCTGATGACCTGACTTGACATTTTTATTGCTCTCCATATTTTTGTGCGCCTCCAAGGCATTTGTGGAACCAGGGTAAAATATTGTGAAACTTGAAGAAGGACTGAACAGATATTATGATATTACTGACACGATATATTGAAGAACTTTTGACGGCGATGGGTTGCTCGTAGCACTGGCCTTTCGCCTTTTTTATCGCACTTCTTTTATCTTTTATCGCAACAGTTTGTTCGGGTGAAGTTATGCGTCAAAATTATACCGTTCCATATTGTGCCTAAATGTCTGGGAATGAAATAGGGACAATGTTTTTTCAGTAACTTTCTTTTAATTTCAAAAGGCTGATGATATTATTTGATTACTGTTAATTTATTTCCGTCCGCAATTCTTAGAAAAGACGTTTTTAACAAAAAATGCATATACGAAGCCTGTATACATTGTTCGAAAGTTAAAAATTACGCACCATACAACGGGATGTGCGGTTAAATAGGTACTCTCACCTAAGTACCTGTTTTACCGCATACTCCGTTGTATAGCGCCGTGCGCTCGCCGTGCGTATCCTTTACGGTTTTTTTTTTAATTTCCATAAAAAATATATAAGAACTCCACCATTACAAGAATAAATAAGCTGAATGATCGAACCTCTTTAGAAGCGCTTTTGCTCAACACGTTTGTCTTACTTTAATACTAAAAAGAAAATTTGACGAAAGATGTAGTTCTGATTATCACCACGCACACGTGGCGCCATTTGCAAATTTGCACCATTTTAATATTAGAAAATCAAAGATTTTTGCGACTGATATTTATAAACAAAATAATAATATGAGTTCAAGCGAGGAATCCAATATTAATATGGAATCTACTCCACCTGATATCTTGACTCTGATAGCACACCTCCGCCGCAAAACCATAGCAGCGAAACCGCAGTAGTTCAATTGTACTGGTTCACGTCATATTCCGCTACTCGAATCGGATGCGAGTAGCGGAACATGACGCGAACCAGTACAATTGAACTACTGCGGTTTCGCAGCTATGGTTTCGCGGCGGAGGTGTGCTAGTAGCCTGAATGAGGCACAAATTGCAGAAAATCGCGAGAGAGTTATTGAATAATTTACAATAATTTTATATCATATAGAAGACTCGAAAAAATACTCAATCAATCTCTGAAATTTTTTTAATGGCTTGTTTCATTACCAATTATACTGTTTACTCGCAAATGTGTTGAAAAAGGTTGTATGACATACGTGCGGTATTTATAAACTCGTGACTATGATGGTAAGACACCATCATACGGCTTACATTCGGCTACTCGTTTGTAAAAACCAACTTACCACTCTAGTATCATAAATAACTATTTTACCTCTACCACATATTCCATTTGCGATGCTAAACATCCAACTAAAAGGAATCAAACCAAAATCAATGCCACATACACATTGATTTTACTCTCATGTACCTATAAATAGCTACATGAGAATAATCAATGCCGCACTTTTTCTTTCTTATCGGCACTATGGTGCCGATAAGAAAGAAAAAGATTGTTAATTGAAGAGTTTTCCAATACTTTGTTCGATCAATAAATTAATCGTGGGGATGATTCTTTAATTAAGAAACTTTTGGGTACACCTCTAATCTCTCCTGAAAACGACAAGAAAAAAGCTTCCCTAATTCAAATTGACGAGCAATCCCCAAACCTACGAATACACAATTACATATCGGCATTGAAGTTTTTATCAACAATGATTGATTTAAAATCAAGAACTAATTCGTACCTTCTCGTTTATTTTCACGAAAGGAAACTTTTAGCCGAGAACTGTCAAACTTCGTGACGGGCTGCTCTTATAACAAAATACAATTTGTCATGATTGATCAAAGAAGTTGGCCAAAACAAAGACAGATCCCGTAACAAAGCCGTCTTTTGTCAAAGAATTTTTTGGCTAGCCTATTGAAGGCTTTTAAGAAGTCAGACTTTTTCGTTGTCCAAAAGTTACGTAAAACTTTTGTATCAATTATTTTCACGTATTTTTTGTGGTCGTTTTCATTATGTTATGGCTTGAAACTGTGCTTGTTGTTAGGATGCTCGAATTTCACATTGAAAGCTCTTGAAATTATTTCTATGAAAAACTGACACGTTTTATTCAATTTCGAATATTATGTTATTCTATATTCAGACGTCAGACTAGTCATACTCCTGCCCGTACCGATATTCTTTTTGTTTTCGAAAGAACGTTACCTACCAGCCTATAGGCTGTCTGACCGACATATTAAGTTATTCATGCGACATAAAATAATTTACATACGCGTGGGTCTGCGAATACGCAACATAAATAACACAAATTAGACCATTTTAACCTTTGATCGTTTAGCTAAAATATTCTTTTAAACTACGTACACACAATTTTACATCTTCAAAGCGTTTCTACGTACAGGTTGAACTTCCGAATGAATTAGCTGTACGTTATGTTTTTTTTCAAGCCACTTGGTTTGGGGCATAAACAGGGTGATAAATATTCATGAGGAATGTAAGCCTTCTTGTCATAGGCCTTAAGGGCCTGATGGATGGCGAGCGTGCTTTGCTGTTATCATATTCCCACGTATGTGTATGTTCTACCTGTATGTGTGTATAACATATTTATTTCAACATTATTTAAATTAAACGGTCCCGGCTGGCATTCTAAGAACTTTGACAGTCGTTACGGGTAGTCATACGCCCAAAAAAGTCCGACAACCAGACTTACCAAGGGGTATCCTGTTACCCAGCAACTGGGTTGTGGAGATCAGATAGGCAGTCGCTCCATGTAAAATACTGGTATTCAGCTGCATCCGGTTAGACTGGTAGCCGACCCCAACGTAGCTGGAAAAAGGCTAGGCAGATTGATTTAAATTAAACTGTGTGCTGAATGCTTCACGGTTGAGAAGTATTTAAAACACCATTAAGAGGTATTGGTCGAGAATTTAACGCTGTTTTATAAAAAAAACCGGCCAATGCGTGTCGGACCACGCACTTTTATGGGAATCCCAAAAACATAAGTTTGTTTTTGGGATAAATTCAATTTCACACATTTTAGTTGAAAACCATGTTCTCCCATACATCGATATACGCCACGGTCAATTTTCCAACTGGAAATGTAAGTTTGTAATTGCAAAAAAATAAATTCAGTGATATAACTACAAATTGTAAATTTTCGGACGTTTCCCTTTACTTGTGCTGTGCGACGTTACTTCTTGCCAAATTTCATGATTCTAGGTCAACGGGAAGTACCCTATAAGTTTTGATTTATTTTCGAGTATCAAAATATGTCGCATAAATCGCCATATTTTTTATTACGTTGACTTGGACGCTTGATTTTTTTAGAGCTTCAAGGGACCATAGACTTACGTATTTATTTTTCAATTAAATAAATTTCAACTTGATACCTCCACGCGTTCCTGAGAAAAAGGGTCTTGACAGACTGACAGACAGACAGATGGACAAAGAAGGTTCCGTTTCTTCCTTTTGAGGTACGGAAACCTAAAATAGAGATACAGTGATCAAAGTAATAGAAAGATAGTGTAGCAGCATAATCAGCCTATAATGTTCCCAATGCTGGGACACAGGCCTCCTTTCTGTGAGAGGGAGTGGGCCGTAATCCATCACGAAACACGTGTCTAGTATTTTTATGTAAAGAATCTATGTACAAAATTTCAAAACTTTATCATGAAAAATCATAAAGTTATAAGGTTATTATGTTACTGGGTTGTCCGTACAAAAACATGCTAACGGCGCCCCTTCAGGGTCGTCTTGCGCTCATTGATAATAATTTGGCAATAGGTACCTAACCGTACGGCGATTGTATTGTAAGTAATTAAATGGTGATAACATTTTCCATCACACTTAAATATTTTTGGGACAAAATATAACATGGTGTAAAAATTATTGAAATCGATTCAGTTCCTTATTCTGAACAAACTATATTCAGGTTTCGCATATACTAAAAATAATGTTGAAAAAACCATGTGTTAAATTTTGAGAGTAGTGGAATTTCCGGGATTATGTAAATTTCAACTGAAAAGCTTTTGAATAATATTTTTGTACTAAAAGCTGATCTGAACTGATGTCAAAGACTCCAAAAAGGTTAAGGTGGAAATTTACAAAATATTGTATGTACTTATTGTTCGAGCATACGATACCTTATGATGTTACATTGTTTTTGAACATCCATACCGGTTGTCAATATGTGTGTGCAGTTCACAGCTAGATATAGGTGGGCTTTTCAACACCCTGGTTTTCCGTTTTCCATAAACTACTTAACAAAATATTCTGTTGGGATGGAGAATGTTTGGACTTGTGCCCGGTTGATGGCAATAGCCTCGCCCCCTGTGACGTGGGACTTAAACGTAACTGGCGAAAAGTGGGTGTCCTTAGGTAAACCTCTGCCTAACCTTTCGAGGCTTACAGGCGTTATGTTATGTTAAAATATTAATGTACCATAGTGTAAACCGTCTGGTGATCAAAACTCGAAAAACTCAAAGGATTTATTTCAATAAAACCATTTACAGACACTTTTCAATTGTCAAGGGTCAGCCGGAAATATGAAGCTAGTTGTCCCTTACAAAGCGTAGTAGGTACCTACCTATGGAGAAGAACGTGCAAAACACATATATTTATATTGCCAAGTACATTCTGAATAGGTACTAACGCAGTTGGTCAAATAAAATAAAATCACACCAGAATATTACCTATTTACTCTTTGCCATTGCATCGTGAGCCCGATAAAAGCGCACTTTGATGTCCAAACATGCAATATTTGTGAACTCTACACACTATGCCTGACCCATTTCCAGTTTTCAACGTTTTCGAGGTCTCGGGCAATTTATCATCGTCTTGTCAATTTTTTCAAGTGCGTATTCAATAACCATTCCTACTGTGAACAGGCACGATCAAAAATATATTACAGCAATTTTCTCCTAAAGTTTAGTTAGAAATTCTATAGAGTTACGAGCATGGTATTCTGGAAATCATACTATTATGAAATAGGTCTTTTTAGGGTTCCGTACTTCAAGAGGAAAAAACGAGGAGGAACCCTTATAGGATCACTTCTCTCTGTCTGTATGTCTGTCAGTCTGTCAAGACCCTTTTTTTCAGCAACGCGTGGAGGTATCAAGTTGAAATTAATATCAAGTACGTAGGCTTACGGCCCATTGGAGCTCTAAAAAAATCAAGGTTCTAAGTCAACTCTACGCAATAAAAAAGTACGGCGATTATATAAAGCGACATATTTTGATATTCGCAAATAAATTAAAACCTTCCCGGGTACTTCCCGTTGATCTAAAATCATTAAATTTGGCAAAAAGCAACGTCTCACAGCACAAGTAAAGAAAAAAGTCTAGAAATGTTTAATTTGTAGTTTAAAACATAAAAGAAAACTGTGATTTCAAACTTACCTATATTTGCACTTGTAAAATTGACCGCGCGTGGCGTATATCGATGTATGGGAAAACATGTTTTTGAACTACAATGTTAAGTTAGTTTTTCGGATATTCATTCCAACTACGGGACCCTTCATTGTGCGGTCCGACACGCACTTGGCCGGTTTTTATTTTAAAGTTGCAGTCGTTATTTCACGAGAAAATCGCTTTTGAATTTTGCGTAAGTATTTATGCTCGTGAATGTAGTATGCGGATCTATGAAACTAAACGAAAAGCTTCTGAATGCACTAAATGCGATGAAATTTTCTTGAAAATATTCCGCTTTTCACGTTTATAGCGTGTGTGGAAATAAAACGCCTGCCAGTGATGTGGCTTGAGTATTTTATTCAAATGGTATTAGGAGCGATCTTTTATTTTTATTTTCGATTTGAACTAATTTTGACCGATTTTGACTAATAAGTGGCATTTGTACACGGGATAGGCTTTTGGGTGAACATGTTATTTAAAAATAAAATAATTTATTCACTAATACGTCCAATCGTTCCTTTAAATCTAGGCTGGGCGAAATTCAATGAGCAATGAACTAAAGAAAAATAAGTACGTCTATTCTGTTCTAAATACACTATGAAAAACTTATTCATCTCAACAACCAATGTTTTATTTAGCTAAGTGAAAATATTTATGCTCACACTGAAATAAGATTAGCCGTTAATTCACTCATGGTCGCAACAACATCCCTGAAAAATTCTCCATCAAAAATTCCGTTCATAATATTAATCCTCGGGAACGCGACGCAAGCTAAAACCTTGTATGGGAGTATTTTTGGCACATCGATCTTCTTGTTCCGCAGCCAAATAATGAGTTAAGCGCTCAACATCAACCGCATCCGCTTTGAGCCGTGGCCAATGGTTCGCTGATTGATTTCCTTGAACTGAGTATCTGCGTCTGCGATTTCCGCGTAAAAAAGCGTTAAGCGATGCGGCGTAGCGCTGGATGCTTTAGAATCGTATTGGCTTATGTTGTTGGTTCCAATAGCATGATGGACATGGCGATGCGTGCGATATTAGTAGGTACTCAGGTATTGTAGGACTGCTATGAGCCATTGTACCGGGAGGAATACGGCGTTGGCGCTAAATAATAAGCAATGCACAATTAGCTATTTGTTTCAAGAGGACATGTTCACTTTTACGAGACGGTAAGTGGTCGAATGCGACCAGAATATTTTTTCTGCCAGCCTATATGATGAAACTTCCCTTTTGTAGACCACCTTTAGAGTATCATCATCTGCCTAGGTTTTTCCCATCTATGTTGGGGTCGGCTTCCAGTCTAACCGGATGCAGCTGAATACCAGTATTTTACACAGACCTCCACAACCCAGTTACTGGTTAATACGATACCCTTTGCTAAGACTGGTTGTCAGACTTTCGGGCTTCCGACTACCCGTAACGACTGTCAAATATCCAGGAATGACATCCGGGACCAACGGCTTATCGTGCTTTCCAAGGCACGGAGGGGTCTTGGTATGTAAAGATGGTCACCCATCCACGGACCAACCGCGGCAAGCGTAGCTTAATCTGATCGCTCGACCCGTGCGGCTGATTACTTAGCCACAACTTTTGGAGTAATAGGTACAGTATCGATTTACGATTACCTATAACCTATTAGATTGCATAACCGAAATGTAGCCATACCGGCTGTTTGGTTGTCAGAATGTACTTAATTCAAAGAGTTTCTTGTAATGCATGAACAGCCATGCCATGTTTTCAGTTATTTTAGTCTACGAAACTGTTGTATAACTTTAATAACAAAGCTAACAATGGACTAACCCAGTCCATGGATGTAGGTTAGTCCTAGTACACGTCAAACACAGTTCTGAAATGAACCACATTAAATAGTTCCATATCCAAAGAGCCTTCAACGAAATACGAGGTTTCCAGTTTTATTTTACAGTACATTGCAGTCTGCTGTCAGTTATATGGCACCGAAGAAATATTGTAGTGCGCAATAGAACAAGAACTCTAACTTCTTGTCGTGGCCTATTCGCAGGTATCAAAGATATAAAAAAGAAGATCTATGGCTGGTATATTTTAGGTTTTATGCTACACGAATTTGAATACTGACAGCTTTAAAATTAAAGAAAAAATATCGTTTATTTGGACACAGTTCGTGAAACACAAAATACGAATAACAAAATTAAAACCGGCCACGTGCGTGTCGGACCACGCACAATGAAGGGTTTCGTAGTTGGGTTGAATTTATCACAAGAACAAACTTAAAATTGTTTATAGAATGTTAAGTAGTAATTTATAGTTTGTATGTTGCAATTTATCCCAAGACGAAGAAGATAAGAGGAGTTTGGAGTTTGTTTTTGGGATAAATTCATCCCAACTACGGAACCCTTCATTGTGCGTGTTCCGACACGCACTTGGCGGGTTTTTATTTTGTTATTTGTATTTTGTGTTTCACGAACTGTGTCCAAATAAACGATATTCTTTCTTTCTTTATTTTCATTTAAAGCTGTCGATATTCAAATTCGTGCAGCATGTAGCTTATGGGAAAACCCAACCATAAATTCCAACTGCAAATGAAAGTTGGTCAAATATTACTCGTTTCCTTGTAAAGCCTACTTAGTAAAGTAAAGTAAAGTAAAAATTTATTTGTTTAAACATGGTGTACATGATATATATGTTACGGCTAATACCCGAAGTGCGGCTACACCTAGTTTTAGCCGGTTAGAATTAGGTGTAGCCACTTACTCCTGGTTAAACCTAGTACGAGCCGATTGTTTTCGGGTAAAACTAGGTCTAGCCTTCATAATGCCGGCTACAACTAGGTCCAGCCATTCCCTGTTGGAGAAAACTAGATTCAAACAAGTTTACTTTATAAAAGTGTGATTTATATTTTGGTAACTGAATTTATCAACAATAGAGGGGATCTGGCGCTCGGCGGCCGCTGCCGCGGCACGCTCGCTTCGCTCGGTCGCCTTCGCTTGTTAATGGTTACTGTTCTAACCTAACCTAACCCAAATGATTCAATAACAGTAGATGACTTTGCAGAGGCGCGTGCCTCGCTATGCCCTCCACCCCGCGCCGCTGCTGCAGATGCTGTGAGTCATGAGTGTGACGCGGGGCGGAAGGCTTGGCGGGACACGCATCTAAGTTTTATCCAACAGGGATTGTCTGGACCTAGTTCTAGCCGGAATGATATCGGATAAACCTAGTTTTATCCAACAGGGAATGGCTGGACCTAGTTGTAGCCGGCATGATGAAGGCTAGACCTAGTTTTACCCGAAAACAATCGGCTCGTACTAGGTTTAACCAAGAGTAAGCGGCTACACCTAGTTCTAACCGGCTAAAACTAGGTGTAGCCGCACTTCGGGTATTAGCCGTAACATATACATTGCATGCAAGATAATATGACATACAGAAAGTTCTAACATGTTCAGCCGCATATCGTTGCGTACAAATTGGTAGGAAGAGATGGTGCACAAACCGTGTTATTATTCATCAAAATTAAATTATAGAAATTATAAAATCATCATTATTAATTAAAGATTAAGTATCATTACAATTCAGCAAGCATATTTTTTAGATAAAATTAAATGTCAAAGTAGTCATTAAATAAATTTGTCAATAAAAAAATATTAATTACTATCATACAAAATTACAACTACAATTATTTCACAAAAATACAATAGATTACAATAACATGTCAATAAAATACAACATCGTCATCTCAAAATCGAAGAAAAATTGTCCTCTTTCATAAACTCTGCTATACTGTAATATGCTCTTTCAGTTAGTAAACTCTTCAATTTACTTTTAAGAGCAGATATATTTAATGATCTCCATGATTTAGGCAATTTGTTAAAGATGGCCGGACCCATGCAAAAGATGCTCTTACGCATAAGAGCGGTTTTAGCGCCTTGACCACAAAGTTTGAAGTTATCACGTCTATTTCTAGGGACAGCATCAGACAAAAGCTGAAATAAATGACTATTTGATTTAATGAACATTACTGTTTCCAGGATATATAACGAGGGCAATGTCAATATCTTACATTCTATAAAATGAGATTTACAGCTGTCCGTTGTTTGCAGTCTAAACATCGATCGAATGCACCTTTTCTGTGCCCGAAACGCTATTTCGTTGTCCGTGCTATTCCCCCAAAAGATGACTCCATATTTTTTTTTTTTTTTTTTTTTTTTTTTTTTTTTGGGTGGGAAATCATCAAATAACTTCTCCCGCTCTGGGCGGAGCGGGAGGGCGTGTCAGACTTTAACTGACTAAAACCCACCCGTGTTCCTTCCGTTGCCTGTGTGCCAGGGCCACGATATCCCTTTCGGACAAACTCGCAACCCCGGCAGGCATTGGTCCTGACGGACCCCGTCAGTTTGTGCTGACATCTCTTTGAGGCGCGCGTGGAACACAACGCGCCGTCGACCCGGGCCTGGTCCTTATCGGATGGCGAGCTACCCATCGCTCACCGTCCGCAGGCCCGCGCCTACGGTGGCCGGAAATCGGCTTGCGACTCCCGACGCCCGGGGCGTCTCCTGCGGCGACTAGGGGCATGAGGGCGCGAACCTTGTCTCACCCTCACGCGTTCCGCCTCCTCCTTCGCTAGCATAACTGCTTCGCAGAAGGAGGTGACGGCCTCCCATGCACTCTCGCTCCGAACCATGGCCTGAACCAGGGCCGGACGCGAGAGATCGCCGCCGCCGATCGCCTCCGTGAGGACACGGCGGTGCTCCGCCCAAGCTGGGCAGACCTCCACCGTATGCTCCACCGTGTCCTCCGGGCGATCCACACAGTGGTGACACCCGGGCGTTTCCTCCCGCTTAATCCTAAACAGGAACCTCCCGAAACATCCATGTCCGGTGAGGACCTGCGTCAGGCGGAAGGTAAGGACGCCGTGGCGCCTCTCCAGCCACTCCTCAAAGAGGGGACTTATCACCACAATTGTGGCGTGCCCAGCGGTGGGTTGCGACAATCGCACTCTCCATGTCGCCATGAGATCCCTCCGGAGCTCCGTCCGCTGTGCCGCAATTTCTTGCGGCAGCGGAGTTATGCCCCGGAGTTTCGCCTCTTCGCGCCACACCCAAATGTGCGCGAGGACTTTCGCCTCCAGATCCCATGGCGGCAATCCGGCAAGGAGGCTCGCCGCCTCACGGGAGACCGTGCGGTATCCCCGTACCATCCTGATGGCCATTGGGACGCGTTCAACCGCTGCGCTGGTCGCAGCCTCAGAGAACGCGCCCACACCGGTGCCCCGTAAAGGGCCATGGACCGCACGATCCCCGCGTAGAGCCTCCGGCAGGAGGCGTTTGGACCCCCTAGATTGGGCAGGAGCCGCTTCAAAGCAGCCCCGGCCCGCTCCAGTCTGGGAGCCAAACGTCGAAAATGCTCCACGAAGTTCCACCGGCTGTCGAGGACGAGTCCCAGGTACTTCATCGTCGACTCGACGCCGATGTGAACCCCTCCCGCCGTTATCTGGGAACCCGACAGTGGCGCGTTCCGAGGACCATAAAAACACATGGCCTCGGACTTGTGCAATGCCACCTCGAGTCCCAATTGCCGGATCCTATCGACGATTGTCGCAACCCCACGTGCCGCCAGTTCGGCCGCCGCCTGATGCGAACTCCCTTGTGCCAGGACTATGACTCCATATCTAAGAATTGATTCGGCTAAACCATAGTAAGCAGTAATTAGCGCATCTGTATTGAGAACCACAGCAAGCTGATTCTTAGCTGTGATAGTTTTCCTTTCAACTTCGTTATATATATACCTACTGAATTTTTTCACATATCAAAAATCAACCGTTTAACTGAAACGGGAAACTGAAAACTTGACTCTAACAAAAATGAGCACTTTAAAGCTTAATATTACACAGTCGACTCCCTGAATTGAAAAATGACTTTGACAGACCCCCAATATTTTTGAACGGCCTGTCCAACGATACCCCACACCATGGGATAGACAAAAAAAAATTATCATCTCCACTTTACGTGTAAGGGCTTAACATTACAATTTGTTTTTTCAAGATTTTATTTTACCACTTTGTCGGCGTGATTAATTTGTATACTCATTCAAATTACAGCTTTCTAGTTCTAAGAGTATCTAAGCTAACCCGCGGACAGACAAATAGACAGACAGACGGACATGGCAAAACTATAAGAGTTCCTTGTAGAATACGGAACCCTAAAAAGTGAAAATATGTGTAAGTGGTAATATGTTGATGTTTAGTTAATGACGTTTAATTAATTCATAAATTTATCGAGTACAGCGCTGGTGTGACACTTTGGTTTCCTGTCGCTGGTCAGTTTGGCATTTCCCGTAAAATGACAATTTAATTTTACTGTACGTGATTAGTTTTCGCGTGACAATATTCGTTAGTTGATGACAACCCAATTTTGTCGAAAATTGTGTTACTGGTTGTGAATTTAAATTGACATACAAATATGTATGATAATACCAAAAAATGGTAGGTAGGTATCAAGCTTTTTATTGATGGCAATTTATTTTTTCAAGTTCTATTGATTGGATTTCATGATCGTGATTCACAAAACCTTTTTCTTACTCAACACTTTTTGCGTCTCAAATCAATTACGAATTCTTCAAGGCGATATTTGAATGTTTCAAAGGATTTCAGATGCGTAAGCCTCCAATAATAAAGTATAAATGATGAGGGGCGAGGTGGGGGTGGTTAGAGTGATCCATTGCAGGCCCACGAAGATTTATAATACGAGGCCAACTTACGGATGTCGCCACCCACTGCGCAACGTTTTGGCTCCCAGTGCCCGTGGAGTTAGGGTTACTTCGAACATCATTTCTCTATCTTGTCTAACCCGACAAATTTTGTCGGAGGTTATTGTTAAGAGAAGCCAGCATTCCTGTGTCAAATGACTCGATGATCGAACATCCGTCAAAAAGTCTTTTTGTGAAATTATCTATAAATACGACAATTTCACTGCAAAAAAAAAAACAAGTAAACTAAACGAAACACTTCAAAAACTAATAATTAAAAACCTACAATTCAACCGTGGAAACTACTCTCGCCACAATTGCACAAAAGTTAATATTTAGTCCATTATTCTCCCACATTTTTCCTTTGAGCAACACATTTGAGCGTAATTTTTGCCGGCAAAGTTAACATTACTGGGCTATGTTAACATTCTGCGGCAGATTAACAAGTAATCAGTACAAATTAGTGAGGCGGCTGACCTCCTGTAATGCCGCATTACATTTTGCATTAATTACAGGTTAGAAACTCATTTGGCGATGCATGAAAGCTTTACAAATCGTTTGTAAAATCGTGTAGAATATATTTGGGTGGTTGGTTTGTGACGTGAAGTGAATTGATAGCTCAAGTACGAGTATAATAATATCATTATTAATTTTCTTTGTTTGGTTTCTGTTTTATTGTCATTTCAAATTATAACTGTTGCGTCTCTTGGAGCTGTTACCAAATAGGAATATATATTAAAAATAAAATGTTGCGGGTATATCCTTCCTTTCTCAGTAGCAGCCCGGAGTCTGGATTTGTGCCCGGTTGATGGCAATAGGCTCGCCCCTTATTACATGGGAAGTGTCGGCGTACTATGGGTGCACCTCTGCCTAACCCTTCGGGAATACAGTATAGGCGTGATGTTATGTTATAATATGTTATCCTTACACCTACTTAGGATGGGTTTTGTTCGCTTCTAATGCAGGCGACTATGGTGTTTTCCGGTAAGGTCTATCTATTTTCGTCCATGATTTATGTGGTCTCAGTAATTTTATTGCCTGCATCTGGATGGGCAGTGTCATCCGCCAAAAATGAAAACAGCCCGTGGTTAATCACAGAAATTTATTGTCACTTCTATGTCTGCACTGAGAGCAGTGGTCATAGGCTCCGGTCCCATCGCCGGCTATTAACGAGAAGCGAGTAGAGCTAGCAAGTAAAAACTAGTTGGCGAGCAACGAGCAGCGAGAGCACGACGGCGACAAGCGATTACTCACTGGTATGCGTTTGTACCAAGCATGAGTCTCTCGGCGAGTGTTCTACCCGCTAGCAAGCGTCGCTGAGCGAGTACTCTCTTTGATAGCTCTTGTCGTTGCGACAAACGAATTACTCGATCAACTATTAATACAGGTATATATATTTTTATATAGTATCTCTTTTACTTACACGGGATCTACAATCTTTTGTACGTTTCTTGAGTGAGCAAATCGTTGAGAGCTAGTCGCTTCCCCGTTCGCGGTTTGAAATGTGCCTTATTTAACCCCATTACATTGGTTCCTTTTTAAGACTGTCGAATGGGGCTCTGTGATACGTTACTTATCATTTTAGGTTGTTCATATTTTTGGATTTCGGTAACAGCCTGCGGCCATTGTATTTTCATCTCATGTATGCATGTTAACGTTAAAATTGTGTTAGAAAATTGAACATGACCTTTAGAAAAATTCTAGGTATTGATGTCATGTATGACAATATCTTGATTTCGACTCGAATAAACTAAATTATTTTAACTCAAATACCTAGAACGGACAGAACAAATTCTGGAAAAACATTTATTGTATGAGCCGTACATCGGTACGAACTTAAATCCAAACTACAAAAAGGGAATTTCGACTCAAAAAATATAATATTTGAATAAATTCGATTTATGTTTACTGTGTGTCTACCAACTGGGGAAGCGTCGTGTTAACATAGGCTAACGGGTCCGGACAATGCTTTCCACGCGGCTTCAACAGATAAACTTCGGAATGGTCTCAGAAATCTGTCACACAAAAACCACCTCACATTCGCTAATATCAGGGGCCAGAATCGCATGCGACCATCTATTCGCCCGAATAATCATTCATGTAAATGGCATGCGTCGGAACCAACATTACGTAGTTTGCCCTCGATACGAGAGGCAAGTCAGGATGAATGGATTAACCGAATCCTGCGGTGTTAATGCCGGTTTAAAATCCATATTTTGAGGTCTCTATTACTCAGCAAGGCTACTCGATATGTTAATGAGATGGATTTTTTTTATTAATAACAATATTATTTTGATTAAGTAAGGAAATATTAATATTTTTATACAAAAAATTCGAAACATTTTTATAAAAAAGGTGGCGCAAATAATTCTACTAATACATTTTCCCGGGAGTCCACTGACAATAATGAAATGACAGGCTAACGTACAGAAATATTCGGGGTACGCGCGACGGCTTGTGTAATGCACACGTCTCCCCGTGGCGGCCGCGGCCCGCTCTGTCATAGCTGAAATATTTCGTTAAAAAACATTCACTTTGTCCCCGGAATATGACGCGTATACCCGCAAAATTTTATTACGTGCTGCTCACGGCCCGTAGTCCCATTCTCGCTTTGCCAAGTCGAGCGTACTACATACCTAAAGCTTAACGTAATAACCACTGGCTAATATTCTGATTACGAGTTATAGCAGGTATTATGATTTTGCTTGCACTTGGAAATTTAATAACGGCGGTTAAAGTATAGGCAATTAGAAAGTAATAATTTTCTAATGGACATTGCAGTAGAACTAACCGAGTATTCGTCGATTTGGGTCTCGGCTCTAGCTAATTAAAAGTCATTTAGATATGGGATGTGGAAGGTCATGTTGTTTATCTAAGTTGCTGTTTAAAACTGACGCTCGAAAATGTAAACCCGTTAGTTGCAATCGCGGCGCGGGCGACGATGGACTTCGACAACAAAGTTATCGTGATCACCGGTGCGAGTTCCGGCATCGGAGCAGCTGCCGCCCTATTGTACGCCCAGCAGTCTGCCAAAGTTGTGTTAGTTGGAAGAAATGAAGAATCTTTGAACAAAGTTGCGAAACAATGTGAAGATACAAAAAGTATTAAACCTCTGGTTATCAAGGCAGAGTTGTCGCTTGACGAAGATGTGAAGAATATTGTTACACAGACAATCAACACATTTGGTCGCATTGATGTCCTCGTGAACAACGCTGGAGTAGGAGTCCGAGGAAGCATTTTGGAAGGTGTAGAGTTACTTGACCGCGCTATGGCTACTAATTTGCGTGCAGTGTACCACCTGACAAGTTTAGCGGCGCCGCATCTCATCAAGACAAAGGGGAACATTGTGAACGTATCGAGCGTGGCGGCCTTACGACCGATCAAGGACGTGGATTACCTGCCATACTGTGTATCTAAAGCGGCTCTTGACCAATTTACGAAGTGTGTCGCTGTGGAGTTGGGTCGTCATGGCGTGCGCGTCAACTCAGTCAACCCGGGCGGTACAAACACACCATTCGCAGAAACAGCTGGTTTTAACAAAGAACAAGTTTCGGAATTATACAAAAGCCGAAGCTCATTGTATCCGCTCGGTAAAATGGCGGAAAGCGAGGAGGTTGCCGACCTGATTCTTTATCTATCGAGCGATCGCGCGCGCAGTATCACGGGCAGTATTTACGTTATAGATAACGGCGAAATATTGGTGTGATGTTATTTTATAATGTAAAGATCAACACGAATGTTTGTTTAACTTTGCACTGTTTGTTTTGCTTCAGTGAATAATTGGAATTAAACTTTTCATACAAATGTGATTATGTTATAGTAAGTTTAAAGTAGGTTTTGGGTAAGTATTGAAAACAAACTCCTAAAAATAACAGAACAATATTCATACAGAATTTTCATTTTGAATGTCGTCCTTTTACTCCGGGAATGCATTACCCGCTGACTTTGGGTCTCATATAAGTATGGGACATCACATAAAGTAAATTACGGGCTTCTTAAGGCTCATACGACAAACTATTTCCTGATTTTCTTTTACTTAGAACAAAAATAAAGTAGCCTCTGTAAGCAAGCTTAATACTACGAAGAACAAGAACGTAGTACGTGTAAGAAAGGATATAGGGGCTAACATAAACAGGTCAGTAAGTAAGTCTAAGCTCTGCAAATATAGTTCCTGTTTACTTAGCCATTAGTCTTAATATCGCATGCAGTGAACTGGAATGTGTGCGAAGCAAAGCAAAACTTATGGTGGACGCAAATGAGGACTTCGGAATTGATACACAGAGGATGTGGGAACATTAAACTGATGAACGGCCTAACTTGAAGGTAGTAGAAATTGTGTTTTACCAACTGTGTACCATGATAAAATATATCGTCGCAGGCGGTTAAATATAGGGGTAATACTGTTTGGTTATCTTTGCCCTAGTATTGTTTATTTTCAAGAAATTGTGCGCGGCTGTTCATGAAAATATATTAAACTATAATTTTGGCACGTTGCTATTGTTTTAGTTCTAGGTCGAAGAAGCCACGTTATCTGTACACGCGCAATATAAATATGTATCTATATAAATATAATAAAGAGGTAAAAGATTGTAAGTTTGTATATTGTATATTGTAGCTCTCTGGAACTATCTGTCGGATTTGAAAAAAAATATTTTTGCATTTGGTAGCCCGATTCTTGAGGAATGTTATAGGCTTAATTAATATTACGCAACGAACCTGAGGAGACGAGCAGAAAGAAAACAAGTCAGAAAAATGCTAAGTGAAAACGAACTAAACCGCGGGCGGGCGATGCAACGCGACGCAGTGGGTAGGGCGAACAAGAAATTTCACGCGGACGAAGTAACGGGCAGAAGCTGGTCAGTTATATTTTAATGTTTATGCCCATTGCCCCATTATTAGTGCCCCATTTATGTTCATTGCCCCAGTTTTTTAAAGCAAAACAAGCAAACAAGAGTTAACATTGTCTCGTAAGAGGCACACAGACAATTTACTCTTCATCACATTGACCGACAATTGCATATATCAATCTTAGTTGACCTATCTACAGGTTATCATTATGCTAATTGTCCATCCCGTTATGATAATATTTATAACATAGCTAGTAGATAATGCAGTAATATACTAGCATAATCACAGTTAAATTATTGTTAATGCAAGATGCATCGAATCTGTTTGAAGCATATTTAAACAGCGCCTAAAACTAGCATGTTGCAAGGTTATATAACAAGAAAATGTAATATTAAAAGTCATGTTCAAAAACATTGTAACACACAGCTAGAAAAAAAGGCAGTGTTTTAAAAAAATAACCTTTTATTATAATTTAAAGTCTTTTGAAGCGTTCTTTACAATGTTCACTATAAACTTACGCTTTCTTCCCATGGGGGTATGCAGAAATTACGATTCTTACATACTCCATCAAATTAAATAATCTGTTTTCTTTTTATCGACTCTTGGGAGTCATTATGTCACCATATAACTGCATAATTTATTTGTGTAGGTAACTCAAATTTTGAGTGAACTGTTTACAAACAGTTCACTTAAAATATGAGTTCTTTAAGAGAAATACGAGTAAAATTCTTTAAACCGAAACCGATTATTATAAGTAGATACTGAAAGTAGCATAAACGTAGGTTTCTTTTAAATAAACTATTGCTTCTTGCTTTGATTTATACCTATTTAATAGACAATCAAGGCCACATAGACATAAATTACTAGGTTCAACATGGCTTGGTCAATCGATCAATAAATATGTAGGACTTAGTTGTGCTCTAAAATTATTTTCATTTTATTTATCGACATAAATAAATATATGAAACTATTATCAACCACCGCTACATCATATACAGGGTCAAATTAAATTAACTAGCGAAACTCCGCAGAAGTGAAGGGTATATCTAAACACAACTAAATAAAAAACACTTAATAATTTTTTTTCGGGGTAATCGATTGCTGTTGTTGTTGTTACCTACTTGAAGTATGAGTTGAGAAAATCAGTTTTTTTTTTGTTTTGTAGTGTTTAAATACCCATGACGTTTCTGAAGTTTACACAAAGAAAAACTGATATTCCAAGTGACTACACCAATTAACTACGAATGAAAACATCAAAAAAAAAATTGTTTAATTAAGTTTAGAAATTGATACCCATCACGTCTGCGGAGTTTCGCTAGCTAATTAAATTTGACCCTGTATATCTATACTTATTAAGTACTGCATTGTGTTGTAGTTTTACCATATAATGGCAACATTGTAAAATATTTATGGTTGAAGTGGGCAAAGATGTCAACAGCCCTTTGTTAATGATATCTTATTTATTATCTACTTATACATTACTGAATAATTTAATGATTGTTTACTTCTCGTTCATCATGCATATTTTGAATCATTATGGCGGAGTCATTCTCAAGGCGGTAGTAAACAAAATTAAAAGTGATTTGTTATGCTATTAGGAAATTGTGAGGGGGGTCGGGTCTATGGTGACGGAAATAGTTTGAACTTCGAACAATCTCATAAGATTTGTGAGTGTGTAGATAACGTAAATAACGTAATTTTCGAATGTTTGAAATTATTGTGCTAAGTAATAACAGCCGCACGGGTTGATCGATCAGGTTAAGCTACGGTAGCCGCGATTTGTCCGTGGATGGGTGACCATCTTTACATACCAAGAACCCTCCGTGCCTCGGAAAGCACGTTATCTATGATTATTACGTATAGCTACGTGCAAAATGAAGGTTAGGATCTGGCTCCAAGAATTAAGTTATGAAGTTACGGAAAAAGTTTTAGCTACCACGGTATAACTTGCATGTCTGTAAACTAAACGTTTTTTTTGTATGTATTTTTTTAATATTATTAAGCTACTATCCATTTGCTATTGAGATATGTATAACAAATTACCAAATACATATAATAAAACCATTCTGTGCATTCAGCCCTTCACCTTTCCTTACAAACACGCCCACACACATGCATACATACAAACACACCACGCACAAAGACACCACGCACACACCCCTACATACACACGCACACACATATACTAACCCTAGAATAAGTAATAATCAATAGTGAAATCAGTTTTTATATAACTTACCGTATCTGTGTACGAGTGCATAATCGTAAATAAAAGTAACCGCTTCCGAAGGGGTGGAGACCTGGTGTCCTGAAATACAGGCACTACGCCTAGCTTAGGCATCAGTCTCCCACAGTATAACTAAATCTATTATATATTGATAATTTGAAAATGTACTATATATTGTGGTGAGAAATAAATCTTTATCTTATCTTATCTTTTAGCTGTTATTTTTAGATCTTTGACAGTTGTTACGGGTCGTCAGAAGCCCAAAAGTCTGAAAACCAGTCGCACCAAGGGGTATCGTGTTACCCAGTAACTGGGTTGTGGTAGTCAGATAGGCAGTCACTCCATGTAAAATACTGGTATTCAGCTGTATCTGGTTAGACAGGAAGCTGCCCCCAAAATAGTTGGGAAAAGTCTAGGCAGATGATGATGAAGATATTGTGCAGTTTTATAATGTCGAACGTGATGATCATGGACGTCATGGTAACAAGAAAGTAAGATGTATGGAAATGTATGAAGACTCTCTTAAATTTCCGTTCACGATAACGTTATAACATGCACATTCCATACATTTTGCTTCCGTGCCGTAGACGTCCACGATAATATCGTCACGGCAGAAATTATAAAAGCGCACATTGGGACGGTAAATAAAGTTATGATACAAATCTACAGTGAGTACGTCGAATAAATTACTTTCAATGACACTACTTACGCTTTTTTAACCGACTTCCAAAAAGGAGGAGGTTCTCAATTCGACGGTATGTTTTTTTTTTTTTTGTATGTTTGTTACGCGATTACTCCGTTAATTATGGACCGGTTTTGAAAATTCTCTTTGTTTGAAAGGGTATACTCCCGAGGTGGTCCCATTCCCACGAAATCAGAATCAGATGAGGATATCCCATGGAAATCGAGGGAAACACTCAAATTTTATAGGCAAACCTATAGCGATTTGGTTATTTTTTATACTAACCCGTGCATTTGCTCTCGGAAAGCACCATTTGGTGAAGTGGAACTGGTGATGGAGACCACATATGGCGACCGGAACAATATAATAATGAGTACCCCTATTTAATGGGTTGCGATTAAGCAATTTATGCTCGTCACTATGCATATGGTGAGTGGCAGTTCTCCTAGTTCTTACCAGGAGAACTCCTCAACAATCAACGTCCCAGCATCGGGAAAAGCAATATTTTGTAAATGGTGATGAGCAGTTAACATTAGGCTATTGTAACTTAGATAAATTCAAAACTGACCCACTAAAAAGTGAAAAATAAAAACTTTTTACAAAAAAATAAGAACCGCCTACCAAAATTAACACTACGAAGTGAAAAATAACTTTAATTTCGTAGACACTTTGTAGTACACTTAGTAGTGTTAATTTTGGTAGTCGGTTCTTATTTTTTTGTAAAAAGTTTTTTATTCGTTTGAAAGGTTAACTACGAGTAGATGAGTAATCGAACAGACATTAATCATTCAGTGGTTTTTCTAAATACGAGCTTAGATCAAATGAATAAGTAAATAAACCAACTTCATATACCTATGTACCTGATATATATTCATCAGCGTCAGGTATATTTGCCTGACACATGCTGAGCTGGACTTCCATTTGGGCGACCTTGAGACGCACACCGCACTTTGTATGTTCACTAGTTCATTATTTTAAAGTGTGTCACAAATAATAGTGTCATCACAATGTCTTTTTTAGGGTTCCGTACCTCAAAAGGAAAAATGAAACCCTTGTAGGATGACTTCGTTGCCCGTCTGTCTGTCTGTCTGTCAGTCTGTCAAGACCCTTTTTCTCAGGAACACGTGGAAGTATCAAGTTGAAATTAATATCAAAAACGTAGGCCTACGGTCCCTTGGAGTTCTAAATCAAGCTTTTAAGTCAACGCAATAAAAAAATACGGCGATTTATACGACATAATTATTTTGATACTCGCAAATAAATCAAAACTTAAGGCATTTCCCGTTGACTTATGAAATTTGGCAAGAAGCAAGGTCTCAGAAGCACAAGTAAGGAAAAAAGTCTGAAAATTGATAATTTGTAGTTATATAACACAAAAAAAGTTTTTGCAATTACAAACTTATTTTCAGTTGGAAAATTGACCGTGGAGTATATCGATGTATGGGAGAACATGTTTTTCAACCAAAATGTTAAGTTTGTTCTTGGGACAAATTCATCCAAACTACGGAACCCTTCATTGTGCGTGAACCGACATGCACTTGACCAGTTTTTGTATATTGACACCTTGTAGCTATTTCCTAATATTCATGTAATTAGTTATTATTTATTCATGCTTTGTATGTTGTGATGTCTTTTGTGTGTATCAAATAAACGATCTATCTAATATTCAAAATAATTTATGGTTGTCTGTGAATTTATATTAAAAGATTTCGTACCCGTTATGTAAGCTTATTACTTGGAACCAACAAACTCCTAATTACCTGGATATTGTATAAACCAAAATCGTAGTCTGTGTCAGTAAAATTCTAGTGTGGGGCAACGTTTTTAAAAAAAACAAATGAAAAATGAAATGGAAGTTGTGTTGAAAATAATTAGGTACATAAAATTTTCGTACATCGCCTAAACACAATCTAACTAGGTACATAATTAATATACCTCTGAAACATGAAATCCCATAATACCATTTTCTTACATCTCAATCATAATTTTGGTACACTCAAAGCAGTAAAACAAATATATAACAGCGTGCAAAACATACTTATTTACACGCGACCTGAATATTATGACATCATAGATTATTTACCACCCAGTCGTAACCGTAATGCAGTATATTTTCGAGAGTTTGTCGTTGAGCTTTAATAAATAAATAATTAAATAAATAATGTCGCTGTTCAAGCTCTTTGTGGGAGGAGGGATCGTTGCGTGAGGAACGTGAGAGTCGCGACCCTCCGGGGATTTGCGAGCGTGGATTTTTCAATTTTTATTTGCGCCTGTAAGTGCTGCCAGTGTATTGGAGACTTAGAATAGTTGCATTCACGTTTACACTAGTTTTCGGTAAATATCAGCGCCCAAAGCCAATGTCAGCTGGCTGTTTGCACACGCTGTTCTGTTCCACGGATTGCTTTTGAAAAATCTAGCCGCAGCGCGCGTTCGGTGTTGCGTAGCGGCACGTCCTGCGGCCGTTCGCTTGTCCAAACACAATCGTTGCGTATTCTCTAATATTACGTCCGTGTTTCTATATATGCTGCGGAAGTTCTTCTCTTTGCGGTAAAACTGTACAGCGTTGGTTTGTAAGCAAAATGCAATTTGAGGGTTCGTTTTCAGTCGTTAGTTTTTTTCATATTTAGTGAGGAACTTTTACAATTAGTTACTCTCATAGGAGGCAAACAAATAATGTTCTCAGTGGAAACTATTGGGTTCTAGTATTAATCGTTTCTTATCGTAAAAATAACAGATTGGATGATATTTCTTCATTGACTCGGTCTTATTGCATAACATGCTCCCATGGCCGTCTTGTTATTTCTTATACATCGGGCTACACATGTGAACTTAATCGTCATAATGAAAATTTATGATCGGGGACAATAATAAAGGAAACCATTATTATATGCGTGTGCGAATCGTCAAAGGCATACATAATTTAGTTTTTGCACCTTTTCCGAATAAAAGGCAATGTTACGTTTGCCGATCGACGGTTTCGCATTTTTGTAAAGAAAACATAAATGTACCTAAGAGAAAGAAATAAGTGAAAACTTTGAGCACTTTATTACAAAACAGTATTTTAGTATAATTAAGTAATGGAAGTCTTGAATGAATGTCTTCGACAAGGAAAATGTTTTCCCAGATATTCGCTTATAGGTACCTGACCGTTTCCTTAAGTAAAAGGTTTTACTCATATTTTGATCTTTAACTCATTCACGTATAATAAAATAATATGTATTTTGTCAGACCACCCAAGTAACGTTAGAGAGCTATTTCAATAGTTTTGGATACACACAGCGTCAGTATGTGCTAACCCTTCAAGTTTTAAAACGGTACACTGCTACAACATTGAATTCGTGACGAAAAATGTAAAGAATACTTCAAAATAGTTAATTGTTTCAACTTAGCTTCGAACCATCGAATCACCGGATGTCGTTATACTCATACGCGGCAGTTTGACGAACTAGCCAGCGAAATTGTTATCTACTATCGTCCGAGTCACTTTATCTTTAGTTATCTGTCTAATAGATATAATATATGTTATAATTTGAGGGTATCCATTGATTTTACATAATTACGTTTCCTTTATAAAATTAATTCATACCCGCAAGTTATAACTACAACGTTTGATGTATAGGTTCACTTAAAACGACAAAGAGTAAACGATTACCATTTACGCATTATTATTTAAAATGATTTCTAATTGTATCCTATTTTTCGTTTGCTTTAATAGGATGTCACTTGTCTAGGGACCCGTTTGTGTCAATTGGCAAAATATGTATATTATGATAACTGTAAATTATCAAATCAAATTGTAAAATATAAATTTTTGTAGTAAAATAAGATCACAGTTTTGTTAAATAATAGCAATCAAATATGATTAAATGATTATTACAATATTATGTTTTTCTCGATTTTTAAATTCTTTATAAATACTACTAACACAAAATAGAAAAATTCTTTATATTAAAAAAATATAATAACATGACTAAAAAAGCACATTCCGTGGCTAGGATTTGGACTTCCAATCTTATGCACGGCAAGCGGTCTCGAAACCTCTAGTCTATTTAGACGTTGAATAATTTTTCGTAAATGGTAAACCTATTATTGCTTGTTGTTATACGCGATAATAAAAGTATTAGCGTTTTATTAAAAAAAAAAACAATATTAATATTATAAATACTAACTTCAACTTATTTATTCACTAAAACAAAATATTTGTTAATTATAATAAAATGTTTTTGCAAAATACAAAAACCAACTTGGGCCTATCACGGATTTGATCGCACATGTCTTTTGGGGGTAACCACTTAATGGAGCTGTGTGTACCTACACATTAAAGACGCCCAAATTGAGAGTCACGCGAATATAGAAACAAAAATTGTGAACATGATTCAACGCGACGGTATACCCAAAAAAAACATTATTTGAAAGGAAGTTAAAGATCAATCGCGACACGAGAAAGGAATTTTATGCAACATTTTGTACAGTTGGCTGCTTTAACGGGCGTATGATGTAAATGTAATAAAGTAAATGGCCCTTCTTCCCTACTCGCGTGTGGATGCCACTCCATGAGTCGCTGTAAAATATTTTTATGCATTATTAACTTAATGTTGCTATGTTACTTCCTGTACGTAAATAAATCTACCTGGATATTTTTCTTTTGCGGTGAAAAAGGCGTTCGTTCAGTCAAACAACGCGTGAAAATTACTATGTTCTTATCAGATGTTGTCTTTGTGAAATATTGTGGCATTAGCGTTATGTAGAGTAGCAAAGTGTCACAGAGGAAACAAAAACAAATGAACGTGTATTCTTATTTTGTTTATTATGGACGTAACGTATGGTGTGTATTGTTTCATTATTAACACACGGGAGCGGTCGTTTCGCTCATTTCCCATGGCTGAGAGAAATCTCCTCAACTGCCGTTAACATCTGCCTTCGAGTTGTCCGTCTTGCTTGTAATGGATGGTTTCATTTCCCTCCCCTTTCCTTCAAGTGATCTATACCCCAGCATTCGTCTATTAAGAACCATCGTCGCTTGACGGATTGCTACTGTTTACAGGTTGGAACCCTCCAAAATTGCTTAATTATTCGTTTGAGAGAACATTAATTTATCTCAAATCGTATATACGCCAAACATCAGTTGGGTGTTGAAAAAATGCTGAAATCCGCAAGCAAACTGTCGTGACACGATCGACAATAATTAGTTGGAGTGTTGAGTGCGGAGGAAGCTCAAGATTGATGGGAGAGGCACAAAGGTCTGTCGGTGATAAATTGCCCGATATTAGGTCATGATTTGGGGTGGGTATTTGCCTATCGGTTTCACTATCAGCTTTGCATTTTTTGTAAGTAGGGTTGCCGTGTATCTAAAGTGAATATGAAATGAGCTTAGTTAGTTTTTGACAAACGATGTGCTAAGTTGTTGTTCTAAGGGATTGAGCTCACTTGCGAAAATTGTCGGGTAATTTGTTTTATATTGGTTGACTTAAGTCGCCTTCACATCATTTACTTGTTCGCACACTGGCAAGTATTGTGACCCCTATTACAGAACCTTTATCCGGATTGTCCCATGTGGATTTATTTTCAGTTATAGCCATAGGTAAGTTGTTATTTTATTGATTAAAAGGGTAAGAAAATGTAAAGATCCCAAAGCGTGTTCTCTTCAATGCGACTTTTCGATCACGAAATATCTGCAATTTCATCACACACAACTACTACGTATTCATAACTAAAACACCACAATTCGTCGTATCTGCCTCACATTTATTTGTCAACTAGCTGCACCCCGCGGTTTCGCCCGCGTATGTCTCGATCCCGTAGGAATATCGGGATAAAAAGTAGCCTATGTCTTATTCCAGGGTGTCAGCTACCTCCATACAAAATTTTATCAAAATTGGTCCAGCCGTTTGAGCGTGAAGAAGTAACAAACATACACACTCACAAACTTTCGCCTTCATAATATTAGTGTGATTGTGTACATTTTCGGGATCGGCCAGATACGTCCAAACAACACCTTACGCTAAACTCCATACAGCTTGTTAAACTATTCAACGAAATACTCTAAACGCAAATCAAAATCTATACTAATCCCTTATATAGCAGTTCTGTAGTAACTATTACCTATAAACATTCCCCTAATATGTTCAAATGTCTTTGAATCCGTGTGTGAGAATTGATCGGACGTCGAGCAGTTCGGTTCACTCGGCTTATGTAAAACAACCCTTATTATACCGAATTCATGGTTTAGATTCGACCTTAAGTAAGATATGGTACAGTTAGTTCGGTTATTATGCAAATCATGTGCCTCGGAAGTGCCCCACGTTACCTAGTTCCCTTACTAGAGGTGAATTATGATATATTAAATTATGCCACTATTCAGATGACGGCTCTTCTCAAACACTTGATAGAATGTGTTATGATTTGGTGTTAAAACTTGTCAAGTAAGCAAGTAACTTGTCGTGTTAAGCTAATTGGGTGTTGGTTTTGTTTTGTATGATATTATTTTGTATGACACTACACATGAGCTTTCCATGAACCAATACGTGGATGCCTAATACCCAGATATTTACCTGTTTAAAACCTTTCTTCCAGGTCTATTTTATTCACCAAAGTATTTCAGCAAAAACATTATTCTATAATATTGCCTCTACCTTCAACAGATGAGACTCATAGAATGGTATTTCAATGTAACTATATTTAGTATTAAATCTAAAAGCTTTTATTCGATACAGTACCCATACAAAAGAGGTATTACGTACTAAGGCTTTTAACTTGGAATTGGTTATCTTTAATCTGCCGGACGTAGGCGTACTCCAGGGTAGATACAAACTCACTTAGACATGTTCAGAAACCCTATTACCGACACACAAGGCAGTTCGTTTGCGACTACAAACACCATCCGAAATTTCGGCAGTACCTAGTGACACAGTTTGTGTTTCATCAACCGCTGAAAGGGCTCCACGGACCGGCCTATTCAAGAGAGAGTATGTGCAAACAACGCTCCAGATCACGTATGTTTACGATCCTCTAATTTCATCCAATCACTGTCAAGATACGGAGCACTACATCGGGTAACGACCTTATCTACCTACGAACATCCGTACGTAAGCTAAGTCGCTCCAACATTCACCATACCTACTTACAAAATACGATCTCAATTTTGTCGTTATCAAAGTATCTATCTAGTCTGCGTATTTTATTTATATTTGGAACTACAAATACAATATGCCTAACGTTACGATCATATAACTTGCTCAGTTATTGCCCTTTTACATACTCGTATAATAGTTGACTAACTTGACTAAGGTCATTTCGCAGGGCCGTTCATTATCTTCGGCTGACAGATTTGTGAGGGCAGCTCCATCAATCCAATTAGGTGGAATCGAGAAAAATCACAAAAAAATCCGAACACCCTAAGGACATTGTGCTGGTATGATACATTATATTGGAAATACGTCATTGTTTAAATTATTCTTTTATTAAATATATATTTTTAAACCCACAAGGGAATAACCTAATTATTTCTAAAAGCTTATTTGACCATTTCATGGGACACGTTAGGTGAGGACTTTCCTCTTTCATTTCAATGAACTACTTCAATATATTATCCCAGCTGGAACATCAAAGCCTACCTTACGGAGAGATGTGTGAAAGACGTACTTAATTTATTTAGCGTCAAAAAAAAGCTCGTTTCGCCATACCATCTGCATTTTTGCGTAAAACATTTTACCGACCAACTTACATAATAAATGAGGGTTCAGCGCCAAAAACGGAACTAATGGTATGTACTCAAACCGACATGAAAAAATACTCACGACTGCCATTAATTTTCATTTCGTTGTATGACCAGGGATTGGTGTCTTAAGGAAAGTAAGTGCCAGATACGGGAGCGAAAGTCATTTCATTGGTGTGCAGAATAGTGTTCCCCGTAATAAGATTTACTGAAATCTGTGCTCCCACATTGTACTTGATTAAATGTGCTGCATTTTTTTCAGATTAGCGTGGAGTGATTAAATTAAGATCTTGTAGTAATGTTTCACTGCAAGGCAAAGGTTATTTATTACGTAAAATAAATAAATAAACTTATACCCATATACTCCCTGACTAAACACGAAGTTAAAATCAAACTAACAAACTGGTTGCAGAAGTTAACGTATGACGAAACCGAGAATCTTATTACAATTGTCTCTTAATAGAAACAGAACCAAGTAATACTGTATTTGGATTAGGCCACTTTTTGTTTTTATGTTGTTTTTTCTTTAAGTACTTGCATGACACTCAATACCAGTTGTATGCCATTATATCTGGAGGAACATTGACTCCTAAAACACAGGCTTTTAGCCTAGTTTAGGGGGCATCAATTCGCCCTTTAATGTGACTCTATTGTACAACCTTTATATAATCCTTGTGTACATAAGTATGTTTTCAAAGTGTTCAAATAAACTTTTTTTTTTTTTTACTTGTTTAAGTAGGTAAGTAAAAGCATTGATCATCACGCTTGCTTTCGGTATATTGGCGATACATCTACGAGTAAGATCGACCTACACCCTAATAACACAGTTTGAATCACAATCGGAATGATTTTAAAGTATATAGCTAATCCTTTCCTAATCTATTGAACTATAGAATAGAATAGAATACTCTTTATTATGTACACCATCAAAATTACAGATATAAATGTTGAAATTTTACATAGGGTGACACAATGGGCGGTCTTATCGCTAAAAGCGATCTTTTACAGACAACCTTTGGATGGGTGAACTATCAAATTGAAACTGATTCCTACTGATAGTGTGTTACGCAATTAGCCCGCAGGCTATACTGAGGTCTTGCAGAATGAAAATAACTTAAGTGTGAGGTTTCAAGATTTCATAACAGTGGGTATATTTTAATGAAGAAAGAGTGTGTTTTGACAATATAAATATAAATCTATCGTTTTGACTGTCTTTCTCATTGTTTCCTATAAGAGGTAGAGGATGTTAAAACAAAGAACAAAATGGCGTGTTGAAGTTATTTGACCCTCTCTAAAAGTTTCCTTTTTTAAAATATCGAAGTGAAATGTTATTATTTTAAACAGATACGCACTTCCACTGCATATAACAATATAGTTTCATTACAAAACATACATAAATTATGTACCTGGCTGTAATGTATTATAGAACGTATCCATTACCATTACCTGTACAATTGAATAATTACGTGATGTTTAGAATGCAAACTCCGGATTGTATTTACACATCCCTGAAGCGGACTGCCCGCATATTATTATATAATGTATAATTATGCAGGTAGGTATGTTGAATCCTGACGACTTCATAATCGCCCGTAAACCGGTGGCATAGGGTGAGATGCGTATCTAAAGCTGGCTTCCCACGGTGCGTGATATTGTCCGCACAGACGCACCATGGGAAGAGTATCGTCCGTGGTAGCGATGACACGTCCGTCGCGGTGCGTCCGATTCGCGGCGAGGTGCAGTGCGAGCTCCCTTTACGAGTTCTCTTTCACTTTGCATTTTGGAATAAAAATGGCTTTGAATCTAAAGACCCATACAGACCAGCACGCACCGTTCGAAGAGCTTTGGTGTGCGGTGCGTGGCTGTCCGTAGTCGTCGGCCATGTGGGCTGGTCAACGTTCGTCCTCAATATCACACGCCGTGGGAAGCTGCCTTATATAGACAAGTATAGTCGACTGCGTAATTTCTTTAGAACTTTTGACAACAATTCCCAGTAAATTGAAACTGCACTATGTTGAAACTATACAGTTTGTGTCAGAAAATAATCAGCTGACCCATACATTTGGGTCGAGTAAGTATTGAAGTTTTAGAGGGGACAGCTGATAATATTTTCGTGATTACGATGTTGGTCCCATGGAGAAAGTGGTTCAGTTTGATGCTCTGGACCACACACTTCTGATACACGCTGTATAACTGATAGATCTTGTCGTTTTATGACATGCCAGTGTCATTCAACTTGGGTGATAAACCAATTACGAGATCGAGTATACCTACTTAAAGTAATTGATATCTATGGGCTAAACTAAATTATATTTAACGGCGCAGGATAGCCTTTACCAGAAGCGATCATCATATTAGTCGTTCAGCAGCTTTAATATCATCAGGATTGTGCCGAAATATGTATATAATGTTCGTCGTGGACGTGGTATGACAGCGGCTCTCCTGACATCTTCTTCTGTCATCAGTTGACAGTCGCCACGCAACCATCGATGCGACGCTCTGCTAGAGTGACTGTCAGCAGCCAGAGTCACTCTTATCGGTAATTCCAGTAACTTCGAAATTAAACTAGACGGCGCCTCTTGCTGCGCCGGCGCCATCATATTCATAGCTAAGTGGTTTTCGACTTGTTATAGGATTAACGCTTTGACTAAGGACATTATCGGTAATTGGTTATTTATTTAGTCATCGAACGCTAATTATTTCATGAAAATTTTATTTTCACGAAGGAAGAGTTTACCTGTTTCTAATATCTGTATTATTTTCAGGGTTCTCTATAAAGCCTTGCTAAGCTACAGGCGGAGCAGAAGCGGTTTTGAGATAATATCTTTTAATGATGGGAATACGTGAGAATTGTTCGATCTCTAACAATATTCAATCCCCCAACCCGCTGCTGCCTCACCTCTGATTTCTGTGTGGCATACTTCAATCTTATGTCAATAGTCGCGCCCAGTACAGGCCATAAAAGCAAATAGCCGCTGTTATGGCCTAACCCATAAAAACTCGCAGACTTGCGAAATAAAACTGAACTATTAATTTAATATCGACATCTTTCCTATATTTTTCACGATTCATGAAAATGCTCTGTTTATTGGAAAAATACTAAAATGTATTCATTTTACTTGTTCATGATTCTAGATTTATTTCGAACACGACATATAAACGTAAAGTTGTGTTTGATTGTGAAATTCTTTTAACATGTTGGCATTAATTATTGTGATATATAAGTAGGTACTTTTATTTAAGTTTCGTAGAAATAGATATTGTTTTCTTTGAACTAGAAAAAATGTTAACCAATTTTTACACTTCACAGAGAAAACTAAAGAAATATCGGGTTTAAATTGGTATTGGTGATGCTATTACGGTATCTATTGATGCGGGGGAATTATAATGGCATATTTCATAATTCTGCGAGCCTTTTTAAACGGACAACGCCATTTGTAAAAAGCGGAATTATACAAATTGCCTGCGACATATATATAACATGGGTAGTCTTTTGTTTTTCATTAGCTAGAATTACTGTCACGTAATAATACCTCAAATTATAATAAGGAAAAAAAAACACTAACGCTACCTATATTTCTTTATCACTTCCATAAACAAAGAATAAAGAACACCGGCCGAATAGCAAAGGTATGTAATTTATCAGCCAGTGTCCTTCCAAGAAAGAAAATCCTGGCAATCACTCTTAGCAATTATCCTCGATTTTTTTGGAGGAGACTAATTAGTTGAATGGACTGAGCCGTTCAAAGTAATTAACTTTAATGATAAATGATGGAGACGAGGACGTGGACTTAGTTGATTTAAGCCGAAAAGTAAGAGTTTAGGGCTTAAGGCTGGTAATAATAAACTTCTTTTATGTACTTAAGTTGGGGTTTGAGTTCTCTTTTTAGATAGAATTAATAAATATTAAAACACATTTCGTATTTCTGTCTGTACTAAAAATGTCTGATAACTTTGTAAAATCTCTAAAAAGGTGTTATATTGTCATATTGTTGTTAAACTTAAAATAAAATTAAAATAGAAGCAAGTTAAGTACCTACTGGTACTTAACTTGCTTCTATTTAATAGTAAAGTACTCACATTGGTTTTATTTTTATATCTTTTGTTATTTTAATGTTTTAATATATATATATATTATTTTTTTACTAACATATTTTTCAAAGTTTTAATACTAACACAATATGGATGTTTTCCGAATTAAAATATTTGAATTTGAATTGATTTTTGGAAATAAGAAGTGAAAATATTTCAAAGTGATGAAAAGATGACAGTTTCGGACCACACTGAACGCGGAGCGGTCAATCCGCTTACAGCGTGGCGGAGGTTTAGAGCGATTTCATGATACAATTCTTTGTTCCTATTACAATGACGACACGGTTGGCGCAGTGGTTAAGCGATTGACTGCTGCGCTGCGTGTCGCGGGTTCGATTCCCGGACGGAACAAATATTTGTATGACCTACTAGTAGTTGTTCCGGGTCTGGCTGTTTGTGTATGTGAGTTTAAATGTTTGTAAACACACCCACGATACAGGAGAAATTCCTAGTGTGGGGCAACGTTTTTTTAAACAAAAAAAAAAACCACAATGTAGGATATTATTCACTTAAGTCGATATCTAAATATTACTTCCAGACATTATTTCATATTAATGCCTTACTATGGGATTATCAGAAACTGATGCTGACAGATTATCTTATTTGAGTAATTAATTACACGTAGCTGATACATTCAGCTAATTAATAGATTGCTGTCTCATCGCAATCAAGTACCTAGTTAGGAACCGATTCTGAAGTCTGGACTTTGAAAAAGCTTAGAAATAAAGATAATTTAATAACTACATTTTCCAAGTTAGAAACTTATATTTTTCTACAAAGATAATAATATTAGAACAGGCAAGCCTACTTTCTGAACTTTCAAGAGCAAGCTTGACTCCTTTAATAGAATATTCCTGGTTTAACTTCAACTTACTTAACTTAAGCCAAGAAAAGTCTTTCCGACAAACTTGATCGTAATAATATAAAATCTTATACCCAGAATTGAATTTAAGAGTCTGGACTCTGGACTTAATTTAAGATAAATTTTCATCAAATTAGATAAGGTAAATCTAATAAACGTTTGGGAGTACTTGATATATAATTAAAGAGTCTTTAAGTATCTATTCATAAAGTAAAAAAATAAATTTTTATTTAGGGACATTTTAACGACTTATTTTTTATGGAATTAGACGTCGAAAGCTTTTGGTACGTAGACTTTCAGAGATAATTGTAGTTACTAACATTACGGGGCATTATGGGGCTTAAACATAACTGGCAAAATGTGGGTGTACTATTGGGTACACCTCTGCCTAACCCTTCGGGGATTACAGGCGTGATGTTGTGTTATGTGTGTGACTAACATTACGATATTATGTATTTTTATTAATACATAGTTAATGTAAACTGCAGAATAAAGATCTTTTCTCATACCTATTTGGAGTAATTAGTACCGGCATTAATAAAATTGTATTGGTAAAGTTAAAATAATTGATATTTGTTGAAATTGTTTCGACTACTTTATTATTCAAAATCAAAATATTTTATTTCACATAAACCTACATGGGCACTTATGAAACGTCAGAAGCTAGGTGCACGGTTCCAATTGGTTGTCTGCTATGGGCAAGAGCCGCCAAGAAACTCCACGGTTACTCTTTTAAAAATAATTGGCTTTTACAAGGTTTTCAAATTACAGTGTAGGCCCGTCAACAAGTACCAGGTACTTAACAAAATACAAAATGGTCTACAAATCTACAGTATATTAAGCCTACAACGTTGTCACATTCGCAAAATATTATTAAAAAAAATCTATTTGTAATATTATTAAAATAATAAAAGTAAAAACCTTGTTGAAATTAAATTGTAGTATCTAAAATAATATTGGCCACAAAGTTTAATCGCATTAGTTAGTGGATATTTTATTACTCGTTTTTGAATACATAACATCACGCCATAGGCAAAGTTGTGTAGTTTACACGAGCGTTTGTACACTGCATGAATCTGATAAATTTTGCTCCGAAACAGCCATAGTACTTTTTATGAGGGGTTGTAGATCCAAGTTTCATCCGACTGAATTTAGAACATTTCCAATTTTGATTGAACTTGAATTCAGAAGATCTAATTCGTTTCTTGGCCAATGCCATAAAAGGACTTTCAGACCAAATGGTCTTTGATTGGCTTTTGTTATTTCTTTAAACCAATCACAACAACAGAAATCTTTACTGGTAAACGTGTTAATAGAGGCGAACATTTTGTAAATGTAGATCTTTCAGAAAGTCGATAATACTTCTTAAAAACTGACAAAACACCACCAAACTCCAACAAAAAGTAGACAAATCCGTTTTCATCCAAATTAAAAGATAGATGCAGCAGCACAGTACATTATAGGAGGTGTATGTTGGTTCATCAAGGTAATGACTACAGTAACAAAGTTCCTGTAACACATGTTCCATTTGTTTGTGTCACACCGCTCTCGTTAATTTGTTTTCTACTAAACAAAGGTCGGTTTCATTGATTTTCTAAAGGTAGCTTTATTTGTTTTTACTTTAGGTTACACAAGTATTTTGCTATCTGATGGGGAAAGTGTTTACAATCAAGTATCTTGTTTTACTTGCCCATCAATTTCTAGACTTATTGAAAATATTTTGTTGTTAATTTCCATCGTAGATTTTAGGTGGAAAATAGTTAATGTTTGCGCGTCTGGTTTAAAAAGAGTCGGTAATAAGGATGATCTTATACAATGTGGTCTTTTAATTTGGATGAAAACGGATTTGTCCACTTTTTGTTGGAGTTTGGTGGTGTTTTGTCAGTTTTTAAGAAGTATTATCGACTTTCTGAAAGATCTATACTTACAAAATGATCGCCTTTATTATCATGTTTACCAGTATTAAATGTGATCATCTGAATAACGCAAGCCACAAAGACTCCAGGTATAAACACTATAGAAACCACATTTTAGTCGTCATTTCGCAGTTATGGTGCAGTCACAATGTGCAGCGTGGACGCAAACAGATTATCGGTAATACGGACGATCTGCAAGTGACACGCCACGCGGCTCTATTTTGGTTATCTGACCAAAAGGTTACGTCAATTATTCTTGGTAAATATAAAAAAAAAAAATATAAATAACTTTATCATCAATTCTCCATAACGACTCAGTCTTAATGTGCGTCGTGAAGATAGGTATCAGGGTGTCGATAATACAGGCGATCTATTAGTGAAACGCTGCGTGACACTAATGCAGTTACCCGACAATAACCAAAGAATATGGCAAGAATTCTAGGTATAAAAAACAATCTAGATCACTTATTACCAATTCTCTATAACGATGCGGTTTCAATGAATATCGTGACGCATATCAGAGGGTCGGTAATACGGGCGATATGTTAGTGGTACGGCGCGCAGTAGATTTGTTGTAATACGACTAAAAAACAAATACAAAAGACTATGCTAAGAGTTCAAGGTATAGAAAACAATGCAAATCACTTTATCATCTCTCCATAACGATGCGATCTCAATGTACGTCGTGACGCATATCAGTGTCGGTCGGTAATACGGGCGATCTGTTAGTGACACGCCGCGCGGCACTAATGTGGTTATCTGATCGTGATGCCAGTTGTTTACGTATGTGACCGTCTGGCGGTCCCGTCCAATGCGAATGATTAACGCGTGTGAATGTGATATATGCCGTGGTAAACATTCGAGGTGTAAGATGCGCGAGCAGATTGATGCTGGTTCAATCTAAATTCGATATTACCTGCTCGATAATGGAACTACTGTAAAGTGTTTCGCAGATTTCGTTTGAAGATGTTGTTATGTAAATGTAGCTGGAAAACTCAAGTTGCTTTCTCAAGTTGCTTTAAAGCAGTAAAAGGTTAATCCAGGAACTGAAGCTCCATTTCACTGTTTCGCTTAACGAAGTGGTCATAAAATGGAAAATGATTTAAGTTGAAAGATATAAGAGGGAGAAAAACACAGCAGATTTAACAATAAAGTGCATTTTAGACCACTACCTAAATTTTATGGTATAAAACCTACATGTATAATTAATTATCTTCTCTAATGAACACGTCAATCTCACAATATAACCTATATCATAGAACCGAAACTATAAAAAAAACTTATACAATTTTCAATAAACAGCTCTTTTCCACGTCGAACACACGGAAAATGAAAGCTTCGACAATGAAAAAGACTGGCCGATACATTTACTTCGCCATGTATACGCTTTATGCAGTTTCGCAGCAATCAATAATAATGAGGGTTAATAAAAACCCTGATTGGATAGGAGCGGTGCAGCCAGACAATCGGATTAAACACGTGAACAAAATGGATATACGTGGTACAATTTGTACTTATATCGCCGCTGTTGTTCCGATGTTTAACTAACGAGTGGTTTCATTATTTATCGTTGGGGTTTTGGGTGGTATTTGATCGAAAAAAACGAAATCTATCGTTTTTTAAAGCCCTAAGTAATTCAAAGATTCATCTTGACTTCTATTTACTTAATGATTTTACTTCATGTACCTTTATTAATAATATTCTACGTATTATTATATTCAATCTGCCAAGCCTTTTCCCAACTATGTTGGGGTCGGCTTCCAGTCTAACCGGATGCAGCTGAATACCAGTATTTTACATGGAGCGACTGCCTATCTGACCTCCACAACCCAGTTACTGGGTAATACGATTCCCTTTGGTAAGACTGGTTGTCAGACTTTCGGGCTTTTGACGACCCGTAACGATTGTCAAAGATCCACGAATAACAGCCGGGACCAACGGCTTAACGTGCTTTCCAAGGCACGGCAGAGTCTCGGTATGTAAAGATGGTCTGGGTGGTGGTGCTGACTACTTGCAGTATTGTCTCTCCTTCTCCCTTTAATCCATCCGAAGGTTGTCTGTAAAATATTGCTTTTAGCCATAAAAACGCCTATTGTGTCACCCTAAGTAAAATTAAAAGCTTTTAAATCTGTAATTTTTGTGGTGTACATAATAAAGAGTATTCTATTCTATTCTATGGTCACCCATCCACGGACCAACCCTGGCAAGCGTAGTTTAACCTGACGGATCTACCCGTGCAGCTGTTATTACTTAGCCACTAGCTCCTTTCACGATCTACGTATTATTTAATATTCTCCTTTATTAATAAGTAGACGTACGGCAGAGAGAAAATATCATAAATAAAAAAATAAAATCCTGTTTGCGAGTACAGCAAAGTGATAATAATGTGATTTTTAAATGAAAAATTGTAATGCATAATTTTAAAATAATTTCCGATAACGAGTTCCACATATTCTCATTAGGTTAAAACTCCCTCATCACTGTTAAAACGTATTGGAACTGCACATTCACGTAGCAGAAAACATAACATTAATTAAAAATTGTATCACAATATATTGGTTTCGTTCCGACCATTCGAATTTTTCTTATAAAAGCGCTCACGTCGGGTTTGCAACGAGAGGAAAAAAGGCTATTGCTATTAGAACCGCACTGCTCGTTCATCAGAGCAATTCCTGCGGTACAGTGGAGGAAGTATTGCTGATGTTCTTTTTATTTAAGCACTAAGAGCACAATACATTCGTTACAAGTGGTACGTATTCGCTCTTAACCACCCTACGGTTCAATCCGCTTGATTGAGTGGCTCAGCGAACCGCCTGGACCAGATTGAGTTATTCGTTATTAGAAACGTTTTCAAATAGTCCTTTTATATTTATTTACTTTCGAAGCGAATCGGCACGCTTTTAAAACTCCCCGGACAAATAAGGAGCAACTCGAAATAAATGTAAAGCTTGATAAACTTTGCACAACAACTGCTAATGGAATTGGTCGAGATTCGAACCAACTTTTTTTTCGAAACAAAGAAAAATTGTTGCTCATAACGAGCTCTCGGTTTCGCGTTGATATTTAACTGAAATTATTTCGGCCAAATAAACACAACTGAGCCGTTTTTTAAACAAAACACCAATAGTTTCACACCGAAAAGCGATTAGAAAAAAAAATATAAACGAATTACTTTTCAATTGAATTCCAGCGGTGAATCTTTTGTAAAAGTGATTGAATCGTTTGAATGGCATCTTTTTATACGGCCACGAATCGAATTGCGAAGGATTCGACATTACTCGAACTGAAGGCGATACGTAAGCGCTTTCCACAAACGATAAAGGTTTAACAAAACTCGTTCGCGTTTCGTTTTTAAAATAGGAAGCCGATACACTGTTGCAGAAGATTGATGGAGCTATCTGAAACGAGATCGGGGACTCCATGGTGCCGTCCGGCTATTCCGATGCAATGTTGCAGCAAACTCAGGCACAGATGCTATTTAAAATCAAATACGTGTTTGACGCAGCTGTTGTACGTGTTGGCCTATTAAATTATATATTTTCAGCTTCGGTGTTGACATCAGAATCCTTAAAAAGAGCCATAACCTACGTTTAAGTCACCTTATAACAACTGCATATAACTAAATGATGAAAAAAGCTCAATATAATCTAAATTGCCCATATGCAAAGATAATATAAACTGTCATATTAAAACATTGTTAAATAAATACTAAACAAAATACTTAATCACAAAGATCATGCAAACAGTTTATCACTCTTCATTCCAAGCTCTGATGCTTAAAAATGATAAATTATATCATGCAGCGACTTTACCGATGCGAAGTTACCAGGCGTTCAGACCTGACAAGAGGAAATAAATGAAGTCGTTAGTGCTTGGCTTACGTCTAATGTATTGCAGCGTAGCTCATCCAGCGTCCTATGTGGGCGACAGACGCTATTCGAAATGACGTGAAGCTATATTTTAATGCAGCTTGAAAGTTACGTGTTTACAAAAAAAAGCTTTCAATAAGATCGCTGAAGGTGAAAAGATTTTGCCTTTTGACATTCACACATCATTTACGCAAATTCATTATTATTAAGCTTTGTATCATACAGATATGGGGCTATAGGACTTTTGCTCAACTGCTCATTCTATTCTTAACTCGCTTTTTGTTTCACCGACTGCGGCTCAAACAATGGCTATCATTGGCTTTTAGATGATGAAGTTGAGAGAAACTTTGTCAAAAATAACATGTAAATTCGAAGAGGCAATGACGTAGTTAAGCCAGTTTCACCTGACAAGGCAAGACAAGGCAGATAAGGCTTTGAAGGAATAGCTAAAATTATACAAATCTCCGCGTCGTATCGCATCCATACCTCGCACAGGACAATAGTACAGAGCATCTTCAGCGACGAAGCAAGAATAACATCTCACTACACTCAACAGGTTCGTTGGCGTGTTCTGTAAAGCTTGCCATAGAGAATTATTTATGGTTTATGCTCTGACATGTCAATGGTATGGTAAAATATATTATGGTTTTTGATTAACGATAAGGAACTATTTGTGTGACGATTTTATTAGGTTCGAATCAAAGAAATTATTCCTGTAGTTTAATGCGTTTTTATCAATTTATTGATTGGCAGTATTTTATAATATATATAGATACAGTTAAAGACAATGGTGCCGTTTTGTAAAACTGTCCAAAACGTTTGCCCGTACAGTTGTTTTCAGAACAGATTGAAAACTAATCTACTTGTTGATTCAAAACTAATTGATTAATTTTGATTAAAACAATAATCGCCTAGGATAACAGAAAATTGAAATTCGGTTCGCTCGTGTCGCTTGCCAATCGGGTCGTGCAGGAAAATTCCCAAATTGCGTAAGTACATGAAGTACCTACCTTCGTACCCTTTAAAATTATGTACGCCGGTAATTGGATGGGCCAATCGAAGCATGGTTGTTTTAAATGTCCCACCTGCTGTTGGTATTTGTCTTACAACCTAATTAGGAACGGAAACCTTGAATTTTCACGGTTGAAGCGTTGTTGTCGAGAATTTACCCTTTCATCTGGTATGGAGCCGAATCGAGATGACTAACTACCCGTGAATTATTTCAGTAATTGTAGTAGCGAACAGTATGTATGAACGGAAACCCTATTACTGTGTAGGTGCTTGATCTACATACTTACTAGTGCGAGTGGTACAGTCTTTTTACCCGACTGCGGCGAAGCCAAAAAAGGAGGGTTATGTGTTTGACCTGTATGTATGTATGTATGTCCGTTCCTATGTTCCCTTGTAACTGATAAACGGCTGAACCGATTTTGATGAATGGTATGTCGTTAGATTTGTCTTTATTGCGCGAGTGTCATAGTACCATCTTATAATCCTAACTAAAAAGTGTAAAATAAAAAAAGTTATTAAAAAAACCAAAAACCCGACTGCGTAAAAAGTGAACTTAAAAAAAGATAATATTTTTTTTTAAATTTACTTTTTATTATTGTTGAAGCCGACCCCAACATAGTTGGGAAAAGGCTAAGCAGATGACTTTTTATTATTGTTGCTATCTTAAGTATATACAGGGTTAAATTAAATTAGCTAGTGAAACTCCACAGACGTGATGGATATCGATATCTAAATAAGTTATAACAAATAAGAAAGTAATTTGATGATTTTTTTTTGGGTTATCGACCGCCGCGCACCATTAGTCACATAAAATATCAGTTCAAAAAAAATTTTTTTCTTTTGTAAACTTCACAGACGGGTATCACGATATCATATAATAAATACGATAAAATAAAATAAAAAAACAGATTTTCTCAACTCATACTTCCAGTAACAACACTACCAGCATTCGTTGACCCCAAAAAAACATAAAATATTTTTATTTTGTTGTGTTTAGATATCGATATATCTAAACACAAAAAAATAATATTAAAAAAAATAGTAGTACAAAAACTTAGCTTGCAAAACTCCGAAGACGTGATGGGTACCGACCCATCCCAACCTGTGTGTGGAGTTTCGCTAGCTAACTTAATTTGACCCTGCATACTCTTCCACGTACTCTATGACTGAATCAGAAAGATTTCCTCGGTCTTTTTCGTTAACGTTACATTTCAAAATAATATTTTATTAAAACTTGTCGAACATTTTTAACAACAAGTAGGTACTTGCTACTTGGCCTGCCGGTGACCGTTCGAAAATATATATATCTTTATAGATTATACATTAACTTGTAACTCATCCATGATCAGTATGTCAACCTAAATTGTTATAATCAATACGTTAAACATACCTAGCTATATCTTCCGATTGTGTTAGTATCACCTGAATCTCATTAATTCACGTTGACTGACAGCTTGTCCAATTATACCCCAATCGCGTACAATCCTAAACCAATTAAAAATGATGATCGATATTTTAAAAAGGATCGTTTAAAATCCATTATTTTTTTAGCTCTGTGTGAAATTATGTCATTTGGTGTGTGTTATATAACTGTTTGAAATGTGTTAAATAATGATTAAAAATATAGGTATAGCGGATTTTCTATAACCTATTAAGCCCTTAATTAAGCCATATTTACAGGATGCTCGTACCGCCTACAATAAAATTGGAGCAAAAAATGTGTGTGAGTTAATAGTATCATACGAGTGTTTTAAGAGTCCGTAGAAAATTGGTATGGTCACCAATTTCTACTTAGAATAGAATAGAATACTCTTTATTATGTACACCATAAATTACAGACATAAATGTTAAAACTTTACATAGGGTGACACAATGGGCGGTCTTATCGCTAAAAGCGATCTTTTACAGACAACAAAAAAACTTAAATCCCCAATACCGTCAATCCCCAATTCCCCCTAATTCCCAATTTTTACTTAATCGGGAATCGAACCTGTACTAATGATTAATTAGCTTCAAAGCGTAAAGCGTAGCGTAAGCGGAAGGACAAAAGAATGATGCGAGTACTCGTACAAATGAAGAATATATTAGAAAGTTATATTTGAATAAAAAACACGTACAATTAAAGTAACAGAAGAACACAATACCTATACTCGCACCATTCTTTCATCCTTCCGCTTTACGCTTTGAAGCTAATTAATCATTAGTACGGGTTCGATTCCCGATTAAGTAGAAATTGGTGACCATATCAATTTTCTACATTGGTGACCCTGACGTGATTTTCGGATACTCGCGAAGAATTTCGTGGTAGTCCGTGTTACAGCCTTAAGGGGGATGCGCTAAGGTAGCCTGCGAAATTCAAATTTTCTTACGTTTTTTGCAATTTGCAGGTCAGTAACAGGTTGTATGTTGATCTAAATATGATTCGCGGTCATAACAAATATGGCTTTACAGAATTATTATCAATAGAATCAGCATTACATTTCTCTAAGTTCAAAAAATCCTACTGAATGATTATTTCAGAAATAATCTTTCAGTAGGATTTTTTGACCTGATGATGATGCTTTTTTGATTCTAATGATTATAATTCTGTAAAGCCAAATTTGTTATCTCCAAGGCACCGATAGTTTGGGTAATTTCTTTTTACGGTGAAATAAATGGTAATTAAAATAAAACAGTGTCTGCTTTATATTTAGTTAAGTTATTATGCAAAGTTTCATGATCTAATTTGAAGTATTTTTTAATACTAGCGGTTTATTTTTCGGTTAGTGGTAATTATATCGATAATTTTTAATGGAATCGTGTTTTCGTCAAACATCACAACTTAATACCCTGAAAACAGCTAAATCGCGGTCATTGTCAAACGGCATAAAAAAGAAAGAGAAGCATGATGACACAACGCTTGGAATTTATTGCAAAATATGAAGCAATTATCTATTTATTAAAAAATGAGTTGAGTAATCGAAAATAAAAAAACCGGCCAAGTGCGTGTCGGACTCGCGCACGAAGGGTTCCGTACCATTATCTATAAAAACGGCAAAAAAAAATCACGTTTGTTGTATGGGAGCCCCACTTAAATATTTGTTTTATTTTAATTTAATTATTGATTTTTAAAATGAATATATAACTAAATATTCTGTGAATATTTCAAGTGTCTACCTGTTACCGTTATCAATATCGAGCAAAAACGAGCAAAAAGAACACGGTTGTTGTATGGGAGCCCCCTTAAATATTTATATTATTCTGGTTTTTAGTATTTGTTGCTATAACGGCAACAGAAATACATCATCTGTGAAAATTTCAACTGTCTAGCTATCACGGATCATGAGATACAGCCTGGTGACAGACAGACAGACGGCGGAGCCTTAGTAAGAGGGTTCTCGTTTTACCCTTTGGGTACGGAACCCTAAAAACAACCAAGTTCTATAAACAAATAAGACGTTCTTGTTATTAATTAATACCAACCGTACGTTGACATTTAATACAGATATTTTGGATTGAAACTCCAAAGTAAAGGGTTAGTTTACAGTTAATTTGTATCGATATTTTTTTTCTAAACGTGGTTTGTAAACAACCAAGTTCAGAGAAATATGTTCAAAAATAACATATATATATTTTTTCCGCTACCACAAACTATATACATTTAGCATTTTTTTTTTGTTTAAGGCAAGAAAATCAAAAAAATCAAAATCAAAAGTCATTTATTCAAACTAGGCTGAGAATCAGCACTTTTCGAACGTCAAAAATTACATAAGACTTCTACTTAAGCCTTCTTTTATTATTTACCTACCTCTTGTCAGTGCCTTAATGGTAATCTTCAACTTTACCATATATTTATTTAAAAATTAATGCTGCACTGTTTTAGATATAACGGAGGATCATGCTAACCAATTAGAGGTACTGTAGAGTCTTATTACCTAGTCATGGGTTGTTTCTTCCTCATCATCATTTCAGATGAGACGATCTTTGATGATAACGTCAATCCAACGCGCTTTTAGACGGCCCTGAGGGCCTAGACAAAGTAAAGTTCGACTAGCGATAACGCTGGTAGAAAACCCACAAAATGTATGTGGTTGACATAAGCTATCGAAATGTCACGTGATCATAGGTCAACAAATAGAAATTAGCTAGACAATGTTATCATCATTCGATTCCATGAAACGAATAGACAGCGTCGAACGATGACTTCCATAGAGATACGTAGCCAAGTGGCAGTTTTTGACAAGCGTTATCGCCAGTTTTTAATTCGTACAAAGGAATTCGAATTGAAAACTAGCGACAGCGTTTGCCAAAAAGTGGAACAACGATAGCGATTGTAGAAATAGAATCGCCCCGAAGCAAAAGCTTTTTGTCTAGGCCCTCTTGTTTCTTTGGCCTAACTTTGGCCACCATTCGGTCACAGCTTTACCCCCTCGGTCATCTCCGTGTCTAACTAGACGTTCTGCCCAACTTCACGTCTTGCAGTTTCAAACTATATCTAAACTCATGCAATTTCATCAAAAACACACTAAATAATATCGTAAATTATCATCACCTGCCTAGCCTTTTAGGTTAGATTGGAAGCCGAACAGGGTCAGCTTTCAATCCAACCGGATGCAGCTGAATACCAGTATTTTACACGGAGCGACTGCCTATCTGACCTCCACAACCCAATAAATATGGCGTCGTAGAACATTCCACCACGGGGGTACGCGCCACAGAAACTTTTACCACAGATAATACTACACTTGCGGTCAAATAATACGGTTCGATGACGAAATTCCCGGTAACTAGAAAATTAATAATGGGACATGCATGAAACTGACTTTATATTACAGAGAATTTTAATATCGTATGAAATAAACCATAAATGACCTACAACATAATAAAAAAATTAAAAACCTCGAATTTGGAAATAAATTCAACTCGCGGTTGTTTGGCTTTTGCTTATTTTCTCACTTTTGTATTCAATCTACACATAGATAACATCACGCCTGTAATCCTCGAAGGGTTAGGCAGAGGTGTACCTATAGTACACCCACATTTCGCAATCCAATCTGTCAAATCAAAATGATAACAGGCGGTCATTGTTGTCTTTCACCATCATTTTTGAAATACTATCGTGTCGCTAACACCAGAAGAATGTGCAGCGAGTTGTCGAACGTTTCCGAGAAACTGGGCAAAACATAAGCGGTGAATCTTTTTCTGTTTGGGCTGGAACCTCTTCAGAGAGTCGCAAGGAGTTAGTGCTGATAGAAAATGGCACACTAACTAGTGCAAGATATGTGGAACAAATTCTTAATGAGCATTTCAGCCCATATCAATGAATATGGGTGAAAATTCAACATTCATGCATGACAACGCCTGGCCACATACAGCTCAAATAAATGTAAACGAGTATTTTCAGGACTGTAAACTCTAGGAAATACTTAATACCATAACCTTTTCTCCCACAAAAACCCTGAATTTTAATAAAAAAACCTATCGAAGCTCAACAATACAATAACGTAATTATTTCTGTTGTGATTAGAACTGTTTGTTAGTAGATACTTTCGTGATTTTGCAAAAGGTTTGTTTTTAGGTGAGAGCTTGTTAAATAATAGCAGACACACATACACTTCGTTTCGTTAGTAACCAAGATAGTTTTCCTAGTATACATTTATATCCCCAAGTGGTACTCGGTTGTGGTTACATAGCCTGCGGAACACTTAGATCGAGTTAGGAGGCCACCCGAAAATAATTAAATTCATCCGGGAGTGAGGTCGACACCGTAATACTGACCGGAATTTGATTGTACCTAAGGTGTGTTTAGAAACTAGTTTATAATGTACGTGTTTTTAATTGTTTTAGTACTAAGTAAGCTTTTATAACTTCAGTGTTTACATCTAATACTTATGTGTCATGCTGGATTATATTAGAACGCAATGTGAATTGTTATTGAATAAATAAATTTAATTGAAGTGTTCTTTTTGTGGGAAGTTGTTGTACTTAGTTTTATCACGATAAAAGTATAAACAATTTTTTTTAATAGGTGTTGGGGTGGTGGGTTTGTTACGGTACAATATTACAGGAAACAGGCTATATTCATGGAACATCATAGTGGATATAAAAAATGACAATAATTATACAACTGAAAAAATAAAAATAAAACTACTTTTTTTTTTTTACATTATTTTTACTTTATAGTATTTATGATGTTAAATAGCTAGTTTCGTAATTTCTATCTAATTTACATATATTTTATTAACAGGACTTTATAACACCCCTTACTTAAACTCATAATCTTATAGATTTATTGTAGATAACAGTTAACCAACTTAATCATCAGACCCTAGAACCAAAGAACTTGTCAAGACGCATAAAACGAGCCCAAACTTGATGGGGTGACGTCGTTTTATTACAGAATTTCCAAAGCCGCATTCCAGGGTGCCACGTCCTGGTTCCATCATCAGACCCTGGATATCATCTAGGACCAGAGTCATCGTCGAGACGAATCAAACGAGCCCAAACTCGATGAGGTTGCGTTATTTTATTACAGAGTTCCCATGGCTACCTTCCTGCTCCATCATCAAACCAGCTAACTGTTATAATAATATTGCATTGTCATCCAATTTACATATGTATGCAAAAGTTCAGCTTAATCGGAAACCGGAAAGTGGGTCAAATTTAACTTGAAAGATTTGATTACAGACACTAAACAAAGGCTTGTGATGACAATGTGACTAACCGGAAACACATACTATCGAAGCAAGCTTATTTAAAGCTTGTCAAAAATCCATATTCCATTGTGAAAAGTGTGTTGTGTGTGTGTGTTATCATGTGAAGAAGAAAACACGAATATAATGAAGAGTGTCGTAGGCGCAAAATTCAAAGTTATTAAATTTATGTTAAAGAAAAAGCGGCGGTGTGAGATGGACTCGCTTACGAAGGGTTCCGTACCACCGTACAATTTATTTAACACTACATAATATTATAAACACGTTTCTTGTACTACCCTCTTTAATTTAAACTTTATTTTATTTTAGTTATGTGTTGCTATAACTGCCATAGTAATACGTACTCTGTGAAATCAAGTGTCTACCTATTACGGTTCAAAAGATACAGCCCTGTGACAGACGGACGAACGAACGGACAGCGGAGCCTTAGTAATGGGGTCCCGTTGGCACCCTTTGGGTACGGATCCCTAAAAACGTACAGAACGTAACAAGTTTTTTCAACCCACTAATGTGTTTTTATTGTCATAGTTATTTAATACTGTGTGTGTTGTAATATACTCCGCTCAGTAACTAACAAACATCACCTCCACCATTTAAGACGCAGATATATGCCAATGCCCTTGAGTGGTTAGCTTGCATGTTCTGTACTGAGCTCACGCAACGCGTTGTACGTTCAGCCAGTAATAAGACTCGCCCATCAAGGACCGCTGTCCCAAATTTGACGCATTATTAATTTATTATACACAAAAAAAAAAGGTATTTTAATAAAACGCGTATACTAAAAGATAAATAATTAAATTATCTTTAAATTGGTGAAGGTTTCAGAAAAATACGTTTGGTAGATTTTGCGCCATTCTCAGTTTTTTATCCGCGTTACACATAACTTTACAAATTAATTTCACTATGTAATATAAACATAATCTAAAATATTTGTATATTAAGTTATTGAGAAAATGCTCTAATTTAACATATTTTTTTTTTCAAATCATTAATACTACTCGTTTATACGTGATATTCAGTATAAAATCATTAAAAGTCAGTTATCGTCACCTTAAAAAATATCATGTATCATGACGTAATATGACATCACGCCTGTAATCCCCGAAGGGTTAGGCAGAGGTGTATCTATAGAACACCCACACTTCACTAGTTTTGTTTAAGTTACATGTATCAATATCTACTTATTTATTCCTTTATCTTCAATTTCTTTGAATTGAACGACAATGTCGACAAGTACAGAGTCTTTTGCAAGCTCAAAAGCGGATATGAACTGAAATGAGAGAGAAATTGTACTTCCTCCGTATCTCAGATCCTGCGGAAGGAAGACACGTGCGGTTCGATTGCCAGTATATCTTCCCTGAACATGTAGAAGAGAAGAGATGAGGTACCGTAAAACCACACAACTAAAATAATAAAGTAGATGTCATCACTTGTCAGTAAAAATGCGATTTTGTTTGAAGAGTGAGCTTGGGGGTCTACTCCGAAGCGTTAACCCGAAGTATCGGCCGAATATTCGGCCGTTTTAAAACTTCCATAGTTTCCTTTTTTGACTTTGAATCCTCAACCAACTTAAAGTCACATTTCTAACTTTGGCTTATCTCTTTGACAGTCGTTTTTTTTTTTCGCCGTATTCAGCCATAGTTAGCCATCGTCAAGCAACGGCCGAACATTCAGCCGATACTTCGGATTTCTATTCAGAGTTGACCCCCTACTAGACTAAAGTTGCGACCCTGGACTATGGTTGTGTGGTTTTACGGTACCTATTATCGGAACTGTAATTTAAAAAATAAAAAAAACGAGCGAGCCTTACAGTATTCGCTTAGAATGTGGAACATCTGATATCTCACCTTGGTAATAAGCAACTGAGCAGCGACTGAAATTAACCTCAAAATTTGAAATGAAAATATTTGTTCGAATAATTAATTACTAAAGTTCGTTTTTTAATACCAGAGACTAATTTGACATTTCAAATGATTGTTGTTCGTTTTTTTCAATTTGCAGTTAGACATTTGCACCTGTCAAATTAGTATCTGGGATTAAAAAACGAACTTAAGTGGTCGCCCACTAGTCGAAATTCGACCCCTCCACTTACAATCTATATTATTACAGTATTAGTAATTCCATGCGTACACTAACTCCATCCTATTATAAAGTACTTACTAATTCTATGCTATTAAAAAGTACTTACTTATTCCATACTCAAGCTGTCAATTCCTTTTACACACTTCTGTCCCTTTTCACGAAATCACTACCACAGAAAGCTAGAGGAAACATGTTACACATCAATAAATTCTTTAAAATAAAGTCGGTTTTCGTGTCCGTCAGTGTGACCGCTTAGGATTTAGATGCGGTTTTCAACATCATTTAGAGAATTTATTCCGGTAAGTTTACGTGTATTTAAAGGAAATACATTGATATTTAAATTAAGTATACATAGCATAGAAATATCGGCATTTTGAGGTCAGCACGTTAGTGGATTGCACCCGTGCCAAGCAAGAGCGGGTCACTAGTAAATTTATAAATAATAAAATGAATTTTAAAGATCATGCTAAATAAGTTTCGTGTTTTTCAGCGTAACTTTTATAATAATGGAGTTACTAAAGTCAAGCAACTTTACAAAATGTTTAATATTGGTAACGGTCATATTTACATAAGCATCTCATCATCAGCCTAGCCTTCTCGCAACTATATTGGGGTCGGCTTCCAGTCTATCCATATGCAGCTGAATACCAGTATTTTACATGGAGCGACTGCCTATCTGACGTCCACAACCCAGTTACTGGGTAACACGATACCCCTTGGTAAGACTGGTTGTCTAGACTTTCGGGCTTCTGCCGTAACAATTGTCAAAGATCTACAAACACCAGCAGGGACCAACGGCTTAACGTGCTTTCCGAGGCACGGAGGGGTCTTGGTATGTAAAAATGGTCACCCATCCAGGGATCAACCGCGGCAAGCGTAGCTTAACCTGATCGATCGACCCGTGCAGCTGTTATTACTTAGCCACAAATCCCTCTACCCTACATAAGCATCTATGTAACTATGTAATATTTTATTTTAGATAAATTCTATATGTAAAAGATTACTGGAATTTACAATACAATTCCTAAGAACTGATCAAGTTAAAGTCTGCTTTAACTCATTTAATGGCAGATATATATCAATATTTGCCATTACATGAAGGCGTGCAATGCATCAGCGATTTGGCTGATTCTGCTCAATGTTTATTTGCCGCGGAGGAAACGGGCTCACTTCCCTTTCTCTTTAAAAAAAAGTGATTTTATTCAACGTCTGTAACTCAACTATTTCCATCAAACCGTTAAACTTATTTATCTTTATTCTTCTATTAATCAATCATTATATTAATACGTGAAGCAAAAACTTTGTACCCCTTTTTACGAGAATTACGCGGACGGAAAAGTATGAGGCGCAGTTAAAGTTTATATGCTGGAGGAGTGCAGAAAGTTAATATTTTTATATAATTTGCATTAGAAATAAATTAAATTAATAAAAAAAAAACGTTACACACACTGCCATGCGTTTGACACACGCACACGCACATTATACCAGGGCCTCATGACTTGAAGATGATAGGTGACAAAAGTAACAACTTGAGCATGGAATTAGCAAGTACTTTATAATAACATTGAATAAGTGTACTCTTGGAATTAGTAAAAACTATATAGATTTTAAGTAGAGGGGTCTTAGTGGGGGAGGGGGGAGATAGTTTCCATATATTCTCCGAACAAACCAACCAATCTACAGCATGAAACAATGACGCAGCTACTCTATTAAAATAGTTGTAACATCTTAATAATGGGGGTTAAAACGACTAATGAAACAAGGTGGTCGGTTGTCACAACTGCCAGCGAGCCGGTGATTAAATTTGCGTTCACTCCAAACTCCTGGCCGCCTTGTACGGGACGCTAAGCTCAATTTCAATCTGCTGTGGAATATGTTTTACATAGGATTTGAGTTGTGGAGCGATAATACTTGTGGTTTGTTTGATTTTTGGCACTGTATGACGCTTGCGTTTCTTGAAGGGGTAAGCAGAAGTATAATAATATATATTTATTTTAAAAAAATTACAAGGCATACAAATTAGTACAGTTTTGCTTGAATGTAAATTATATTCCTAAGACTTTCGTGCCTGAACTAGGTAATCTTTCAAGCGGAAAGTGTTAAAATAGTTATATAAAATTAATACAGTTCCTTGCTCTTGTTTCATGTTTATTATTGTATATTGTATATATATATTATAGATAAGTTATGCTTTGTGTATGTATGTATTTATTGTACATGTAAATAGTACACCACTGACTACCTGCAGTACTGTCTCTCCTTCTCTTTTTAATCCATCCAAAGGTTGTCTGTAAAATATCGCTTTTAGCGATAAGACCGCCCATTGTGTCACCCTGTGTAAAATTTCAACATTTATATCTGTAACTTTTATGGTGTACATAATAAAGAGTATTCTATTCTATTCTATTCTATAAATAATGTAAATATTGACAATAAACAAATAAATTATAATTATGTTGAGTAGCTTAACTCTTCGTTTCTAAATTTGATAAATACACGTAGGTGAGTATACATATTTACTTGAACACAGTTATTCTCTGTATCTTCGTAAGACATACTTTGGAGAGCCTCCTTGAGAATTCTCTTACAATTTGTGTAGTTCAGGGAGTAAATGTTTGCTTTCGAGTTTAGTTTATTATAGAGGAGAGGACCGAGGTACAGGTACAATTTGGATATAAAAGCATGTTTTGTTGTATTTTTTAGACTAAATCTTTACGTCTTTTATTAGAATATTCAGTGCTGTATAGTGTTGCCCAAATTCAGTCTTGGTCTTGCAGTCTTGGTCTTGTTCTTGCGTTTTTGCAAGACCAAGACCAAGAACAAGACCGCGTATTTTTAGCAAGACCAAGACCAAGACTGACCGTGCAAGACTTGAGCAAGAACAAGACATAGCCTGCAAGACTCTTGCGTCTTGCAGCTAGGACTTAGCGCTATTTCACTGAGTAGTTAGGTGTAACAGTTCGGTGTATAGGTAGGTACGCTTAGGAATTCTATGAGACGCAAAAAACTGTATCAAAGAATATGAAAAACTGGACCTATGCGCATTACGACTAATACCATAAACATAGCGAATAAAAAAATATCTATTAAAATCAAACTGAGTGCATGCATAGTTATGTTTTAACCATCGGCACTTTGATAATGCGGCATCAAAGGTTTTGTACTTACTTCTCAAAGAAATTTGCCGCTTTTCGGAAGTACATGGTTATGATACACGCGCCGGCGGCTTCTTTTGAAATCTAAAACAATCGTTGCCGCCACGCCGAAATCATAACATTTGTGACACTATTTGATTGCCGCCATAGGGCGTAGGTATACTCATGCAAAATAATTTCGAATTTTTTTAAGAGTACCTACAGGTGTTCCAAAGAATAAATAAGTTTCAGAGTGCTTAGAATGAAAATGAATACATTATACTGATCACGCAAGTAGTATTATGATTAGGTTATAAATCAAAGCTTATAAATCATAAATGTTTATTAAGAAACAGTTACTTCCATGGAAAACGACATATAGGTCAGTTGATTTTTCGAATTTCTTATCAAATCTTCAGTTATTTATTAATCTGCTTGATCTTTACTATGGCTATGTTAATTCAAGCTCACAATGTTCCAATTCTAATACGTTTTTCTAAGATTTAAAGTAAACTTTAATAAATAGTAATAGACTAATAGGTAATTGCAAGACTTGCAAGACTCTTGCTGCAAGACCAAGACCAAGACCAAGACTGGGAGCGCAAGACCAAGACCAAGACCAAGACCAGGTGTATTGGCGCAAGACCAAGACCAAGACTGGCTAAGTCTCGTCTTGTTCTTGCATTTGGGCAACACTAGTGCTGTAGGGTAGAGCTGTGTGTTGTTTTAATACAATGCCCATTATAAATAGTTGCCGAACTGTTAATACTTCACAAGATTTGTTTAGGAGTTTGGTAGTAAATAGGAAAGGGCGGAAAGTAGACACTTTGAGCTCTAACGATGGTTAGTAACCTTGTTTTACCCGCCCCATGTGGTAATACAGTAAGTTAATCTCGATTGACATAGAGCACAGAAGAAATAGGGTGGTTCTATTCTTTACGTCCGGTACCACATGGCACCACACACCACCACAGGCTTTGGTTCTATAGGTAAAATATGTGTTGAATTGCACTTATTGTTTTAAAATATAGAAAATACAAAAGAAAGAAAGAAAATACATTTATTTAGCACAGACTAAAAGGCACACAATTTAATTTACAGCAGATAAAAAAAAAAAAAAAATTATAATAAAAAATTAAACAAGTAAAAAAGTGTAAAATGCGGTGTAAGAAATTAGCAGTAAAGCGCGGCGCCTCACGGCTGCGCCAAAAAGGCCCAGTTTAGCAAAAAACTGCCAGACAACTAGTGCCTGACGCTGGTTTTCAACGTATACGAGACTATAACGTATATACGTTGTAGTCTCTAATAATGGCAGATTATTTATTAAGTATATTGGTGCGCATAGTTCAGCTTAGCAGGCAGCGCCTGTTCCATTCAATTAATTTGTCCGGAACAATAACGTAGATACAATACATAAGTCGAAGTAGGTAGGTACTATTAATTATTCTTGATTGTCCTCTGGCCCAATTATCCTTACTAATATTATTTAATGCGACATTGATTTTGCTTGTTTGTTTGTTACGGTTTCACGTTAAAACGGCTGAACGAATTTGGATGAAATTTGACATATGGGTAGACTATGACCTGGGTTAGGACATTTAATACTTTTCTTTGTGATAGTATAATCCTGTGGGATAATTTTCAACGTCCACGTGGGTGAAGCCGCGGGCAATAGCTATAGTATCTATATAAAAGCATAAAATATTAGGTAGGTATTTTAATTATTTGCTTAGTTTTTTTTTTTAATAAATAACTAAGAAAGAAAAATTTTAACTGAAACATATTTAATACCCGTCACGTTTGTGAAGATTCGGTAGTTATTTTTATATCTTAATCGGCTGTAAGTTGATAAGTAGGTAGGTAGGTACCAGCTGCCAAACCTTCTTTTTTATCCCCCGTAATTAGTGTCGGACAGTCGTGGTTGACGCTTTTCTTTTTCGTTCGTTTATATTACGGCACTGAAATTATTTATCAATTGTCATTATTTAAACAGTTTTGCATGTTTGTTTTCAATAAATGTTATTTAATGATTTAACTATGATTGTTTCAGGTAATTCCATTCAGCTTTAAAACTGCAACGCCACACACAGTAAGCTCAATAAAATTTATTTGAATTCACTCACAAAAATAAACCATGAAACGATTCGCCATTTAAAAAAAAATACAGAAAGGAATAAAATCATACAATCCTACTCATACAACACTAGTGAGTTGCGTTTCTAAAAAAATTAGACCTTGTAGTTTTAAAAATAAGATTCATAATTGATTGCGGAGTTGTCAAGAGTGGTTATCAAAAGAGTATTCTAAGCATAGCGCTATGCAACGTCCGAGGCTCGTAATTAAAAGAGAATTCGCTCCCGTTGTTTTACAGCAACCCATCGTCTGGAGGCGTATAGTGGATGAACAATGAATATGTATACACATAGACCGGAGAGGAAATGTGAAGGACAGTGTGTACCTGCCTTTTTTTGTCGCATTTTTTACGCTATTCGTTCCGGGGTACGTACAGCGATGTAATGAAAAAGTGTAGACTCAAATGGTTATTTTGTTAATCACTGAAGAGCGGCTTGATAAAATGTTAGCGTGGCGGATTAATTTAGATTTGATGCCTTTTTGTGATCGAAAGAGTGGAAATGTTTGGTGTTACTCGTTTTTAGTAGCGGAAAATTGTTTCGTAGTTACACCGGGTTATGCTCTGCTAGACTAGCCTTTTAATGAAGGCTCCCAAGGTGCGCTGGACGTACCCATATAATTAAATACGCTTAATGTCACTGTTTTATACAAATATAGAAAATATTATAATTCAGTTACATGCATGAAATCCCGAAACGGCTGGTTGACATTTCCCGTGACCCAAGGGCTGGCTTTTACCTTGGCCAGAGGCTAAGCATTGCCATACAACGTGGCAATGCCGCCAGTCTCTTGGTAGATTACCATTCGACAGTGATGTGGATGAATTTTTTGACGCCATTTTTTATTTTGTGAATTTATAGTTTTAGTTATGTTAGAATATAATTTAGTTTTTTAATTAATTAATTAGGTATAGTCGCCGGCACGTAACTTGATAAGAATCGTTCGATGTTTTTCTCCATTCTTTAACTTTCCTCTAAACAGACACGTTTAAAAATAAATTTTGGCAATAACCATAGAATAATGACAAGCAATGAAAGTGTAAATTTTTGTGTTGCACTAAGTGTACATGCGTGAACTTACTCCCAAAACGTCAAAACCTTGCCAAGTTACGTGCCGGCTACTATATAATGTTATTATTTCTGTAAATATTGTTTTAATTCTTAATAAACATACCATGTTACATTTAAACTTTTTGCGCATATTCATATTTTCTTACAAAGTAATGATGCTACAAAATTAAACCAGGCGCCTTTTCAAAAAACTGTTAATTAGGTACCTGTGCCGGCTATAGGGTCCTATAATATCAAGTTATAATCTTAAAGGGTAAATGTAAAATAAAACTACCTCAGCCTTTTCTTATTCTCACGATTAAATTAGCTGAAAAGGTACGTTAGATACGCTAAGAAGCCCTTTGTACTCACATTCAGGTAATAAACAGAACTCCATTTAACTAAACGATCCTTTCATGAAAGCTAATTGGAATTGGTAGAGCAAAGATGAAATTATTTTCTCTACCAAAAAAGGCCTATTTCCCGAAGCCAGCGATCTTAAAGTTTCCATTCACGAATACCACTGTTAAGTTGAAAGGCAAGCGGGTTATTCTGTAAAACTTGTCTTTGTATGACGAGTGTGGTTTGTTAGCCACGGTTCGGTTGCGCCGGCGGCGTCTTCGCGACGTCGTTCGAGCGTTTATGCAACGTGGATTCTGCGAAACCCCATGCCACTTGGCGTATGAATACGTCACGACGACGACGCAAAAAGATGCAGAATACGTACGCAGGATGCTTCGTGGGATTTGAATTCCGAATTAAATTTTAAGGCGGTACGGTAGTTCCCGTTTTCATGGAAACAGTTACTTTTTGCTGGCATGTGAATAGAAGAAACAGTGGAAATAGTATAAAAGTATATGTTTCTATGTTTTTGGAACATCAAATTCACAACATTATGAAACAAAGTGTGTAAAATAACAGATGCAAAAAGAACGGCATTTCTCATTAAGAGGAGGCTCTCTATTTTTATGTTAATTTGCATGAATATTCTGAAACAGTCACACATACAAGCAAAATTAAACTTTAGTACCTATATGATTTATTGGATCTTTTTCTTTCCATGTTGAATACAGTTACGTAATATTAATATTTTCCCTCAAAAAAATTTTTATTCAAAAATCACGTGTTTTTAAGGATAATTATAAAAAAAGCAAACAAGGTTGTTTAGCTTTTATGTCTAAAATAAATATTCACAGCAAGAATATATTGTATCAATTATTACTTTAGTTATAAACGAAATAAGAATTGAGACTTACGCTATTTAGTTTCGTGCTCGAACTCGTGTTCGAGCACGAAACTAAATAGCGTAACTCTCAACACTAATACACTAGTAATAAAGTTGAATATCGCGTGCGCTCTTTGATCGTTCAAAGAGCGCACGCGATATTCAACTTTATTACTGGTGTATTAGTGTTTAGCACATAACGGAGTGGCGGGGAGCGAGGGGCGGAGTTTGCTTTCGAAATTTGATTTAGTCTGCCTGCTCTTAAAAGATTTCGTTAGAAAATGCAGAACTAGCTGACTACATGCTGCCATATACCGCGTGGGTGTTTGGGAAAACCGAAAACGCTCCTGTGGTTTTCCGGAAATCCTTTTGTACTGAAAATGACAAGCGGTAGAAGTTTTAGTCCTTAGAAAGTCCGACATACCTTTCTAAACAGAACTCATCATCCGCCTGCCTTATCCCAACTATGTTGGGGTCGGCTTCCAGTCTAACCGGATGCAGCTGAATACCAGTATTTTACATGGAGCGACTGCCTATCTGACCGCCACAACCCAGTTACTGGGTAATACGATACCCCTTGGTAATACTGGTTGTCAGACTTTCGGGCTTCTGACAACCCGTAACAACTGTCAAAGATCTAGAAATGACAGCCGGGACCAACGGCTTTCCGAGGCACGGAGGGGTCTTGATATGTAAAGTTGGTCACCCATCCACGGACCAACCGCGGCAAGCGTAGCTTTATCCGATCAATCGACCCGTGCGGCTGTTTTTATTTAGCCACATTTTATTTCTTGAGTTTAGGAACGCATGAGGGGCGTTCCTAAACTCAAGGAATAAAATTAAAATTAAATCAATTTCCTCATTTTAAATTATTTATAAACGTTCTTTTAATGTATGACCTTCTTTACTAAATAATATTATTTATAAATAATGCAATTATTTTTATCACTATCCACACCTTATAATTTCCTCACCATTCCCAGTAATTAACAAATAAAACCCTAACATAATTATAATTGAACATCCCGAAGCAAAAATACGTCTTGTACTCGTTTTCTTATTCCCTACTCCAATTAACCGTTCGTTTCATACAGCCTACTAATAGTATTTAGTAACAACCTTATTACGTAGACGTCGCTTTTGATCGCATAAAATAGCTCTCATTTTCTCCCTGTATACCGTTAAAGGAACGTTTGCATGTTTTTAATGAACAAGTTAAAGTTTGAAAGGGTTTTAACATTCATCTGTGAATGGCAAAAGGACCTTGTTAGGGCCGCTCCAAATGTCTTAAATACCCGGTTCTGAATACGACTGCAGCTCTTTGATTTACGCAATCGTGAATTTAATTAATTTTGCAGTTGACACAGTGACTTATAATAAATTGGTTTGGTACGTATGAGTACATAATTCGTGGTAGTGTATGTATCTTAAATTCGTGAGGTATATTAAGCATGTCATTAAACATGATAACGCCACAGGATATCCTTAACCAGAAGTGATCATCATATTAGTGGTTCAGCAGCTTCAATATCATCAGGATTGTGCTGGTATATAGCAGTTTTTCGTAGACGACAGCGGCTCCTCTGACATCTTTTTCTGACATCCGAAGATAGCCGCCACGTAACCATCGATGCGACGCTCTGCTAGAGTGACTGCCACCAGCCAGTGTCACTCTTATCCGACCTTTTTGCCGATTCCAGTAACTTCGTAACAAAACTAGACGTTGCCACTTGCTGCGCCGTCCTCGGGCGTTCATTCACTAAAGCTGTACTGAAATAGTGAAAGTCTCAATCACTCCGTTATCCGCTCGTCCATCGTGACGATTAGGATTTAGTACCCAAACCCAGTAGGTAGTCTTAGTCATCACCGTTACATCAGTTACTGAAAACATGTTTCTCTTAACTCGAACACCTGGAGCAGACAAGTGCGTCCTTTCACCCAGCCCCATAGAGGTATACCATACCCCTCATGGTAACCATGTATTATTGAAGTTTGTGGGTTCCGATCCTTTTTGATGTCACATTTTGATACAATAAATAAAAAAATAAAAACCTAAACCCAATGAAAACCTGTTTATTTCACTTGTATCAGTAGGTATTACGTAACATAAAATCATGCCTGTTTTAAGAATTAAGTAGTAAGCTATATTATACAACACTTAAGCAAATCAATGTATCAATACAGTTGCATACAAGACTTTATCTACACCCATGATATGAATCCCCTATAATACATTTTTGCAATACTAATATCAAACAAGAATGGCGGGATATGACGTGAACTCGATTATCCTATAACTTTTTTCTTAATTACGTCGCTGTGATAGTAAACCACGCGTGCATGCCAATGTTCTTTTTTTGAAATTTATAAAGATACCACGAATTGAGTAGTGAGAAAAGGAGTTGCTTAATGAAATTTAGTACAACATCATAACACTCGTTTGGATGATATAATGGTTACTTGACACTGGATGTTTTACTGTTGGCAATAAACTGTTTCAGAAACTTTTAAAGAGGATTTATAGCATGGGTGTAGATAAAAACAATTAAGATATCACAACCACATTACCTAATCACACGAAAAATTTAATGAATCACCTAAAATTATTATTTAAATAACTGCACTTTTCACCCTATAATCATAAACCATACAACAACTATTCTAATTTTAAACCATCAACTGTTTTTTAAAGCGCTAAAAATATCTTTCCGAGATCGCACGATAGAAGCGCACCGTCGGACATTGTACTCAGTCTGTCGGCCCTTGTCTCGAGTAATGGTCAGTCTCTCTAAAAGGCCTTCCCTAAGCTGCCTCATTAAATTTGCATCAAAAAGGCGGGCCATTCATTCGGTCCTTACCTAGGCAAACATTACAACTCTTTACTGAAAATATACGATATGAGTCAATTTGCTTGCGATTGAACGGCGTTTTATTCATATGGTCTTGTTAGGACTTTGGGGATTTTGTGGTGCTACCTCGGTATTGTGGCAGAGATGATGTAGTGAATGTTTTATGATTAGCTTGGAGTCTTTCTATTTAATCAGGCTGGCTTTGAAAGCAGAATGGACTGAGGTTTAATCCTAAACATAAATAGACAAAGTCAATTTTTTTTGGGTGGGAAATTATCAAATAACTTCTCCCGCTCTGGGTGGAGCGGGAGGAGCGGGAGGGAGTGTCAGACTTTTACTGACTAAAACCAGCCAGGGCCACGATATCCCTTTCGGACAGGCTCGTAACCCTGGCAGGCATTAGCCCTTTCGGACCCCGTCAATTGGTGCTGACGTCTCTTTGAAGCGCGCGTGGAACACAACGCGCCGTTGACCCGGGCTTGGTCCTTATCGGACGGCGAGCTACCCATCGCTCACCGTCCGCAAGCCCGCGCCTACGGTGGCCGGGAATCGGCCTGCGATTCCCGACGCCCGGGGCGAAACATCCATGTCCGGTGAGGACCTGCGTCAGGCGGAAGGTGAGGACGCCGTGGCGTCTCTCCAGCCACTCCTCAAAGAGGGGACTTATCGCCACAATTGTGGCGTGCGCAGCTCTGGGTTGCGACAATCGCACTCTCCATGTCGCCATGAGATCCCGCCGGAGCTCCGTCCGCTGTGCCGCGATTTCTTGCGGCAGCGGAGTTATGCCCCTTCGCCTCTTCGCGCCACACCCAAATGTGCGCGAGGACTTTCGCCTCCAGATCCCATGGCGGCAGTCCGGCAAGGAGGCTCGCCCCCTCACGGGAAATGTTGAGGTTGAGATAGACATTTTAATGTTTATTTCGTTAATCAAGGCTAATAGATTAATAACATTGTGCCCACCATAGCTTATGTGCATGTACCATAAATGAATCGGCATTTATTTGAATTAGTTAATTTTATTTGGATAAAATTTATTTTTATTATTTTAATAAATTATTAATATATAAATCTAAAGCCACTAACAAGAAACAATAATATAATTATTCTATTCTATTGATTTGAACTATGTTTTTTTTTGGAAAAATGACACATTATAATTATAATATTTTGTTTTTATTGTAATTTATTAACTCTTCGTTTTGTTTTGCAGTGCTTTTACCAGGTGCATGTTTGAAACTTATAATCTTATTCCAAACAACATGTTTGGAATAAGATTATATATAAACTGATGTGAGCAAAAAATGTTATCATTATATTTTTTGTAAACCTAATGTCCACTATTGATGTCATGTGACTTCTTACATTATGTGATAGCGAGGTACGCCCGTCTAAGCTAAATGAAATTCATTTCCTCCCGTTTGAACGTCCCACATACTTTTGAATAGAACCGAAAATTCTTCAGTGCGAAAATATCGGCAATATTTTTCAGTTTCCAATCGAAGGATGCTTCAAAGTCAGGCGTGAGTGAAATAAGCTTTTCGTTTATTGGGAAACGTGCGAATCGCTCGCGTCGTGGGTTGTGTGAAATAAATTAAAATTCTATATTGACAAGCGCTGAACACTAAATATTCGGTTTTGTAGTAACGCACTCGAACACGATTTTTTTTTGGTAATGAAATTCTCTAGTTTTATTTTTGTTAACTGTTTATTTTGTTTCACTGTTGGTTAGCTTTTATTTGGTACGAGTATTTTGACGTGCACTTGTTTTGTTTCGGCAGTTGTTTAATGCACAACAAAGTTTTTAGGTACGTCAGAGATGTTTTGTATTTGCAGAACCTACAAGAGTCTCCGGTCAGCTGGACCCACGCACTATTGGACCCGCGGGTCCACTTGACCACATAATTTATTTTCGGTATTTTTATTGTTTAACTGGACCCACATTCAAACTTAAAATAAACATCTAATGTTTAAAGCTACCAGTGGATACAGTCGAGTGCAAAATTGGTTAGTCAAAATATAATAAAACGCAATTCAATTAGGTTTAAACGTTTATTCTCAATCAAAATCTAAAATCTTTTTAAATTGGAGCCCCACTTCTGCCACATTTACCACGATAAAAATCTCTTTGGGAGTTTATTTTAATTTGTGCGCAGATTCAGACACCTAAGTATTGTTGCTACACATGTAAGTATGTATAATTGTGGATTAAAGACACAATTACAATAGGTCGTTAGCCCGTATTCAAGTGCTTGAAGGTAAAAAAATATTTAGTTTTAGTGAATAACACACTTATTCACTAAAACTAAATATTTTTTTTAATTTCAAGCACCCTAGGTGTAAATACCTAATTGAATAATATTGGTATATTTTAAGGGTAAGCAATCACATCAAAAACGTCAATTTCATATCTAATTGTGAAGAAGCTTGAAATAATTGAAACATTAAGTCTGTGTTACTATAGTTTCATCACTTTTGCGCTCTCGAAAATATAGCTTATTTCGCCGTTCATTTACGTTAATGAAGATATTGTATAATCATAAAATAAAATGTTAATTTTATCACACAGATAGCTGAACCCCAGTGTGTGATTTTTTTATTTCTTGATAAGGTTGTTAAATAATAGAAAAAAAACATTACCGACAGTGTTTTTTAAAAAAATATTGGTTTTTTCAACATTATTTTCTGAGATTATTTGTAACATTTTAATAGTTTTTTTTGCTATGTTTTTGAGTTGAACATGTCTGCTTACATAAAATATTTTAATAACTAAATTTATGTTATTATATTGAAGAAAATGTTCCTAAACTCAACACGATATCGTTAATTTTGTGTGAAGAGGCAACGGAAATTATACAATATTATAAACCAACATTTTCGAATGAAAAATTGCTACCAATGGAGATGAAGGAGTAATCTATCTGTGGCAATTATTTAGTTTAGTTAAATTTTGCCGCAAAATGTGCCGAAAAGTTTTGTGCTTTTGTCAGATTTTGCGATAGCGTCCTTAAGTCATAAAATAAAATTAAAAGATTTGACTTTACTCCGTGACTATAGTAATTATGAAATTGGGCAGTGGGTCCAGTCAACCCATTAAAAATGTGATTGGGTTGTGTGGTGCCGCGGGTCCATTTCCAGTGGGTCCAGTTGACCAAAGGCTCCATACTTGCTGTAATGCACGTATTTACATCTTCTTCTTAGTCGTTCACTTCATTTCTGAAGGTCGTGCTTAATCTGAAGTGTTGAGCACTCGATGCACTATACTCTTCCAAGTGGTTCTGTTCTCAGCGGTCTTAATAGCCTTGGATACTGGTAGGCCAGTGAGTTTCTTTACAAGGTCAGACCACCGTGTAGGTGAGAGCCTGCGTGGTGTTTTCCCGTCGACCTGGCCAACTACCATCAGCTTCTCTAGGCTGTCAGGGTTTCTCCGAGCGATGTGACCAAAATATCTGAGGATTCGCTGAAAACAGGTGGCAGACAGCCTTGTGGTTATTCCGAGCTCCTCTAGGATGGATATGTTGGTATGTCGTGCGGTCCATGGTATTCGCAGCATCCGTCTCCAAAGACGGATTCGACGAAGACTCCATGGAAGGGCGTAGATCGACGCTTTTGAAATGTGGTGTTGGCACCACATTTCAAAAGCGTCGATCTACGCCCTTTCTCTCTGTTTTATCGTCTAGGACTCGGCGCCGTAAAAGAAAATTGACAAGACCAAAGTTCGGACCAGCCTCACTTTGGTTTTACGGAATATATTTCAGTCTTTCCATATCCTAGTGAGTTTAGTCATCGCTGCTTTGGACATTTGGATTCTTCTGGCTATCTCCTTTCTGCTGCCACCCTCGTTGTTCAGAAGAGAGCCAAGGTAAATAAACTGGATCCACAAATTCTAGGTCCCTGAGGACATTAGAGCGAGTTAGTGTACCAGGTCTGTCTACAACCAACACCTTGGTCTTTGCCTTGTTAATGCTGAGGCCAACTAATTCACTCTCTTTCTCTACTCTAGAAAGTAGTTCAGCCAGTTCCTATTTACATAAACAGTGTTTAAGTATAAAAAAAAAACTAGCCAAGTGCGTGTCGGACCACGCTCAATGAAGGGTTCCGTAGTTGGGATGAATTTATCTCAAAAACAAACAACATTTTAGTTGAAAAACCTGTTCTACCATACATCGATATAGGTCATGGTCAGTTCTCCACCTGCAAAATGTAAGTTGGTGGACTAAAGCCTACTTGGCTGTGATAGTTTTCCTTTTAACTTCGTTATATATGCTATTGCCGTGAAATTTTCACATATCCAAAAACAACCACTAAGCTGGCAGGGAGAACACTTGACTCTAACAAAAAATAGCACTTTAAAGCTTAATATTACGCATACGGATCCCTGAATCGAAAAATCATGAGATAGACGAGAAAAAAAAAATTCATCCCCACTTAACGTGGCACCCTAAAATTTTTTTTCATCATTTTCTTTTACCATTACTTTGTCTGCGTGATTAAGTATACCCAAACTAATAGGGTCAGATCTGAATAACTCAAAAACCATCCCTTTGAAAATACAACATTTTCAATAGCCATTAGGCTTGATCCTGGTCGTTTTATACAATCTTAGTGGTTATGCAGGGAGAATCATATTCAACAGCAAAAAAGATTGACTGATAAATCGAATCCCGCACCTCGGGTGGAGATACCGTCATATAAACATCCTTTTTGTCAACACAACACGAATGACTTAATTTCTTAAAAACATATCGGATCTCCTTATTTCGTTGGTTTCCTCATGATTCTTGCCTTATTTTCTATTTTCTACTTAAAGTTGTGTTTCCTTTGGGAAAGTTTTCATTTCCTGCAATTACTGTTATTCCACAATTACCGGGAAAACTACCCGCTGGCACGCCAGACTGACAAAGACGCTTTATTCTTTCTCACCGTACGTATACCATTGCTGGTTATTTCAGCTCAGTAAAAGTGCTACAAATATTTACGGGGCATTCTTGAACAAATAAAGTGTACAAAATTGGGAAAAGTGCTTATAATTTTTAACGAAAATTGTGTATTCAAATAAGTATGTTTTGGATCTGTTATCGAATCGAATATGTGGCATTTTAATCTATTCTAGTTACATTTTATTTATTATTCCTTTTATTACCTCACTTTTTTATCACTTCACTTCTCTTTATTTTCAATTATTTATTTTCAATTTTAATTTATTTGCAATAATTTATTTCAATTTTATTTTCATTTTAATTTGTTTTGGGTTATTTATTTGGATTATAAGTTACTAGCGCATTAATTGTCATGACTTCATAATATGTATATCAAATAACTTCTCCCGCTCTGGGTGGAGCGGGAGGGAGTGTCAGACTTTTACTGACTAAAACCCACCGTGTTCCTTCAGATGCCTGTGTGCCAGGGCCACGATATCCCTTTCGGACAGGCTCGTAACCCTGGCAGGTAATTGTCATGACTAACATAGTTTTAAGATATTAATGTAGGACTAACAAATATGGACCAAAATTAGGTCTGAATTAAACGTATTTTTATTTATTACACTTATTTATTTATTTGATTGTGTCTGACATATCTCGGGACCCTGGAATCCCGGACCTTTGGAAGGCGTACGAAGGGCCGAAGCAAACTCGCAGAGGCCCGTTAGACGCTTTTAATGAAATGAGGCACCAACCGACGGTTATCCCTGTACGCACTATGCAAGTGCACCCAATGACAACCCCCAGTTGGTATAGGATTATTGCAGGATATGGAGAAAAAAAAGATATTGTACTATGAATTTGCATGGCTAAGTGGACTGGTTACCTAAAACAATGGAAGGATTATGACCCCTGTCTTACCAATGTTTTATACATAAAATATACGGATAAAAAGGCAAAAAAAGGGGGTGACTTGAACACTCAATAATGGGCCCCCGGAAACGGCCGCTAGCACATAGTGACGTAGCGACAAGCGCCTCAGTATATGTTTTGCCCACATATCCTGAGGTGCTTGAGGAGTAGACAGGTATTCCACAGCTATCAGGACAATCTCGGAAATACGGTCAAGATCCTTACCAGCATCATACTGGAATACTGCCTTCCTCCGAGCCGATTCGCTCATGCGAATTTCCACGCTAGCCGGCCAATAAAGGCAAGCCAGAGATGAGGAACAAGACTTCTCCCGGGAGATAGGATCCGTGGCGTCGCTACTGCCCAACAGCTCGCCACGTGGTGCCCTGCGGGTTTATGTATCTCTCTTGGTTTGGCTACTTACCCTAGACATGTTTTGGCAAAGTATACTTTACCGGCACAGAGCTAGAGTTCGGAGCACGCAAGCCCCACCACGACGTCAACTGTGAGATACGGATGTGGGATTATATTATTTATTATTTTTACAATCAGCCGTTTGTATCCCACTGCAGGGCAAAGTGCGTTCCCTCCTCTATGTTTTATTAGAAATAAACAAAATATTATATTTTTTGAACAAAAAATACAATATAAACAAAATCGATGCTGCACGCCTGACGGAACGGTTAGTGCGGTGGTTAAGCGATTGACTGCTGCGCTGCGTGTCGCGGGTTCGATTCCCGCACGGAACAAATATTTGTATGACCTACAAGTAGTTGTCCCGGGTCTGGCTGTTTGTGTTTTTAAATGTTTGTAAACGCACCCACGATACAGGAGAAATTCCTAGCGTGGGGCAACGTTTAAAAAAAAAAACTCTTTTCCGCTCAATAATCTTTGCTCTTACTAAGTAAGAAAATTCAAACTATCCAAAAGCCATTCTTAGATCGTACCTTTATTACCTTGAACCCCAAATCCAAGTGCCTTCAGGTTCTTTAACAAAGAAAATCATCGATTAAATAAGGCATTTACATAATCTGCCTATAATGTTCCCACTGCTGGGACACAGGCCTCCTCTTTCTGTGAGAGGGAGTGGGCCGTAATCTACCACGCGGGCCCAGTGCGGGTTGGTAGATGTCACATGTCTTCGAATTTTTAGTTCTAGGACATGCCGGTTTCCTCACGATGTTTTCCTTTACCGTTTTGAGAGCAGTGGTGATGAAATAATTTACACAAAGTAAAGCGCCTGTCTGGGTTCGAACCTACGACCTACTACTCGTAAGTCGAGGCCGTTAACCACTGGGCCACCACTGCTTCTCGTAATAAGGCATTTACATTCCTTTGATTCGGCCTATTTGCCTTCATAAAATACTCGGGTGTTCTTTCGCTTTATGGCAGGGATCAAAAAGGCACTCATCCGTTATGCCTGTTTGAACTAAGTAAACTTGACGAGGATTTGTTTATCATAATTAAGTAATGGATCGATTTTTCTTTGGAGTTTTTTTTTTTAAAGGGGCCACGAAGTTTCGTGGTTGTATGTTTTCTTTTGTCTTATTTAAGGTTCATAAAGCAATGAACATTTATTATTTATTTATTATTCGATCTGCCCTAATTATAAATTGAATTATTTTAAATGGGGGTCCATAAAAGTATTGACCCAGTAGAGGGTAGCGTGAATGCACAGGTACTATAAAAAAAATGTGTTTGGTTCATATGGGGCAACCTACGATTGGATTTTCCCGTTGACAGCCGCAGGTGTTGTCGTTGAGCCCGCCAAATAACAACAGGCCTTATAATATTGAAAGGAATACTACCCAAAATACATAAGTACCGTTATAGATAATACACCCTACTATCACTCTTTCAGGATTTAGAAAAGGGTTACGTCACTTCTACATCTAAACTGAAGTTATTTATTCCAAGAACATTATGGTATGTACTTTTAGATAAGTCCTGTTCGGTCCATATTGGTGCTCTAACACGAGTGTTCGCTCCAGTGAATTGGGTCCCATTAGTCCTTATAGCATATTAGCACACTAGACCTAATGGAAAGCTTTGACGGCGTCAAACGTCAGCTATCGTATCAAAGGGAACATTAAAACGATAACTCTTACTGTATATGCCGTCTCTAAAGCTGAGTTTAGATTACGGATTTATTGAGACTTTAACTGCTACATGAAACTGAGACTTATGTGTATTGTTTAAGATTCAAGTTTACGATTGCATCATTGTATTTTCGACTTTTGAATTAGGACGATAAGGAACAGATTACAATACATGAATGTATTGCTTTTTGTATCGATGGTTCTAATTTTGTCCGACCAGTATCTACGTATTGCTACTTGGAAGCTCTGTCGTTTGCCCCATTTGAGTCCAGCAGGCTTAGCACGAGAACCGTAGAAAAGCGTTTCGTCGACGGAAGAGTAGACAAAAATGACGTTTCCGTGTAGACAGTATAACATTTTCGGTAGACAAGCGATTTCTATTCTAGAGAAGCATCACACTTTCATTGTACATACGCTATAAATAGAAGTGCAACAACTAAGTTGCTTCGTTCGCACAATGAATGACGAGCACTGGAAGTGCATGTCTCATCTCTACAGAATAATTCTGCTTCCATATTACGAGTAAGTGTTCCAATTATGTAAGCGGCATTATCCTGGGTGAGTTCAGACTTGTACTATTGAGGTTCAGTAATGTAACTGTGATTTCTCTAAAACTTGAATGCTTGCACATTTTAAAACATTATGAGGAAACTGGACCTAGAATAAAGTATTCAATGACATGTGACATCTACCAGGCTGCAATGGGCCCGCGTGGTGAAATCCGGCCCACTTCCTTTCACAGAGAGGAGGTCCTAGCAGTGGGAACATTATAGGCTGATTGTGTAATGTAATCAAATAGCTTTAAACCACTTTTAAGTAACGCTTAAGTCTTGATGTAGGTTCTGCAGCGGGTTTAGTCGCTCTTCTTCTACAATGTTGCAATGTAAACCAGCCTTTACCAAGATCTGTACATAGCGGCACTAGGTTTTGCGGCACATGAAATAAGCACTAAGTAAAACTTTAGTAGTAAATCCAACGTTAGCGCATGAGTCGGTCGGTACAGAAACGTTCCTCTAGCGGTTTTCATTCTCTCAAGTTAAATTGTATTAACTCTATGTGTGCGTGACTATTGCTACTTATTGTACGTACAAAAGTTCTACTATCTGAACTGGTGTTGGCTTAATTTATATTGTGTTGTATTGTGATTACGATTCTATTAGCTGGGTTTGTTTTGATTGGAGTGTAAGCTTTAGATTGTGGTGATGCGCATTTGAGTTTAAGTTGTATTCGTTTTATTAGTGGTACTAAATGATTTTGCTAAGGGAAAATGACTGATGGCCGATGGGGCCGAAAGGTTCTGGAGTGGCGACCGCGGACCGGAAGACGTAGCGTTGAAAGGCCTCATACAAGGTGGACCGACGACCTTGTGAAGGCCGCAGGTATCCGCTGGATGCGGGAAGCACAGAGCCGCGGGCTAGTCGTAAAACAAACTATCAGTAGGAATCGGTTTCAATTTTACAGTTCAATAACATTCATTGCGTTATTTACGTTGTTGAGCGGACATTATTTTCAAAAAAATGAAGCAATGGATTAGCTATATACTTCAAAATCATTCCGATTGTGATTCAAACTGTGTTACGCAATTAGGGTGCAGGTCGAAGTGGCGGTGCTTGGGGGAGGCCTATGTCCAGCAGTGGACGGCTTTTGGCTGAAATGATGATGATGAAGGAAGGGAGCATGACGAAAGAGTTTATTTACTACTAACTACTGCCCACGACCTCATTCCCGTAGAAGATGTAAGACCCACAATGTACTAAGACTATCACTTTACCCGCGACTTCGTCCGCGTGGATTTCGTATCTTCGCCTACAAAGTTCAACACTCTCTCCATCCCGTTTAAAATATAGTTTCCGAAACTCAAACTCAAAGCATTTATTTATAATTATAATAATTAAACCATTTACAGGCATTTTTGAATTGTCAAGCCCATTCCAAAGAGTAGTAGGTTCCTATGGAAAAGAACGCGCAAGAAACTCCACGGACACTCTTTTAAATTAAAATATTGATACAAAGTATTGGTTACATCAATCAAATCCGAAAACTAATGATTCCGATCTTTTTATTATTTATTATATTATGACAAAGTGTATTATTTTTATAAACAATTATTCAATTGTTTCTAGTTTAGAAAAATTAAATGTATAGGTAACGAATAAACTAAGCATAGGGCTGTTCGCTCACACCCTTTTAGCATTTTTAGACCCGTAAGTTCTAAACGAAAGGTCCGTTTCGAATAATTTAAAGAGGAATTAACATGTAAATAATCAACCTTGATTATGAAACTATTTAGTTGGATAAGGAATAATATCAGGATACGAATGTCATCATCTTTCGATTCTACCCGTGTTTTTTGATTGAATTTTTTTAACAATAACGGCTATTGTGACTTTAATAGTAGACATATAGCCTCGAGGACTTTTTGGTGGGTAATGATGAGTACTATAAAAAAAAACTTTATTTTTTATTTTTTTTCTCATTTTAACTACGGTAAGAAAAATCCAGCAAAAGCAGAATGCCGAAATAGTATTCTGTGATACAAGGGTGGAAAGTACTCGTGTCATTAAAAACCCTCGCCTGCACAGCTCGTTTGCAATAACCTACACACCTATCACACGACGTTTTTCAATACACTTGTGGGAAATAGTAAAAAACAAATCAAAGAATTAATTAAAATTTTCAGAAAACGGCGCGTTTTTGCAACTAGACATATTTCTTTTTACAACGAAAACAGCCTGTAGGGGCGCTGACGCGGTCGTTTTATATTCCTCGCATGCGCGGCGCCCGGCGAAGCCAGTTCGCCCGAAACCGCCTTCCGCTATACACGAGTCGCAAATACAACTTTGTAATATTCAACTATAGTAAAGACTTATATAGCACGTGACATCTATTATTTCTCTCCGCACACACTACCCTGGAACACACACAAAATTGGTGACCCCGACGTGATCCTAAAGTGTGTGCGTTGATCGAGAGCGGGCAACTCAACCTAACATCCACGCGGCATAGTGTGAAAACCCACAGTACTTATTGAGAAAAAGTCACAAAGTCAAGCCTGAAGATGGAAGAAAAAACGACCGCGTCAGCGCCCCTACACTGGTCCGTGATTATCCGACGAGGCAAACTTAGAAAAATTAGCGTCGATCGCAGACAACGTAGCAGAAAACGCAACGCCGGTCCACAGTGTCGCTAGCGCGAAAGAAGCGTCAAACCCAACGAACAAGGATGACGCAGTGATAGCCGAAATAAGACAACTTGGTGACAGATTACGCAGGCTCGAGAGCACACCCAGAGGTCGTTCGCGAAACTTTAGATCTAGAAGCAGCAGATCCAGGTCGGGATCGAACTCCAGGTCTACCAAGGCGATGACAAGTGATGACCCCAACTGGTTGTGCCGGTACCATTTCCGGTTCCGTAACAAGGCGACGAGGTGTGAACATCCGTGCAATTGGAAGAAGTCGAAGCCAGCGGAAAACTAGTGTCGGTGCAGTCAGCGACGGGTGGCTGCGACCGCGTGCACGGAAATCACCGTCTAAGCGTCCGGGACAAGAACTCAGGTTTGAACTTTTTAGTAGATAGTGGCGCAAATGTGTCAGTTCTACCTCGCAGAGTGGTTTTCAAGAAAAATAACGCACAAAGTGCCGGTTATAAGTTATATGCTGCGAACGGAACCGAAATAACTACGTACGGTACACACATGTTAGAACTAGACTTAAATCTTAGACGAGCGTTCCGTTGGTTATTTACGATAGCAGACGTACAGCAACCAATATTAGGTGCTGACTTCTTAGTAAAACATAATTTGTTAATTGACTTGAACGGACGAAGGCTAGTCGACCAGGCAACTAAGTTAGGCGCGAGAGGAAACCTCTCCGAGTCGACTGAGCCCACGATAAAGACCATTGTTGATGGCTGCCCCTATCATGAGCTATTATGTAAGTTCCCAGAGGTAACTAAACCAGTTTCATATAAAGAGACACCTAGACATAGCGTACGTCACATTATAGAAACAACAGGTACCCCAGTGCACGCACGAGCGAGACAGCTACCACCAGACAGGTACGTAAAAGCGAAAAACGAATTCAGGGTCATGCAAGAGCTGGGGATCTGCAGGCCGAGCCACAGCGCTTGGGCAAGTCCTCTGCACGTAGTACCCAAGAAAGACGGGAATATTAGGCCATGCGGAGACTACAGACGTTTAAATGCGATCACCAATCCGGATCGCTACCCTGTACCTCGGCTGCATGATTTCACATATATGTTGGCAGGTAAGAAAATATTCTCAAAATTAGATATTAACCGAGCATACAATTGCATACCTGTCGCGGAAAATGACATTGAAAAAACTGCTGTCATAACACCTTTTGGTTTATTCGAATTTATGCGCATGCCCTTCGGATTACGTAATGCAGCACAAACGTTTCAGCGTTTCATGCATCACACGGTATTGCAAGGTTTGGATTTCCTATTCAACTACGTAGATGACGTCATCATAGCATCAGATAACGAAGTAGAGCACAAACAACACTTAGAAAAAGTTTTCGAAAGATTTAATGAATACGGCATAACTATAAATTTTTCCAAATGTAGTTTCGGTAAACAAAAATTAGAATTTTTAGGATATGAAGTGTCAACAGAGGGAATTAGACCATTAGAAGATAAGGTAAAAGCCATTATAGATTTTCCAAAACCGGAAACAGTTGCGGAACTTAGAAGATTTCTAGGAATGTTAAATTTTTATAGGGCAAGTGTACCTAAATCGGCTGAGCATCAAACAGAGTTGAATAAATACCTAGGAAATACAAAACGCAAAGATAAAACTAAAATTAACTGGACACCAGTAGCGGAAAACAACTTTGAGCAATGTAAAAAAGACCTAAAGAACGCGGTTATGTTATCATATCCAACGTCAAATACTCCGTTAGCGTTAATGACCGATGCGTCAGACACATGCGTGGGCGCAGTATTACAGCAAAAGGTAAACAACAAGTGGAAACCATTAGGGTATTTTTCTAAAAAATTAACACAGGCCCAAATTAAATATAGTACATATGACAGGGAATTATTAGGAATATATTCAGCCATAATTCATTTCCGCAACATGGTTGAAGGTCAACAGTTAATTATTTTTACAGACCATAAGCCTTTATCATTTGCATTTAGTAAAATAGGTACAGATAGAGAAACTTCGCGGAGAGCTAGACAGATCATGTTCATTAGCGAATTCAGCACGGACATAAGACACATTAGTGGGAACGATAATTTAGTTGCGGATACATTATCCAGAGTAGCAACAATATCGTGCCCCACAACGATCGATTTCGCAGAACTTGCAGCCGCACAGGAAACGGACGGCGAGCTAGCTAAATTGCAAAGCGAATCGAAAAACAATAACAACATAGTGTTGAAACGTGTACCTATATACAATACAGAGAAATACATTGTTTGTGAAGTTTCAACCGACTCAGCACGCCCATACTTGACCGGAAAGTTTCGACGTTTAGCTTACGACTCAATACATAATATGAGCCATCCAAGCATTAGGGCAAGTAGAAAATTAGTTAGTGAAAAGTATTTTTGGCCAAATATGAATAAAGACGTTGGAAAATGGGCCAAGACTTGCATTAGATGTCAAAAAGCGAAAATTCAAAAGCACACCAATGCAGATTTAAGTACTTTTGAAAATTGAAAGCGTTTTGAACATATTCACATAGACATAGTAGGACCGCTACCAACTACACCAGAGGGATTTAAATATTGTTTGACGATAATAGACAGGTTTACGCGTTGGCCAGAAGCATTTCCATTAAAAGAAATAACTGCAGAAATAGTAGCCAAAACTTTATATGAAGGGTGGATTAGTCGTTACGGGTGCCCGGTTAAACTCACAAGTGACCAGGGAAGACAGTTCGAAAGTAATTTATTTAGAGAATTAATGACAATTACGGGAATACAGAAAACCCGTACCACTCCATATCATCCTCAATGCAACGGAGCGATAGAAAGATGGCATAGGTCATTAAAAGCAGCACTAAAAGCACGTTTAGACAATAAAAGCTGGATAGATGAACTAGCAACAGTAATGTTAGGATTGCGCACGACAATTAGGTCAGACACAGGCGTAACCGCAGCACAAATGCTATACGGCAGTAATATTAGGCTACCAGGTGACTTTTATGACCATAGCAATGTACAGTTGCATGATGACAACAATTTCGTTAAAAAAATTAAGGACGTAATAGATGGACTAAAACCGACCACTAGAGTAAACAAGTCACCTCGCAAGATTTTTATACACAAAGATCTATTAACCAGTGATTATGTATTCATTAGAAATGACGCCGTAAGGAAACCATTACAATCACCATACGATGGACCATATCGCGTTATAAGTAGAAACGAAAAAGTGTATCGCATACAGTTACCAGACAGACAAACCAACATATCGATAGATCGCTTAAAACCAGCATATATATTGACAGACAACGAATTGCCATCAGAGGAAGTAAATAAAAACATATTAGAGAAAAATGAGAATAAAAAAAACAAACAGGTACAGAATAAAATACAGAAAAAAGTAAGGTTTCAAACAGACAAACCCAGTGACGAAACATATACAACGCGAACTGGACGAATAAGCAAAAGACCCTCTAAATATCGAAATTAACATTTTATAATGTAGGTCAATTAATTGAATGTAAGCACTAGGTATCGCAGTTGAAACATAGTAAGAATCAAAAAAGGTCGCGAAATTACACCACGTACACAAAAATAAAAAAAAATGGGCACCAACCAGACAAAAGAAAAAGTAATTGTTAACGAAAACCTATCAAATGTTGCACAAGTGGACAACAAATTGAATATCATTGGCTGTGTTATGATAGCTACCATAATATTACTTACCATATTGTTAATCTACGCTGGAAAACGAAGGTGTATCAAAAACATTAGGAAGTGGTTGAAAAAGGAAATAGTGGCAAGTTCGACAGCCACACCGAGCATAAGGGTAGAAACGGTCCAAAAACCGCAAGAAACGCCTAACCCCAAAGTCATTTTTTAAGATAACCTGCTCAGCAACCATCGTCCATTCAAGTCAAATCTCATAAAGTTTAGGTCCCAATTTCCAAGTGATGTTTAACGGTGCAAGTGCTACTTTGTGAAATATGTGAATTATCGTTATAGATGTGTACTCTTAATTGGCGTCACCATGACAAATGCTGTGGACTCCGCAGGGGTGCTCATTTTTTTTTTTATTTTATGGCAGAGCATGTCGTCATGGTGACTACCCTTAACATCGTAATTTTATAAGTTTTTTTTAAGTATGTGTATGTACAATATCAAGACGGCACCTTTAAAAGCAGGTAGCCGCACTAGCTTAAGATCAGATATTGTTAAGCATAAGATTTATACCTCCAAATGATTTTGTATTATAATTATCAAGTACTAAAAAAATAAAAAAAATGCATTGTAAGAAACTGTAATAAAAGCAACCTTTAGAAGCAATTGTACATTCAAATAAATTGTACACTGCTTATACCATTGCAATCATAGCGTAATGATGTTTAAACTTAGCTATGTAAGTCATAACAATGTATAAGGCGTCAATATCAGGTGACGCAATCACGCCAGACATCCGGTTACAACATTGTTATTCAAACCAAATGCTGATTGTAATTTATAAGTAATACTGTTTAGCCATAGATGTAATTAATAACACATTTTATAGTAACAGATTTGTATTGTAAAAAAAACCTACAGTTTTTTTAAAAAAAGGGGAGGAATAGTGTAGGGGCGCTGACGCGGTCGTTTTATATTCCTCGCATGCGCGGCGCCCGGCGAAGCCAGTTCGCCCGAAACCGCCTTCCGCTATACACGAGTCGCAAATACAACTTTGTAATATTCAACTATAGTAAAGACTTATATAGCACGTGACATCTATTATTTCTCTCCGCACACACTACCCTGGAACACACACAAAAAGCCTATATTCTAAACAGTTGTTAAACATGGCGTACTTTCAGAGGCTATAATTATGATTTGAAAATAAATCTTTTTTAGCAAACCGCGTATTCCACACAATCATTGCCACTTTTCCACACAATTGAAACATTCGGTATTGTATAGAATACCTGGGCAAGGTATGTAATAATTTGTATTTCATACCAAAGGTATAAAAATGTCTAGATAGACAGTCAAAGCTGTGAACTCGTCAAAAAAATATGCGTCCAACTGTTGACTGCAAAATGCACGCACACAAGCATAACAAAATGACAACACAATGACGTGGCGCGAGTGTAAGACGTAGCTGCCACGCACACCAGTATAACAAAGTTGGCCTGTTTGGTTTAGTTCTCTTGCAGCGCGACACTCTATCTAGACATAAAAATAATCAAAGGTTCATACTTTGCATAAACGTGATTGGCATTTTATAGTATGCTTTGGTATTGTATAGAATACCGGATTATACAGATTGCCGAGAACATTATAGATTATTATAACTAAAACTTTTAACAATTTAAAAAGATAAAAAGTTCCGTTAGAACATAAATAAGAAGGAGAAGAACTTTATATTCCTTCTAAAATGTTGCTTCGTAGCCAACACGCGCTTAAAAAAGTATCAGCGTGGTGTATATCATACAAAATCTTCTCTTCTAATCTAACTTCAAAGCTTAAAATTGAAGCAAGGTGAAGCAAGTAGCTAGTTTCACTAGCAAATTTGCAAATATATTATCTGGGAACTGTTATTACTCAGCTCTGGTGCATGCGAACTTTGCCCAGGACCATATTGCGAAAGTTTACATTTTTCTCTAACCCAGTTATGATGTCAGGAGTTCGGAGCGGTGTCAACTTTCCAACGGTATGGAATTTTATTAGCACCTTTAAAAGTTTCCGAATTTGGATTTATTTAATGGAAGAAGTGCCCTCAAAATTAGATTATCTCTAACCTCCGTATGATGCGTCAATTCTTTGTTATCTTTTAAGGTATCTACCATAATATCTACCAACTTTGTGTGTTATTTACGCATATAGGCGTCATAAAGTTTTTACTGTGCGCTAATGCACCTCTCATTTTGCACGTCGTAAGTAACATCAGAGCAGTGTTGAAGTCGTAAAGCCGAGCTCATATCTGTTGCATACAAAATTATGGCATTTTTATGCGTCGGCATCCTGTTGGATACGAGCGCCACCTCATAAACCCCCTCACTGGCAAATTCAATTCAATATACTAGATACGGTTTATTACATCACTCTGCATAAATGGACCTTGTTACCGAGGTGTGCCTTAGCTATTTATAACGGTATCTGCAGATATCGGCTTCCACTACACTCTCCTATTTTATTATATTATCAAGGCTAGCCCGCCCCTTTGACTCGTAAGAATCAGCTTTTATTCGGTGTAATGAAAAACACAATACAGACCCTCGATAAAAATGTGCCGTGTTATTGTTGTATTATTTATCGTTTTGTGATATTAGTTTTTTTTACAAAAAAGTTACTTTTATGTACTCAATAGTGAAGTTCTCGTCATTTATCAGAAACATGAGCATAACAATCATGTTTTATATAAATCATATTAGTTTATGGCATGCTAATAAATAAAAAACGAGGTTAATGGTGCTTCCATTAGCAAATACGAATAAAAAACTTTACGTTACACTTAGTAACTAAAACTAAAAATATGCGCATATAAACTACTTTACATTAAGTTTAAAGAAATGTTGAAACTTTCGTATTACGCTAGATAATTACAAAGTGTCTGCCAAAGAATTTTATCTGAGTTGGACGAACTTAAAAAAAAATTGGGTACACTTATAACTAATAACTTTACATATTAATCGCTATATAAAATAAAAAGGAATTTCCGGGGCGTATTTTAAGTTCAGAGGGCAAAGTTTTAGGTCTTTTTTCATGGAGACATTTTGCAATATGGCTCACGTTCGCAAACTTCAGGCGTGACCCGGTCAAAGGAACAGAACCGAGAAGAATGTGGAAGTTTCTATTCAACCCTCATCGCTTTCTTAATATGAATTATTGTTACGAGGCCAACCAGATTTATTGTTTTTTTTTTGCACCAAAACAGATGATTACATTTTTGCGTTGGCAATGTAAGAACATGTTTTTAAGGATACTAGTTCGACTGAACCCAGTCGCGATTTTACAAAAAAAAAAAAAAAAATTTTGCGTTTTTAGGGTTCCGTACCCAAAGGGTAAAACGGGAACCCTATTACTAACGCTCCGCCGTCTGTCTGTCTGTCTGTGCAAAAGAGGGCTATCAGAGCCATCTACAACCTCAGCAGATGCGATTCTCTAAGGGAACTGTTTAAAAAAATTAACATCATGACGGTACCTTGCCAATATATATATGAAAATATTATGTATGTTAGAAAAAACCTACATCTTTTCAGTAAGATTAGTGACAGTCATAATTTTAACACTAGAAATAGGAACAAATTAGATCAACCACGTTTCAGATTGTCAAAAGTACACACTTCTTTTATGGGGTACTGTGTTAAATGTTATAATAAAATACCATTAGATAGTCTTCAACTAAATGAGAAGAAATTTAAAACATGCATTAAACGGACACTATGTAGACAAGCATATTATAAGTTGGATGATTATATCGTAGATAAAGATGCTTGGCTTAATGCTGGTCCTGCTCCACAACAACTTGGGCTCACTTGTTAGAATTTTAATATTTGGAAGTGATGCTTCCCCCCTTTTTATTTTTTGTTTTGACATTACATTCGTAACTATCGTTTATTTTTATGTACTTAGTCAAGTTTTAGTTGTTGAATACTTCAATAGGTAACAACGATTTTCCTTTTGCTAGTAAAATTTTATTAATCATTGAAATACATTGCAAGCTATAGTTTTGTATAATTTAAAAGCATTTTTTCATTTTTGTAAATGTGAGTACCATGGAGCCGTTTATTATGTTATGATGTATGTTGACTTAAAAAAGCCTGGCAGTTGAGTATGTCATGCTCACTTAAATGTATCGCTGATGGTGGGGCGTGTGTTGGATCATTCGGTTCCCTATAAAGTGGTTGAGCTGGATGGTGCTGATCCACGCGTCATGTTCGTGAACGGGCGCTGTCAGTTGAGGCTGGTCATCTCTTAACTGCCAGGGCTTATTTTGTAATCTTTTAATCTTATATTTTGAATTGTTTTTTTTTTTTTTAATATACTTATTTTTGTTTTTTACATTGTTCTCACATATAGAAGCGACAAGAATAATGTACCCAGGATTTTGTAATATCTTGATTTAAAAGAGTGTCCTTAGAGTTTCTTGCCTGTTCTTCTCCATAGAGATCTACGTTTTGGAATGGGCAAATAGCTTCCACTTTCTGACTAACTGACCGACTCTTTGACAATTCAAAAGTGCCTGTAAATGGTTTATTTGAAATAAATGCTTTGAGTTTGAGTTGAGTTTGAGTTTGAGTTTGTCTGTCTGTCCGTCTGTCACCAGGCGGTATATCATGAACCGTGATAGTTAGACAGTTGAAATTTTCACAGATGATGTATTTCTGTTGCCGCTATAACAACAAATACTAAAAAAACAGAATAAAATAAATATTTGAGGGGGCTCCTAAACAACAACTGTGTTTTTGTTGCTCGTTTTTGCTCGATATTGATAACGGCAACAGGTAGATGCTTGAAATATCCACAGAATATTTAGTTACATATTCACATTAAAAATAAATAATAAAATTACAATAAAACAAATATTTAAGGGGGCTCCCATACAACAAACGTGATTTTTTTGCCGTTTTTATAGATAATGGTGCGGAACCCTTCGTGCGCGAGTCCGACTCGCACTTGGCCGGTTTTTTTTACAAATGTGCGAAATTTACTAACCAAATAATTATGAACAACATGGAAAATAGAAACGAAATGTATTTAAAAGATACGTGATTTTTATGAATTTTATATTTGATGTGGTGTGTCACACAGTATTTATTTTTCATGTTACAATTCATTTTAATTTACACCTTAGGTTAAATAAATTGTAAACGAATTGAATTTTGTTAGCTGTCACACATTTATTTTGGTTAATGCGTAGCGTGTTTTGCTTTTAAATAATTAAGGTGTCGTAGGAAGGACAAATATTTATTCCATACATTTACCATCATATTCATTTTTGACTTATTACTGTTCAATTAGCTTAAAAATACGAATTTCGGTCGTTAAATAACCTTCCAAGCTATTTTCTAAATATATTTTTTCAAACAATATAACATCACGCCTGTATTTCCCGAAGGGTTAAGCAGAGGTGCATGTACTGTACGTACCTATAGTACACCTTCAAACAAGTGTCACAAGAATAACCTCTGTACACAAGAAATACGGGCACACTTTTACTGCTCACTTTTGCCGAAACTACTGCGTGGCAGCCATAACGATGTATTTTATGCAGTTCAGTGCCAACACATCATGCCCGGACCAGGTGGCGCTGCCCGTCATTAGGCGGACAGAGAACGCAACATGCATACATTCAGACTTTTATTACGATTGATATTCTTCTATGCTTTGGTTTGATGGACGATTTTTGGCAGTGAAATCTCGATACTTAATCTTCTTGGCATAAGTAAGGGATATCACTGTTGAATCAATGCTATTGTGTTAAAAATAAATTCTTTGAAATGTTTTTAAGGCCCTGACAAGAGGCAAATGGTAAAAGTAGGCTTGTCTTAAACAAAAATATTGCCAAATCTATATAGTTTGTGGTAGCGGAAAAATATTTGTTATTCTTGAACATATTTCTCAGAACTTGGTTGTTACCAAAACACGATTAGAAAAAAAAATCCTCGATACAAATTAACGGTAAACTAACGCTTTGCTTTGAGTTTCAATCCAAAATATCTGTATTAAGTATCAACGTACGGTTGGTATTTAATTAATAACAAGAACGTCTTATTTGTATGCAGAACTTGGTTGTTTTTTATTTTCGATTACTCAACTAATTTTTGAGTAAATAGATAATTGCTTCATATTTTGCAATAAATTGCAAGCGTTGTTTCATCGCGCTTCTCGTTCTTTTGTATGCAGTCTGACAGTGACCGCGGTTTAGCTGTTGTCAGCGTCTTAAGTATATAAATCTATATCAAAAGTCATTTATTCAAATTAAACTGGGAATCAGCACTTTTTAAACGTGAACATTACATAAGACGGTCCCCCAAAACGCTCATTCTTCACCACTTCCTAATGCTTTAACTGGGAAAAAGATGTGACGCAACAAACTCCCCAGCAACAGAACTGTCTGTTAAGTTAGAAGAAATTGATTCTATACAATACTATTGGTCTTAATATAGGTAAGATGATGCTTTTACTCTCAGAGAGGCTTGTTACAACCAATCATCTCCCAAAGTTACTCAAGTTATCATGAGAACTTCGATAGAACATAATTACCTCTAAGCAAGTTTGTGATGGCCAGTCCTGCACACAAATTCATAAACGGCTTATGTACTAGCAAACAATGTTGGCTGGTCCTTTAGGACGGCATTATGTGGCAGTTAACTAAGCTTCCGGAACGGCATTAACCACAACATAACCAGCACTGATTTAATACCATCTGATTCAGTAACCTTCACGTTTCCTTTAATCCGATTAACATGGTGTTAGCATAGATTACCATTAGTTATGAGAGATGCCTATGGTTGTAGCTCCTGATTTAGTACAGTCCTTAATGATAAATTCATCAATGATATATGTATGTAGTTTGATAGATATGAATGTCATGGTTTTGATACCAAAACTTACTACTTATAAATGATCTGTCTGAGCTGAGAAACAAACGCAAAATATATGAAGGACAGACAGTGCATTTGTATAACACTTAGTGCATATTCATTTTAAAATAACAAACAATATGACGTCAGAACCTCAGCTTCACTTCGTCAGGTATATTTTCCTGACATGCTGTGGTGGACTCTCATTTGGTGCAACCTTTGTATGTACGTTTTTTTTTTTTTAATGCGTAATCTAAATATGTCTTTTCTTCTTTTTTTTTGTATATTGGCACATTGCAGCTATTTCCTAATATTCATGTAGTTATTTTTAATCGTGCTTTTGTATGTTGTGCCATATCTTTTTTGTGCACCAAATAAACGAAATATCTATCTATCTCACTGTTTTCCCCGAAGGGTAGGCACGTATATATAGTGCACCCACATATCGCCGTTTAAAATAAATAAAATCATAAGAAAAAGCGAAGGCAGACGCCTCCTAGTTCCTTCCTAGCTTCAAAAATGTATTATAATGTAATAAAACTTTTAAAAAAATTACTTAATCTGATCAATGTTTCAGGTAAAATAGATTAATATACGTTGTCAATTATGAGCACAATGTAAACAAATAAGGTCATTTTACCTGATATTACACCTACACAAACGGATCCTATATTTCTGGACAAATGGCGTAGGTGTAGGTAGCAAATTGATTCTCTATTGGCTCCTAAATCACATTATAAAAATGTCATACGTCCCCACTACACTATTTTTATCGTAAAAGTCTCGGTGTAGTTGCAAAGTTTTTTTCAATCAATCAACTCAGCCTATAGCAGTCCACTGCTGGACATAGGCCTCTCCCAGGCTGCGCCACAACACCCTGTCCTCCGCTTTCCGCATCCAGTCTGTCCCAGCCACCTTTTTAAGGTCGTCGGTCCATCTAGCTGGGGGGCGCCCACACTACGCTTGCCGATACGCGGTCTCCACTCCAGGACTCGTCAGCTCCACCGGCCATCGGTCCTTCGACAAACATGGCCAGCCCACTGCCACTTCAGCTTGCTTACTCTGCAGGCTAAAGTTTTTTTTAATGTTATTCAAATTCATTTATTTAACTTATTTAAGAACTTTTTGTAAGCTAAATAAATGAATTTGAATAACACAAAAAAAAAACTGCAATTACAATGAGAGTTTTACGATAAAAAAAATAGCGTAGGGGGGACGTATTTAGCTTATACAAAGTTCTTAAATAAATAACTGGCGGCCGCCATGGCCCACTCACAATGGTCCACATGAAGGACTACGTGTGGAAACCTAACCCTAACATAGAACATAGAAGTTCTTAAATACACAAGTAGCATGTTATGAAATTCTTACTAACTGAAGACTTTGACAGATTAAACAGCCTAGGCTCAGTCTGTATCTTAATTACCCAGAATGGTTACCATTACTGGGTGGCAATCGAGTAGCCATCCCGCCAAATAGTAGGTTCGTTGTCACACTACCCACATTTTCAATACTAGAGACATCGCATGGCGTTGCGTCCCAAGGGACAAAGCTGAAATGAGTCATGTGGTGTAATTACACACTTCCAACCGGAACACAGCCACGTTGCTTGGCGGCAGAAATAGAAATGGGAGGTACTGGTATCTCTATTTTTAGGGTTCCGTACCTCAAAAGGAAAAAACCGGACCCCTTATAGGATCACTTCGTGGTCCGTCTGCCTGTCTGTCAGTCTCACAAGAACTTTTTTTCTCAGGAACGCGTGGAACTATCAAGTTCAATTTAATATCAAATACGTAGATCTACGGTCCCTTAGAGCTCTAAAAAAATAAATCTTCTACGTCAACGCAATAAAAAAGTACGGCGATTTAAGCGGCCTTATGTTGATACTCGCAAATAAATCAAAACATATAGGGTACTTTCTAGAATCATGTAATTTGGCAAGAAGAAGAAGAAAAAGGTTTTTCACTGCACTAGTAATGGAAAAGTCCGAAAACCGTAAACTTGTAGTTTCATCACAAAAAAAAATGTTTTTGGGATAAATTCATCCCAGCTACGGAACCTTTCATTGTGCGTGGTCCAACATGCATTTGGCTGGTTTTTTTTTATTTTAAGGGGCCGTGCACGAAATCAGCTGATTTTGATAAATTTTGTTCATTGGTTGTGAGAAAGGGAAAAATAATTTAAACGAAATTATTTGTGATTTGAAAAGTCGAGTTCTTTGTTTTGCATGTGGCTGAAAGGGATTTTTCAAATAAATTAAATAGGTATTACGCAACAAGTTTTCCGAAAAATTAAGCGAGACCTTCGTTTGATCATCTATTGTTTTTGAATATAAAAAATATTATTAGCATCATTATATGGTATACTTGCATGTGGCTGAAGCACTTTTTTCAACTTCGATACAAGATATAGCAGGAAAATAATGTTGAAAAAACCTATATTTTTGTATATAAACTCTTTTGCAAAAAAAACGGGCGGTTTTGATTTGTCTACATTAATGTTAAGCATTTAGTTCTAAGGAGGTTTTAATAGCCAAACTGTGTTACTGGCACTTAATAAAGGGTCTGGGTATAAAAAAAAGTTAATACCAAATTCGAAACTTTTGTTTAAAAAAATAATAATCCTATATTCAATTTGTGACATTTTACTTAATTTTCGCGGGTTTGGAGTTAAAAGGTTATCAAACAACTAAAACGAACTTTTCGTTATTTTTAGAAGAATAATTTATGTTTGTCGCTTAATCCTGCCTTATTGTGACTTAAAACAGATATCTTTGTGTCGATTGTAATGAAAGAAAAAGAATTAAGAGCTAGTAAAATTATAGCGCTGCTGGAAGAGGGGTGTAGTCAATGTTACGTCTCACAGCGGTTAAACGTGAGTCGTTCAACCGTCCAAAGAACCTGGACTCGATACCAAGAGACAGGTTCCGTCCAGAGAAGGCAAGGTTCTGGGAGAAAACGTTGCACACAACCACGAGACGACCGCTTTTTAGTGACTCAGGCGCTGAGGAACCGCAAATGCAGTTACATAGATCTCAAAAGAAACCTTGAAGAGGTACGAGGAGCACAAGTTGGCCTATGGACAGTGAGGAGGAGGCTTTTAGCAGCTGATATACACAGTCGACGACCAGCGCGGGCCCCCAAGTTACTCCGTGAGCACCGGATTGCTCGATTGAGGTTCGCTAGAAATTGCCTATCTTGGACACTAGGTAACTGGAGTAGCGTACTCTTCTCCGATGAGGCTCGAATTTGTCTAATGGTGAGGACCGACGTCGGCGAGTGTTACGAAGACCAGGGGAACGCTATGCCGACGTGTGTTTTGAAGAAATCATCCCTTATGGTGGAGGGTCTGTTATGTTTTGGGCGGGCGTACCTTCCAGCTATCGTACCGAGATAGTATTCATTGAAAATGGCTCCCTAAATGCGCAAAGGTACATAACAGAAATCCTTTGTAAACATGCACAACCCGCACTGACTGTAATTGGTGAAGATGCCATTTACATGGATGATAATGCTCGGGCCCACCGTTCTGGCGACGTAAATGCTTATATGCAAGGGGTCGGTATTCGTCGTTTGGATTGGCCAGCTCGGAATCCCGACCTTAACCCCATTGAGCACGTCTGGGACCTCCTAAAAAAGCGAGTACGATCTGTCCAACCACTTCCACAAAACATCAGGGAGCTTAAACGCGTGATCTCGGCTAAGTGGGAACAGATTCCACACGACACCATCAAAAGCCTGGTGCAAAGCATGCCAAGACGATTGCATGCCGTAATCGCTGCAAGGGGAGGTCATACTCGTTATTATTTTTTATTTTTTAATGTCTTATTTATTAAAATACCATAGAAAGACTCGTAGTCTTAATTTCATTATACCGATAAAAAAGTGCATTTTAACACGGCTCTCTGCTTACATTGACTAAAACACTGATTCTAGGATTCAAGTGTTAAAAACTATATTCTCATTGGTAATAAGAAATTTCTAGTCATTTATGCTAATGACACACTGAAAATATTAATATTATCTATAGAAAAGCCAATGACTATAAGGTGCCCGTTTTTTTTGCAAAGGAGTGTATATAATAAAATGGTAATTTATTTTTTCCTTTTAATTAGCAAACCATATCAAGAAATTTAAAAACCACACAACGCTAAAATAAGGAAAAAAAATGTAGAGCGTTGTTGCTGTCAATTATAATTATGTATATTGAAGAGAGTGTGTTTTGAGGGACTGTCTTATGTAATTTTGATGATAAAAAAGTGCCAATTCTCATCGTAATTTAAATAAGTGACATTTGAATTTGATTGATTTTTGATTTTGATTATTAACTGGATTACAGCCTGTTTCTCAAACTCAATATTAATAAGTAAGTACCTAGTTATGTTATGATTCCACCGCAGTGCAAAATGAAACCCTATGGAAATTGGATTATTCAGTACACGTGTAGGCACTACAACCACGTGTAAGTCGGCATTTAATGCCAGCCCTTTTTACTGAATTTGCATTTACACACGGATTTGTTTGCGTGGAATTTTATATTAGCGTAAATAGTTGATGTTAGTGTGGTGGTTTAACGGATAGTGAATTGAATTTGATAGTTCATTATTCATCTGTGTAACGTAAATGAATTGAATAGTGTTGACTGTTATGATGGGTTAAACAATAATGTTCGGAAGCGTAATGTGAGTTCTGACGTGGGTTTTTGATGTGTAACATCTTCCCTCTCACTTTCTGAGGAAGTGATTTCGTGAAAAGGGACGGAAGTGTGTAACAGGACACTTCCTGTTACACACTACCTCACAGTTTGAGCATGGAATAAGTAAGTTCTTTAATATAGCATGGAAATAGTGTTACAAGGTGAGATGTCAGATGTTACACATCATATGCGACTACTTTAAGGCTGTAAGGTATTACTTATATATAACAAATTGTTGATCAAAATCACGCCAATTTTCCGCTAAGGTTTAGTCAGGGGTACATATAATACCCTGTTGGTCAAAACAGAAGTATAAAAAACAGCATTAAGTATAGATAGATAGATAGATCATTTATTTGTCCGAAATATGAGTATGCACACACAAAGTATGCAAGATGTTAAGGCGCTGACAATAGGCAAATGATCTAAGTACGCTTGTCTTAAACAAAAAAAACACATCTATATTGTTTGTGGTAGCGGAAAAAATATATGTTATTGTTGAACATATTTCTCAGAACTTGTTGTTACCAAAACACGTTTAGAAAAAAAAATCTCGATACAAATTAACGGTAAACTAACCTTTTACTTTGAGTTCCGATCAAAAGTATCTGTATTAAATATTAACGTATGGTTGGTATTCAATCAATAACAAGAACGTCTTATTTGAATGCAGAACTTGATGGTTTTTTATTTTCGATTACTCAACTAATATTTGAGTAAGTAGATAATTACTTCATATTTTTCAATAAACTACAAGCGTTGTGTCATCGCGCTTCTCTTTCTTTTGTATGCAGTCTGACAGTGACCGCGCTGTAGCTGTTGTCAGCGTCTGAAGTAGGTACATTGCAGAAAGGACCAGTCATGTTTTACCTTAACGGCGGCGTACAAATATGTATTATTAATAACTTTTGATCAGTTATTTAGTTAATTATAACTACACAGTTATCTGAAAATAATAAATTATGTTAATGGGAGGCAACAGGTCGTTATTATTAAGAAGATGCCTCCGACTGCATGAGATTGTATAAATTATTAATTTATATCAATCTTGTTTCCATCTTTTTAAGTTATTTTTTACGCAGTCGTGTTTTTTTTTTTAATTTTCTTTTTTTTGTTACGTAACAAAAGTGTGGTGACGGTCAAAATGTTACACATTTTTCGGTCTAGCACTCGCCAAGTGTGAAAGGAAGTTCAATCCAAAAATATTTTAAATTAATTTCATACTTTTCCACATTATCTTAATGGGTATTAATAGCTCACTGAAGTAACACTGTTTAGAACTCAAATAAACACGGAACTAAATATCCGTCCTTGTGATTCTCGCCTCATGGCTTTTAAAACCCTAATTACAATGTTTTTCGCGATAAGTATCACGCAACAAACATCCGTCTAAAATTTGGCTCATATGTAGTTTGTACGTATTATGTTCTGTTAGCGTAATATGATCACGTAGGTATAAGGGTTTATGTATGGGTTTGTGTATGTGGGGGTTAAGTACTTGTGCACCTATTTTATTTATAATTAATTAAGTTATAATTAAATATTTTTGAATATTATTATTTTCTCTCAATCAGAGCACCCGCCATCTTATCTCTTCACCACCCTTGGTTGACTGGTAGAGAATTCCTAAGGCATTAAGTCCGCCTTTGTACCTAATTGTGTGCGAGAAGTTTAAATAAATAAATAAAGGTAATGCAGAATATCTTACTTGCTACATAGTGCAGTGGCGGGCTAACTCGCCTCGCATGTCCTATAAACCGTTCGGAAACATAATACGGCACGAAAGATGATTTTTAAACGTTGACCAAAGTTTGGAGATAAAGAGAAAAAAAAAACAGGATGAAGACAAGTCGTGTGCTAAAATTATAAATAAAATTTATTTTGAAACTATCATTGTGTTTAACGTATTAACTTTTTCTAGCAGCTAACTATGAAGTATAACTCAAATAAACACGAAATTAAATATCCTTACTTAAAACTCCCGCCTCATGCCTTTTAAATCTCTAATTACAAAGCTTTTCGCGATAGGTATCACGCAAAGAACATCCATCCAAAACTTGGTTCATTTGTACTTTGTACGTAAACTAACGAATGTGCAGTTAGCGTAATATGATCACGTAGGTATAAGGCTAATTCAGACTATCTTACTTGCTCATGGAGTGGCGGGCTAACTCTGCTCGCATTGTCTTAAGGATATTACTGAAAATTACTTGAAACACTGCATTGCACCATCTCTGAGCAGTGCTACTGTAATTAGCAAAACGTTTTAGTGCTCTATGTAGTATTAAAATTTGTGAATGCGTTTCATTGCATGCGTTTCGCTGTGAACTTATCATTATTTAATTTTTTTGTAGATTTTTTTTTATTTCTTAGTGACGTGAGGTTTCGGTACAGCAAACCGTTTCCAACCTGGATGGCGGCATTCACTTGTTTATTTGAAATAAATACAGAATGTAAATTAAAGTCGCTTTTCGGGTCTGTGTGACCGCGTTGTTCAAATTCAAAAATTCAAATTAATTTATTTGCTAGAATGTAGGTACAAATCAAGAATTTAAGACTATCGTGGCCCATTTACATTCTACATTCTTCTATGCAACAGATTATGATGCGGCTCTCACCATCATTTAGAGAATTTATTCCGGAAGGTTTCTGAGTATAATAAATTAGTATTCAATTTACATAATAGAGTAATGAAATCTTGAAGTTTTGTCAATTCATAATAACCATGATAAGTAAAAGCTGTTCGTTAATTTTGTAAATAGATAATAAAAAACTGCAAGATAATCACTAGTTTATGGTAAATATGGCAAACCTTTGTTTATCTTGGCGGTTTTGTTAGATCTAATAACAGTCCTTCAGACCAAATTTTGGCCATGGCGATCAATCTCAGCGGAGACCCTCACTCTCATAGTCCGTTGGGACGGCAATCCGACACGACCGGAGAGATATCAGGTGCAGGGCCAACGGCTTAACGTGCTTTCGGAGGCACGGTGGTATCACACCGCCAAGTTCCAAACACCGGGTTGTTGCTAAGAAATTCCAGATAGAAAAGTCCGATAACACTTTGCCCGATCTGGGAATTGAACCCAGGACCTCACGCTCTGCGGTAGCGTTTGCAACCACTAGACCGACGAGGCAGTCAAAAGTCAGTAATAATTATGAAAAACTGGATTTTATATACTGGTTTCTGGTCGGAAAATATCTGTAAAGAGAAAAGTCCTGTTTGTTCGTCATAGGGTAACCCTATAGTGGCTTATCCTATTGACGTGAAACCCTTACCATCGGATAGTCTGTAATACTGTTACTTGGGTTCGGATTAGGTCATCCGTTGTTTGTATAACGGGTAACATTATCTATTTTTTAAACTATTCTTGGATAGTAACGTCTTTTGGGCGAATAATTTCGTAAAGTAGGTAAGTACAGCCAGGCAAATTAATGGTTAAATAAATTGATTGCCTACGTTAATTTGCCGTGTTATAGTCATTCCAAACAACTGTCAAAGAATGACAGCTGTGATTTGAATCGAGGATGGACAATTTAAGTTGGTTCCCAATATGCTTAACAATTAATTTCTGTAACTTTACAGCAATATTAATTTAGTTTTGTTTAGATCCAATTTAATGCAGAAGTTGCGATACGTTCATGTTTGAGGCCGTGAATTTACCCGGAATTTGATAAACCTACTTACTTCAGGTTTGAATTTAATGTTAGCCTCAGAAAGATACAGCTTATCCACAAGAATACATTTGATTGTCTACAATTTGTCTTCCATAACTCTGTATCAATGTACTGTGCCTCGGAAAGCACGTTAAGCCGTTGCTCCCGGCGGCGGCGGTCATTCGTGGATATTTGATAGTCGGTACGGGTCGTCAGAAACCCGACTGTCTGGCCAGTCTTACCAAGGGGTATCGTATTACCCAGTAACTGGGTTGTGGAGGTCAGATAAGTAGTCGCTCCATTTCAAATACTGGTATTCAGCTGCATCCAGTTAGACTGGAAGCCAACCCCAACATAGTTGGGAAAAGGCTTGGCAGATTGAATATAATAATACGTAGAATATTATTAATAAAGGTGCATGAAGTAAAATCATATATAAGTAAATAGAAATCAAGATGAATCTTTGAATTGGTTAGACTGAAAGCCGACCGCAACATAGTTGGGAAAAGGCTATGATGGATACTGTATCAATATGTAGGTACAATATTTAGAACCCAATGTGTAATATGTTTATTAACACGTTGATACAATATTAAGGATTAGAAGAATGTATTATATGTAAGTATATTCTCATAGTGTATGTTTATATTTAAAATAGCTGCGCTCCGCGGTTTCACCCGCGTAAGTCTTGATCCCGTGGGAATATCGGAATAAAAAGTAGCCCATATTAGTAGTTAATTCAGGGTGTCAGCTACCTTCATACAAAATTTTATCAAAATTGGTCCAGCCGTTTGAGCGTGAAGAAGTAACAAACATACACACTCACAAACTTTCGTCTTTATAATATTAGTGTGATGAATATTAGTTAGTGATTAGTATAGTAATAATATATTAGCAAGTTTTATTTTGATTTTAAGTATTTTGTTTTCTCTTCTACTCTAACACACGGTGTCTACATCTCTTTGTCTACTTTCCTATCGCAGGTATGCTGGAAGAGATTTCTTTAGAAATAAGCATCACCTTTGTACGTATTTTTCTGTTCCTTCCTTCTTGTCTGTTTGTATGTGTGTACATAAACTTTTAAATAAAAAAATAAGGAACAAATATTGTAGACAATAAAATGAATAGCTAAAAATAATAACAGCCGCACCGAAGGTTAAGTTACGCTTGCTGCGGTTGGATTTGGATGGGTGACCATCACTTTACATATCGAGATCCCTCCGTGCCTTGGAGCCCGTTAAGCCGTTGGTCCCGGCTGTCATTCATAGACCTTTGTCAGTCGTGAGGGGGTAGTCAGTCCAGCAGCCAGTCTTACTAAGGGGTACCGTTTTACCCAGTAACTGGGTTGTGGAGGTCAGATAGGCAGGCGCTCTATATAAAAAAACTGGTATTCAGCTGCATCCGGTTAGATTGGAAGCCGACTCCAACTATGTTGGATAAAGGCTAGGCGGATTGAATTAAAATAATTCTTGTAAGTGAAGATGTGCACATCGGTGTACAGCTTTTTGAGGCTGACTGTACTTATGAATGGAATGGAATTTTCATGCCGGAAACTATACATTTCCTTACCAGAACAAAACGAATTACTATATTAAAATCTCGTACTAGAATATCCAAAAGCTTCACCCACAAAAAAGCCCAATTAATTGCAATTTACTTCAATTCGCTTTGTATGTGAAAATAACAAATTACAAAGCGTCTGTAATTTGTTGTAATCAGCGTTCGAATCGGGAATTTAATCAAAGGGAATCAGTGATTGTACGGACCAATTGAGTATACCTACTGTGTATAGTATTATAGGTATGTAACTACATAACATCTACGACCGTGTTCTCAAGTGCCTCGCAGTAAATCGCTCTCTAGCCTACCGAATTTTTTGGAAACCCTTTCAAAAGAATTTCGAGTATCTTGGAGTCGTTGATTGGGGTTGAGGAAATGTTTGAAACAACATTTTTTTGTTTGCCGAATGGGTGAATCCTTTTACTCGAAATTGGGCAGTCAGACGTTCGCTTCAAGCAAAGATTTTGGAGGTTAACTATGTCGCTTCAATGTAGCATTATAATTAGCAAAAAATATACATAAAATCACGCCTTGTTATCCCCGAATAGAGTTGTACTCGATCTAACCCTTCGGGGAAACAAGGCGGCGACTTTTTTTAAAATTATTTATTCGTCGTTAAGTAACAATAAAGTATTAGGCATACAATTTCAATACAACTAACTATAGTGCACCCACACTTCGCCAGTTATGTTTTAGCCCCAAGTATTACTTGGGGCTAAAACATAACTGGCGAAGTGCGAGCCTATTGCTACCAACCGGGCACAAATCCAAACTCCGGGCTGCTACTGCGAAATTCCAGATGGAAAAATCGACTAACACCTTGCTCGACCAGGGAATCGAACCCAGTTACCTCTTGATCAGCAGTAACGCTAGCGACCAATTGACCGACGAGGCAATCGAAATAGACAAGATAAAAAATGATCAAGTTACTGGGTTGTGGTCAGATTGGCAGTCGCTTAATGTAAAAATACTGGTATTCAGCTGCATCCGGTTAGACTGGAAGCCAAAGGCAAATTATTTATTTCAAATAGGCACCGAGGCACTTTTGAATGTAAAATTTTACAAAAAAATAGAATTGATCCTAGTTGCCCCTTCCAAAAGGTAGTTTCGTATGGAGAAGAATGGGCAAGAAATTCCACCGTTACTCTTTTAAAATGTTTTACAATATTTTGTTTGAGTAGATTAATTATATGATTATAATTATGTGAAGACGATGCAGCTGAATAAAATTACTATACCACAATAGGTAAAATGAATTAAAAATTAAGCAATGAAAAATAACTTAATTATGAGATGGATACATGGTGCTCACATATTTACAAACATCGTAAAAGTAGGTATAATATGTTTTCCTAAAAATAAAATAATAAGTCAGTGTGTGAGAATCACAGAATGTAAAAACAATGTCAGAAAAAAAAATACAATTAAAACAGCAACCAGCTTGATTTTGTCTAAACTCTAGCTAGATTGTCCTATGGAGCTGTACCAGCATGATTCCAAGCATTCCTATCCTGGATATAATCCTCTAATTTCTAATATGCTCGTTTACAATGCGTACTTTTAATTTGTGTTTAAAATTTTCTTTCATTTAATTGCAATTTATATCTTAAGGTATTTTGTTGTAACATTTGACACAGTACGCCGACCCCAACATACTTGGGAAAAGGCTTGCAGATAATAATGATGATCAAGATCATGTTATCTGTGAAGTTTTACAGTTACATTAAATTTGACCTTGTAAAATGCGATTTTAGTACATCTAATCCATCTTGTCCACTTAAAGGGAAACATAATTTAAACTAAATATTTTTTTTTAGTTTAATAGTGTAAAACTACGGTTGCCAAGAAGGACGGTGGCCGCCACATAGCGTCCGCAATTTACCGTTGAATGACGTCACAGAAAGGTTATTTATAAAAGTAAGTTGGTGTGTTTTCCTAGATAGCGTTTTCTGGCACTGTCAAGTCAAAGTCGGTGCCACCATACTTATAACGACCGTCAATGCAGCCGTTATATGACGGCCACCGTTTTCTACTAAATCGTAGCTTTAGATTTGTCACCATTTGCCGTAGCAATATTGCAGCTCATTCCGAGCTGTGTCGTGTAAAATTTTACACCCAAATGTAAATTAAAACCCAATTATGTTTTAAATATCTTCATTACTAGTTTAATATGGAGTGTCAAATACACGTAGTTTAATGTTACCAATTTAAATATAGCTCTGCATTTCGATGACAGTCATAATTGCAGGCAAAAATTAAAGCCACTGCCAATATGAATATTGTTTCAAGTGGATATTGATACCTTACGTGATGATCGTTAATTCATTCCGATTGTCGTTTTTCATTTCGTATGTCGTTGTTCAAAGGTTTATTATTAATCAAATTAACTAGTTCATGGGATAACCTAGATCTTCTTTTTATCTTAGGACCGCCGTAATGAAATAAATGAAGATCGCTATCAGTTACAGACTGACATTATTTTAAGCTAATTCCAAGGCAATATTTGTAAAATTGGTTAAATTATTATTAATTTATTACTTAGTACTAGAATAGAATACTCTTTATTATGTACACCATAAAAAATACAGATATAAATGTTGAAATTTTACATAGGGCGGTCTTATCGCTAAAAGTGGTATTTTACAGACAACCTTTGGATGGATTAAGGTCCCAAGGAGAGACAATACTGCAGGTGTACCATTGGTGTACCATGTACATATACAATAAATACATACATAAAGCGTATACTTATCTATACAAATATAATTATATACATATACAATAATAAACATGAAACAAGAGCTAGGGAATATATTATGTAATGATGATGTTTAAGAAGAGAGGAAGTGTTTTTTTACCTGAATTTTAAAAGTGGACAAATATTGAGCACGCCTTATCGACACGGGCTAGGCATTCCATAACCGTACTACTTGAACTGTAAAAGACTAAGCTTAGTTCATCAAGTAGCAAAGTGCCTATGAAAATCCTGCTTGGGAAGACCACTAAGTGCAATTTCACCAATAAAACCGAACGCTATCTGCTGATAGCGTCTCGGATCTGACCACAACGCAGTTTAGATGTGCTCATCTAAACTGCGTTCAAGAGCTGTCAGTGTCAATATTCCTCAACAATGCTCTTGAAAGTGGATCAGATGTGCTGATTGCGTTCAGTTTAATTGGTGAAATACGCCCTAAAGATAATTAGGGTTCCATACCTCAAAAGGAAAAAAACAGAACCCTTATAGGTTCACTCATGTGTCTGTTTGTCTGTCTGTCTGTCACAACAGATTTCCTCCAAATCTACTACACCAATTAAGTTACAATTTGGTATACATATGAATTTCTGTAAAACAAACACGGATGAGTAACGTAAATAAATGAATTTTGAAAATGGGGGTCAGTTTGGAGGACAAATTAGAAAATATAAAAAACTATGTTTTACAAACTGTATCGTGTGACACATCAAATGAAGAGTCTCCAATATTTAAATAAAGTAAATAAAGTATTTTATTTTTAATTTTTTTTAATTTAGATACTTAGTTTTAATGTTATTTTAAGAAAAATTTATGAAAATTGTTTATTCCACCCCCATATCTCCGAAACTACATAGCCTATGATGAAAAATATATATATTCAATAGTTCTTTACTTATAGATGACAGGAAAACCTATAAGAAGTCTATGGTCTTAAAATAACATGGTAAAGCACTCAATATTGTGCGTACAAACTTATATTTGCAGTTGGAATGTATGGGGGAGAACATGTCTTTCAACTACCATGTTAAGTTTGTTCTTGGGATAAATCCATCCCAACTACGGAACCCTTCATTGTGCGTGGTCTGACTTGCACTTGGCCGGTATTTTTGTAAACGGATGGCCGCCTGTTTCCACCTGTGTGCTAATAACAACATACCTGTGTAACTACGTCGAAGTTCCCTATTATAATATTGTATTTTTGTTGGTATAGTGCTAGCTGAAATATCATGGCAAATAATTTAATTTAATGTTTTATTTTGTTTAGGGATAATAAACAGCAACAATATGTGTTCGAACATAGAAAAGATAATACAAAATATTAACAATATTGCAGCCCACTACATTATCCGCATATTAACAGGAGAAAATATGACAATGAGTGCCACTAGATAGGCAATAAATAATTACATCACACTAATAATAACTAATAACATCATGCAAAATAGAAATTCCAATTGATTGCTTTGCAACAGAGTAATAAATAACACTAAAAATAAATAGATAATAAAATCTAGACTACCTTACATTCCTAATAACATTATTGGTTTATAATAATTTTCATAACATTACATAACATTTGGATTTTCAGCATACAAAAATATCAATATTAACAATTATAAGATTCAACCATTCGACGGGTGCCCAGAATTAGTTCGACAGGTTTTGTGTTGCGAAATGTAAATTATATTGCATACTGTTGTATAGAATCAAGTTTTCTGACTGAACAGACAGCTGTGCTGCTGGCTAGTTTGTTGCGCCACTTCTTTTTCCTAGCTAAAGCACTAGGAAGTGGTGAAGGGTGGGCGTTTTCGGAGGACTGTCTTATGTCATTTTGACGTTCGAAAAGTGCTGATTCACAGCCTAAGTTTAAATAAATGACTTTTGATTTTGATTTTATAATTTGACAAGAATCAATCGATCAAAATCAAAATATTTTATTTCACATAAGCCTACATAGACACTTATGAAACGTCAGAAGCTAGGTGCACGTTTCTATCAATTCACTTATGTCTGTTTATTAATAAATAAAATTAAAAATCACTCATTTGAATGCGCGTCGAAGCTAGCACTTGCTTTATTAAACGACTTTGTCTACTAATAAAGAGTATCGCTTAATTGATTGTTAAATTATCGCACTCAATTAGCCCCGATCTTTATAGCTTTTGTTTGTAGTAGCTCTTTTGTAGACATTTTTATAAATATCTACTTTTATCCTAGATTTTTTCTACACATCGCAAAATGGCTTTATTAGTAGTCTCATTGATGTTGCTTCCTATCCTCCACTTTCAACTATGTATAAACCTAATTTACTTCTTACGATACCCCGAGGTATCTCTTAGGTAGGTCTTAGGGTCACCGATACGATTTCAAGGCTAGTCGTCTAATCCTAACTAATATTAAAAATTCGATAGTGAGTTTGTTTGTTACGCTTTCACGCTAAAACGGCGAAGAGGCAGTCAGTCAGATAACTTATAATACCAGCTTTTTATTAGCCCGCTGGCCCACAACAGCGCAAAACCCTCTGCACGCTTACTCAAGACGGGTTGGCGGTTTAGATAATTAATACTCAAAAAATATTAAAGCAACCTTTTTTTAAAGCGCTCTATTAAAAAAAATCTCCGTGTGGAGCCGGACGTAAAGAATAGCACCATCCTATTTCTTCCCGTGGGTGTCGTAAAAGGCGACTAAGGGACTTTCTGGAGAATGGGCGGCAGCGTTCTGTATGCGTTTTAACACCATACTGCGATCTCCAACCCGCCTGCCAAGCGTGGCGTTTATGGCACCCCCCTATTGGGGGAGGCCAATGTCTAGCAGTGGACGTCAGTCGGCTGAAATGATGATGATGTTTAAAAAAAAATAAACAAAAAACCCGACTGCAAAAACACATTACTGAAAAGAGAAAAACAAGAATTATTATCTATTGAACTTTGTTTTTTTTTTAATATATCGCAGGCGGCGGCAAATCAATATCCTGAAATATGATGTAACTTTTGTTTGATGAAATTATGCCACAGGCGGGATGTGGCATAATTTGCTTTATTTCAAGCTTTTTACTTTATTTGTATAATTGGTATTGACTCATTACAAGCTTTTATTTGCTACCAATATTGTTGTAATTTATTTAAAAAGAAACCTTCTCCCTTTTTCTATTCGCAATTTATCATATATAAATATTATAAATGGCCTATGTCACTCCCACAATTAAGACGAATCTAACGACACCTGAGATGTTAAAATCAATCAAGCCGTTTAGGCAACAGAGGGGGCAAAAGAAATAGACATACGTAAATACATACATACCATCGAAAAAAATTACCCTCAGTAAAAAGCAACCCAGTCAGCAGGCAGTCGGGTAAAAAGGGGTAATTTTCCACTCCTAGATAGCAACTGTAACCAATATCACCAATATTGTATCAGAGTATTGATTGTCAACGATATCGGAGTATTTTAATTTGTTTTTAATGTTGGCTATAAGCGTGTACGGCTACTAAATGTGTCGGTAAGTAAGGCACTAATAGTGTTTTAATAGCCTTTATGGGGTAATGACAAATATGGTCTGTGTTATTGAGCACAGATTGAACGACCCTTTACGAAAGGAAATTTGTGTATTTTTTTAAACTTGCAATTTGTTTTATGCTCTTTTGTTTGTAATTTTGAGTAATATTGTTTTTGAAGATGAATAACATAACATAACATGTTGAAGACGGTGTCGCGGTCCGCCCGTCTTTTTAAATATTAGTAATATTTTAAGTACCCATGTATACTTACTTTAAAAGTACGTTTTTTATTACAGTTGTATTTTTATTTTTAAAATTAAATAGAAGTCCAACAAGAACGGACTGCACACGGGCGCTCTCATCGGTTGTTGACGCCCCCACCCCGCCTTCCGCTGCGGCCGCCATTGCAATAGATCAGCCGATCTATTCTGAAAAAATCTCACCGTGAAAACTTAGGTAAAGTGAGCATGTCAGTGAGGGATTGACACTAATAACAACTCACTTCAAGCTCACTTCACCTACGTTTGGTTACAGAATAGCACTGCAGACGATCAGTGTCAAAACAAACCTCGCGAACACTCCACGCCTGAAAAAGAGCGCCCGCGCATTCCGTTCTAGTGGTCTAATTTACCAAGAAGTTCGTATTTTCTTTATTTCTCACCACCAACCACTACCTAGCGACTACAATAACTTCAGGCCTGTAATCCTCGGAGCGTTAGGCAGAGGTGTACCCATAGTTCACCCACATTTCGCCAGTTATGTTTTAATCCCATGTGGCGAGTCCCATGCGGCGAGCCTGTTGTCATCAACAGGGCACAAATCCAGAAATTCCTGATATAAAAACCCAATAACACTTAAATCAGCCAATACGTTTAGCGGTTTGAGCTGTGGCTTGATGATGAGTCAGTCACGCCTGCCTTATATATATATAGATAAAATGAAAAATCACTCATTTGAATGTGCCTCAATATTCCCACTGCTGCGACACAGGCCTCCTCTCGGTGAGAGGGAGTGGGCCGTAATCCACCACGCGGGCCCAGTGCGAAATGGTAGATGTCACACGTCTTCGAATTTTTGGTTCTAGTACATGCCGGTTTCCTCACGATGTTTTCCTTCACCGTTTCGAGAGCAGTGGTGATGAAATAATTTACACAAAGTAAAGCATCTCTGTCTGGGTTCGAACTTAAGGCCAACAACTTGTAAGTCACAGCCGTTACCACTGGGCCACCACTGCTCGTAATAACATTTGGAGATGATTAATCTAGTTAAATTGCGAATTTGTATGTTTTTAATTTAAATCTAAAAACGTAATTATATAATTTATGAGATAAGTACTAGTTGCGTCCTGCGGCTTTACACTGTATATTTGTGGCATAAAAAGCATCATATCTGTCTCGACAATAGAGTAGCTTTACATGAGTGAAATAATTACTTTTACAGTTTTAGTAAAGATATTATCTTTTACAAACAACTTTAAGTACCTCTTTGTGATTTATGATTAGATTCCTTTGTTCCCGTTGAGTAACATCATTTTGTGTTACACTGTTACCCATTAGGAAAAAAATTACCGTTTAGTAACACTGTAACTCAATGCCACGTTTTTTTCCCATCAATTTACACTGCAACCCAGACTGCAGTAGTACGTAATAGGGTTACACATCGGGAACAAAATGTCCCAAAGAGTTACAGAACTAAGCCTAACCTAAACATACTTTTTTTATAATTAACCTTGTCTAACTAGTTCGGTTCTTGATAGCCTGCTAAAAATAATCTCTTTTTTTCCATATTTTTTTTCTATATACTTAATCTAGTGGTTTCTGACACTCGCCGGCCGGCACTGCTCGCTTCGCTCGCTCGGCTCGTGCGTAGGCGGTCACAGTTTTAACCTAACTTAACCATTTTTTTTAAAATAATTAACCTACTCTAACTAGTTCCATAAATAACCTTGTATTAACTCAAGATGTATTTCAACAATGCCCAAGAAGGTGTTACTTAACGGGAACACAGCGCTCTGTTGAGTTACATTGTCAATCAAAGGAAAAAAAAAATGTGGCTTTGAGTTACAGTGTTACTAATCGGTAAATTTTTTCTCAATGGGTAACAGTGTAACACAAAAAAGGTGTAAATCAACGGGAACTATTAGATTATTATAGTACCCTAATTACGTAACAAACTTTCGATAACAATTTGGGAGTTTTGATAGATATTGCTAATCCATTGCTTCATATGTTTGAAAAATCGTCTGACCAACAACGTTAATAACGCAATGAACGTGGGTGAACTGTCAAAGTGAAAGAAAATGCGATCAATTGTCATTTTATGTGTGATACCCCGCAGAACTTGTTAATTGCGTGTGTTAGAAATTGTTAGTTGTGACTAGAAAATATTTTCGTCTTTCAAATACGTAGTAATGTTATCATTAATCACTACAAAACCGATCACAAAGGACGTATTTTTTGCTTAGAACCAAAACAGTGCAGAAATGTTATATGAAATCTCATGGTTGCATAGTTTTTCATTAACGCACTGTTTTTATTCAGATATAAATTTCCAGAGAGGTTTAATGTATGCCATTTTGTTTAATATAAAATGCATTAGATCAAAAAGATACTGGCTGAAAATAAAAATCGGCTGAATAAAACCGACTCGGTGAAAAACTTTGTTTTTATTAACTTGAGTTTTTATTTTGGTATATTTTATCACGGTAGGTAGATTGGTAGTTGAAAGAAAAGTAGATTACGCACCTTGCTAAAGATAGTAATTAATGCACTCGTTTAGTAACTTCGCCTACGCTCGGGCACCAACATAACACTCATGCATTAATAACTCACTTTACGCTCGATGCATCAATCTACTATTATTGAAGAAGAAAGATAATGCATTGCACTTAAAGATAAACCACATAACATCACGCCTGTAATCCCTGCAGGGTTAGGCAGAGGTGTACCTATAGTACACTCACATTTCGCCAGTTAAGTCCCATGCAAACCATTTCCACAATATATCGACAATGAATTGTAGTAGGTCATAACAACTCCCCCAATTCTGTTCATGTATAATCCTCAGCGCGGTCCCTTATGGGACTAAAATTCCACTGTAATAAGCTATAGTTCGTATCCAAATGTAATCAGAATGTATGGTATACTATAAGGTAACCTTTGTAGGTGGGGCTGGTGGCTAATTAATAACAGCCGCACTGGTCGATCGATCAGGTTAAGCTACGCTTGCCGCGGTTGATTCATGGATGGGTGACCATCTTTACATATCAAGACCCAGCCGTGCCTCAGAAAGCACGTTAAGCCGTTGGTCCTGGCTGGCTTTCGTGGATGTTTGACAGTCGTTACGGGTCGTCAGCAGCCCGAAAGTCTGACAACCAGTCTTACCAAGGGGTATCGTATTGCCAAGTACGCAAAAAAAAAATGTCAACAAAAATTTGTTTGAGAGTTCGCCATTGTTATTTACCTCATAGTCATCATCATATTTGCCTTTTCCCAACTATGTTGGGGTCGGCTTCCAGTTTAACCAGATGCAGCTGAATACCAGTATTTTACATGGAGCGACTGCCTATCTGACCACCATAACCCAGTTTCTTGATATTCACTCTTGTGTATGCGTATTCGAGAGCTCATCACAGTTTGTCAAAACCTTCGTCACTGAACTTTCATACCACTTGAGCTGCCTGATTGCTGTCTCCAGTTAAATGTAAAAAAATATTTAAAAATTCACCGCCGTCATTATTTCTTCGGTCGAGAAGCTTCACCGCGGGTATATTATTAATTATTAAAGTATCTCCCTCCCTCGAGCCTTGATTTTAAAAGAGACGTTAACGACTTAAAAACAAAAACCTGCCCTGTTTATTTTGAAAGCTACACAAAATAAAACAACAAGTTGTAAAGACGAGGCTTCTTTTGCAATTTCCAGGTGGAATGGTTTCCGTCAAAAATGGGTTAAATAGGCCAGATTTTCTTTGATGGTTTGAATACTCTTTATTATGTACACCATAAATATTACAAATATAAATGTTGAAATTTTGCATAGTAACAAATAGGGTCTTATCGCTAAAAGCGGTATTTTACAGACAACCGATAACTACAGGGTTACTGGTAACTCGACGTATTCCTTGCAGGACGTCATAGTATGGTTAAAATGCAACAAATTAAGCTACCAAATGTTCTACCGAAATTCAGTAGTTTTTGAGTTAATTAGGTTTTTAGTTGTTTTATGAAAAATACAATTAAAAATGATTTATGGTGCGACTATACTGGAATTTAATTTATTATCATAGCTGATGCCGTAGCAAATCTTTTTTAATAATAAAAAAATCTAAAATGCCGAAAACTTGGCAGAGATCACTAATTAAACAATTTATTTTTCGTAATTTTTGTCATTACTTTATTTAAAAAAACTCAAAAACTACTGAATTTTGGTAGAACATTTGGTGTCTTAATTTGTTGCATTTAAACCTTACTATGACGTCGTGCAAGGAATACGTCGAGTTACCAGTAACCCTGTATAACCACTGAGCAGGAACAATATGTAATAATTCTGGAAATTATTTGTGTAAAAATGTATCCCTCTTGTCTATCCGAAAGGAGAGTGGAACACTAAAACATATTTCTAAACTGAAGATTTCTGCAAAAAAATAGATATTATAATACACTTGATACTATTTACTACTCCAATTTGTAGGAATTTCATAAAACAAATAGACTCCTACCGAAATATAGCGTTGAATAAACTCATTGACAAAATTAATTTAGTCTCCGTCAGGTGACTCAATTCAGGGAGCATATATAGGTATGAAAATTACCACTAAATTTCGGGTGAAAATAAATAAACAGGCGTACACACCTTGCCAATTTGATTGTTGAATTATTCATGATGTCTCACACGGCCTGGGCGCTGGTACCGAGGGTCGAGGGGGAGAGGAGTACTCTCTAAACAACTCGTATCGTCGCTCGGGGGAAACATAACGAAATGGGCAACCGAGACACCGCCTCATTTAGGGGCCAAAAAAAAATATCTGAACTTATTACGGGTGGCTTGAAAGGCACCAAAAGTGTCATTATGATTAAGTGAGCACGGAAATAAGGGGGGACCAGGTAGGAAGCTACGACTGAATAACTTAGGAGGTTCATATTATTAAAATTATATAAGACTTGCTAATTTTGCTCTTCTATTATTTGTCAGGTGGTTGGATTTTTTATCTAGTCGACCTTTTAACTTTTTTTATTCGACACCTTTATTTGTGTTCATTTACCAAACGAACAAATTTAAAAAAGAGGCGTTGATATTTATTTTAATGAAAGCTGGGAATGTTTCAGTGCATTAGATAGATGAAGTAATTAGAAATCCATAAATAAATGAAACACATAAAATCTCTATGATTCAATCCGTTAATACTGGCCCTAAAAAATTAAACCACAAAAAATATCTAACGACACAGGACGACACACCACATTTGACAGCTCATGTCGTACTACGAAATCTACGAAATGCAATAATTTATGAGAATAGATTAAAATTATAGATAAATTAAAATGGCCACAGTGAATCGGTTATTGCCGACCGCAATCGAATTTTACGGGGAGTTGCAAGAAGTAACAGACATAGCAGAAAATAGTCGCCATGAGAGATTCAAGGCTGTGATAATGATGATTCGTATCACTCGAGGATGGCTAGTCCGGAAGCACGTGGCATGGTTGTCGAAAAAAGCGACCACCATACAGTGCGCGTTCAGGGTTCATATGGCAAGGAAAGCCCTTAGAGCTGCGCTGAGAAGAGGCGTGCGCGCTAAACATGCAAAACATTACGCAAAAGCAGCGACGAGCATAGAGGTATACCATATTACGTTGTTGTATAGAATTCTCATATGTACGATGGCAAACCTCAATCTATGATTTCTTTGTAGGCACTTTGGCGAGGACATTTTTCAAGGCGCACGAAGTTCTGCTATCGCACGTATCGCCGCTGGCTGGCTACTGTGAAAGAACGCGGAGAAAGACGAGCGGCCGAAGCTGCAGAATTCGGCATCAGAAGCCGAGCAGACGACCTCAGGATCTTAGAAGAGGAAGCCCGCCAATGGCTAGCATTCATCGTCTTCAAACTACATCACTTACTCAGAACCTACGTCTGTACCGGTGTATATTCAGAACCCGCAACAACAGAATTATCAGAATTCGAAAAACTCCTAAAATCTATCCACTACACCGAATATATGAAAAGATTGAAGCGGAAATATGATGAGTTTGTAAGAAAACACCGACCGGCTTTCTCGAATAAGAGGTTGTTTCCGATAATAGGGGACGGGGCCGACTACTGGTACTTATCGTTGGCAGAAATGTATGAACTGACTAGTCCGGCGCCGCCTACAAAAAAAGATAACAGGCATCTGGCAACACATCACGGGAAGATGCATAAGGAGCCATTTTTGTGGAAAAATGTTCGACCTCCGAGGCGACATGAAGGTCGAGGTCCGTTTACACCTCCAATGTCACCATGTGGGTCTCGCCAGCTGCCGCCGCCGCCAGCGCCGACTCCGATACGGTCCGGTGGTGACACGCTTAATCAGTCTCCTCCGAAAGACCCTCGCTTCCATCTCTATGTCAGACATTACACCCCAAACCCTGCTATCATAGACTACGTTAACTTCCAAGTAAACGCACTGATAAGACGAAAGTATTCCGTCATGAACATCGATATCGAGTAGAAAAACGTGATGTTTTACGAAATTGGTTCAAATTTTCGTTCATTTTTAACATTAACAACACGAGTGGTTTGTTTGAAAACACTTGGATTTTTACATGGTTGCGTATTATTCCTCCCTTTATTTTTTTTTGCTCGGAAATCCGTAATCAGGCTGCTAAGTTTGGAAGGGTCGTCCGGATGTTGCGAGCCGCGAGCCTTTTGTTGTTACGCTTTTGTTGTTGTGAATTTTACACTTGTAATTTATTTCAGGAAACGCCTTGGTGAGAAAGAAATTACGTTAAACTCTCCAAGGAAAATGTGTTTTGTAAATTAACATTACGCTTGTATAGGCTTTGGTCGGATATTATTTATTTGCTGTCCTAAATCATGTTTCAGTGTTTTAGTATGCTATTGGTTGAGTTTAGACAAAGTTTTCCCACGCTAAATGATTCACTGTTTGGTTGAGGTGTGAATAAGAATCTAAAAAACATACATACCTAAAGTGATTACATACCTGATACTATTTAATATTCTCTTGACTACTAGTATTTACTGCTCAAAATCTTCTATTTTATTAAAGATCTATATCGTATTCAAATAGTTTAAAGTTTAATCAATGCATAGATAAGATGTGCTCGCATTCATATCGCTTTAAGTTCTGCTTACACTGTACGGGATAAAACGAAATCGATGACATTCTCACATATTTCGTCGTAGAAAAGCGTATTTTATTCTCGTATTCAAATACCCTACGTGCTCATTCTGAGAAAGAAGAAGGTAATATAGTTGTGTTATATTCGCGTTTGTTTGCATTTCAGTCTATTATGTCTGAAGTATCTTTACTGTGCGTCTTCAAACTCATTTGTCTGACAATTTTCGTTGTGACTCGGCAAATTTATTAGGGTCAGAATAATGCAGGTTGTGGGTTTCTGAACCGACTCCTTATTGCACAGCCCAACTTAAGTCGGGTACCCATTTGTTAGACGTATAATGGTTGACCCACTTTACTTATGTGCCACGAAGCTGCTAGAATAGGGTGTGATTTGCGTCGCGGAACCACAGACAATTATTCGTACCCTATCATTTATTTAACAATACACTCTATTGAGAGGGGCCTAAATTCAATATGCTGAAGCATTCAATTCAAATTCAAGGTCATGTAAGCGTGACACGGCATGGTTTATTTTCCTTTCAGTTTTGTGAAGTTTGCGTCAACTGTAACTGTCAGAGTCGCTCGCTGTGAGGGTGTTTGGAATATGAATAATGTATGGGGTAAATTTGCAAGTGTTTCAATTTACACCCGCCGACACTCCAGCCCGTTGATACGCACCCGAGAAGTTGAAGAGCAAAAAAGAAAACAACGAGTCGCGGCACGCGTGTTGGGGATGAGACGCTGAGCCGCGCGCAGCCTCACAACCACTGAACTAGCTATTTTAAAATATGAACGAAGTGCGACGGTGTTTCACACCTTCGTTGCATGTTTTTTTGTGCATAAACTATGGGGTCGGTTTTTTTTGTCTCCACGTCTGATCATGTTTGAAAAGAATGACTATATTCTTTTACTAGCTTTTGTAACCCGTAGCTATGTAGCTCACTAACGTGTCGGATAATTATTTTATTGCGATTAGTCCTTTAAACAGGGAATCGAACAGAAATTGGGTGAATTGGTTGATCTAATTGGCTTTGATATTGTGCAAAATCGAGGAAACAATCGCCCAGTATTAGTTTCATTAACACAATTAAACAATTTGATCTGTTATCAAAGTAGGCCTTTATTTTAACGAAATTTCCATTAAGTATTTCATTGCGAAATAAATTACGTATTTCCTAAACTTATTCCATCCTAATTTTCTTTATCGATTTTGTTTGAACCACAAACGAGTACGTCGGCGTTTCAATTTTCTAAGCAACTTTTCAACAATGTTCAGCTTTGTAATCGTTAAATTGGTACATTTAAATAAATTGGCTTTTTGTATAAAGGGCCCAAAGGAGTATTCAATTTATTTTTTAATGAGTTAACATGGAAACTTGTAATTTATTGTAGAGAATTGAGAATTAGGTGATTGAATTTAATCAAGATTGAGTTACTTCGCCAATGTAGGTGAAAATGTGTATAAGGGCCATCCCTTACACACATTTTTAAGCGACTGGTCGGTTTACTTTTCTTTTTGCATAAAGTAGTGCATTAATAGGTTAACACGGTAAATAAGGAAGAAAACTGTAATTAAAACTGACCTACAATACCACCAATTACCATTGTGTTGCTACGGTTGCTACCAAAGTGCTAATTCAATTTAGTATTAAAAATCAAAACAAAGTACCCACATAATCAGTTAGTTTTGATTCTGATTCTACTCTTCTTTTTCCATTATAGCCGACACTAAACAATATTGCTTTGGATAAAAGCGTAGCTATTTCTTTCGTCAAGTTTCCGTTGAAAACTTTACTTATAGAAGGCTTTTAATTTCATTTCACTTTGACCACAACTGCTAAGAAGTGATTCTCCAAGATATAACACTAATTAATTATTACAAGACCTTAACTTTGCTATTTTAATATTTTGTGCTTGAGAGTTAGAGCTTAAGTTGGAAGATGTCAAGTTGGAAAGATGGCTTGTTAAGTATGAACACAAGACTCTCTTTGAAAGCTTTTTGAATCATCTTTTCTGTGAATTATCTTTATCTAATAAGGATAGTGGCTACGTTACTATTAATAAATACCTTTGTGCTTTTAACACCTTGCGAATACGGTCTTAGTTTTGTAAATACTTTGGTATTCATTTGATATACCTAATACTTTGATATTTATACTTTGAGACAACATGACCATCGATCTACTTCAGCCACGGCTGCTGCTATGTCACAGACTACAGGTAAATATAGATCGATTTATTAACACACACACACACACTTAATCACATTTAATTCTATTAATTTGAATATTGTTTAATATTTTTTCATCTTTAAATAAAAACCGGCCAAGTGCGTGTCGGACCACACACAATTAAGGGTAGTTGGGATGAATTTATCCCAAAAACAAACTTAATATTGTAGTTGAAAAACATATTCTCCCATACATCGATATACGCCACGGTCAATTTCCTAACTGGAAATGTATTTTTGTAATCGCAAAAACATATTTTTTTATGTGATTAAACAAACTACTAATTAACAATTTTCGGACATTTTTCTTTACTTGTGCTGTGAGACGTCTAGGCCAACGGGAGGTACGCTATAGGTTTTGATTTATTTGCGAGTATCAAATATGTCGCATAAATTGCTGTATTTTTTTATTGCGTTGACTTAGAAGTTTGATTTTTTTAGAGCTCCAAGGGACTGTAGACCTACGTAATTGATATTAGTTAATTCTCGTTGGAACTATGTCTGGTATATTATATACTGTTAGACTTCATAGTAATATTCACCTTTACGTTTCATATCGAGTCATTTAAATTCTATAACACGAAAAACACCGCCTAAACAAAGAAGCCATAATAAAAGAAAAATATATTCGCATCACTACTGTTTAGTTACGTACTTACATACTCGTAATTGCGAACCTTTTCGTGGAGGACAAAGGGGCATTCCCAGGACTGCATTCCGCCGATTCTTAGACGGAACCTCAAGTAATCCCCGGGGTGAACTTGCGAATCGATATCGGCGAGTTGAGTAGGTCCGTGATCTGTATGAAAAATGCGGAAGGAACCGTGGTACGCAGTAATTAGTGGCTCACGGAACGCTTGGGCGCGCAAGGGCGCGGGCGGCGCGCCACGGTAGTGACACCACGTACTCCTTTATCTTGAGGTATTTTATTGAATAAAATTATTAGATTCATACCTACTTTATGATGAACTAACTTTGTATTTGGATTTGGTATTATAGTCCAGTAAAATTAGGGGTTTCACCTCGAAATGAGATATAGTCAGCTATAAACTTGTATAAATAATTGTATTAATACTTGTATATCTTGTAAAAAATAAAAAATAATTAGAACGTAATAGTTAATAAAAAATGCAAATTATTCGGAATTATATATTTATCAATAATTTATAAACTATAAACGGCGTGTATTTAATCGGGACTACAGGTTGACCTCGAATGATACTCTAAATAGTTAAACACTGCGCGATCTGCCCTCTATCTCGAAAATGGTTCAAGGTATAAAAAAAATGTATAAACAAAAGTTGTAGAAAATTTAATCCTCTGCAATATTTATACTACATACGAATAGCATAAAACCCATAGGAAACGACATATGCGCAATAAATGTGTTTAAAGCCGATTTTTTGACCTTTGACCTTGGAATATCTGTAGTCGCGGACACCCTACGATAGGTAGGTTTTGAGACAAGTTTGAGGGTGTCAAAATAAAGGTTTATACAAGTTTATAGCTGACTATCTCTAATTCCGAGATTCTTGCCCTAATTTGACAAATTTTCCTGGACTATTAATGCTTTTTCTCAAACATGCTTGGAAATTCGAGCATTATTTTGACAACCTTCTTCCAGATAAATCGAAATTGCTGTACTGGCTAAATACATACGAGTAGTGGCCGCCAAAAGTTGTATCAAAATACATAAATGTATCGTGGTTTAGCGGCCAAATAAATTTCATAGTAAACTCTTATCATCGTGTAATTTAAAAAGGCATGTATTTAATGCGGCAACTAAGTAAAATGAATATAGGTTTAAAAAAAAAATAGAGTGGGTACCATATATAATGGGTTGGCAGCTAATAAGGAGTATCGTAATAAGTAATAGGTAGCATATTAATATATCAGTTTTTAGCTTTATTTTAATTTAAACTGGTATCGAATTTTTGTTTTGGTAACTGAATTTACCAACAATAGAGGGGATCTGGCGCTCGGCGGCCGCTACCGCGGCACGCTCGCTTCGCTCGCTCGCCTTCGCTTGTTAATGGTTACTGTTCTAACCTAACCTAACCCAAATGATTCAATAACAGTAGATGACTTTGCAGCGATTAAGAAATAATATTTAATCGCTGCCATGTTATTTTTTTTTGCAGCAAATAATTAGTCGCCCTTTGAGTTGTAAGTCGCCTCGAAAATTATATTCCATTTAAAAATGGAACGATATTTTACTCCGAAACATGGCAACTAAGGAGGTAACTTATCAAAGGTTTCATTTAAATTTTGAACTGGCTTACAAATAGAAAGCTGTTTATTTAAAAAAAAAACCAAAAGGACAGGTTGGCCCGTGAAAAATTATCGTTGTACGTCATTGAATCTGGAATTTATAAATAATTTAGGTACTCTGTTTGAATTTCCGCACATTATTTCAGAACAGCACTATACAAGCCTTGGCCGCAACCAGGCATTGATAGACTCACGTATGAGTGCCTCGGCTTCGCCTCGGCCCACATTTTCACATTAGTCCATCCATGCCCCTTTTGCAGGGCACTGCAGTAATGTACTATAAGCAAATAGCGTTAAATAAGAAACTGCTGATTAACTCACGCAGATTTCAGATGCACGACTGATTTGTGTTTGTAAATACGCATAATATATGCAAGTGAAAATCGAAATAAAAGGCAATGTTGTTTGGTGGTTTTTCTAATCTTCATTGAATTTACATAATACCTGTATTCTCTAAAGGGGTTAGCAGAGATATTTAGCCACATCGCCTTGTTCCTCTTTGTCAAAGTCAAATCATATATTTCATGTAGGCCATTAAGAGTCTACAATACCTCAAATTGTTTAGCATGATTCTCCGTTATATCGAAAATACTGCAGCATTAATTAAGAAATAAATATATGGTTAAGTTGAGGATTAATGTTAAGTACTACTCGTATGACGAAAACACGATTCCATAAAATTTTCTCGACAGAAAAAAATTATAAAGTTACCTCCAAACCGAAAAATAAACCTCTGGTATTAAAAAAAAATAACTTAAATTGGATTATGAAACTTTGCATTATAACTGAACTAAATATAAAGCAAATACTATGTTTTGGTTTTTTTTTTAAATTACCATTTTTTCACCTACCTTGCCTAATCGCCTAGGAGCCTTCTCCCTGCCGCCTGTCTCGCTTGCTCGCGTGACCGCGAGGAGTAGTGTGCGAGCGAGATAAGAGTAAGGTGGCACTGAGGTATTATGGACTCTTATAAATTACTTTTAAACATAAAAACAAGAAAATTACAGAAAAAAATATTATGCTGATTCTGTTCATAGATACGTGGAGCTCGCATATTTAATGATATTGCAACCGTAGACGATTTTTCTTATCATTTTAACAAATAATTAATCAGTGTGTGAGGTAAGGGATTAATTTCCTAAAATGATGAAATTATATTTATTATGTTGTTGTGTTGTTGTTTATGTTGTTTATAATAATTAATTATGTTATAATTTAATATTATTATTTTCTCTCAATCAGAGCACCCGCCATCTTATCTCTTCACCACCCTTGGTTGACTGGTAGAGAATGCCTAAGGCATTAAGTCCGCCTTTGTACCAAATTGTGTGCGAGAAGTTTAAATAAATAAATAAATATTACCAACAAGGTAGATTTTGTTTTGCCCATTTAAACCCTCTTTTCTTATGCATGGCACATGGTTACCCTACTAGTAAACGTGAATCGTATACGCCTTTCATGTTCGTAGGTGTTGCAATAATGTTGAATGAAAGAAAATTGCTAACCTCGTTACTGTGCGCCGGGGCGGAGGGACTTGTCAGACGTACGATTACCGACAGACTGTTTTCACCGACGGTTTTTCACTATTACAAAGGTTTTGTGCTAACTGCTTTTATATTCTAGCTTTTTATGACTTAAGGACTTTCTTAATGGGTATTATACAACGTGTCGCTACAATCAATGGCGACATTAATTTAATACACGGGTAGAGCTAGTGGCCAGTAATCATAAAAACATAATAGATAAAATAATATTTACATTGAAAAATTACAATTTTCAAACAAACTATATTATACAATAAAGCTTCTCTTTCATTCAATTCGGCTATAACTATAAGCACGTTATTCGTTTTAATTTCATTGTTGCCATGTTATGGTTCGTGACCCAGGCAAATGACCTCTGCGCTACGGTTCTTTAAGTACAGGTTTCTCCAAAATGCTATTTTAGAAAATTGTTAATAAATAATAACGTTTAATTAAATTAAAATTATTATAAAAAGAAAACGCGAAACCGTATAGGTGTATTAAATTCATGTTGCCATTAAAGCCGCGTGCTGTAGTAGCAGAGCTTTTTCAAGAACCTCGTCCAGGATATTACTACCACCATACCTGTTTCTGCTACCATGGAACGTGGGTAGCTGTGTTCCGATTACAGGTACACACAGCTCCATTAAGTGGTTACCCCCCCAAAAGATATGTGCGTTCAAATTCGTGATAAGCCCAAGTTGGTTTTGTATTTAGCAAAAACATTTAATTATAATAAGTAAGTTTAGGTTAGTGTATTTAATTTCTTTTTAAGTCTGTTTTTAATATTGTTTTGTTTTAATAAAACAATTTTATTCCATGTCATTTTAACAGCTTTTCTATTACGGAGTTCTCAGATTCAGTTCGGAGTTTGAAACTGTGTTCGGTAAATAGCAAAAGCCTAACCAACTAGCGCTACTACTTCCTATATAATTACCCACGTTGTAACCGCTTCGGTGAACTGTGCGTGCATCTGATGATGAATTTCAGAAAAAAATCACGTGAAACGTTATTTCATCATGATTTCTGAACAAGTTGCAGTGTTAAATTCTAGTTAGAGTTGTGAGTTAGTTAAACTACCTACTTATTGTGGAAAGTTGGGCACAGAGAAGTAGGTTGATAGATTCAGTTCATTGCCTTTTGTGCTTCGTACTAAAATATTAAATTAGAAATATAGTTACAAAAACTATTTTACATCAAATCAAAACGCCGAAGTTAACTCTGCCATATTTTGTTAGTAAAAAATAAATTCCCTTGACAACTATATCAGACACCGATATAATATTATCCAGACAAATCAAACAAGAACGATCGGATAGCGCCACTTCAAATAACCATCAAGCTTTTAATTGAAAAATACCTGTAACAGAATACGAAATAACAATTTCAATGAATGCTTCTCTCTAAAAGCTCGATGCTAAACGCGAGGGTTTTCAATTTAGCGAAATTTTAGTTCAGTGCTAGTGTTTTATCGGGTGCTTTGAGCGTGTGCAAGTGGGGTGTAATTTCACTGGCTGCAGGCGCCCGCTCCGCGCATAAAATCGCTCGCGCTCGTGCGGCCCACGCGTTCGAAATGCCCAAAGTATTATCAAATTTGTCAGTCACTTCGCTCAATATTCCCTCTTGTACGTATTGCTTTTTCGGTAATTTTGCACGGAATGCTTTATTATGAAAACAGGTAATACGGCTTTAAATGCGTTGTCAACCCATTTCGATAAGCCTATTATTGAGTATATTTCATTGAACGAAAATTCGCAGCCCGCATTTGCGTCGTTGTTCTCTAGAAAATCAAAAAATGGCCTTTGTTTAAAAAATCTGAGCTGTGTTTTAACAAATCCCGAACTTTATTGGTTTCGTGTGGTGCTCAATACGTCCATTTTATAGGTGACTTGTAAATCATAGTAAGAACATGAGCCGAAGCGTCTCCTGCCGGTAATAAACCAATCTGTTTGGCAAGCGTTGCCACTTCTCTCGGTCTCACGTTCAGTAGAACCTATAGCCTCGTTCATATAATTATGATGATGACGGTGATGATACATAGCGTATGCTGCAGTGATGATAGATATAATTTTATGAAACTGACGCTCGTTTCAGACAGTAAAACTTCAGCAAAAGCAAAGTTGTTAATTGGGTGAGTTGAATTGAATATAATAGTTACCGAGCTAGGTACTAAAACTTTAGGGAGCATAACAAAAATTTAATTGAATAAACAGAACATCATTGCATTTGGTGTACCAAATTAAGGCATCGTTAGTCAAACTCTGCAAGAGCAGAGGCTCAAGCATTCCTTTGTAAAGAATGGTACGTTCAGGAATCAAGGGTTCCTAGCCACATCATCTTAAAAAAAATCTGTCATTATTTTCTTTGTTATCCCTCTTGTCCAGCCTTCCTTCACAATATTTTCTAAGCAAACAATAAAATACATCGATACCAGTAATCTTGTTTGTTCCCGTCACTCTGCACCCAGTGCATTCGCGTCAAACAGTCGAACGCAGTAAAAAGCGATCCTTTAGTACTTGAAAGAGCGCGAACAGTACTTGTCCCGACACGTTGGTACGTGTGAAACGTACAAACAAACATGTTAGTAGTGCTATGCTGAGGTGCGAGTGGCTGGCTCTCTTGAAAGGAGGTTTTGTAAAGGTGTGTTAAGGCATGCTCACATTGGATCTGGTTATTTTTATGGTTCTAAGATCTTCTTCATGTTTTCGTGCAAGATGCGCTTTTGTTTCTGTAACGGTATTGATGATTGCTGAAGTCTTACTAAGATCAAAACAGAACAGAACAGAATACGAACAGTTACTTATGAACTTTAAAATTAACGCACGACCCTCTAAATGGCAAGCGACATCGCGGCAGACCTAGAAGGAGATGGTGGGATTAAGTGGACTCCTTCGACATGGACTCGTCCTTAGTATCCCTAAACAGAGAGCAGTAGAAGGAGAGTAAGGAGACTTTAGCCCTGTAGTGAAACAGTACAGGCTTGTAATAATAATAAATTAAAAGTAACATCTGATTCGGGTTTCCAGTTGCAACCTTCAAACCGGAAAAACCCCAATGGTTAAGGCTTGGGCGGGCGAGAGAGAGGTTGTCAGTTTGAGCCTCAACTCACAACATCAATAGCGTTATCAGTGACGTTTGCTGCGACCTCAGCCTAGATTAAACAATTGTTGTGACATTCTAATCGTTTCAATATTCCCGGTATTGTTTTTGGTGCTTAATTAACTGTAATGGTCGTTAATTGAACTGTGGATCGTGTTTCAGCCAATTTAGATTGTTACATTTTCTAGTCGACGACCTAAATCGGTTGAAACACGTTAAAACGTTTCTACGTTTTACTGTTTCTCAATGCCTGGTTACAAGTTTAAAGGTTAGGTGCATATTGCTTCTGCCGGGGTTGCGAGTTTGTCCGAAAGGGATATCGTGGCCCTGGTACACAGGCAACGGAAGGAACACAGGTGGGTTTTAGTCAGTAAAAGTCTGACACGCCCTCCCGCTCCGCCCAGAGCGGGAGAAGTTATTTGATAATTTCCCACCAAAAAAAAAAAAAAAGGTGCATATTGGTTGCAACCAGCTCGGGATTTTGACCGATGATAATACGAGGGTAAAAACGTATTGCAGTTCCTTCCTACGCTAATCTGTGAAATATACGTTATCTTGTGTGTGTATGTAATGCTCAGTTTTCAATACAAAACCTCATGTTATGATTGCCATATTAAATGCACACAAATCAAAAGCGCAAATATGCAAAATCGGAACAAACTGTAGGCCATACAAATATTTGTCCCGGCGTTAGAACGCAAAATCAGGGGCATAAGGCACCCATTGTATTGCAACATTTATTTTACATCAATATTCAATAAAATATTCGAATTGAGTAGCTGTTACTAAAGTAAACAAAAATATAGACTGCTATTTGCTCAGCGGGAATGCTGATATAACTACATACGCTTTCGGTATTTAGCCTTTTCCAATGACGTGTATTTTATTCCATGCTTTTCGGGTTTATTGTTAAGGCGAATAAATTTTTGTTTGTACAGCTGAGAGCATGGATTCACTCCATTACCGACCAGTTTCTATAAGACATAAGTACTTAATAAGTTTCTGATCTGCCAAAATCAATGACTGTAGCATGATTGGTACCAGTAAAACTATGACGCCCGTTAAATCTAATCTAAGTCTCAAAGACTTGGAACAAATCTCAAGAATAAAAGTAAATATTTATAATTAAGTACCACATTTAGCCCGATGTGGACCGATAACCTTGTGAAGGCTGCAGGTAACCGCTGGATGCGGGAAGCACAGAACCGGTCGAAGTGGCGGTGCTTGGGGGAGGCCTATGTCCAGCAGTGGACGTCTTTCAGCTGAAATGCTGATGATGACCACATTTAGCTACCACGTATTTCAATAAATCACATGTAAAAAAAACAAACGTTCGTCAGCCAAGAAAACGGAATTCTAATTCAAGATGGCAGAGATCTGACGCCACCCTTATGCGAACAGCGAACATTATGCCCGGGCGCGAAATAAATGCATTGTGATTATGAGCTCTCGTCAACTGGATGCTAGTTTTATAGATCACCGGTGCTCTAGTGAGATTATATGTAATTTGTTCACCACCTACATACCTACATGTATCTTTTATGTTGATGTTTGGAAAGCTTTTACAAGTGATCTGTTGTCGTTGTTACTAAGGGATTATTTAAAAAAGGAATCGTCTTCCTTTACCTATAGCTATTTAATATATAGGTACATATGGATAGCTATGGGACCTTTTCTCAGCATTGGGACAATACAGGTTTATACAAAATAAAAAAGGTCACATGTACGGCGAGAACTAATCTGTATGTCAAACGTGGTGATAATGACAATTTTCCCTTAGGTATACAGAGTATACATAAATAAAAGCATCATCGTAAAAATGCTCCTTGTGTAGCTAGCTACAACGAGCATTTTTACGATGATGCTTTTTTAAATAATTAACTTTGTCCTTATTGTTTTATAAGGTGTACAATAAAGTGTTAATTTATTTATTTAAAACATTTGTAAATAACAAACTAACAGCTATCATGCGCCAATGCGATGTTACTACTACAAAGGTGCAATAAAAAATACGTCACACATATATTAATTAACAAAAATAACAATAAATTGGCCTCTAAAGACTTTCAATGCCCTTCAGTGCTACTTATGTGAACCTGTTCAGGCTGCACTGAATTAATGAGAAATAATTAAATATATAAAAGGCTACATCCAAAAAAACTTAGCATAACAATGGTCGGACCAAGGTGAATGCAGGCAGGCCAAGGAAGGACTCCCTACAATTGATGGCCGCCTCACGAAATAGGTTCTCCGACAGCTGCGTACAATGACAGCAGGTATAACTGGCCACGGGTCATTTAATAAACACCTCTTTGTCATTTTAGTCACAGACAGTCCGTTGTGCAGGGCCTGCATGGAGGATGACGAGACAGCAGCGCATCTGCTACTATACTGCCCAGTGGTCGCCACATATAGGGCAAAATACGTCGGTAACCCAGGTACCCTCTGTGAGATTGTCAGTAGCACCAAGGCGTTGCTGGCCTTCTTTGAGGAGCTGGGGTGGATCGAATAATCGATTTTCCCACCCGTACGCAAAATACGCGCATATTGACGTGGAGTTGCGGAAACCAGCCCGTTTTACCTATTACCTAATGTCCAACATCGACTATCCCACGCCAATTTGCAATACGATACGATACATCTGCGGTATTCCATAGTTTCTATAGCTCAATTTGTACGTTACAGGTGGAAACCACAATGCAATTATACGAAGGTGTACCCGCTTGTACCTGACACTTGTGTCTGACGCTGTCAGGCAGGCCTAGGACTGACCTCAATCCGACGTAACCTATTCAACGGCTGTTTACGGAATCTGTCCTCTTATTCAGATACATTCTGTACAGTTTACACGCATTGTTTTCAATTCTATTTTTAACTTTTTTCTCCTTTCTTGAAAGTTAGATTTTTTGCCTATTTCGTTAATTTACCGATAGGGTTTACTATCTTTGAAACAATGCTTCTTTCATGGAACTTAATTCAAAACATAATGTATAATGTTTAGAATTGAATTCGACATTCAGCCTATTTGTGACATAGAACTTGTTCAGAAATATCCCAAAATTATGCCGTTTTTTACATAATTTGTTCCCGTTTGTGGAGAAATTATTTAATTTAGTCTGCTATTAAGTATTATTCTATAACTTTGAACCTTTGGCATGCTGGATAAATAACCATTTAATTTAGTATTAATTGTCGTAAATGTCTATCAGACATAGTTTTTAAGAAAATTGGTTGAGAAATTATTGATTGGCCAAATGCGTCATTTTGGTCTTTACCTATACTATATATCTTTGTATAAACTAGATAAACAATAAATATCTGTATTTCAGACATCAGCACTCTTCTCAGAAAACATGAATATTTCAAATCAACCATCCTATCAATTCCATCCTTTGTTATCATTATTAGCTATTTATTTAAACATACTCGTAGCTGCTATAAATAGCTATTAGTGTTCTTCGCAGAAAATGTCCAAGTTTGGCTTAACCTAAACAAAACTGTGGTTCAAGCTGTGATCAAGTGAGTATTTATATGGCTGTTGTTATTTCTCCCAAGTAATCAGAATACCTAACAAAAGATTTACCATCAGATTTACTGAACCTCTGATGTTTGTTTGTTTATTTATTTATTTATTCACAAGGCAACTACAACCGGTGACAATCACAGTATGTTAGTGGGATCACATTATATGTTTCGACCTGATTATCACCCAAAGCGTAATCGCACGTATTATTGATAGAGAGATACAAGAATAAAAGATTTAGTTCACTAAATTACAGCTGCAAGGTGCGTCTGCCCTCCGACACAGTACCAGGTTATGTAGGCAGGGAATGTCTAGTGATATTCTGTAAAAAAATCTCCGTGAAAACGTAGGTGAAGTGAGTTTGAAGAGAGCTGTCAAACACTTGATTCTCTAGCGTCAAGTAGGATGACAGTCCACATCAAGCTTACTTCACCAATGGTGGGATTTGTACAGTAAAGACCTGTTTTTTTGGGTGGGTTATTATCAAATAACTTCTCGCGCTCTGGGCGGAGCTAGGGCGTGTTAGACTTTTACTGACTAAAACCCACCCGTGTTCCTTCAGATGCCTGTGTGCTAGGGCCACGATATCCCTTTCGGACAAACTCGCAACCCTGGCAGGCCTTGGCCCTACCGGACCCTGTCAGTTGGTGCTGACATATCTTTGAGGCGCGCGTGGAACACAACGCACCGTCGACCCGGGCCTGCTCCTTATCGGTCGGCGAGCTACCCATTGCTCACCGTCCGCAAGCCCGCGCCTACGGGGGCCGGGAATCGGCCTGCAAACTAGGAACTCCTGGAATATCGTTCCAGTTGAAAAATATCAATGTTATCTGCATTGATATTTATAGGTATGGCTGATAGGACTGCATCGTTGGCCGTCTAGTGGCTGCAAGCGCTACTGCTGAGTATCAGCTCATGGGTCCGATTCCCAGGTCGGGAAAAGTGTTATTGGGTTTTTCCATCAGGAATTTCTCAGTAGCAGCCTAGAGTCTGGATTTGAGTCCAGTTGATGGCACATAGGGTCATTTCCTATTAAATGGGACTTAAATATAACTATCGAAATATGGGTGTACTATAGGTGCACCTCTGCCCATCCCTTCGCGGATTAAAGGCATGATGTTATGTTATTTTATTTCTAGGTTTCATAAAATTACTTTCAATAACGTAAATCATATAAAAATCAAAGCTAATCTTAACCAATTACACACGCTTTTGAATTTTTAAAGAATTGGGTCTGTTAGTCAGAAAGTTGAAGATAATTGCCCATTCCAAAACGTAGATCTCTATGTAGAAGAACGGGCAAGAAACTCACTCTTTTAATCAAGATATTACAAAATCCTGGGTACATTATTCTTGTTGCTTCTATATGTGAGAACAATGTAAAAAAAATATTCAATACAATTCAAAATATAACATAAAAATAATAAAAATATGCCCTGGCAGTTAAGAGATGACCAGGCTCAACTGACGGTGCCCGTTCACGAACATGACGCGTGGATCAGCACCATCCAGCTCAACCATTTTGTAGGCAATCATTTTGTAATATCATACGATGTCGTATGTATGCAGATCGTCCTTGAAGTTCCTCATAAATGTCAAGGCCTCAGATCTCATCAGATCCCGGTGGTATCTCATTAAATCGACGGCCACTCCAAACTTCACAAAATGTTGTTTTTACAGGATCGTGTGCGTTCTCATTTTGTTTGTATATTAAGTGGTATATGTATATGATTTCAAACTGTGTACCTTGCAACGTAAATAGAGCCTTAGAAGATGGTTTAACTCGCTTATGTACTTATTGCGAATATTGACAATCTTTTTACACATTCTTACATAACATGTGAGAAACGTGAATTTCAATGTCTTCTGGTATGTAAATAGCAACAACTATACTCCATTGGTTTAGTTAGTTAAATAAAGGTAAACAAATCATAAAAAGGGTTTCTATATGGCACTTTCTTGTTTAAAAATACATTGTAACTTATAACCAAATATTTTTGTTTATTTTTAAGATAGTTTCCTCTTTTATTACTGTGTACTTTTTCATTTATTCTTAAACTGCTCTTCGTATATGTAATTGCTTGTCCACAATTTTTTTGTTAGATTATTAATAATACCTACTATAATATTTTGTAATCTGTTTATTGTAAAGAGCCCAAAAATACAGGTTCTCTAAACGTCAACGAAATAAAACGTTGCTAAATTGAAGAGTACAACTGTGACGTAGCATGACAACTAAAGTGTCAGGTATTACGTTTAGTCGGTTACTTGACAGCTCTCTCGTCACGTGGTTTTTTTGTTTACCTTTATTTAACTACCTAAACCTACGGAGTATAGACGTGAATAATATAATAAATTTGTGTGGGTACTAAAAAAATTGTTATTGCGTAACGGTACCCGGAAATTATTCTAGGAAATTCCAAAACGCACGTTAGTTATGTCTACATGTATGATTGTATATGCGTGGTGCTACGAAGCTCATCACGTAGCCGTGATACGCACAGTTGGCTACGAAATCGCGTAGGCGCGTAGCCTAAAAGTTTGTTTATGTCAAACGCAATATCTCTTCCTTTGATCTAGTACTTATTCAAGGTATTATTTGCCTAGCCTTTTCTCAGCTATGTTGAGGTCGGCTTCTAGTCTACCTGGATGCAGCTGAATACTAGTATTTTACATGGAGCGACTGCCTATCTGACCTCCACAACCCAGTTACTGGGTAACACTGGTTGTCAAACTTTCGGGCTTCTGACAACCCGTAACAACTGTCAAAGATCTACAAACAGCCAGGACCAATGACGTAACGGGGTCTTAGTATGTAAAGATGTACTTACTCAAGCTATATGAATATTAAAATGGGTCATGGTTTTGTATGCCTCGATTGTTTTAAACTAATTATACTATTCACTCAACCAAGCTAATTAGAATCGTTTCAATTTCTTCCAAGGCACAGTCCTAAATTCGCAGTGAACGAATTTGAAAGGCGTTTTTATTTACAGTGGGCTTATACCTGTACTAATTAGTTCGGAAATTTAACGCCCGAGTTAATTAGTTTGGGTACGGTCTGAGAATGGGAGCATAAATTGGGGTATATGGCTTATCTTAATCAACTTGGATGTTTTACCAAGGATTAGAATTTAAAATAAGAATTAGAAGTCATATTATATATATTGAGGATATTCTGTCATACCTATTAACACCGTAATTTGAAAACATTGTAAAAGCCAATTATTTTAAAAGAGTAACCGTGGAGTTTCTTGCTGGCTCTTCTCCATAGGAAATGACCAACCGTGAACGTAGCTTCTGACGTTTCATAAGTGCCCATGTAGGCTTATGTGAAATAAAATATTTTGATTTTGATATTTGATTTTGACACAACATTTCTAAAGATTGTTTCACAATACTTTATTGCAAGTAGTATTTTTTTCTTTTCGAATTAATTTAAGGGGGATGCACCAAGGTAGCCCGCGCAATTCAAAATTTCTTACGTTTTTTGCAATTTGCAGGTCAGTAACAGGTTGTATGTTGATCTAAATATGATTCGCGGCCGTAACAAACATTCTGTAAAGCCAAATTTGTTATGGCCGCGAATCATATTTAGATCAACATACAACCTGTTACTGACCTGCAAATTGCAAAAAAACATAATAAAATTTGAATTTCGCGGGCTACCTTAGCGCATCCCCCTTAATAACAAGCTTTTCTTTTTCCTAAATTACTCTTAGCTCAATTACACTTCACAATCACATACAATTCTCAAAAAATACTCTGATTCTGATTCTGTTTGACAGCTGTCAAACCTACCTCCCAAAACAACGCACCCAATTTTTAACCCTACACACGCCGCGTAATTACAATCCTTAATACATCGAGTTATGACATTAATGTCACGCCTGACATCTTATTAATACCGCTTCTGATCCTTCGCCTGTTCGTTATTAATGACGGCCGTAATTATCCGCCTAAGACGAGACTTCTCATTTCACGAGAGGAATACGATTCTGAATACGTGTTTAAACATGATTTATCATCATTAAAAGTTCGATGTGTTAATGTAAGTTGATGAGTCTCGCGCGGCCATGCGTTGTCTTTGTCTGTGGAGTGGATTAATTGGTATAAATTAATGAAACAGTGTCTTGATGCATTTGTCTTGTCATGGATTTGTGATTGACTTCTGGTTTTGGCTTGGTCTTTTCTTATGGCGTGTTCGATCGTCTTCGAATAGGTAAGCAATATAAATCCAAGAAAGTTTATCGAGCAGATAGTTTTGTATAATTCCGTTCCATTTTTGAATTTTCTTCTATTCTTTGTATATGTAGGTATATGTAGGTTCATACACAGGTTGCAAGGCTAATAGGAAATTAAAAAAAAAATGTTTCTAATTTTTATACAGTGGTAAAAAAAGTAAAGGCAAATAGGTCGTTTTTGTTAAGAAGATGCCTCCGAATGCATGAGATTGTTTATAGTATTAATTTATATTAATCTTGTTTCCATCTTTTTTTACGCAGTCGGGTGATTTTTGATTTTTTTTATTAACTTTTTTTTTATTTTACATTTTTTGTTAGGATTATAAGACGGTTAATTAGGTTATTTACTCACTTATAATCGGGTGATAACGGCCTCTTACTCAGTCACTCCAAAAGTTCGGAGATAGTTTTTTTATCATTTCTCATTTAAATTACATTTAAACATATAATTTGTATATAAATCAAGGGTTTTAAAAGGTGATTACGAAAGTAATCACCTTTTAAAACCCTTAATTTTGATACCCCACTTGATAGGCTTGGGAAATTGTTTATTTTTCGAAAACACACCTTTTGGCGCCAGAAGTTCGCCATTTTGAGTTTTAATTATTTTAATATACCCAGTGACACTCGCGCAATAAAGACGAATCTAACGACATATCATTCATCAAAATCGGTTCAGTCGTTTAGCAGTTACGAGGGAACATAGGGACGGACAGACACACATACATACTGGGCAAACACATAACCCTCCTTTTTTGGCTTCGCCGCAGTCGGGTAAAAAGATTGTGTACAGTCATTAATGTTTATTTAAAGTTTAATAGCAGGATTATATCATGATTTGCGTTGTAATTTTGTGTACTTTAAAATAAATTCACTTTTTATGAGCGGTGCGTTAATTAACTTTATTAAGCATTATGTGGTAACTTAAATATTAATCGGGTTAAATATTTTATGGTTTATTTTAGTTGATATTTATTGCTATTTCAGGGCAGAATACAAAAAATATCGTTTTACATTATGGGCTAACTGTAATTACCTATACAACAATTTCCGTGAATCTAAAAATCCTGAGAAAAAAACGATTGCGGCTGCGCAAGGGGGCATAACTTCAAAGTTTTTTTTTTTACCGGATCTTCGGTTTTTTTCGGTGCCTGGCTGGTAAATGGCAAAATGGTCATGCCCAGATCAAGTATGATTCCGTTAGTAAACTGACATGACGCGCGCTCGTGATTTCCAACGACTATGCCCAAATTGTATTGACTTTCAGTATCTATATTATAGTTAGCACAATAAACTAAGAGATAGGTACATTTACATAAATACTATCGTCCTTTGGGACATTGAATATACCGCGATATACGTACCTATAAACTTAGATACCTATCTATATTTATTGGGCCAGGTATTCAAACCATGCTAACAAGAATACGTACTTATGTAAAATATATATCAATTTATATGTATAGTTTCTATTCATATTGTCAAGCACGTACCTATGCATGGCAGTGCTTTAGTAATTGTTTATTATGTAAACGGATTCTCGATTTGAATCTGTGTATTGGTCCTTAATTGAGTATTTTGATAGAAAACTGTAGGTATGTATGATTCTTGCAATAATTGTATCGCAAAAATTACAGAGAGCCTGTTTAAAAATGTATGCTATCACTGAACAGGACTCTGCCCACCTTCATTCCTGACCAATTTATGTCAAAAGCACGAGACCGTCCATACCGATTTGGAACTTTCCGAATTTGATCACACATCATATCATGTGTGTAAAGTACTCATAATGCCGCATGGGCGCGCCCAAATCGTCCCAAAAATTCTTATCACCCACCAGCCGCCACTCAAACACATAAAATATTCCGCGCCCCGCATTCTTCTCGCTCATAAATTCATCTTCCATGATGTCACGAGTGAGACAAACACGCCATAACTCAAACATACTGGCCGGCTATAAACAAGCCAGGGAAGATACGGTGTGACGTCACGGACGCCTCTGAATGCAGCCAAGTGACGCAAAACACACGGCCCGTGACCGGTTGTGACGTCATTTGTCAATGTCACTCACAAGTAACGGTTGTTGTAAATCAGACACGGTGTAACCAAAAATAACACGGTGCACGAAATTGGTATTTCAAAAAGTTCCAACTACCTACTAATGTTTGGTAAAGGGTAAAGGTTGCCCCCGACAGTGACAAACAACTAGATACGAACTAAATTACGGGTTGATTATATCTAGAATAGTTCTGTTTACCTGGGATGAGTAATGGTTTAATTCTAATGGTTTTATCAAACAATGAGACTGCTAATTTTGGAGATTTCGTCCTCATTCGTTTCGTCCTAATTCTCTGCAAGGCTTCAATTTCTATAGACAAAAAGGCGATGGTCTATTTTTAGAATTGTCTAAAATATATTGTTTAATTAACTACATAATATTTCCTTGGGAAATCTGATAGTAAAAAAAAAATGGCTATCGGTCAACGACTGCCCAGAACCTGAAAAACGATACGACTTTTTAAACGCTCCCATTTGTTACGGCTGCAATATCTAGGCTAATTAATTTCTGTCCTAAGAGCATGATATACACCTGGTAGCTATTTAATAAAGTGAATGGACACGGTTTTATTAAAAGGCATATTTTCACCTAATGGCGACCTTCAGTGCCACCTTCTTTGTTCCAGCGCTATGGCCAAAATTTTTCACAGAAATAATTTCCACGGAGACTTCCCAGTTCATAAAGATAGCGGAACGTTAATCACTGTCAAAATATACAACTAAAATATATATCTTGAGTTCTGAAATTACATTGTTCATCAGCTCATGTCAGATCTAACGTCTCATATTACCTTATAACCTTAAAGAGCTTGTTGCTTAATGTGAAACTTTTAATATAACTGAAGAGTTGGCATCTCTTTTAATTTCCTTACTCGTGTTATATTTTTTCGGCACATCAATCTTGGTAGCACGGCTAGGCTTCAGTGGTAGCTCTTTATTAAATTTACCGAAGCGCAACCCGTCATTGGGCTTGGCATCACGTCTCGAGATTAATTTTAAGTCATGTCAAATTTACGTTGGCTTTAATATCGTGAGGATATGTCGCGATAATTACCCTCGGAGCCGCACGTCATGTGTACATACGGTGACACGACGTAACTCTGCTTCCAGCTTAGTCTTTATGACGCAGGCTCCGAACCGTTTTGGTGATACTACCTAAGATTATGTTCGTTTTCGTTAGGGTTAATGGGAGCTGGGATTTGCGCTTGACTGGGCATTGAGTATGCTTAATTACGCGAACTAATGTGAACACTGTTTGTTAAAAGTGGTGTGTGATGTAAATGTCCCTATATTAAACATCGGCTTATTGGTTGATTCGCACGAATTAGCTCGTCCGAAACGGGCGAATCGACACTTCTAAATAATGTTATTTTTTCTGTAGGCGACTCACACGTAGTTAACTTATTTACACTTCAGAAATATATTAGGCAATTGGTATATATTGTATTATAAGCAAAAGTTAAGATAAAAGTACATTAGCGCACAGAAGTGATAAGAGTAAAATATTTTGTAATAAAATGAAACACGTGTATTATTCAATGTCTTTAGTAAAATATACATACATACATAAACTCCCGCTTTATTCCCATGGGGGTAGGCAGAAACTATAAAACGCCACCTGCTGCGCTACGGACATATTAGGTTGGGGAAAAAGTCTTTTCGCATTATAGTATGTATGAACTTGTAATAAAATATCTTTGGCTATACTATTTGTATCTGGCTGGTTTTGGTATCATTGAAAGTTTAAATTTTAAAGAACTTAATTCCCAATTCAAATTAGGAAAATGTGTGATTTTCATTTGTTTTTCGTACTGTCAAGATGAGTGAATCTAATGAAGAAATTCGATACATTTTAAAATTTTACTACAAAAAAGGTAAAAATGAAACGCAAGCCGCGAAAAAAATTTGCGATGTTTATGGACCTAGTGCAGTGTCTGTGAGAGTAGCACAAATTTGGTTTAAGCGTTTTCAATCCGGAAATTTTGATGTCAAAGATGCACGTCGCTCTGGCCTTTTTCTTAACGTTCATACATATACGTACGCCTGTTCCGAGTACTACGCACCTAACTTTTCTGAAGAACATCATCAATTAGGTCACTATTATGTCCTCCTAGGCCGTAACTATAATTTTATGATAACACCGCCTAAATTGTACATCTCGCTCAGAGAGTTATAGATTACAATTTTACTAGGCATAAATCAAGATAGATTTATGCGTATTCATATTCTCCTGATAATTAGTAATACTTTTATTTTATATTGTCTTTTGTATACATAAAAAAAAGTGTCGATTGACCCGTTTCAGGCAAATTAATTCGTGCGAATCAACCAATAAGCATAAACATCAATCAAAACTGGTCAATGAAAATCTCTTGTTTTAAATTAATACAATGCGCAGAGAACTGATGAACCAATGAGCAGCCTTCAATCAAATCTGCAAACATAAACAATTTGCTGCTGAAGTAGATAGACAAAAAAAAGTAAAAAAAAAACCTTTCAAAAGCAAAGCATACGTGTTGAGCGCGCGAAGCTTAGTCGGACGGTGGGACAGTAAAAAATGTGTTTTTTTATGTCCCCCTGACAATGTCATGGCATGCAGATTGCAAGTACGTGATCTGAAAGTCAATGTCCTCGACCTGCGGGTGACAAGCCGATTAGTGGCTTATAGTGACTGGAGGGCCTGTCACTTTGACGACTGCCACCGGCAGTCCTGATTTTTTAATATACTTTATATTGGAAAAGATATGCTGGGTTTGCTGGGCTGTTTTTCTAGGAAGGGATAATCGAGGTAAAGGTTGGTGCTCAAAGGAGTTATGGTGGGCATTAGCTACGTTAGCTTTATTTAAAAAAATATATCCTGCTTCTTTTATGCCATAACCACAACCAAATAATCTTTTTGTAGTTTCTTCTTTGAGGGATTCGTAGAAAATTCTTTGTACTCTGTATGCACAGATCCTACGGAACCAAAACAGTACAATTTTATATTTTTATTTTCTCCTTGTAATATTATCTAGATATTCTAATTTATTCAGTAAAATATATAATGCGTATCGGGGATATTTATTAAAATAATTGATATTATGAACTCATAAATTAATTAGGTAGTTTAATTAGTATTGTAATAGATATTTTGTTAAAAGTCTATTTCAGGGAAGAACAGCAGGAATGACCATGTTCAGTAATAAGTAAATAATATAATTGATTTTGTTGTTTCGCTTGTTTAACTATGCATCGAATTAATTAATCGTGATGGGTGTATCGCTACGGAACAAAATTTTATTGTTTACCAATAAATTCAATATGGTGCAAAAACAATTTGTCAATGTAACTTTGATTAATAATTAAATAGTCGTCAACCAAATTTGTTTGGTGACAAGAATTAATTGAAATGTATGACGCGGACGGCGCAGCGCCAGCTGTTCACAGCTTTAATTAAGGAGCTAATGTACTGCCACACTGGATCCTGGCGCCTGAAGGATGTGATTGATGACACGCGAACATACCTACACACAAACCTCGATATTCCCGCACGTCGAATCCAACGACAAATTATTATTTCATTTTGTTTCTGTCAACTCTTTAATGGATTAAGCCTTTGCTGACGACACTTTGATTTCGACTATACCGTGTACTTTGTAAAACATAATTAAGTCGACTGTGAACGAGAGTAGGTACCTACATTGCTTGTTAGACGAAATTGAACGATTTCAAAATGACGACGGTCTATTGTTAAAGGTTTTTTTCATATCGTTATTTATCATTACCCGTCATGTCAAACGTGTACCTACTCAATTTACGTGAGCGTGTACCTTGTAAAATGTTAACGTTATATAAAATATATCGGCTTTTGATGCTCAAAGGATCAAACGAATTGTTATGAAAGAGTTATTGTGGTTAATATTTGCAAATAGTTGACGTAATACTTAATATCTTCCATGTTGTTAAGCGTTTACTGACACATAAAATTCAGAGAAAAACCTATTAGTTCTATTTAGATGAAATTCCCGGACAAAAATACGATGCCTACAACATTTGACCGCCAACCGACAGCTACATTCGTTTATTCCTAACTATAATAACAAATTATTTAAAAATCAAAAACCCGACTGCAAACCTTTAGGTAACAAAAATGCACATTCTAAATGTTACATTCTAATATGCCTCCGACTGCATTTATTAATTTTTGGTTCATTTTTTGCAGTTGGGTTTTTTGTTTTTTTTAATAACTTGTTTTATTTTAAGCTTTTTAGTCTTATTAATGAACAAATTGTTAAGTTACGTATTGGTAAGTAAATAAGCTATACGGTAAAGTAAGGTTAGCAAGATAGGACAGCTTTTATAAAATAAAAAGTACTTTTTTTGTAGTTTGTGTCAAAATTGTAGCTTAAAAATGCTTAACATATTTATATATTCTGAATTGGCTATTTACTAGCTTTTATTTAATACCCATAAATATTATTATAACCACAAAAATTATTCACCTTCTATTTTTTGATTCGCAGATGCGAATTACATTTTTAAATCCTATGTCACTCCCGCAATTAAAACGAATCTGTCGATACCTCATAATTAGTTAAAATCGCTCTGCAGAGCATGCCGAAAAAATAGACATACATACATAAAGGCTTCTAGGTATCTACAAGTACATACTAGGTAGGCTTATAAAATAAGCGCTCGTCATTTGGATAATCATACAACAGATTTGTAATCTTGCGAATCATTAATCATTTTTTTTTTAATAGTGAGTTTTTATGATACTAGGCTACGTCACGTTTTTTTTTTTTTTTTTTTTTTTTTTTTTTTTTTTTTTTTTTTTTTTTTGGGCCGCCGACACGGGGCAGCTCACCGTAATGGTTTGCATCCCCGATTTGTCAGGACGGAGGGTGCCGGCCCTCACCTGCTCGGCAGAGCACTCTCCACTCCTAGACACGGCGGCCACAACATCTTCCGCCGTCACGCAGTCGTCCAGGCCCAGGATGCGCATGTCAGCGCACTTGGTGGGCCTGGAGACTCGGGCCTCCCCCGCATTGAGGGACGCCCTGAGCCTTTCGGCCAGGGCGTCAGCGGTCGGGCCGCTTGCCGCACCAGGGATCTCGAGCATCCGGGCCCCAGTTGCCGTGACTTTCATCCTGAAGCCCGCGGCGACGCCGATCTCCTCCAGGTTCACCGCCTTCCACGCCTTGGCGAGCACCTCGCGGTAGGTCACGCCCTTCTTCTCCGCTTCCGGCTGTAGTGTGATCACTACAGCTGCGGACTTTGGGGCGCGGAGCCTAGCCGCAAAAAAAAAAAAAAAAAAAAAAAAAAAATATCCGGGGAGGGCCAAAGGCTCCGGGTAGGCTGGGTATCCGCGCAGGTGAAACTGCTGGAACCCAGACCTCTGAGGTGCTTCCGCTGCCGGGTGGGAAACCACGTGGGAGCATGCTGTACCTCGGAGGTGGACCGCAGCGATCACTGCTTCCGCTGCGGTCAGCCCGGTCACAAGGCCGGCTCCTGTAATGCCACGCCGCACTGTTTTGCATGTGCGGCGGCTGGCAAGCCGGCAGATCACCGGGCTGGGGGCAAGGCCTGTGCTCCTCCCCCCAAACCCAGGGGCAGGGGCAAGCCCTCCGCCACCGCCGTCACCGCCGCAGCCGCCACGATTGCCGCCGCCGCTGCCGCCTCCACCGTCGTCGTTGCCGCCGCTACCACCGCGGCAGGGCCATCCCTGAGGGCCCGGGAGGAGGCTGATATGGAATGCCAATAAATGGCCCCATTACGCCTCCTCCAGGCGAACATCAACCACTGCGCCGCCGCTCAGGATCTGTTGCTCCAGAGCATGGCGCAGTGGTCGATTAACATCGCCGTGGTCGCTGAGCCGTACTTTGTCCCGCCCAGGGATGACTGGGTGGAGGACCTGAGCGGCTCAGTGACCCTAATTTCGTCGGCCGCCGCCGGTACCCCGTCCCTCGAGGCCGTCAAGAGGGGACAGGGTTGCGTGGCAGCACGGTTCGGGGAGATTGTCGTGGTAGGAGTTTACTTCTCCCCGAACCGAACTCTCGCCGAGTTCCACAACTCCCTTGGGGAGCTGAGAGTCGTCGTCGTCGGGTACCATCCCCTCCCCGTGTTCGTTCTCGGGGACTTCAATGCCAAAAACGTGGCTTGGGGTTCCCGGTATACAGACACACGGGGCAGGATGGTGGAGGACTGGGCTCTAGAGACAGGCCTGGTCGTCCTAAACCGGGGTTCTGTCCCCACGTGTGTGCGGATGCGGGGTGAATCAGTGGTGGACATCTCGTTCGCCAGCCCCGCTCTGTCACCGCGTGTCATCGACTGGCGCGTCATGGAGGGGGTGGAGACCTATTCCGATCACCGGTACATCCGGTTTGACGTCTCCGCCCAGACCTCGGGCGCGCCGGTCCGACAGACCCCGAGTGGTCCGCGGTGGGCGCTAAAGCAGCTGGACCGGGAGCTCCTCCTGGAAGCCTCGATCGTGCAGGCCTGGGTGTTATCACCAGACAGGCCTGCCGACATCAACGACGAGGCGGAGTGGTTCCGGGAGGCCATGTCCGAAATATGTGACGTGGCAATGCCCCGGGTCCAGCCCGGACGTGCTCGGCGCCAGGTGTGCTGGTGGTCGCGTGAGCTGACCGCTTTACGCGAGGCGTGCGTTGCTGCGCGCCACCGGTACTCCAGGCACCGCAGGCTCCGTATCCGCCCTCCGGATACGGAAGTCATTCAGGCGGAGCTATACGAGGGATACAGAGCGGCGAAGACTGCCCTCCGAGCGGAGATCCAGCGGGCCAGAGGACTGGCCCGCGAGGAGACGCTGGAGACTCTCAACAGAGACCCGTGGGGACGCCCCTACAAATGGGTGCGAGATAAACTCCGCCCATGGGCTCCCCCGCTGACGCAGAGTCTCCGGCCCCAGCTCGTGGAGGACGTGGTGAGCGCTCTGTTCCCTTCGCGAGGGGAACATGCTCCCCCGCCCATGGCTCCGCCTCCTGCAGTGCCGGATGCGGACCACACCGACGACGACGATGCTCCAGAGGTGACCGAGGTAGATCTGAGAGTGGCGGTACGTAGGCTGAATGCCAAGAATACCGCCCCAGGACCCGATGGCTTGCCTGGAAAAGCCTGGGTTCTGGCCTTAGAGGCTCTCGGGCCTCGACTAAGGGGGCTCCTAAGCGCATGCTTGGAGAGGGGCCAGTTTCCACTTCGTTGGAAGACGGGGAAACTGGTCCTCATAAAGAAACCAGGGCGCCCGGCGGACTCTCCGTCCGCTTACCGGCCCATCGTGCTGCTCGACGAGGTGGGCAAGCTCTTTGAAAGAGTAATTGCAGACCGCCTTGTCGGGCGGCTGGTGCGGGTGGGGCCAGATTTGGCGGAGAGCCAGTTTGGTTTCCGTAAGGGGCGCTCTACGGTGGATGCCATCATGCGCGTTCGAGCCCTCACGACGGGGGATGCTGTTGCCCGGGGTGGGGTTGTCTTGGCGGTGTCTCTTGACATCGCCAATGCCTTCAATACCTTGCCCTGGAGTTGCATTAGGGAGGCACTTCGGTATCACCGGATGCCGACCTACCTCTGTCGTGTGGTCGAGGCCTATTTGACGGACAGAGCCGTCATCTACCCCGGTCACCACGGAGAGTGGAACCGGCGAGAGATGTCGTGCGGTGTCCCACAGGGATCGGTCCTGGGGCCGCATCTGTGGGACATCGGGTACGACTGGGTGCTGCGCGCCGACCTCCCTAGTGGCGTCAGCGTAGTCTGCTACGCTGACGACACGCTAGTCCTGGCACAAGGGAGTTCGCATCAGGCGGCGGCCGAACTGGCGGCACGTGGGGTTGCGACAATCGTCGATAGGATCCGGCAATTGGGACTCGAGGTGGCATTGCACAAGTCCGAGGCCATGTGTTTTTATGGTCCTCGGAACGCGCCACTGTCGGGTTCCCAGATAACGGCGGGAGGGGTTCACATCGGCGTCGAGTCGACGATGAAGTACCTGGGACTCGTCCTCGACAGCCGGTGGAACTTCGTGGAGCATTTTCGACGTTTGGCTCCCAGACTGGAGCGGGCCGGGGCTGCTTTGAAGCGGCTCCTGCCCAATCTAGGGGGTCCAAACGCCTCCTGCCGGAGGCTCTACGCGGGGATCGTGCGGTCCATGGCCCTTTACGGGGCACCGGTGTGGGCGCGTTCTCTGAGGCTGCGACCAGCGCAGCGGTTGAACGCGTCCCAAAGGGTCATGGCCATCAGGATGGTACGGGGATACCGCACGGTCTCCCGTGAGGCGGCGAGCCTCCTTGCCGGATTGCCGCCATGGGATCTAGAGGCGAAAGTCCTCGCGCACATTTGGGTGTGGCGCGAAGAGGCGAAACTCCGGGGCATAACTCCGCTGCCGCAAGAAATTGCGGCACAGCGGACGGAGCTCCGGAGGGATCTCATGGCGACATGGAGAGTGCGATTGTCGCAACCCAGCGCTGGGCACGCCACAATTGTGGCGATAAGTCCCCTCTTTGAGGAGTGGCTGGAGAGGCGCCACGGCGTCCTCACCTTCCGCCTGACGCAGGTCCTCACCGGACATGGATGTTTCGGGAGGTTCCTGTTTAGGATTAAGCGGGAGGAAACGCCCGGGTGTCACCACTGTGTGGATCGCCCGGAGGACACGGTGGAGCATACGGTGGAGGTCTGCCCAGCTTGGGCGGAGCACCGCCGTGTCCTCACGGAGGCGATCGGCGGCGGCGATCTCTCGCGTCCGGGCCTGGTTCAGGCCATGGTTCGGAGCGAGAGTGCATGGGAGGCCGTCACCTCCTTCTGCGAAGCAGTTATGCTAGCGAAGGAGGAGGCGGAACGCGTGAGGGTGAGACAAGGTTCGCGCCCTCATGCCCCTAGTCGCCGCAGGAGACGCCCCGGGCGTCGGGAGTCGCAAGCCGATTTCCGGCCACCGTAGGCGCGGGCCTGCGGACGGTGAGCGATGGGTAGCTCGCCGTCCGATAAGGACCAGGCCCGGGTCGACGGCGCGTTGTGTTCCACGCGCGCCTCAAAGAGATGTCAGCACAAACTGACGGGGTCCGTCAGGACCAATGCCTGCCGGGGTTGCGAGTTTGTCCGAAAGGGATATCGTGGCCCTGGCACACAGGCAACGGAAGGAACACGGGTGGGTTTTAGTCAGTAAAAGTCTGACACGCCCTCCCGCTCCGCCCAGAGCGGGAGAAGTTATTTGATGATTTCCCACCCAAAAAAAAAAAAAAAAAAAAAAAGGCTACGTCACGTCGGGGTCGCCCGGAGGACACGGTGGAGCATACGGTGGAGGTCTGCCTGGCTTGGGCGGAGCACCGCCGTGTCCCCACGGAGGCGATTGGCGGCGGCGATCTTTCGCGGCCGGCCCTGGTTCAGGCTATGGTTCGGAGGGAGAGTGCATGGGAGGCCGTCACCTCCTTCTACGAAGCAGTAATGCTCACGAAGGAGGAGGTGGAACGCATGAGGGAGAGGCAAAATTCGCACCCTCGCGCCCCTAGTCGCCGCAGGAGACGCCCCGGGCGGCGGGAGTCGCAGGCCGATTCCCGGCCACCGTAGGCGCGGGCTTGCGGTCGGTGAGCCACGGGTAGGTCGCTGTCCGATAAGGACCAGGCCCGGGTTGATGGCGCTTTATGTTTCACGCGCGCCTCTAAGAGATGTTAGCACGAACTGACGGGGTCCGTTAGGGGCAATGCCTGCCAGGGTTGCGAGTTTGTCCGAAAGGGATATCGTGGCTCTGGCACACAGGCAACGGAAGGAAACGGGGGGGTTTTAGTCAGTAAAAGTCTAACACGCCCTCCCGCTACGCCCAGAGCGGGAGAAGTTATTTGATAATTTCCCACCCAAAAAAAAGGCTACGTCCCGTCAACAGCATTACCTCACACAGTTCTTGTTCAAATAAACAAACTGCTCAATCGTAACATTCGCTCCAGAATACCATAAAAATAAGACATAAATTCAAAGTTTTCAAAGTTCGTAACTTCCTAACAGCATTGTTTTTAAACAACAATCCATCGAAAATTCCTTGTTTCGCGCTGTGAGCACTGCATTTTTGTTTCAGTTTAGAGCTAACGGGCAAACAATTGGTCAAGGGTGTGAAACGGGTATATGTATACGAGTATATTTCCATAACCATTGCAGCAACAGTTTTTTTTTTCGGAGTTTACCTACAATTCTTTGTACGCACAATATTTTTAATTGAATGGATAATCTAAACGTGTGATTTTAATGTCGTTATTAATCTTTTGATTGTTTTTTGTCACCTTGTAATACTTTTGCTTTACTCGTATCATGTGTAAAGTCCTTCCGATTTTTTGTGCTTCTGATGCTGTGTAATTTCTCACCCAATCCCTTTGTGGTTTCATTCTGTAAACATACATAATTTCTAATGCATTTTCTGTCTAAAACATTTTTGGACATTTAGCCAAATATCACTTAATACTTCATAATCACCTAGCAAAGATAATAATACTAATAGAATTTAAGTACTTATACCCCATTTGAAATAAGATTAGAAATTTTAATAAACCTTTTTTACAGTCCATTCACCCCATTTTGATTTCTATTCCGTAGGCATAAGGATGGCATTAAAAGCAAAAATGTGGTTACACTACCAACTGTATAATACAGCTACCATTTGTCACGTCACCAACGCAATATAAGTCAAAATCGGTTAAATGGACTGCAAAAGAAGGTTTATTTAAATTTCTGATCTTATTTCAAATGGAGTAGTTGGTTTGCACATTTTTCGAAGGACAACACATAAGTATTCGCCAGTTCACCTTTTGTACTAAGGGCCTACTTAATATTCCCATGGATTTCGTTTTCATACCCACTCTTTATGCACGGGGTTGTATCCGAAATAACTTTTCTCACGAATTTGTTTCACATCTCCTCCGGGACCCACAATGAGCATCTTTTTGTGAAAATTTACGAAAATTTCTAGGGAATGGTGTGAAGTTATAACAGGAATTGGTAGATAATGGGATGCGGAATGGACCGACAGGTGTGTGTGGGCAAGGGAAAGCTTTCAAAGTTTTCACAGGATTTTTTACTTTGACTAATGGACTGTTTATATATTTTTAAAGGCTATAAAGATGCAATTACTATATTGCGTAAATATAGTAATTGCATCTTTATAGCCTTTTAAGTAAATGAGGATATTTCAAAACTTAAATAAATGAAAACAATTTGGAAATATGTTGGGATCAACTTTCCGCCGAACCAGATGCGGCTGACACAAATCGACTGCTTTTCTACCCACTTTAGTTTTAGTTAGGTAGGTACAGGCTACACTATGGATAGGTAAGTCTGTAGATAAATGTAGGTTTCTCTGTGTAACGACGGCAATAATATCATAAAGTACTCAAAAAGGTTGCAGCTTTTGTTAAGACTTAGCTAAATTGTTATCGAAATAGCTATGGAGATTAGGATAAAGCTTGGATTCGAAACAAAATTATGCCTTTGAAATTTCCGTGGCTAGCACTGTGTAACTTCAAAAGTTACTCAATCTTTTCGCTAATTTACCCGCTTATCCATATCTAGCTTATTAAAAATACAATCACATGATATACTATAATTATCTGACTACCAGAGCAGATACAGATTACCCAAAGCGAATTTCTCATCAGTCTTTAATCCTGGTCTACTCGCCGGGACAGGTGGGCTTAATCTGTCTTCGTTAGGGCACACGAAAATGTCCTCCACTCCATACGGATTACGAGATTCATTGGCCTCATGATAGCTCAGCCTAGAACATGATTACTTTTTTACTACCGCTATTATGACTCTGTCACTCTTTTTTATTATGATGAAGCTTGAGTTTCTTTTCGTCGGTAAAAATGGAAGGAGTAAATGCCTGTTTAGAGTGTGATTGGTTGTGATTATGTTTTCTGTTGTTGGTAAATTTTATAGTGTACCGTATTCGTATGATTTTCGGATTGATTCCTTTTTCGGCACATTCCTTTTTGGACATAATATTCCGTTTTCGGCATATTCTTGTTTCGGTACATTTTAGTAAATAAATTATACGATGAAATACTTGTGACTTTGCTTGCGTAATAAAATAAAATAGTATTTATTAGTAAAATATTATATTTAATCAATAAAAATAAAAGACAAAACTTAAACAGTACATACACTGATTACTTAAAATAATGTGCCGAAACAAGAATATGCCGAAAACAGAATATGTCCAAAAAGAAATGTGCCGAAAATGGAATCAATTGATTTTCGCTGGTAGGCAGGAGGGAAAATTGACGCTAAATCTACATTTTTTTATTTCCAAATTAAAAATGTGGTAATATTAATATAACGACTTATACCTCCAAAATACATTGACGTACATACTAGACCATAACAAAATGACAACTCCACAGATTTATTGGACCATCAGAAACAAGGGCTCCCAATACCGATGCAATGACGTGTCGCAGGTCGCATCCTGCGCGGTCGGCTGCTGACGTCATAATTCACGGCGACGTCCACCCGCATACCCGGCCCCATGAAATATGACCGATCCGTTCGATTTACAAACGGCTGTGCTGATTTTGAAATAAATGTCTATGGGAAAATTGAGGCGTTCTCTGAGAGTTGATTGTCATTGCTTGTTGGTTAGTGAAGAGGTGATGACTGTAAACTTGAAACCACTCTTTAATATGTGCACCATAAACATTCAGATATAAATGTAGAAATTATAGTGAATTAAAGTCCTTTTTGAACGTAATGAAACTTGGAAAACAATAGTTTTATTTAAAACTTTAGTGATTTCTTGAAAAATATTGAGATTTTAAGTCTACGAAGTTTCAGATTAGTCACCTTCAGTCCTAATTACTTATGCTATCCTCTTTTTCTGCCATATTCGATCATGATAACTCCGTAACAAAAAAAAAATGAATAAAAAATAAATAAAATGTAAAAAAAAACATAACGAAACTGGGACTGCGAGAAAAAACTGTTTTATACAAAATTATGAGAATAACGTCTGGAACGTCTCTGGAATTTAGCATGTTTTTACATGATCCTTATAACCGTGGGGGTGGAATATTGAGCATAGGACTTCGGCCTTGACCGATTTCTTATACATTCAACTATACATATTTGATAAGTTTGCTAAACTGGGTCAACTGGCTCCTTTGTGACATTGTTCGACTGTAGATAAATAATGTAGTCATCTCTTTTGACCTTTGCAATTGGCAAATTCAATTAAATTGTGATAGAAAATATGGAAGTGGGGCTTGTGGCTAACTATTAACAGCCGCACGGGACGATCGATCAGGTTAAGCTACGCTTGCCGCGGTTGGTCCGTGGATGGGTGACCATCTTTACATACCCCTCCGTGCCTCGGAATGTACGTTAATGCAGTGGTTCCAGCTGTCATTTGTAGATCTTTGACAGTTGTTACGGGACGTCAGAAGCCCGAAAGTCTGGCAACCAGTCTACCAAGGGGTACGCGTACTTATCGTGTTACTCAGTAACTGGGTTGTAGAACTTGTAGAGGTCAGATAGGCATTCGCTCCATGTAAAATACTGGTATCCAGTTGCATCCGGTTAGACTGGAAGCCGACCCCAATATGGTTGGGAAAAAGGCTAGGCAGATAGGAAATATGTAAGTATAAGTATGTAACTTAAGGGGCTGACGACAGGTAAACCGCTGTCACTGTCAGATTGCATACAAAAGAAAGACATGCGCGATGACACAACGTATGGAGTAAAAATACAAATAAAATCGTATAAAATTAGATATTAACTAATTAACAAAAATTAATCCGTCACCGGATGCAGTTTGGCATTTGAAATTTTATGGTATACTTTTAATTTTAATTATAACTGTTAACGAAGGGATAAACTGCTTTTAAAAATAATTAAGAGTTCTCTTTGAAGATTTTTTGATGTATTCAATTATGTTTTGAGTTCCATCACCGTATGCACAAAAGACTTGAAAATATCATACTGTTGTTTTGGAAAAAATATTTACGGTTTAAGAGAAAACACACAAAACTACCTTTTAGACCGTTTTCAAGAAATCACCGCCTTAAGTATATTTTATGACGTCGTTTCGACATTCGTCTTACCAATTTCACCATCTGTTATAGTTCGTTATGATCTGATTCTCAATGATTATTATATGAATTTGAAGTTCAACAGATAACTTTTTTAATTCAATAGTACCAGTATACCAGTGATACCAGTGGGTGTAATAATTATCATAATCACAATAAACGTTTTTAGCAAATAGGGTAGTTGTTTTTTGCCAGGATCGTAAATCTTGTTCAATGTCGAGAGAGGCACCTACCCATAAATTTGCATAAACTTTTCTTGAACCTGCTGTAATTTCCTAGCTTCCTCGTAAGGTCTGTGAAGCATGTCACAAGAAATACAGAAACCTCTAGTTCTATAGTTTATGTAGCACCTATACACAGTGGTATCCCGTTAGACACACTTCGATACCTACCGCTCTGCTTGAATAGAAACCGCCTGTCCAAGTGTCTGTACTCAATCAATGGATGTGGGACGGTAACATTGGAAATTGTGCAAGGAGCCTACGAAACCTTCCTTGTAATAAATACTTGGGTTAGCTATGTAGATCTGTAATTGTCAAACTGCAGAAGGCCAATTCTTGTTTTTGTCGTTCTCGTGTGTTTTAGTGTAATTTGTGATCTCCTGTGTGGGTCCCAATAAATATTTTTTCTTTCTTTCTCTCTTTACTTGAAAACTTTCAAATTCAAGACGCGATCTCCTCTCAGCGGCAATCGATTGCAAAAACTGGTCCAAAATCTAGGTAAGTATATTAGAAGTTTGTTTTGTCAGAATGCGAATGTTCTGTAAAATACGGGGATTGCACCTCTGAGCAAAAACATAAAGAAAACATGAATTGGTCATCCAAACATTTCCGTCTCACAATAATGAACCCATAACCGATTATAGGTTCATTAGATAATATAATCATTTTGATATTAAATTGATGATACACACAGTTTCAGGTTTTGCGCCATTTCATCATCATCCTAATTTCAGCCGAAAGACGTACACTGCTGGACATAGGCCTCCCCCAATTTAATGGGGGGGGGGGGGGGGGGGGGGAGGGGGGTTGCCATAATGGCAATCGGGTTGGCGATCGCAGCATGGTGTTAAAATGCATAGAGAACGCCATTTAAATTGCTCAAAATCAAAATCTCCTGTACTGGAAGTGAAGAAATGCCATTAGTGACTGTTATGGTATTATTATTATAGAACCATAAATAATGTTGCTGTCTATTATTATCATACTGAAGTTAATCTTGTACCATCTTCCTTTTGGAAACACGATACGATGGTATGAGCGATACACCATTATCATAATTGTCAACTTTTATCCTCAGACTGAGAGTCTGGTTTATAAACGTATATATCTTTTGAATTATGTATCTATTATACTTATTTATGTTTCAATAGGGATTATTACGCAAAGGTGAGACAGCAGATGGCGCCACTTTGACACAAGGTAAACAAAGCAAACTATCAAAGGCGCACGGCAACATTTTTCGGCGTTTGTCAATATTATTTCATCCTTGTCCTTTTCATACGTGTAGGTTAAAATAATACCAAAAGGTATTAAATAATAATATAAAAAAACATGCTTAAAAGAATTTCAAACATGTTTGTTATTGTGATATTGAATTACTTTACAGTATACTTCTATCGTTACATTCAAGTAAACAGCACTCAAAATGTCGGGTTTTTACATCTGGTTTATAGTTTGACCTGTAAAAAATCTTTTATTCTTATAGTCTTCAATGATTAAATGATCAAAACACAACAATTTTTTGTGTCTATGAAGTGCTTACAACGTTGCAATTTATCATTGCTTGCGAAGTTATTCGTTTTTAGTGAATTAATAAATGCTTTCGTTCCTGCAAATCCAACCTAACGGCACAACACTGATGCATTATTACAGATTAATCCTGACGAACGGCTATCACTGAAATAATATATCAGCAGATTGTAAAAGCACCGGATTTCATGATAATTATTATAATTAACAGTCACTTATCCATAGATATTTTTTTTATAATCATATATGACAAAAGAGCCATATATGACAGGACTTCATGTTCTTTGTTAACCCGTGTGGTGCCGGACGTAAAGAATAGCACCATCCCATTACTTCCCGTGGGTGTCGTAAAAGGCGACTAAGGGACTTACCAGAGAATGGGCAGCAGCGTTCTTTATGCATTTAAACACCATACTGCGATCGCCAACCCGCCTGCCAAGCGTGACGATTAAGGCAAACCCCCCCTTTGGGGGAGGCCTATGTCCAGCAGTGGACGTCTTTCGGCTGAAATGATGATGATGATGTTCTCTGTTTACGTTATTTATTTATTTATAACTATCATTACAGGTTTCATAACCTAATGCGATAGTACGGTCTTATTAATAAAATTATTTACAATTTAATATTATAAAGTAGATACTTTAACCTTTTTGTTATCTAGTGCAATGGTGCCCCTAGCGCGAGCGATTGGCGGTAAGGATTCCCTATTACATATTGTTGCCGTAGATATTGTTAGCTATCTCAGTTGTACTTGAAATAAAATACAATGGTGTGCATTTTAGATCGACTTTGGATTTTCGGAGATGTTACCACATTCATACATTACATAAACTCACGCCACGCTGCAGTCCTCACGTGCTCCTTTTGCTTTGTTTACGTTCGTACATCTATCGTCTGTTAATACCTTTCGAAGAACATTTTAAGGTTTGAGTACTACCTATAGGATAATAAAAAAGTTCACGCTAACCTACGTTACAGGCTTGCTACATCAAATTAGTATAATGTATTATAGTCAATAAAAAATGCTCCCAGCCATGAATTCGATTCCTGCACCGCGGTCATTACATACACATACATAGGTCCATAATTGTGTTATGCCCTATGGCTGTTTTCTGCGCGTCTGAATGAATGTGAATTCAATACCCATGGTACCAGTGACATAAGGGCGATGAGTGTTGAGTATTTACTTATCATAGTATTTCCAGAATTTTTAACAAAATATTTCTGTTTTTCGCTAGCTTGCTTGGGTATTGTACTTTGAAGCTACCCATCCTCTCTTACAATTCTCTGCCATTGGATCCACATCTACTTTACCTATGTAAATTCCCTTTATAATGTAAACAACAACTATCTACAACATATTCCGGGATTGTGTATAACAAAGTTGCGACATGGTTGCATGTTATCTGTATAGAAACCAACACGCAGCATAATGTTGTAACTCGGAGGCGACAAAAAGTGCAAATGTTGTGTACGTCCGTTTTTCTTCACGAAACTGGGTCATCTTATTGTGCCTTTCCGCTTGCTGTTAAGTAATGGCATGTTTGCTTGAATTCTTGGTGACGGCATTGTCTTGTGTACATGTAGAGGATATATATGAGCATCGTGCAACTTCGTTTTACTGAAAATCTTGGGTTATCGGAGCTTTTTCGTAGGTTCGGCCTTTCGTTATTTAGGGGACTGGCTTAGCAATCATTTAACTATAATGCGACTGCTTCTTGATCAGATGTATCTACTTAGTACCTCCCTTTCCGTTCCGCCAAATTATATAATTTGAGTACCTGGCGGACGGTTGTCATCTTAAAATTGTGGAAGAGTTTGCAGTTTGTACGACGACTTTTGGTTTGATGTCTAGTCTGTTAATTACCATTACTAACAATTATCTATTTTAACATAATTTCCTTGCTTTTGCAAATATTTTGGTTGTGTGTGTTGTAATAGTTAGTTTGTTAGAAAATACAATAAAGAAAAATCGTTACACTACTATTTTGAAGAGGAATAATACAATTGTGAATCAACAACAGCTGTTTGTATCTCCACGCAGGTTTTAATAAAAAGATCACTTCATTTAACCGAATGAATATCAATGTTGACTACCTAATTAAATATTACTCGTAGGTAATACCTACCGTTGTCGATACGCCAGGTTAGCGTGTCTTAATTACCTACAAATACAGATATATAAATAAAAACAAATACCTAGTAGGTAATTAATTACCTACCTGTTTGTCTTATTTTGGGACATTGTTACAACTATTGATTTCTATCAAATATTATATACCTATCAAGTAACAAATTTGATGTCCACATCATTGGAGTGTGTACCTTGAAGGTTACTTGTCATTAATAAATCTTATCAAGTGTCGTAAAAAATACAAAACAGAAACATTTGCCAAATCTTTACTTGTAAGGACCTACAAATTAATATTCTTTCTCACCAAAAATGCAATTTGTTCCATATATTTTAACAGAAAATACTCAGCAAATAATATTGTTTGTAACAAATATAATGCCCTTTTCTCTCGTTTTGCCGTCAGTTCCATTAGGAAATAAGCTTTTACTCTTATCATTTGTATTAAACTTGGAAACGAGCATCAAAGTGACAATCAATAACATTGTGAAAATGCTTTTTCGCTTTTACCGAACAGCGCCATCTATGTTTTGTGGCGTTGCAGTGTTTGTAGAAGTTCACACTTTTCCCGCGTCATTGCGCTGGTGTGCTAAAGCTCTATTGTGTCGTTGGCCTTCGTTGTACGTACGTAGTAACATCACCCCGCCATAGATGGCGCTGAACACAAAAATACTGAGAAAGGTTCACACAGAAAGCGATGGTCGATGTTTAACGTCTTTTATTGCCCCTAAGAGTTAGAAATGTCAATACTTTAATTGGATATGTAATTAAATAAGAGCAAATTGTATAACTGCATATTTTTGCGTCAGTAAGTATGTAGGTAAATTGAATAATAATTGATTATTAATTAAACATTGTTGCAGTCATTTAATTCAAAAGTTAGTTAATATTAATAAAATCATTAGCTATACCTTCCTTATTGTCAGTGTTTGTAGTTATATTGAACTTCACATCTTATCTCATCATAACTTATCTCTAATAACATTTTAAAACTATAAAACATGAATGAGGAAAAACTGAAATTAAATGAATTTGAAATGAAATGGAAGTTAAATTGAAATGAAATTGAAATGATATGAAACTGAAATGAAATTGACATGAAATCGTTTATTCTGCAAATAGGATATAGGAATCACGTTTACACGTCACAAAAGAAAAAAGCTAGATAAAGTCGACATTTTCTATCTGACTACCCCTGAGAAGAAATTGGCAAAACAAACTCAGGGGTCAGCCTATTTCAAAGTCCAGACATAATTTGGTCAGATCATCTAAGAACCATGTTGATTAGTGGAGCGGACAACCCTATATAAACCCTATTTTAAACTATGCTACCCATTATCATCGATTGAACCAAGTTTATTACTTTAATTTAATAAGTTGTAAGTTTTTTCAATTAAGTTTATCATAACAATATTTGCTATTTAAAAAAAAAACAAAACTACACGTACTACGAATAGGTTCTTCTTAAGCTTTGAAAAAAATACTTACGTTATTCCGTCATTGGTCGAGAGAAGAAGAGTATTTTTGCTCTTCGATATCTGAGTGCAAAAGCAGTTTTTATCCGCTCAAACTCAAACTCTCTCTTTTCTGCCAATCTCCCTCCATGATGCCGAATTTATCATACAACTGTGCAGTACAGTACTGAAATCCTTCACTTACCTTATGAGTGACGCTAATTCCTATGACCATTATATGATGATTCCCAAAATACAAGATAGGCATCTGTCAGCTATTACATTTATTTATTTTAATTCATCATTAATCAGAATCGGTCGATGTGGCGAAGCTTGGGTCAGGCAGGATTGGGCAGGCAGCAGTGGACCTCTTTCAGCTTAATCGTTTTTTTAATTTATTGATAGGCTTCGGGGCCAACATGGCCAGAGACCACACAAAACAGAGAGATTTGGAAGGAAAAAGGTGTGGCGTTTGCCCAGCATTAGGACACAATATAAGGCTATTAAAAAAATAAAGTTGATAGGCTTGGCTTTGTCCACTATCTCATCTGATACCGCTCAACGCTTACCGTTGTTATGGTCGACAATGAAGCAGGCTTGTTAAGAAGAAATCTATTCACTCTCGACTTGAAGAGACCCAGGTTATAGTCATCAGGAAACACTGATGAAACTATGATGATCAATCAATATTTGTGTATCCAAGGCAAAAATTATTCATTTTATATTAGGGTACCTACTTCGATTATCAGTAAAAACCTAGACGTATCGAATAGCTAACATTAAGCTTTTCCTACCTACCAACAATATGCAACTGTGTTATCAAAACCACTTGATTATACACCCGATACGCTTATTTTCCTACATTGCAGGTAGAATGAATATTTCCCAGAGCTTTCATCAGCCATATAGCCCCTAAAGCAATACTTCAATGTGCGATAATAATCAGAAAAATACCACTGCGTTATTAGCTCCCCCTGGCGTAACAATTAGAAAATTAAATACGTAGGTAACAAGGTTGGCAGCTTTTTTTACAAAAATTGTAACAGTGTGGATAAGGTCGGCTTTCAACAGTTTTGTCGCCGTTCTTCGCAGAAGTGGGTTCGCGTGCTATTAGCAACAGTAGTCTAGGAACAAGGACAGTTATGGTTGAAGTCATGTTGAGGTAAAATGCCACAAAGGTCTTTTGGCGCATGAATGACATCGACAGGCGGGCGTTGTTGGTAAACATTTGTGAAATTGTCACAGAAATTATATTAACAAAACAATAGGGTGGCGTAGTTACAATTTTGGCCACGCGCCAGAAGAACCTTGTAGCGTCGTAGTTAAGAATTATGATACTTTATAAATAGTTTTCATGTACGGTAACTAACGTTCAAAATAACGGATCCAAAATGTATTAAATATTGTTTTATTTCCGTACTTTATTAATCACTTTGCACTTTAGGCACATATTTCATGTACTTATAAAATAAAATCTCATAATAAATCGGTGTATGCTATTACATTAAAGGCACGCTTAAAAAAGTCCTGCTATTCCCATCAGTTAATATGAGTTATTCCTTTCTCATGGATTAATTTTAAAGTGAAAATTTCAAGTAACTTCTGGCGATTCAAAACTCTTAATTGAATAAAAATACTTTAAGTCTTAGTTTGAAAACTTGTTGGATCTTTCGTCTTCAGCTGTTGCTATTTCATAATCTTTGAAAAGAAGAAATTGAGCCTAATTTTGATTTAAAACCCTATCTTTATAAGGATAATTCTGTAACGTCGTTAATTACAGGATAGTAGGATAGATTAAATATTTGGTCTTTTCATTAGCGTATATTGTTTTGAAATTAAAATGAACATTATAAAACTGTCTGTTGATACATAACAAAATACTATTGCATTGGTTTAAACCACTTCAGCATAGTTGGGGATTACTTTAAAGTTCTAGAACTGTATTCGAACCCAAAATTTAATATCAAACCTGCTTATTATTTTAGTTTATAAATTGTTTGAATGAATTGAATTCCTAAACCACGAAGTAGAGGTTCCTAAAATTCTTGAGCATCAATTAAGTTTTGGTTTAAAACACCGATTTAGTATCAAACCTAGACCTTGGCATGTTTAAGTTGCCGAAAATATTATTTATTATGATTAGAGAATTCGGAATATTTAATTAGCGCGAAGAATTTTTGGTAGGAAACATACATAATTTCATTTCGGTGTTGAAGTTCGAATATTATTTTTGTACTCTGTCTGACCTTACTAATGAAAAATAGAAAGTGCCATCAAAATATATTAATCTAGTACACTGCAACACAACATTTGTATAAGGATTACCTACAATCCACGTCAACAAAAACAATAATTCCATACTTTGTACCCTGCAATACAAAGTACCAATAATTGCCAGGCACACTTAGCCTGGCTCCGGGCCTATAAATATTGTATAGGCTGTTGGTACCACGGAGGAACTTTATCGTACCGCACTGGAATTAAGCAATTACATGCAAGTTCTGAAACTTGGAAAATGAGTAAAACAGAAAACGCCAAACATCGTTTTATTTCTTCACATTTGCAATTCAATGGGTCTAGCTAGTAAATGACTTGACGGCTTTGTTTTCGACGATATCATTACAGTAATATCATTATTGTTTTATGAGAAACGCTTTATTGTTTCAGAAAATATTGTTTGCATATTACATTGTAAAAACATAATAATAACTTTGATTACCCCAATGCTTTGGTACGGTAATGAACGTTTAATGTTCACACGATAATTAAAAATAATATATATATGAAGATAAAAAAAAATGCTTTGATAAATTAACTATTTGTTATTAGCATACATGTGCAGCAGTAGTTAAACGCATTCCTTTTTTTTAACTATGTCTTTGTTCATTCAATTTGGTCAGCAGTTTTTTTCGGGCAACTCGACATATTGACAATTCAAAATTCCCTGTAAACTAAAATTAAAAGCATTTATTTCAAATAATCCATTTATTTGAAATAAATGCTTTTAATTTTAGTTACCCTGCCTGAACCATTTTACCTGGTGGTAACCGTACAGTCAGTGCTCTGCATAAGCCGACCCCTTTTCCTCTCTTCTTCTTTGCAAGAGGCGTCAGGTAATGCAGAGCACTGACCGTACCTTCTACCGCTATTTACACCAAAATACAGCCAAAAGGACGATCAACACAACCGACCGTTTAGTTACAAGCCCGTCCTAATTTGCATTAAAAAATATTAAAAGCGGGACATTCGCTGTCGGTAAAATTTCATTATTTATATTTTACGTCAGTCCGGTGAGCGGTTCTTTTATGTAAATATGATTGTGCATGATGCAGGCACCAACTTTACTGAAATGAGTTTGTAACGAGTGGTGCCGCATACCGCGGTGCGGAGTACGTGGTCGTCGTTCACAATAGTTTTGGTCGCATGAAAATTTGTAGTGTTTTATTTGTTTTCGTGTTCTGAACTGGTAATGTTACAACTGGCTTACTATAATAGGACTTCTTTACTTCTATTTCAGAGCAGTGGTGGCCCAGTAGTAAACGCCGCGGCTTATGAATTGTAGGTCGTAGGTTCGAACCCAGACAGGCGCTTTACTTTGTGCAAATTATTTCATCACTACTGCTCTCAAAACGGTGAAGGGAAACGTCGTGAGGAAACCGGCATGTCCTAGAATAAAAAAATCGAAGACATGTGACATCTACCAACCCGCACTGGGCCCACGTGGTGGATTACGGCCCAGTCCCTCTCACAGAAAGAGGAGGCCTGTGTCCCAGCAGTGGGAACATGCTAGGCTGATTATGTACTTCTATTTAACTAATGAAAAATGTCCATAATTTATTATTGAAATGTAAACACTGCCAACGCCAGTTTTGTTTTTACTTTTCTTTCTCATGCGCTCTATTGGAGCCCACTGTGATCTCGTGTCCTTACCAAAGCGGACAGTCGCGCGAATACGTGATTGTCACGATAATATGTCAGTAATTAGTTCGTAAACGAGAAGCCGACCTCTGTTGGAGGGACGACGCGTTAAGGTTCACCGAACAAAATGAACGCCATGGTCGCGTGTTCGCACGACTATCGCTTTGGTTAGGACACGGTCTGAGATATAAGTCTGCATAGCTTTGTATGCCTTGTTGTGTGTACAATAGTGTTTATTATTGGTGATTACTATACCTATTGAAATGAGTTTGTAACGAGTGGTGCCGCATACCGAGTGCGGAGAACGTGTTCGTTGTTCACAATAGTTTTGGTCGCATGATTTGTAGTGTTTTATTTGTAGTCGTGTTCTGAACTGGTAATGCCTACATTACCAGTTCAGGGGGTCTACTCCCCTGCCAGGGTTGCGAGTTTGTCCCAAAAGGATATCATAGCCCTGGCACACGGGCAACGGAAGGTACACGGGTGGGTTTTAGTCAGTAAAAGTCTGACACGCCCCCCCCCCCCCCCCAGAGCAGGTGAAGTTATTTGATAATTTCACACCCAAAAAAAAGGGTGTTTACTCCGAACATAAATCCGAAGTATCGGCCGAATTCTCGGCCGTTTCTTGACTACGGCTAGCTATGGCTGACTACGGTGAAACAAGAAAAAATCGACAGTCAAAGAGATACGCCGAAGTCAAAAATGTGACTTGAAGTCGGGTAAGACTCCAAGTCCAAAAAGGAAACTGTGGAAGTTATAAAACGTCATACTTCGGAGTAGACCCCCAGAACACGACAAATTACACAATCCAAGTCCTAACCTGGATTGTAATGGTTTATTATGATAATGTTAGATCTTCCTTAAGATACGATTGTACGGCAGCGTCTATGATAGTTTCTTACTTTTCTCATTTAAGTCTGTGGGCCTGCTATATACCGCATGCAGACAAAAAGACCAAAATATGAATAATTCTTGTATTCGAAACATTCTTGTATTTGTATACCCTTTATAGTCACTGAAGTCAAACAAAATGCAACAATTTCTACTTATTTTGCCCCACGAAGGCGATTTACAAAAGTAAATACAAATAGTTCCCTTCAGTATTACCTCCCCTCCCCCCCCTCCCTTTACCTTTCCTCAAGCCTACTCAGTAGTAGTTTTCCGCATACGTCGAGTAGCTGCAGTGAAGTTATGGTAACTTTCCTGACTTATCTGTTGTCATAATTTATTCACTTGAACTTCGCCAGACAGTTTGCGTATAAATAAATAATAATAGGCACTAGTTGGATTAGCGTAGATAAGATTTTACAAGAAATAATTAAAATAAAAGTAATTTGCTTCAAAACAAAATAATTTTGTAAAACCTGACTATAAGTTTTACATTAATTTTCATACTGTTAAAGTAAATAAGTAACTTTGACATTTTTTGTACTAATAACAAAGCCATAGACATGACCATATTATTTAATCAAGAGTTATCGAACAATTTATAAATGTAAAGTCCTGTTCAAATTCGAGTCACAATGAAAACAAGGCGTGAATAAGTAATCAATTACAAAACTTTGCACGTAGTAACAATTAAATACCTCCAATTCTATAGATCAGCATTTCCCATGAATCGAAAGTAGAGTTAATATCTCCTATTATTCCGCAGACGTAACCATAGCATGGCCGACGCCAAAGGGAATGCCGTAGCCTTCGAATTGAAACTGGAATTGCGAACAGAAAGTGCTTCGAGAAACAATGGGCGGGATCTAATTGCGGGGTCCCGGGCGGCGGGAACGTAAACGGAACTTAACGCACCGCAATCCACGTAGCTCTGACTACGGCGTAGCACCGTAGCACTAACAGATGCCGAAACGTGCAGAATGCGATTGCTACGCAGACCTTGTACATATATGTAGGTATCTTACAAACAGGACCGGACCATCAAGTTTTGATTCTTAGAAACCTTTAGTTTTGATTGGAAGTCAGACCAATTTCAAATAAAATAAGTATGATTTGGAAAATTTGATAGCACGGCCGCAATAAAATCATCAAAACTACATCATTTTGTTTTGATTATTATTTATACTCGTATTGGAAAATATAAAAACCTGCATTTGAACTCGATATTTTTTTAATCTATCTTAAATTTTGTTCTGTTACGAACTCGTTACATTGGATATTTTTAAGTTCACAACATTTATATAGACAGTTATTTTAACCAATAACTCAAAATGTTTGCTCCACATTCGAATTCCATAAACAATTCAAAGCCCGTCGCAGTTAGACAAACATGAAAATGAATAAATCAAATTTTTAGAATTTGTCGTTATTTGCCAATCAAATAGAAAACATAACATTTTCACGGGTCGTTTGTAATTTGTTTAAAAAAAAACCTGTGAGCATTCGTTCGTAGGTACTCCATATGCCCGAGTTTGCGTTTCACTTATTCAATTATGCAAAGCTACCATTTGTTAACAGATTTTAGGGTAATTCGGTGAATGTCGACTCGGGTATGCTAATCAGCTTAGTGTCCGTTATTTATGTGGTACATGCTTACAAACATTTAGCAGTATAATGTGCCCGTTCGCTGATAACGTTATTTTACGCAATTAATTGCAGAAACACTCACTACCATATGATTTAAAGCCGTATTAATATTCGCCGGATTGTTTTTGTTAAACGGTTATTTTGTGTTAATTCAATGCAAATGCCGATAACGGTTGAAAACATTACCGGTGGCTGGCCATGTTTTTGCCTTGATAAATTTTGTGGAAACCGCTCAATGGGGCTGAGTTGGATCCCGAACTAAACTATAAATAATTATTAAGTTTGTTTCGTTGCTGTTTTTAGAGAGTTTAAGAAATTCAATCGTGCATTGCTAAATATATCCTTTATAGATAAGTAAAGTGATACAATAGAAAAAAAAATGGAAGGATGAAACGAGAAGGGAAATTAATGATGACTCTTTGTATGAAAAGTAAATTCTCTAAAACATTTAATTAATTTCAAAATCTGCATACGTAACATCTAAAATACTCATAAATTACTTATCAGCAACTTCTTACACGTCGTTACGTTTGTATGTCGTTTATTATCTTCGCTGACTCCAGATAACGGGGAAACCGCTTAATTTATCATTTTGGAGAACAAACCATTTAATTTTCCAACGATGTAAAGCAAAATAAATTTTAATTGATATCACGAAGAATCTCTCGTAAATACGTCGGGCATGTAAATTGTAACAAACTTATCGTTCAGTTGAATATCACTTCACAAATTGAATGTCAGGTATCGGATTACGAGAATATTGATTGTGGTCGTAAGCTCTTATTGTGTGCACTGTGGTTTCATTACAGCCACGACAGAGGGAGCTTCCGCGTCGCCTCGCCGCCACAAAAAGTGAGCAATTTTCTGATAGTCATCTGACACGAAAATGGTTACGTTTGACATGCCATTTATATTACCATTTGTCAAACAACGTAACCTACAGGGTGCGACGATTTATCGGACAGGTACGCACAAAGTTTGTCCAATATTAATGACTATCTACTATCTTATCTACTAATTAATTAGTGAATAGCAATAACGCTTTGGATATTATGAGAGCTTTTTCGTTTTACTGTGATTAAGTTTATGACTTATTTCTATATTATTATTTTGTCTGCTGCGTAATGTTGATGCGTACGAGAAAAAGTTTGTTTAATAAAAATAAAATTGGGCTTTATTAGATCTAATACAATAACATTTTTCTTAGAATACACGAGCACTACAATATTACTTGTTATTGTACCGAGGTATCTTACTTGCCAATAACTTCAATATTATATTTTATATCTTTCTATATTATGTTCCTTAAATAAATCTTGATGTTAGCTTTCGGTAAAGTCGAGATATTTTACTTATTTATTGTTTCATGCAAAATACACAAGGGCCACCGTCTCTATTCCCGTGGGTGTCAAACAAAGCGGCTTTGACTTGAAAGGAACATTAGAATAGTATACTCTTACTCTACTATCTCTCTCTCTTCTACTTTGTTTTTAGGGTTTCGTACCCAAAGGGTAAAACGGGAACCCTATTACTAAGGCTCCGCCGTCTGTCTGTCTGTCTGTCCGTTTGTCACCAGGCTGTATCTCATGAACCGTGATAGTTATACAGTTGAAATTTTCACAGATGATATATTTCTGTTGCTGCTACAACAACAAATATTAAAAAACAGAATAAAATAAATATTTAAGGGGGCTCCCATACAACAAACGTGATTTTTTTTGCTCGTTATTGATAACGGTAACAGGTAAACGCTTGAAATGTTCACAGAATATTTAGTTATATATTCACTTTAAAAATAAATAATTAAAATAAAATAAAACAATTATTTAAGGAGGGCTCACATACAACAAACGTGATTTTTTTGCCATTTTTATAAAAGAAGAAGAAAAAAAAGATAATGGTTTAAGGGTTGGTTTTTTATGGTTGGTTGGTTTATAGATAATGGTTCGGAACCCTTCGTGCGCAAGTCCGACTCGCACTTGGCCGGTTTTTCTTTTTATTATTTTTGTTTTTTGTGTTCCTAAAAGTGTGTTTTACTTTAATTTGTGATCTGTGTCGAGTCCCGATAAATATTTTTCTTTCTTTTCTTTCTCTTTATTATGTACACCATATAAATTACAGTTATAAATGATAATAAGCTGCACCTTTTCGTATGCTTAGAATAACATACTGTGATTACCAATCAGCCTGCAGCATTATAATTGTAGTACTTTATCCCGGCCATTCTTCTTATTATTTTTCATCGTTCTCTCAATACTGAGGATCACGACGCAGCCCCAAAGTTTGCGGTCTTCCGCCTTAAACGCATTTACTAGTTATAGAAAAAAATAAACAGCATTAAAAAAAACTAGCTCCTTAAAAACCCATCTAATTCTTACAATATCAATTGTTTCAGATGTCAAGTGAGCCAGTAATCGATACAGGTAATTAAAACTAATTACAGAACTGCTGTAAAGTGTAACAACTGTTTACCAGATTGCGCCAGTGGCTATAATTAATGCAGTTCAAGTTATTAGCGGGCACAGCTTTACGACTGCGGCGGACGCCTTAGCAATTTGAAATGTACATACGTATTGGAATAACAGCTTAGTACCGTACTGTGTGAACTTGAATGTACCTATACTGCTATTTCAATGACTAGGACCAACGGTCTTGATGGTTTTAAGATGGTCGTTTTTTTTCTTGGATTGTTGGTGGGATTTTGTACCTATTGACCATACATTTAGCAGTGGATTTAGTATGTCTTGCGAGATTAGAGAAAAGAGCCACTTTTGCCCAATACTGGAATGATGAAGGATTTACAATATTATTGTGTCAGGCGGTTTTTTAATTTGTGAGTTTTTACCCGACTGCGGCGAAGCCAAAAAAGGAGGTTTATGAGTTTGACCCGTATGTATGAATGTATGCCCGTCTATATGTTCCCTTGTAACTACTAAACGATTGAATAGATTTTGATGAATGATATGTCGTTAGATTCGTATTTATTGCACGAGTGTCACTGGGTATATTAAATTGATTAAAAATCAAAAAGATGAAAAATTATGTGTTTTCGAAAAAAAAATATCTCCCTAGCCTATCGAGTGGGTCATTAAAAGGTGATTACAAAAATATAATCAAGTTATATGTTTAAATGTAATTTAAATGAGAAATGGTAAAAAAACTATCCTGAACTTTTGCAGTAAGTGAGTAAGAGGCCGTTATCACTTGATTATAAGTAAGTAAATAACCTAATTGTTTGCCATGATTGGTCAGTGTCTGGTCTGGGACGATGACGTTATTGGTGAGTGATCATTTGCCACCGTCTTATAATCCTAACAAAAAAGTGTAAAATAAAGAAAGTTAACAAAAAAATAAAAAACCCGACTGCGTAAAATAGAACTTTAAAAAAAGATGGAAATAAGTTTTTACTATACACAATCTCATACAGTCGGAGGCATCTTCTTAAATTTAACAATAAAGACCTATTGCCTCCGACTGGCTCCTTACGCAGTCGGGTTTTTTTTGTTTTACTTTTTTTTATCCTTTCAAACAACCAGAAGAAACGGTAGGCACCTTACGATTAGCGCCTACGCAAATGTGTTATATTTTCCGTGCATTTCAATAGGGAACCATCGAATCGACGAAATCTCTGCTTCGTAATAAACTACAACAATCAACAATTTTAATATTCTTTCTGTAACTTTTTGTCTCCACCATGATTTATTGCACTCAGAACTTTTGTTTCCAAAGTTCGAACGGTCACACTTCGCATTTTATTAAGCGTTTATAATTTTATTAAGGGCGTAGATTAATTTCCTTATACGAGGGAACTTGAAGAGGGTTTATCGTTCCACGCGTGAAACACTCGCTTGCAACAAAGGGTTACAGAGGGTTACAAAGGGTTACCAACTATACAACTTTTGGGCGACAGTCATGGGACAACTTGATACTTGAAGTCGTCATAAACTTGATTATAATTTCAGTATTTAAACTTGACAATGATTTGGACACTTTGATTGATGTACGCGGTTTGTGGGATCAGCTGTGAGTTTAATTTACTTATATCTAGTGAAGACTGTTGACCTATTGTTTGACAATAGAAAGAAACAGAAAAAGCATAAACTTGCGAATTGTGGAACGTTTATCAGTTAACAAGTAAATAGTGACCAAAAAAATGCGTCATATCCGTGGAAAATGGCTGTATGATGACTTATTCGGCCAAGCTGCACTTTAGCTTAGCAAACTAGTATTGAAACTAGTATAAAATTACTTTAAGCTCTTTTTGATTAGCGATTAGTCCAAGTTAGAGCACGGAAACTGGAAAGCCAGTTACATATTGCTGTGGAACATAGGAGTAGACTGTAAGATTACACTGGTTGTAGATTGAAAATAGGTTGTTTTGTCCAAACGTGGCTTCTGCTAGTTCACCCAGTCAAGGGAAAAATTCAACAGACAAAAATACAAGTACGACTCCCAATTGATTTAAACGCTCTTATGAGTGGACCATTGATCACGGAGACTGGCACGAATAACAAAAACACGGTAATGCACAATTCGTTTTATCAACTTTCACCCACGGAGTCAAAAGTTAGATAGTGTTTTGGGCGAACGATGCGCGTCGGTAACAGAACATTTAGTTCTGCATCAGCATAAAGTTCCTCGTCGATGGCACTCTCGTAGCCTTGTCGCGAAGATGTGTCTCACGGATTTAGTTAATCGCGTGAGACTTAACGAGCAGAGATATTCACTATTACATTCGTCCAATCATGGGCTATATATATACAAAAAAATACCTAGATACTATTCAATGTTCATCTCGTTAATTTCGAGAAATTTAATTTTAATTTCTGAGAGTTCTAATAACAATCAATATTTAGCGTAAAACGTTGCCACAAACTATCCTAGACAACCCTTCATTAGGTACACTTTACGAAGGATAGGATAGTGCTTAAAAAAGAGTATGATGATGTTGACGAAAGTGCCTAACTCAAGGAGATTCGTAAATAGATAATTTTGGCCGCTTTACGATACACAGGATCCTCTTTTCTCCATTCCTCGAGGCGTTTTCTACACTGAAGTGCGGTACACACATTTCGCTATAACATTTATTTCTCGTAAAAAAGTTGTTTGCCTTTCTTAATAACAGTTATCCGGCTTATGCTGGTTTCTTTTTACACGTTTGTGTTCACCGTGAAAAGAAAACTCTCGCTTTATGCCAGTGTATTAGCATACAAGATAATAAAGGAGAGAAAACTTCTCACGGAAATCTCTGTTGAAATTTTTTGCATAAAATTGGGCTTTATGCATAATCTAATTGTGTTGGTTTATGCCTTAGGCTTTGTATGTATAAGCACAATGAGTAAATAAGGCTCTCTGGTTCTATTTATTCAACCCATATTTGATCTAAAAATAAATGTGGAGAAAAACCATAGCGTACTCAGGTCATCATCATCATCATTTCAGCCGAAAGACGTCCACTGCTGGACATAGGCCTCCCCCAAAGGGGGATTGGCATAATCGCCACGCTTGGCAGGCGGGTTGGCGATCGCAGAATGGTGTTAAAATACATAGAGAACGTAGCTGCCCATTCTCTAGTAAGTCCCTTAGTCGCCTTTTACGATACCCACGGGAAGAAATACGATGGTGCTATTCTTAACCTCCGGCAGCACACGGAACACTGTACTAAGGTATGCTATGGTTTTTCTCCACATTTAGTTTATTGATCAGAACTTTTGTTTCTTGGCCATAACATTTTCTCAAGCACCTCTAAATGTAAAGTAGTCAAGTTCGGTGATTTTCTTGAGAACTTCTAATTCTTTCATCTTTTTTATTTACCCATTTTGCCAAGGCTCACAGGGAATCACAATAAGTAATATCGATGAAAAACTTTACATTTTAGTATGCATCTGTATGTGTGTGACATACACGTGGGCAATTTCTTTGCTAATACCTGACGTATTTAACTTATTAGTGTACCGTTTTAGAAACTCCTCGGGAATCATTATGCGAGTATGCAAGCTTGGCCATTAATTATCGATAATGTTAATTACTGCTGCTGTCTTTTGAGTCAATACTTATTCATTAAAAATATGTAAGTTTATTATTCACTTAATGTAGAATAACCAGAGAAACCTTTTCAACCCAGTAACTATTTATTTACAAAACTTTTTCCGCATACAACAGAAAGGTTTTGAAAACTTCAAAGAAATAGGTGTCACTATTATCGAATCACAAACCTAGTAATTTCCATGCACAACTGTCTTGTATATGTACAGGACAGTAACAAGCTGTGAAAACCAGATATATGATTAGCAACTCAAGCCCCCTTTACTTAGAACATTTAATTAAATTACAGCTCAAACTAATTTTCTATCAATTCCTTTTGAGGGTTCCTTTGAGACGGTACCAGTTATTAAGACACAAAGCCAGTCAACGGGGGTTCCAGCGTATAGCCTGCTACGTGCGAATAGATGGTGCGGAAAAGGCTTTATCGATTTTAAACTACCCTTATGTTGCAGTTTGTTAAACTCATATTGTTATTGGCTTTTTAAAGAACATTCCTTTTCTCCGCTTTATGTTTGTGAAGTTTTATTTTATGTAGTCGATGTCTGTTTGGATCGGGGAATCTTTGAGTGGGAGATTTTGGTTTAGAGTTTAAATTATTGTTTCTATCTATATCCATGCTATAAATCCTATAGAAGTTTCTGAAACAACATTAAAACAACTAGTCTCTTATTAACCATAATATCATCCAAACGAATGTTATAATGTTGTACTAAATTTCATTATGCAACTCTTTTGCTTTTTCGATCCCTTCCTTACTCATCAGACAGCCACATTCTCACTACTCAATTCGTGGTATCTTTATGAATTTCAAAAAAAGAACATTGGTATGTTCGCGTGTTTTACTATTACAGCTCCGTAATTAAAAGAAAACTTATAGGTTATTCGAATTCACGTCGCATCCCGCCATTTTTGTTCAATATTAGTATTGCATATTTATTACTTTGTTGTTTACAAAAATGAAGCTTTGATAACATACCACCATTATTAAAACAGTCATGTGACACTATTATTACAAACCCACATTCGTCTTTTAATACCCCTTATACACCGTGGCATTTTAGTCGTCTTACAATGGCAGCCCACTTCATGTATCCAATGACTTCTAATCAATCATGAAATGATTTTTTTTAACATTTGAATAATTAAAAAATAAAAAAAAATATCATGACGTATGATGTAGTTTGAAACACCATGTTACGAGCACGATGCGAGCCTTGCGTTCCAAGGGTGGCGCGGAACGGAGCGCAAGGCTCATAACAGGTGTTTCATGGGATGTCATTGGATACATGAAGAGGCCTGCCGTTGTGAGACGGTTAAAATACCACAACAGTTGCAAAACTAAACATTTAAGATATATAGTAATTCGATGCTGTTTAAGCGACGGTGTAATTTTGTGATCATCAATTCGCCTGCCAAGCTTTGCAATTAAAGCAATTGAGAAGGTAATATTCCCGTACGTCGCGATCATTAGTTTTAGTAGTTAGTGAGATAGGCCTACGGTTTACGGATATTATCACAAAATAAAACAGAGATAACGTTGTACCATCTTAATTTAACAGGCAGTAAAAAATGTGAAGAGTTTAAACAGCCATCGAAAAGTTTGATAAACAGAAAGTAAAAAAAAAAACATTGAACGAAAAAAAAACTCGTGAAAAGTCCATGGAAGTCGTTTAAGCAAGCTTCCCTTGGTCCTGAGAGTCGCGTCAGTGTTTTTTATTTTTAAATAATTTTTCGTAGTTTTGAGCAAAGAGCTTCGAAGGCACGGTAAGAGGCATTGAGAGCTCTAGTTTGACTAAGAGTTCGTAATTGTAGAGTAGCTGGTAAAAATGCTGTGGGATAAACATCGATTATGATGAAGTTTTTAACTGAAGACGTGTATTGAACTTTGATTAAAGGAGAGTGTCTTGGATAATGAGGTATAAGTGGATAAATTTATGTTTATGAGCAATGCGCCTTTGCTTTCAAAATTTTCTTCTATTACAAGGTTGTCAATTTAAAATAATTGATGATGCTGGATCTAAATAGGTACGAATGTCTTTACTCAATCTGACTGGCCTTTTCTCAACTATGTTGGGGTCGGCTTCCAGTCTAACTGGATGCAGCTGAATACCAGTATTTAACATGGAGCGACTACCGAGGTCAGATAGGTAGTCGGTCCATGTAAAATGGAGACAATAACTGGTAAGACGAGGTTGTCAGACTTTCGGGCTTCTAACGACTCGTATCGACTGTCAAAGATCTACGAATGACAGCCGGGACCAACAGCTTAACGTGCTTTGCGAGGCACGGAGGACTTTCGGTATATAAAGATCCCAACCGCGGCAAGCATAACTTAACCTGATGGATCGACCCGTGTGGCTGTTATTACTTAGCCACGAGCTCCTCCGTACAAATGTCTTTACTCCCACAATTTATTATAATAAAGCATTAAGAATATGATTATTCAATTCAATTCAAAATATTTTATTTCACATAAACCTACATGGGCACTAATGAAACGTCAGAAGCTGAGTGCACGTTAGCAATTGGTCATTTCCTATGGAGAAGAGCCGGAAAGAAACTCCACGGTTACTCTTTAAAAAATTATTGGCTTTTACAATGTTTTAAAATTACAGTGTTAAGAGGAGGCTCCCTATTTTTATGTTAATTTGCATCAATATTCTGAAACAGTGACACATACAAGCAAAATGAAACTTTAGTATGTGATTTATTGAATCTTTTTCTTTCCATGTTGAAGACAGTTACGTAATTGTAATATTTTCTCTCAATAAATTCTTTATTCGAAAATCATGTCTTTTTTAAGGATAATTTAATAATTTATAAAGCTTTTATGTCTAAAATAAATATTCACAGCAAGAAAATATGGTTTATTATCCGGACACAAGATATTTTTTCTCTAGATAGATCAATTATTACTTTAGTTGTAAACGAAATAAGAATTGAGACTTACGCTATTTAGTTTCGTGCTCGAACACGACCAAAGAGCGGCCGCGATATTCAACTTTATTACTGATGTATTAGCGTTTAGCACATAACGGAGTGGCGGGGACCTAGGACGGAGCTTGCGTTCGAAATTTCATTTGAACTGCCTGCTCTTAATAGGTCTGAGAGGGCAGTGCAGGCCCGTCAACAAGTACCAGGTACTTAACCAAATAGAAAATGGTCTGCAGAGCTACAGTCTATTAAGCCTGGTCGTACGAGTACGGTCTATAGTTATGGGGCACCGGTGTGGGCGCGTTCTCTGAGGCTGCGATCAACCGGTTGAACGCGTCCCAAAGGGTCATGGCCATCAGGCTGGTCCGGGGTTACCACACGGTTTCCGGCAAGACGCCGAGCCACCTTGCCGGACTACTGCCATGGGATCTGGAGGAAAAAGTCCTCGCGCACATTTGGGAGTGGCGCGAGGAAGCGGAACGGGGCGTAAGTCCGCTGCCGTGAGCAATCTCGGCACAGTAGAGAGAGCTACATTGTGTTCCACGCCCGCCTCAAAGAGACGTCAGCACGCGCTGACGGTTAGGGCCAATGCCTGCCAGGGTTGCGAGTTTGTATGAAAGGGATATCGTGGCCCTGGCACACAGGCATCTGAAGGATTACGGGTGGGTTTTAGTCAGTAAAAGTCTGACACGCCCTCCCACTTCGCCCAGAGTGGAAAAGTTTTTCATAATTTCACACCCAAAAAACAAAAAAAAGCCTACAACGTTCTCAAATACACAAAAAAAAAGCTATAAGAATTATTATTAAAATAACAAAAGTAAAAACCTTGTTGAAATTGAATGTCAAATAATGAAAGGATTATGTCAAGGAAGTATGTAAAAAAAATAAACTTCGTAATTTGGGAGCGGTTTATAGACATTTACATAGTTTTGCCGTTAATGAGAGGTACCAGGGAAGCCACATGTGCAGAAGGAATTAATTGTTGCCAAACTTACTTGTCTTCAACGTAGTCTTTATTCTTCTAATATGCTTTTTTGATAAGGACACGTTTAATGTGGGTTTTGAACTTTCCATCGCTAAGTTCTGTAACCGAATTTGGCAACTTGTTATGAAAGCGGATACTGTTTGTAAGAAATGGCTTGCTTGTTTTAGTTAATCTAAATTTGGGTATCACAATTTTAATTTGATAAGTCCTAAGTTTTCGAGAACATATAAAATACTTTCTAAGATATAAAGAGAAGGCACAGTTAATACATCAATTTCTTTCTAAGGGACTCACGATTCTATAGATCACGCGGAAAATACCACATACAGCTTATTCAATATTATTAAGTCTTGAAAAAAACTTTAACGAATGATACGAAACGATTCCTTACAGTAGCAGCTTCCATTATCCAAGTGCTAGTACAAAAGAATCCGGCTGTACTGAACGATAACACCAGTGAAGCCATATCGCAACTTTTGCGCTATTTATTAACTTCGCTTTGCTATGAGACGTTGAAATTAAACAAGTTTTGTACGCCCGCTATTTCTAGACAATTAAACTGTATTATATTATTGTTGTTATGGGAGCAAACGGGGTAAATTCTGGCTTTTGATTCCCGTATTATTGTTAATAAAGGCTTTATGGATACGTTTTGATATAGGTAAGTACACCGTGGATTTTTTAGACTGGGCGTAAGGTTAGGTTCCTTAAACATGGGAAGCTACAGGAAAACGTTCTTAGACTCTCCTTGACTTTTTGAGTAATTGCTAATCGCATTAACAGATTTTAGAAAAATGGTACAAACAGCATAAAAACGTTTATTCACGTTTCATTATTATGATGCTAATCGATGCAGTTTCGTATAAGGACTAAAATACCGTTTTCCAGTAGCTACAAAGGTTAAAGTACGTGCCTCTATCTCTAAAATCCACTCTGTCTCCAAATTCAAACTTTTCTTGTCACAAAATTCTGTTATTACTCTCTGAATTTACTTTTCATTAATGTCCTTGTTTAGGGTTCCGTAGACAACAAGGAACCCTTATAGTGTCGCTATGTCTGTCTGTCCCTGGCTTAGCTCAGAGACTCGTAGTACTAGAAAGCTGTAATACATATTTATAACGCCGACAAAGTGGTAAAACAAAATCTTGAAAAAAAAAATTGTTGGGTACCTCTCTTGTACGTAAAGTGGGGATGATATTTTTATCGTTTATCCCATAGTGTGGGGTATCGTTGGATAGGCCGTTCAAAACTTGTAGGGTAGTTGCAGGGTTGTTAAAACCATTTTTCGATTCAGGGATCCGTTTGCGTAATATCAAGCTTTAAAGTGCTATTTTTTGTTGGAGTCAAGTGTCCGCCGGCAAAATAGTTGTTTTTGGATATATGAAAAAAATCATGGCAGTAGTATACAATATGTAACAAAAACTCTGTTTTTCCTTCTACCTACGTTTTAAGAATCGGTATACATAAGTAATAAAGCAATTCATTTATAAAAAACTGTTCAACAAAAATAATTAAAATAAATATTTAATTATTCATATTTGTAATATTTAACTGATTTCTAACCTCTTTCATTCTTTGATTTTGACTTCTCGACTATACTTAAGTTTTTTAAATTATAATTCCACCAATGTTGTGCTTGTAGGTAAATGTATACTTCCCTAAAAGGAACAACAGGGTTTTTTACACATACTGTATTATAATATAACAAAATTAAAAGGAAAACTATCACAGCTAAGTAGGCTTTACAAATTAACGAGTAATAGTCGACCAACTTACATTTGCAGTTGAAAAATTGACCGTGACGTAATATAAATGTCGATGTATGGGAGAACATTTTTTTTAACTACAATGTTAAGTTTGTTTTTGGGATGAATTCATCCCAACTATCGATTGCTTCATTGTGCGTGGTCCGACACGCACTTGGCCGGTTTTTTAATTCCTACAGTAGGTAACACCCAGGTTGATTTATTTCTACATATAAGTCCGTAGCTCCTACTATGAACGTAAACTTCAAGATGAGAGTAAACCTCACGACGAACGCAATAAATGACAGATCGTAGTATCGTCAACTTCCAGAATTACTTACCTATACAAAAAGAAGTTGATACCTCAACACACTATGCCCAATGTTGCTCAGAAACATTTCATCTCACTCATAACTCTCGCGGTAACTCACGACGATTTATTTCGCATATCTCACGGCGAACGTAACAAATCGCGAGCAATCGCAACGTCAAAATCCACAATGGCGCCGCGTAACTGCCATCGCAACGAGCAGTGAACGAGCCTCATATTTAATTACGTCCCGCGTCCCTATAACTGACGTGATTGCATTTCCTGCAACTGACGTAACGGTTTATTATTTTGCCAATTTGAAACTATATTAAATTCTTGGAGGTGAAACTGGGGCGTATCCCTAATGTGTTATTAACTTATGTTTGTTTTGAAAGTCGTTAATTGTTTTTGGATTGCGATCGTCTTGGATGTTGTTGTAGTTTTAATTAATTTTTAGGTGTCGCAAAAAGGGATAGTTTTGTGGGATAGTTGTGTGGTTGAAGCGTGTAATTTATTTAGCTAATTCAAATTGAATTAGGTACAACCATTTTTTTGTAATGCTAAGCTAAACAAGCACGAAAGCGGATTTCACGGAAATCTGCAGGTCAGGCTGACTAACTATACCTATGTATATTGCACGTTTTTGTTTTCAACTAAAGAAATATTCATATTTAAAGAACGAGGCCTTAACTGTGATGATTTATGATCCTTAATAAGATTATAATTTTATCGTCATTCAACAGTCACGTAGATAATAATAATAATTAATAACGAACGCAATATGAATTTCATCCATACTAATATTAAGAATGCGAAAGTAACTCTGTCTGTCAATCTGTCTGTCTTTTGCCTTAACCGCGGAACGGATTTGGATGAAAATGCCACACAGTTAGACCATGATGGTTATAACATAGGATACTTTTTACCCCGGTAGTACGTTGTCGTGTTATTAACACGGGCGAGGCCGCGGGCAAAAGCTAGTACTTAATTCATAACGAACGCAATATGAATTTCATTACAAATAATAATCTCGATTGCCATCATTAGTCTGCTCTCGTCTATTCAAATACATATTCCACTTTACGCTACACGTTCTCCAGAAACAGATCTAATGAAAATTCCGCTTAACAAACGCGTACGAACGTTCACTTATTAAACCCTTCAACCACGTACGAGTTTTATCTTTATTCGCTTCGTTCCATACTTTATGTGCTAGTTATCTACAATAATGGCGGCAGTGTCGACTGGAACTGACGTCAAACTTTGTTTAACTCAACGCACGGTTCAGTGCTTAGAGCACGAATAAGCTATAGAGCGTGTGTCGTAGTGGGAATTACGATATCAAACAAAAATACCATAGGTACGAGTAGGTACTCAAATTCTGAAAGTTAAAAATGTTATACACAACTAACGACCCACGCTTCGCAAGGTTTTTATGGCTTAGCGACCCGCGCTATGCAAGGTTTTTATGACTTGGCGACCCACGGTTTGCAAGGTTTTTATGACTTAGCGACCTGCGCTTCGAAAGGTTTTTATGACTTAGCGACCCGCGCTTCGTAAGGTTTTTATGACTTAGCGACCCGCGCTTCGCAAGGTTTTTATGACTTAGCGAACCGCGCTTCGCAAGGTTTTTATGACTTATCAAAACATTGAGATTTATCTATATTATAAAATTCAAAGTCCTGACTGACTCACTGACTGATACGAGGTGCATTCAATAAGTACCTAGACTCATCGCCAGAGGGCGCTGTAGTTTCAAAAGAGTTTTACCGCAGTGTAGCACATTCTTTTTTAATTCTTTTTTCAAATTTTCATTCCAATCCCTTCATTTGTTTTAATTTGACAACTTATGGAAGCGAACGTGTCGATCGGTTTTACAAAAATGGAAAAAGAGCAATATCGTTCGGTGATTCGATTCCTATTTTTGGAAGGGAAAACGCGCATCGAAATCAAAGAGCGCTTGGATGCTGTGTACGGTGACTCTTCTCCATCGATGGCCACCGTCAAGAATTGGTTCAACGAGTTTGCACGTGGCCGTACGTCGGTTTTTGATGAACCACGTCCAGGTGCACCGAAAACAGCTGCTACGGAGGAAAACATTAAAAAAATCCATGATCTGGTATTGGCAGATCGCCGATTGAAGGTTCGGGAGATAGCTGAGACTGTAGGAATTTCAGAAGGAACAGTGCATCATATTCTTCACGAGGAACTCGGCATGAGAAAGCTGTCGGCGCGATGGGTGCCGCGTTTACTCACACCGCACAGCCTAAACCGCTGGTCCTAGAGACATGAAATTTGGAAAGTGTGTTCTTTGTAAAGAGTAGGTATCCACTAAGAAAGGGTTTTTCGAAATTCCACCCTTAGGAGGGTGAAATAGGGGATGGAAATTTATATGAAAGTCCGTCAGTTTTGAAGTTAGAATATTCAAATTTTGAGTTTAGACTGACACTTGAAAAATTAATTTATACGTATCTCAGCGTTTTTGATAATTCCACCCCCGAAGGGTTAAAAAGGGGGATGAAGTTGTGTATGGAAAGTCCTTAATTTTCGCAGTAAAAATCACTAAATTTATTATCTAGCCTTATGGTTGGAAGCTAACGCAGCGGTGTTGTTAGAATTTTATCCCTTAAGGGGTGAAAAGGGGGATGAAATTCATTATTTCGCAAGTTAAAATCACTAATATTTCGGCTTATGGTTGGAAACAAGCAGAACCCAAACCATTGTTTTTATTAATTTCAACCCACAAGGGGGTGAAAAGGGGGATGAAGTTTTGTATTGAAGTTGTTCATTCGCTAAATTTTGTATTCAAGTAAAATTAATATAAGTACACGTGTATCGTTTTGGATTTGGGGATGTCAAAGTTTGTATAGAAGAATTTTAACGTGCGGTCCGATTAACTCGAAACTCAGTATTTATACTTAGAAACAAAAATTAAGAATAAAATGTATCAAAGTTTTTCGAAAATTGTACCCTTCTTTTTGGTGGGTAATTATCAAATAACTTCACCCGCTCTGGACGGAGCGGGAGGGCGTGTCCGACTTTTACTGACTAAAACCCACCCGTGTTCCTTCATTAGCCTGTGTGCCAGGGCCACGATATCCTTTTCGGACAAACTCGCAACCCTGGCAGCCATTGGCCTTAACAGACTCCATCAGTTGGTGCTGACATCTCTTTGAGGCGCGCGTGGAACAGAACGCGCCGTCGACCCGGGCCTGGTCCTTATCGGACGGCAAGCTACCCATCGCTCACCGTCCGCAAGCCCGCGCCTACTGTGGCCGAGAATCGGCCTGCGACTTCCGACGCCCGGGGCGTCTCCCGCGGCGGCTAAGGGCGTGATTTTAGGGCACGTATTTTGCCTCTCCTTTACGCGTTCCGCCTCCTCCTTCACGAGCATTACTGCTTCACAGAAGGAGGTGACGGACTCCCGTGAACTCTCGCTCCGAACCATGGCTTGAACCAAGGCCGGACCGACGAGAGATCGCCGCCACCGATCGCTTCCGTGAGGACATAGCGGTGCTCCGCCCAAGGCGGGCAGACCTCTACCGTATGCTCCACCATGTTCTCCGGGCGATCCACAAAGTGGTGACACCCGGGCGTTTCCTCCCGCTTTATCCTGAACAGAAACCCGTGGATATAACGGGATGCCGTGGCGCCTCTCTAGCCACTTCTCAAAGAGGGGGGACCTATCGCCACAATTGTAGCATGCCGAGAAATTGACCCCTTACGGGGTGAAAAGGGGTAGTCAATTTGACAAGGGAGAATTTGACTGCGTGGCTTGATTAACTCTAAATTATGACGTAGCCATCTGATAAGAAGGGGTATTGAGAATTCGACTTTTAAGGGGTGAAAAGGGGGGATTTTGTTTGTATCAAAAATCTATTCCTTGAGTTAATAAACCTAAAACTAGGCACGAATAGTAACCTTAGTACGAGTAAATTATAAAATTTGTAATTTTCTGTTTTTTTAAACGACCCCCGAAAACGGGTTTTGGGGATGTCAAAGTTTGTATAGAAGAATTTTAACGCGCGATCCGATTAACTCGAAACTCGGTATTTTATATATACCTAATGCTCACAAAATATAAAGCCTGACATGTGTTTGGGTTTATTCAAATGTAACCCTTACGGGGCAAAAGGGGTTAATTAAGTGTTTAGGGAAGGATTTTACTGCGCGTCTTGATAAACTGCAAAGTAATTGAATAAAACATGATTTAATATTTTTCAAAAATCTCAAATTTCGAAAATCCTTTCGGGGTGAAAAGGGGGAGACAGTTTATATCAAAATTATGTTTCCTTTAATCAATTAACTTGAAAATTGACCCGGATATTTTCTTAATAAATAAAACGACCATAAACATAAATTTTCGAAAACAACCTTTTAAACGGGGTGTTGAATTTTGTGGGGGAAAATTATTGTATGGAATGATTTTAACGCGCGGTTCGATTTACTTGAAACTCAGTATTTATATTTACGATCGGAAATAAACGTTTAACAGGGTTGTCAAAAAATCTAAAAGAGGTAGTCAATTTTAGAGTTGAGATGATGTTGTGTTTCGGATTGGCACAAAAATGGCTGAACAGATTTAGATGAAATTAGGTAATTTTTTAAAACGAGTACATATAGTTTGTAATCTGCATTAACACATACTCTACAAGTACTTTTAATTCCGGTAGTACGTTCTCGTGACATTTTTTCCGACATCCACGCGGGCGAAGCCGCGGGCAGAAGCTAGTATATTATAATATGTAAGATTTATTTTAATATATTATATATACCTTCACATAAACCTTCAGTAGCAGCCCGGCAACAGCCCCCCGCCCCCGCCTACGGCACACTTTTACATAACTATCGAAATGTGGGTATACTATAGCTACACCTCTGCCCTACCATTTAGGAAAACAAGGCGTGATGTTATGTTATTTTATAAACCTTCCGTAATACAATATCCAAATGATGGGGAAAACCGCATTAAAATCCGTTGCGTTGCGTAGTTAAGTAGAATAACGCGGTAGTACGGACGACACGATAAGCGACTTTACTTTATAATAATTATGTATAGAAGATTGGTTTATTGTTTTTATTTACTGGTAAAACTGTAATAAATTGCGGTAGCTCGCTATTTTGAGTAACTCCTGATGAACTACTGAGTTTCCAAGCAATGATGTAATACAATCTTATAAAAAATGTTTCGGAGTACAAACAAAGAAAATTCCGCAAACTCAATACCGCTTACCTACATCTTATAATATTTTGTTCGAAAAACATATAAAAATCGTTCAGTCATAAAAAAACAAAAAATGCAGCGTGTAAAACTTATCCTAAGTCATTCTTAAATAATGCATGGAAATTCAAATTAAGTAAATTCCAGATTCAATGACGAACAAAGATCATTTTCACGCGCCAATATGTTCATTTGTGTTCTTTTCTTTACACAGCTTTCTATTTGTAAGCCAGTTCGAAATTTATTTAGTACTTGGTTGCCATTTTTCGGAGTAAAAGATCGTTCCATTTTTAAATTACACGATAGTTATGCGTTTATTATGTAATTTATTTGGCCGCTAAACCACGACAGATAATATGGATTTTCGTACACCTTTTGGTGGCCGCTGCTCGCATGTATTTGGCCAGTACAGCAATTTCAATTTTTCGATTCGATCTCGAAGAAGGTTGTCAAAACAATGCTCAAACCAAGCATGTTTGAGAAAAGGCACTTTAGAACGTCATACAAAAAATAGAATTGATTTTTTTTTTTTTTTATTAATTAAGGAACAAAACAGAATGTAAACAGAAACATCACAAAAACCTCAATAGGTTTGTCCGGATGTTGAAACACTTTCAAGCAATCTTAATACTAACGGAAATTCTAGTCACCCTTTCCAAAAGGTAGTTTCGTATGGAGAAGAATGGGTAAGATACTCCACCGTTACTCTTTTAAAATGTTTTACAATATTTTATATAGGTGGTACATTCAATATAATATAATTATTATAAGTGAAGACGCACCTAGAATAAAATTACTAAACCACAATAAGTAAAAACAATTTAAAATGAAGTAATGACAGATACATTAGTTATGTGATAGATACATGGTGCTCACATATTTACAAACGTAAAAGTAGAAGTATACGAGTAATCGTTCAGTGTGTGCGTTAAAGTAATCAAAGAATGTAAAATAAATGTCATAAAAATAATAAATTATACAATTAAAACAGCAACCAGATTGTCTAGACTATAGATTGTCCTATGGAGCTGGACCAGCATGTTTCCAAGCTTATCTTGGATATAATCCTCTGATTTGTAATATGCTTGTTTACAAAGTGAACTTTTAATGAGTTTAAAATTTTCTTTCATTTAATTGCAATATAACACAAGGTATTTTGTTCGAGTGTGGTGCCGGACGTAATAAGTACCGTGTCGTGCCGTATGTAAAAAATAGCACCATCCTATTTATTCCGCCCATTGTGTCACCATATGTAAAATTTTAATATTTATAATCTGTAATTTTTATGGTGTACATACTAATGAGTATTCTATTCTTCCGGTGGGTGTCGTAAAAGGCGACTAAGGGACTTACTAGAGAATGGGCGGGCAGCAGCGTTCTCTATGCCTTTTAACACCATACTGCGATCGCCAACCCGCCTGCCAAGTGTGGCTATTATGGCAAACCGCCTCCTTTGGGGGAGGCCTATGTCCAGTAGTGAACGTCTTTTGGCTGAAATGATCTAACAGAGTGGGTATACCCCATAAAATTTGTATGTACTTATTATGTATTTTATTATATATCCTTATATATTTGTATTTTATTATTACGTATTTTACTATATATCCTACTCATTTTAGCCATACTCTTAGGTGAAGTAGTACGAAATTATGACAAAACTCGTTGGAGAACTCTCGAGATCTTCAGGTGCATCGATCAAGTGCTCAAGCTTCCCGCGGAACTTTCCCGATGACCGGATTCGAATATTTTCACTAAGTGCAGAATCCCCTTGAATCGTTCTTTGCAGCAAAGCCATCTTTGTACGCTATGTTTTCGCAGATTTTTTGGTAGGTGAAATAGTCGGCTATGATTCGATGCTAAGTTGAATTATTCGAGGTTTTTCATTTCTTGGCTCATTAAATTGAAAAGTAGATGCATGTAGTTTTATTTTAAAAATGAAGGAGCTTTGATGTCATTGGAAGTAGAACCCAGCCAGTCGTAATAATATGTTTCCAATAACTGAGAGACATTGTGCATGAAAACACAAAACGTCGAGTACAAAAATATTTATAATTTCTGTGAATTGAACTGTCTAGAGGTTACTATATAAAGGCATGTATTTAATGCGGCAACTAAGTAAAATGAATATAGGTTTAAAAAAAAAATAGAGTGGGTACCATATATAATGGGTTGGCAGCTAATAAGGAGTATCGTAATAAGTAATAGGTAGCATATTAATATATCAGTTTTTAGCTTTATTTTAATTTAAACTGGCATCGAATTTTTGTTTTGGTAACTGAATTTACCAACAATAGAGGGGATCTGGCGCTCGGCGGCCGCTACCGCGGCACGCTCGCTTCGCTCGCTCGCCTTCGCTTGTTAATGGTTACTGTTCTAACCTAACCTAACCCAAATGATTCAATAACAGTAGATGACTTTGCAGCGATTAAGAAATAATATTTAATCGCTGCCATGTTATTTTTTTTTGCAGCAATTAATTAGTCGCCCTTTAAGTTGTAAGTCGCCTCGAAAATTATATTCCCTATATAAAATAAAATTATTTTAATTCAAATCGTCTTGATTTAGTTATCCGTCAATGTATTTAAATAATTAAGGAGTATTTTATGTATTAGGACTAGGACATACCCACGTTAGATATAAATAACGTATTATGTTGTCAAAATATTAAAAAACAATCTTGAACTGGTTTAAATAGGTACTTTCTACTTTCAGTGTCACAATCAGGGCTTGGAACCGGTATCAAGGACCGGCCTGCGCTTGGTGATGGGGACCAGCATGGGAAATTACTGCTCGCTAAACAAAAACTTCCACATAATAGGCATAGATGTCATGGACATTGATATCTTTTCAGACTGCTACAGCTGTGCTGCTGGGGAGTTTGTTGCGCCACTTCTTTTTCCCAGCTAAAGCAATAGAAAGTGGTGAAGGGTGGGCATTTTTGGGGAACTGTCTCATGTAATTTAAACGTTCGAAAAGTGTTGATTCACAGCCTAGTTTGAATAAATGACTTTTGATTTTTTGATTTTTGACATCAGACATGACATCGATCGTTGTCTTCGTCATTAGACATTTATATCTGTAACTTTTATGGTGTACATAATAAAGAGTATTCTATTCTATTCTTAGGCATAACGGACAGCCCCCTGTGCAGGGCTGCATAGAGGCGGAGGAGACCGTTACGCATGTGCTCGTTGAATGCACAGGCGTCACCGAGATTAGAACAGAAACCCTCGGAGCACCCAGATCCTTTACAAACGTCCTAAACAGACCAGGAGCCAACAACTTCTGGAAGGAGGTGGGCTGGTTGGAATACCCATCGACGGCCGTCATGGCCCACGTACAATAATGGTCCGCCTGCGAGGACTAAGTGCGGAATCCAAACCTTCTAACATAGAACAACAACTTATACCAAAATAACAGTTTCTGTATCGGTACTTAGCGGTTCTTGCCATTTCGGTACCTGGGTACCAATTCCAGACCGGAGATACCGTTACTCTACCTAAAAATTACTTACCGGTACCAAATTCAGGTACATACCACGCATACCACAAATCTTATATTTATACGAGGAACCTCGTACGGTTGGCAACCTTGAAGTTTATTTTTCTAATGCCTGTTAACTGTCCTTTTTACTTACTATATCTGTTTTCGCACTCTAATTTACGGAAATATTAGTTTGGTACCGGTGTAGGTACCGGTACAGTACCGATACTGATTAGTAATACAAATAGTACAGGTACTACGTCTGGTACTGGTACCAATAGTACAGGTACTACGTCTGGTACTGGTACCAATAGTACAGGTACTACACTGGTACTGGTATCAATAGTACAAGTACTACTCTGGTACCGGTATTACACCATGACCAGTACCGGTCCCTAAAAACACCGGTATTTCAAGCCCTGGTCACAATTAATATAATTGACACAATTTCAGTTAAAGATTAACAAAAAAAAATATGTCGCATATCCATAACAAAAATACATACATAATCACAAACAATAAGTGTGAAACAAACTAAAAACAAAGTATACCAAGCTGTAATTTGGTGAAAGTCGGCACTGAACACGCTATAAGTGTTTCAAATAATTACAGGGAACAATTATCAAAGTGGCGCCGTTTGTGACTCCGGCGCCGTCAGCTGGTGGCTTTGCCAAGCGACTGTCATTTCTTTTATTTAAACGCCGTTTATATGGCACGGCGGCGGCGGGTTGTTGTCTCACTTCTATCTGCCAAGTTTCGACATTCCGACTTTTATGGACCATCTGTTGGGGCAATAACAGTATTCAATTGTCGCTGTACTGCCCCTTTGTCTTTATACCTTGCTGATGATAAATGTAATGCTGGCGTTTGAATTGAGAGACGTGTTTAAAGTTACAATTTTGTGATTTTGATGTTGGAATTGTAGGAGCTTTTATGGCGGATATAGTTCTTTAATGTAACGTTCTGTAACATCAAACCTTCTCCACTTGGTTACTTATGGGGTTTAAGCCAGTGGTTTAGCAACACTTTGCCTATTTTAGTTACTTTCCTTTTCGACAGATTAAACAACTTTTAAATAAGTTCGCACTTTGAATTTTTGAAAACTCATTAAAAAAAACCCACCCCCCCTCTTTCATCTCATCCTTCTCATTATTTAGTTGCTTTATTCATTCAAGTATCGAAACAAAACAATACACGTACTCCAAAACATTAACCTCACTGTTAACGGAATAGATACTACACTAAGTTGAAATTTGACGAGACGCCCGTATTAATTAATATACCGTCCATTAGCATCGCTTGCTCCGTCTCTCAGAGCTCTATCGCTCTAAATGCAATTAGTTTACACCGAGGCCCCGACACCGCCGACACCGCGCGACACCGCCCGCTCTCAACCTAAATATAATTCGCGCCCTAATAAGATTACACCGTAGAGTGTTCATAAGAAAATATTGTAGTTTCTAATGAAATCCGCGATGAAATTTGAGCTCCAGCTTTTACGTAAAATCTCAGTACGAACAGTGCCTTATATCTAATTCTGGCTGTAAGGATGGAAATGCTAATGCAAATAAAGGGTTATATTTTTTTATGTTCTCCGCTTCATCGCTCGTAATTATACAAAGAAATTTAGGTGCGGTCGTAATTGAGATGATTATCAAAAAGGCTTGATTGTAAAATGTAAATGCGTTGTTTCGGAGTGAGCCGTCTATGGCACGGGCCTTGACGATTAGGTTTTTGTATAATAATTTATTCCAAACAGAAAAATAAACTTTATCATAAGGTAGATAGCAATGTTTGATAAACATGCTAAAATTTGTAAGCGCTGTATCTTCCCGTGGGTTTCGTAAGAGGTGATTTAGGGGTTACGTTAGGATCAGGAAGTCCACTAATAACAAAACACTTCCTAAACATGATTTCCCTTGGGCTGTAGAGGTGAGACCGATGGTAGTATCTAAAATAAAATAAAATATCATAATGAACATCGTTTTAATAAGAATGAGGTATCCGGTCATGCAGTCGAGTAAGTTATCAATGATGGGAATTCTAAAAGTAATGACGCTAAGAAAATAGAAAATAAAGGATGGAAAATAATTGTAAATAATGAAAATGGGATTCTAGTTGCAGTTATTACTGTATCATCATGATAAGGTAGGTCGTGGGTTCGAACCCAGGCAGGTGTTTTACTTTGTATAAATTCTTTCATCATCACTGCTCTCATAACGGTGAAGGAAAACATTGTTAGGAAACCGGCATGACCTTGAATCAAAAATTCTAAGACATGTGACATCTACCAACCCGCACTGTGCCCGCGTGGTAGATTACAGCCCACTCCTTCTCGAAGAGAGGAGGCCTGTGTCTCAGCAGTGGGAATATTATAATATATAAAATTAAAATATTAAACTTCCTGCTTTACTTGTTCATGTCTAGGCGGAAGCTTATTCACAACCAGCATAGACACAAACAGCACAACCAGCATACAAAGTAAAAAAAAGAAAATATTTTTCTTTTTTTTACTTCTTATGCTGGTTTTGAGTTTAGGTGATCTGAAGGTTTTAAATAATTATATAGTTTCATTGTAAATAGGATCACTATTTATAATAAAAATATTTTGTCTATATTCAAGAAGCACCCGTCCCCGAAACTTTTCAGTGCAGTTAACAAAAACAATTGCATACTATTTATATCTATGTTCAAGTTGGAGCAAGAGCAAATGGCATTAGGCTTCTCTACGGCTCAATGGCTCGAGTCTCGACAGTTTAGCGCAGTGTCGCGACACTGCCGTTGAGACTCTAAGGCTTAATGCACACTTACCGCTTTCCAGAGACGGTGGGACCACAAAAAAGTCGCTGTATTGTGGAGAGTTGCAAATTATTATGGAATCGCGATATTGCACGCACACGTAGTATGACTCACTGCTGTCAGTCTTGACGACAGTGTTAGTGCGTGGTAGAATATCACACACAAAATTGCCGCTGTCGCAAACTGAACGCAACTCATTCGTGCTTTAAACCGATGACAAGCGATGAAGAAAGCGCGTCCTGCGCATCTCACTGAGGATGGTTTGGTATACAATGTTGTCGTACGTGTGACTGCACTCCGACAAAACTGTGTTTGTGAAGTCGTCGATTGCTCGACAGCGACCATATAATGTCGCTGTCGTGTCGCTCAAAAGCGGTACGTGAATACTAAGCCTAACACAAATTATTAGCGCGACTTCAACCCCCGCTCCGTTCTTTCGTCCGGTTCGGTCGACAAGCCCTCAATAGATTCATTAAGAGTCTAACGAGATCTTCCAGGGTGAATCACAAATGCATTGTTTCACTAAATACGATTTATTTTGTTTGTTAATATTTTGTCGGAGCTGCAGTTGTGTTTGTTTTGTTAGAATTTTGGGAGCTTTTGAAAGCAGATTTTAATGTTACTTATTTTATAGAATTTCTTTAATTGGGTAGGATTTGATTTAAAAAAATTGATTTGGTTTTGATAAATTTTGTTCAGTAAAAGTTTGATTCATCCGTTTTGAAGCTTTTATTTGTTTGGGGTAGCTTATTTTGATTTTAATGTTGACTAAGGGTATAGGTACGATATCTCTATTTTATGTTAAGATGTAAACGCTCTTATCTTCGTAGGTCACAACAGTATTTTATAAACAAAATATGAGACGTAGATATAGTCGGCAAATAGCTTTAAAAAAAATTGCTGCGTTTATCGATTTAGACAAATTCCCATTTGCATAGAACCTAAAGCCATTTCATAAATTGGCTTTAAAAACCCAGGTGGTCTTTAATTCTATTAAGTTACCTATGCCCCTTCTTATTATAGTACAGCTAAAGCACTAGGAAATGGTGAAGGGTGGGCGTTTTTGGGGGACTGTCTTATGTAATTTTTGACGTTCGAAAAGTGCTGATTCTCAGCCTAGTATGAATAAATGACTTTTGATTTTGATTGATTACATCTGCATAAAAATATACCTGCATAAATATATTATTTGATATTATTATTAAATTATTATTATTTTCTTTTAAGTTAAAGTATCTAATCTAGTACAACGTTAGTAGTAGTATCTAGTATAAACAGTCATAACTATCTTTATATTTTGCACATGATATTGAAGCCACATTTCCAGCCTTCCTTTTAATCCATCATCATCTGCTTAGCCTTTTCCAAACTATGTTGGGGTCGGCTTCCAGTCTAACCGGAAGCAGCTGAATACCACTATTTTATATGGAGCGACTGCCTATCTGACCTCCACAACCCAGTTACTGGGTAACACGATATCCCTTGGTAAGACTGGTTAAACAACTGTCAAAGATCTACAAATGACAGCTGGGACCAACGGCTTAACGTGCTTTCCGAGGCGCGCGGTGCGCGGGTTTCGCGGTTTCCTTCCTTTTAATCCATCAACAGCCTAAATCAAAAATCGATCATTATCCCCCAGCCTGCCTAATCAACGGGCCGCTATGACGCTTCACAAATACAAATACCTGTACGTATACTTAATATGCGAAAGCGCTTAAAGCCGCCTAATTATCAAAGCTGTCGGTAAAGTAAGTTATGGGGGGTGAATTTTTAATCGGCCTCTCGTTCAGTTGCACGTAGGTTCCTATCAAAACGTATTTGCATGCAAATGTTATATTGATTGAACTGCTAATGGAGATGTATTTGACATATCTGTGTATGAATCGCGGTAATTTATTGCTAATTGAATTCGTATTACCACATGATGCTGTTGCGCATCATGCTTAGTCGACTGGAAAATCTTTTTATGATATCTGTAATTTGTAAGATGTACATTATTTTTTTAAAAAACTAGCGATCCTTACAGTATAAGATGTGTAACATCTGACATTTCACCTTGTTAATGAGCAACTGAGCAGTGACATAAATTACCCCTCTGCTTACAATTTATATAGTACTTACTAATTCCATGAGTACACTAATTCCATGCTATTATAAAGTACTTATTACGCAATTCCATGCTATTAAAAAGTACTCCATGCTCGAGCTGTCACTTCCTTTTCACGAAATCACTCCCACAGAAAGCGAATGATGTTACTTACACGTCAAAATTATTCTATTCTTTTCTAGCTTGAATAAGTACAAGATAACATAACAACTTTCCATAAGGACGTTCTAAAGACCATGGGTGAACAAAAAAGTTGTTTTTTTTATTATTTTTTCGAGTCAAAAAACATTGATAGCTTGATAGAGAATGTCCACAAGCACAATATTCTAAGAAGCCTGTGCAATAGAAATGGAAACGTAGCGTAATTACATAGGATTCCTAGTACAGTCAGAGATCAGGTACAGAGACCTGCATTACCTGACCCGTCTTACAAAGAAGAAGAAGAATGAAAGAGGGGTCAGGTTATGCAGGTCACCGACTGTACTCTACAAAAGATATTTACCAGTAGGTATGCATGCCGTCTTAACTTGGAAGTCTTACTCATCTATTGTTCCGAGGGTACATTAAAGGTATCACCGACGCCCTCCAACCCTTCAAGCAATTCTCGCACCCTTCACTCTCTTTAAGATATCCGCAAATATAATAGAGATTTCTAATTGATAAAGAGATCTTATAAGTGATAACATTAGAGGGAAGAGTATCTTTGTGTTACTGTAAGAATAAAAATGCTTTGTGACTGACGAAATGAGGAATAATTAAAAGCATTTGAAATCGGATGAGGGAGGTAGTGAGTTTGAACTTCAACACAACAATGTTGGTGATAAACCATTCTTTTAAAAAATTTCACAGATGAGTAAATCACACTTCACACTAATATTATAAAGGCGAAAGTTTGTGAGTGTGTGTGTATGTTTGTTACTTCTTCACGCTCAAAGGGCTGGACCAATTTTGATAAAATTTTGTATGGAGGTAGCTGACACCCTGGATTAAGACAAAGGCTATTTTTTATCCCGATATTTCCACGGAATCGAGACTTACGCGGATGAAACCGCGGGGCGCAGCTGGTCTAATAATAAAAATAAGCAGCCGAAGTAGTTTTGAGGGATATGTTTATTACTAAATAATTAAATAAATGACTAGCAACTATCTATACTAATACTGTATATTTTTTAATAACAGTATAAAAAGTAAAGATATGATTTTTTGTTTGTAATGGATAAACTCAAAAACTACCTAACTGATATAAAAAATATTCACCTATAGAAAGCTACATTATCAATTGCGAGTAACATGGGCTGAGCTTTATTTTCAAAAATATATTTAATCTTTACGAAAATTACAATAATTTAAGGTATAATATCCAAGGTATCAAAAATTTGCCTATAAAAGTCATTATTTGGCGTGCGCTGCGAAAACTATTGATGATACATAAAATAATATACTACATAACATACATAACATCACGCCTCTAATCCCCGAAGGGTTACGCAGAGGTGTTCCTATAGTACACCCACATTACAAAACTCACAAACAACAACAACAACTCACTTATAATACGCTACATAAATATATATTACTCATAATTACGCACAAAACAGTCAGCGAGGCTATGTCTAACTATTATAGTTTATAGTTAAGTCACAATAACCGTTTTTTGTTCAAATTAGTCAATCAAAACACGGGTAGAATCGAATGACGATGACATTGGTATCATGATATTAATCCTTAGCCAACCAAGTAGTCTCAAAATCAAGGTTAATTATGTACATGTAAATTCCTCTTTAAATTATTCGAATCCGGCTTTTCGTTTAGAAGTTACGACGGTAATAAAAATGCTGAAAGTAAGAAAAATGCCGCGGTGTGAGCGAACTGTTAGCGAACGCTTAGTCTATTAGTTACCTACACATTTCATTTTTGTGGATTAACACAGGATTGACTATTTTTAATCCCGGTAGTACGCGCCCGTGGGATATTTTCCGACATCCACGCAGGCGAAGCCGCGGGTAAAAGCTAGTTATGTATAAACTGAAACATAAAAAGAAATGAGGCATTTTATTGAAAAAAATATTCACAGGTTAAAGAATTGCTAATTTAATCAGTATTTTATCAAGAAGAAGTAAAGCACAGTACCTAAGTACCTACTTTAAAAGATGAAACAAGTTTTGAATTAATTTATATTTTTAATTTAATTTATCTAAAAGGTTTTTACAGAGATTAAATTAAACACTTCATAATCCCTAGTCGTAAACACTTAGAGGTTTTTAAAGCACTAGATCAAAAGAGATTGAATAAAATTGCTGCTTTTTAAAATCTCAGTAAATTCCATTTATTTTAAGATAGAAATTAAATGGCACTCTTTCAAAAAGCACTATGACTGATACAATAAAGACCAATAAATTCTATGATAATTTTGGTCCTTAGGTATACACGGCTACACATCAAGCTATGTTTTCCAGCATAAGCTAATCTCGTATTCTGTAGGATTTCCGTACAATGAGAGGTCAGCGTATACTGGAATTAATAGCTAGATGTGTAGCCGTGTGTACATTGTTTTATTTATTTAACCATTTATGTACACACATATATAAACATACAAGAAGAAAGGAACAGAAAAATACTTACAAAGGTGATGCTTATTGCGGTTTTGCAGTTATTCAAAATATTATAATTAACAGGTAATCAGGAAACTTTCTCACATTACTTACTATATATCATAGAGTACTTCATCATCTACCCAGCCTTTCCTGATCTTTTCAGCTATGTTGGGGCCGGCTTCCAGTCTTACCGAATGCAGCTGAAAACCAGTATTTTACATAGAGCGACTGCCTATCTGACATCCACAACCCAGTTACTGGGTAACACGATACCCCTTGGTAAGACTGGTTGTTAGACTTTCGGGCTTCTGACGACCCGTAACAACTGTCAAAGTTCTACAAATGACAGTTGGAACCAACGGCTTAACGTGTTTTCCGAGACACGGATGGGTCTTGGTATGTAAAGATGGTCACACATCCACGGACCAACCGCGGCAAGCGTAACCTGATCGATCGACTAGTGTGGCTGTTGTTACTTGTTACTTAGCCACGAGCCCCCCCCCCCCCCCCCCCCATATCATAGAGTACTTACTGTAATTATTTTTTTACATTTTGTTAGACATAGTTGTCGAAAAAGTTGGAGCATATAATTATACATAAACGCTCCAACTTATTCGGCAACTTCCAATACCTTCGTTCTCAATCTTGAAAAACAGTCGCGTTTTACAAATTTGTTATGCAAATGTCGATATTAAACACGTACATTGTAACACTAAACGCAAATCGATCGGAAGCGTTGACTCGACGTCTCTCAAATCACGAATTTAGGGGCGAGGTATTTTTCAAGTCGACTGCAACCACGCGATAAGCGCTCGTTCGGAATGTGACCGAATTTCAATCAAATTTATGAGTTATAATAATGATTATAGGTACTTTATCTGCGCTCCGCATAAAATTTGCAATTTCACTGAAAAGGTGAACTGTAGTGTAACAAATGCGTCGGCAATCGTAAGGCGCTGATAACGATTCGGAAAATTAATCTCGCTGAAAAAACGGACTGGGGGAGTTCGGAATGAGAGCGAAACACGGATGGATTGCTTGCGTTTGTCGCAGTTAATATTTATTAGTCACCTTTTACAAGCGATTTGGAACTCTCGTATTATAAATTGGCGAAAGGTTGCTTATATATTTTATTTCTTTTCGCTGTGTTGATAAATTTTTGGTATAAGTAAAATATTCTGGAAAATATACCCAACATGTTTTATTAAAATACCTTGTTTGTTCATATCGTAACATTAGCAAGCCCGAGGCATAAACAAGCTGATAAAATGAGTTATACCTACTAAAATAAGGTAGAAGATACGAGTACTTATTTTTAGATTTGCTTTTGTATTAGAAATCCAGATAAGTAGTTACATAATTAAACGAAGGAGGTGAACTAAAATGAGGTTAACTTTAGAGAATCGAGAACATGTCAATTTTATTACCTACCTTCCTGGAAGGAAAATTATCAATAATCGTAAAGAATTCTCCTGGCAACCCAATCACATTATTATCATTTTAAATTCATATAATTATGTCAACAAGATTTGCTTCTAAACAAAGTTCGCAAGTAAGTAACGACTTGTAAAAGAACACACTCAAAAAAAATCGTGTAAAAAGACATTTCTATTACAGCGCTGATATTTCAAACGATTTCCCGATATAATAAGTTATTATAACACTTAACAGAAGTCACTGGGTGAAATCTTTGTTCTACGCCGCCCGGGGAGCAACCGGACCGCTCGCAGCGATTGAAATTTAAAATATTGTACCCTTTGCCATTATGCGAGCTTATTCACCCTTGAAATATCCCTAGGGGGCGCCAGGTACAACGATTGGGGAAAATATTTTACACTTGTTACTAAGGATGTCGCATTCAAGTTTGCCATTACAAACTTTGCACCAAAGAAACTTCAAACTTGGCCCGAAGAACATAGAGATCAAAACTGTTTGGAATTCATCGTGATTTTACCAGAATATTTATGAAAAGCACTTAATTAGTGTGTCGAGAATGAAAAATTGTTATTGAAACCGAGTTGATGGAACCGGCGATTCATAACTATGTCATTTTGGATGCGACACTAATGAAAACGCGATTAATCACTGCTCTCGGCGAGTAAAATGGTACGCGACGCGTGATTCTGCAATTTGTACTGCACTTGGTTATTATATTGCCGTTTCATTTCGCGATTAATTTTTTTCTTAATGTTGTTTTTCAAAAAACTAAATGGGATGGATGTTGTGGTGGAAGGGTTGAGGGTGCCGTTGAAAGGAATCGATTAATTTGCGATCAATTTAGAAAGCTCGGTTTGCTGCCGGCAATGTTTTAATTTTATTTTTACTTTTTTGAGAGAGATTTTTCAGTTAAAGAAACTCGGACGACGTGTGAAGTCTCTTTTTAGTTTTTAATATGCCGTGTAGTATTTCTTGAAAGCATAAGCAGCAGAAGTTTCTTACCCAGACAGCAAGCTTGCTTAATCAGTGTTGTAGTTGAATTGCAAGATCATCAAAGTTTGTTGTTTCATCTCTTGCGCTGCTGTTTGTACAAGTATGCAACCAAAGCTGATTACGTCCGCAAAAACAAGCCCCTCCAATATAAATTCTTGTGTCTGTAAATAAATTAAGCGCTTCTGCAGACGAAAGCACACATTTAAAGGTTAACAAACCGTTAAAATCTGCACAAAAATAATTAAGCGAATAACTTCACTCATTAGTCGGCATCAAACTCGGCAGTGGTAGGTGCACGGGGGCACTACTTTGCCGCATTACTGCATATTAGGTCCGGCCCACTGAGCGGAATACCAACGTTTACTTGATAAAATAAATTTGAACAAAACAAACGCATCCGCTGCGGCGATATGAATCCTCTCTGAAGTTGTGCTAAGTGGCATGGAAGTGGAAAAATTGTAGCCGGCCATCGGCTAATATGTGAATACTTGGAATACCACTATATGAGGTTTTGTCGCCTATGTGCAGGTATGGCTGCAGTGCTTTTTGAAAGCAATCTATTTTTAGAATTGAAAACCGTCTCCCTCTAGATTTTGCTGTTTGGATAAAATTTAATCAATATCAAAACAAGGGCTCGTGTGAGCTGTATGGGCTGGTGGTGCCCTTTGATATTTTTATAGAAGTAAGCTCAAATTATGTAGGTATGTTGTATGTAAAGTATGACTTGATTAAGCGTTATGCCTTCTGTAACAAGATAAGTATCTTTTAACAAAGTAACCTAGCAACATTTCATAATATTACTTAATACTTGTGAGTAACAACCTTTTATACTCGAAAATCTACCCCAGTCCATATCTAAGTCGCAGGTAAGTGATCAGTCTCAATTCGTATCTGGTTCAACAATCTGCCGCACAAACACTATCGCTGATTTAAATTCCTGACTGAATTTAATCCGAATTGAAGTGTCAAGCGTAACGAGAGACTCACTCATGTCATGTAGGGCGGCCATTCGTTAGTCTAACTCTTTTGGTAAAACGACCCCGGGATAAGCCGGGTGCACTGTTAACATTCTTTTCAATAATGATGCTAGGGGAGATGTGAGTACCCTGTGTCTTGTTTATTGGATTTTTTGTAGCAATCTACATATGAATGGAACGCCAATCTGTTGGACGTTGGAGGGCATTGAGTCGAACTGCATTGTTTGGTACCCGATTCTATTTGGAGCTAAAATAATGTTTGCACGCACTGTGTGCCAGCGTAATGTAATTATCGCATGTGTGCAAATATTTTTAACAGGTCTTTTTGCGTTTACTAGTTGTTAGAGTTTACTTTGGTATTTAGTCAATTTGTTTTTAGTTGATAGCGTTATTTTTCTAATACACAGTTTCGAAACAAGAACGTTTTCTTCACAAATACAATACCTATTAATTTCTAATGCATATTACTTATAATAACTTATAACTTCTTATAAAACTCTTTAATTTTATTAGAAGTTTAAAAATTGGCGACTCCTAGCCTTTTATATCAACTATAAAGTTTTTACTGTTGAAGAACAACGCGCGTGTTGGTCGCTTTAATAAGTCCGCTGCATGATAAATAGGATCAAGTGCGGGGATGTACGATAGCTCTTTCCTTATCACTTGTTCGAAAATTATCGTTCCGGACTCTTCACACACAGCTTTGGGGCATCGGATTTAATACGACGTTTGTGGACTAGAAAACTTAATGAAAGTGTGCAGCTCTAGTTGTGGCCATCATTATCGACGGCTTTGCACTCAGATAAAAAGCTTTTCGTGGCGTTATGGAAACGTATGCCGCTTTGGGGTTAAACCAAGCGAAGTGGAACAATTTGAATGTATCCTTTGTGCGTAGAAGTTCTGTTTTAATCTGTGGTTCGATCGATGTTTTTTTTTTGCCATTTTTATGTTAACAATTTTGTGGAACAATTATTGATTTCCTCTCAACGAAGTAGTTCTATTTCTATCGGTTGAATGGCCTCCACAATTTTTTTTTTGCTGAATCAACAGCTGCTGAATTCCATAGCATCTGTAAAAAATGATCTCATCACAGTCAATATTTTAAACTAGCTTTTGTCGCACGGGAACGTGCTACCGGGATTAAAAGTACCATATGTGATGATTCTGGTTATAAACTATCTCTGTGCCCAATTTCGTCCAAATCTGTTCAGCCGTTTTTGCGACAATCTGGATCCAGACAATGGATAACAACATTTTCGTTAATATTTTATTATACTCGTATGAGTATGTGAAGAAGATATGTAATATTTAAAAAGAACCATACAGACAAGCTTAAAACCTACTAAATCAATAGAGCAGTTTTATTAATATTCTTAATTCCCACTAAGAAACCCTACAAAATTTTCTACTTTTATATATGTAATTCATAGTGTACATAATAGTGTTCTATTCTATTCTAAGGCTACATAAAATCAGTCCATTTTAAACAAACAGAAGCCGTAATCAAGTCGCGTTCGTTTCCAAGCGAATAAATTGCAAACTCTACAACCCTAAAGTTCTAATACGTATGTTTTTTTCTACCACTACAACAACATTATGAGCCAGACACACGTGGCATTCAGCCTGATACGCTGACTGTACCAAATTAGTCACGCACACATGCACCTCTTTAATGGGGACTGGGCTGGTATAGTTACCATCAGACTCATGGAGAATGAAGAAATAGAGGGATCAACCCTCTATTGTTGGTTACGTCTGGCGACTTGTTAAGACCTCAATAATACGACTGCGGTTTAAGATTTTACGGGAGATCTGAATGTTCCATCGTCCTTAATGTGCAGTATTCATCATGTACAATTTTTAACATTAATAGCCTAGGCCACCACAAACGCAACGCTAGACGCTAAACAAGCATATTTAAATCATCATTCTGTATCTGCCATCTCAACGATTGATGAAGAAATATAATGTTTTAAATTCGTTTAGCGTAGTGATTCGTGATGCAAGTGAGCCTAAGTGTTTAGGCCACCACGAACTTTACCTAATGTTTTTATTAAACCGCTACACTGCACACTACTCGAAACATATTTTTATGGGCACTCCATTTATTCATACTCTATGCTCTCCATTAAAGAGGTGCATGAATCGGATAGTGTATCAAGGTCTTAATTTGAATTTCGTACTCCGAACTTGATGAACAGTTTTCGAGTGCTCCGTCAATATAGTGATCGAGATTTTCGGAAAATCGGGACAGTTGACTGAAATACCTTCGTTACGTAGGAACGTGGGGTAATTCCACTATAGAAATTGGCCCAGTATGTCTACGACAAATTTTGCATTACGTCAGAATTGTTACTGTTTTCCTTATAGGACCTTTCCGAGTTATACGGGTATAAGTATGAGAGAAGTTCGTAATTAAGTATTAAAAAGTTTATGAACTCACAGACGCTTGCTTCTTAAGGAACTTTTCAGACGGATTGTCGAAGAAAAAATGTCATCTTGCATAAAAGGTTCATAGTTTTCTTCGGAAGATTTTATCAGCTCTGTTTGCGTTCTCCACATAATGTACATAAGCAGAGATAAACATCATTTGCGGTTTTGAGTAAAGTATTCAAGATGAGCGCACATGCATGCAGAGGGAAGGGTATTAAATACTTTACCCCAAAACTATTCGGAAGATCGAATGAAGTCCCAAACAAACCACTCAGACTATACAAATTAAACCATGTGAATTATCCCCACTCCAAATTACATTCGAATTTCCGTAGAATTAAACGACCAAAGTCCTGACCATTTGAAAAGGTCGCATCCATTCGCAACAACACGTTAAACTTACACAGACGGAATGGCCAGTCGACGGAGACAAAGTGACGTCATCAATATAACTGAGTTTAGTTCGGTCGCCGGTTGCTACCAGGGGGCAAGGAACACCACATTAGTAGCAGATTAATATACTCGTATCGTATTGGATGGCATCGCCGTCCCTTATTGGAAGTCCTTCGATACACGCAATGCCCATTTGAGTCGGTCCGCTCCGTTGGATCCCGTATCGTGATTTGGGCAGATTCATTTTTGGATCAAAGAGTCATATTATTTAATCAAGTAGAAAGGACTTTTGGGGTTCAGTAATTTATAAATAAGCTGGGATGTGACAATATTTCCTCTGGGAACGTAGTCGTCTGGTGGAGAATGTTACTCAAAATAAACCTGTGGATATTGTGATCTCACCCTCTGTTTTGTCGGTGTCTGAAACTTAGAACGATTGAACTGTAACATCCTGACACATGTCAAAAATATATTATGTACAAGATTCTTGTTAATAACACATGTTTATTTATATTTTGTTTGTGAGGATATGGGTTTTATACCTTTTGATGTGAAACATCTAAAGGCGCACGTAAACCGATTGCTGGCGGGGCGACGCATGCCGCGTGGCGATCGAACACTATACACTTATACAGTCTATATGTAGTAGTGTGTAAATGTGTGTTAAGTGCGATGTTTCACATCTGCCAGTCGTCCCGTGACGCCTCAATTTTTTTTAATTGTGTGAAACCAAATAACAAATAATTTTAACGAGTAAATTAAAATCCACGTAATAATTTCCACCGCAACATTTTGACATTATAAACAGAGTACAATAAATAAAGTAAAACTAACCGTACGAACAGTAATTATTCATTGGGATTGGTTCAAAGCAAACTTATTTAATAAACGCAATCCAAACCGCGGTTCATTTGGTCATATCCAACGCCTGATTAAACCTATTCAAATACTATATTCCGATTGTTTTATTCGTTATTAATTTCGTCTCGATGCAATCTGTGTTGATTTCTGCTAAGCAGGTTTAATAAGTCACAGTTTATTTTCAGAAAACTTTTCTAACAATATTGTTTATGCTTGACTTTGGGTGTAGCCATAGTGGCTCAAAGTTAATGTACATAAATAACCACAATTTTTTTTTGCCAAACTTCAGTACCTAAATTTCAATATTTCGTCACGATCGTCAACTTTTTTTTTTTTTGTTCCCGGTGTGGAAAATTCTTATGGACGTCCTCCGCCCTGGGGCGGGTGGAGGGGTCTGTCAGACTGTTACTGACTAAAAACCACCCCGGTGTTCCAGACTTGCACCATCATGGGGGGGGATCATGGATTCATGTGCGACTTTCGCGATCATCGCCTGGCCCGCAAATGTGGGGGGGTGGGGGGGATGAGATCGTGACCCAAACAAACATCTAACCCTTAACAAAAGACGTCAAACTGTTGCGGGACGAAGGACCAAAAATCCAAAATCTGTGTGACAAAGGATGAGTACCTAAGGATTTTTGGCATCACGTTTACCTAATCTATTCACCTACGAGTATAACACGAATTGCAGTCATCTACAGAGAGTAAGTGGGTCGTCTTACTAATTAATGTACTGGGCGTTCACGTATCACTTGTCTCCCTCACTTGACTAGAAAACTCATGGTTAGTAGAATAAATTTGGTGTCTTCTTAAGTAGATTTGTGTTCAATAACAACGGATAAGTAATAAGGCTACTTGCTCTACGGATATATCGCATGGTAATGTACAACTTAGCAGTCCTACAACAATATCGAACACGCCTTTAAATAATGTCACATTAAGAAACAAAACATGTAAAGCTACATTTCTAACTGAAAACTCATTTGAAGCATTATCTGAATTGTCAGAAAATGAGGATGAACATAGATTATTTCAACTTCCTCATATGTTATGAATAGAAGTTATCCTGAAATATACAGGCCAAACGATGATGTTGATGAATTGAAGAATAAAATATGTCAACTTGAAGAAAATCTAAAAATTGCTGAAAATGAAATAGAACGATTACTGTTAGAAAATAGTACACAAGCCGAACAAATTAATCATTACAAATTAACAGTTAACAAACTAAAACATGTATGTACAAGTACGCTTAAGAAGAAACCCATTACAAAATCAAAACGTAAAAGTCAAGTTAGATCTAAGCTTGACTTTTTAAACATGCAAGAAAGTCATATTCAAAAGACTGAATTAAACAAATCACCGTCTAGCACACAAACGTGTAACAAATCACAATGTTCCACGGATGAAAAATTGATCTGCGATATTCCAAAATCACCATTGATGTGTCATCCAGAAACAGAGGGCGCTACTGTTTCTCAAGTCATGCAGGATTCAGCAAAAGGTAGTCATCGTGAAATTATTGGTAATATAAATAGAACATACTCCAGCAAAATTTGTATAGTTAGTGATAATAATGTAAATAGTATTCTAGGAACTGCTGAAAATGTTTTCCCAGATAATAAAATCTGTCATTACTGTCTACCGAATGCGGGGATAATCGAACTCCTATCAGGGCTCAAATTAAAAGTTGTGAATTACACTTTGAAAGATTATTGTGTCATTATATTAGGTGAAAGAGACTTTGTCGTCTCTAAAAACTACGAAACACTGGTAAATCACATAAAGTGTAAGCTCGAAAAAATAACACATACTAATGTTATCTTATGTTCTCCAAATTTTAAACTTAAAGATAACGTAATGCTGTTTAATAAGAGAATTGAAGCGTTCAACCAACTTCTATATTTTATAACAAGAAGTTTAAATATACGTATACGTTTGATACTAATAAATACTTAAAATATACTTACGATATGTTCTGTAAATTTACAGGTAAAGTGAAAAATATTGGTATCAATAAATTATTTCATAAACTAAGAAATTATATACAGTACTTAAACAGGTTCTATGAAAATAATTATAACACTGAAGATATATTTACACTTGCAGGAAATTGCAATAAGATCAGTCAATGGAAACCTGGCACTATTCCTTATTATTTTAAAAAACTAACAGATGCTAAATCATTACAATAAATATGATGCCCAGATCCATAAATGCCCGTCTTCTAGTGATAATTGCTCTCCAACCCATACATTACAAAATGAGAATATAGATAATACATCTACCCCCCAAGCATCAAAAGAGCTTTTTCGTGTTTAACCATGTTAAAATTCTTCACCAAAACATAAATGGCCTCATCTCTAAGTCAGACCTTTTAACGTTAGCTCTTGAGAATGACCAAAACCCCAAACCTATCAATGTGCTATGCATTACCGAACACAACATGATAGAAACAGACAAAAACATACTAAATATCAGTAATTATAAACTAGCTTCTTGTTTCTGTAGGAAAAACCGGCGCGGTGGGTCTTGTATCTTAATAGAAAAATCGCTTAAATATGCACTAATAAAAGATTTCAGTAATTACTCACTTGAAAATATCATTGAATGTTCTGGTATTAAGTTATTAGACCATAAAATATATGTCATATGCATCTACTGACCTCCAAGGCCAAGTACAAATGATACAAATATATTCTTTAGAAACCTAAACTCCCTTCTTAGTCGCTTTTGTTACGGTAAAAAGAAAATAATAATTTGTGGCGACTTCAATATAAATTTGCTTAAGAAAACTTACGATGCAACTGAATTTATGCAAATTTTGCACAGTTACAACCTAAAATTAGGCATTAACGAACCAACACGGTTATCAAGCAAGACATGCATTGATAATGTTATATTTAATGTTAAGGGATGTTCCGCAAAGGTTGTTGAATTTGCACTTTCTGATCACACTGCTCAATTGCTCACATGTCCAGTCAAATCTAGTTCCCTCCCTAAATCATGGAACATAGAAAAAAGAGACTACTCTAAAGAGAACATTAAAAAAATCAAAGAATGCATAAATTCTCTTCATTTCAGTGACGTTTTTGTCAACACAGATCCTAACTTAGCATTTAATGAGTTTTATGAATTATTCCACCTATTCTACAATCTTTGTTTCCCCATTATACAAATAAAAATATCAACAAGATCTCGCCCTCGGTGGATTACAAAAGGTCTTAGAGTATGCTGTAAACGTAAACGACAACTTTTGTGGGACTACAGGAAAAAACCTACGGAAAATAATAAAACTAAATTCTTAACTTTATCCTCATGATTGAATCAGATTATTAAGTTAACGCAAAAGTCTCGCAATGATAATTACATAAAAACTGCCCGAAATAAATCGCAAGCTACTTGGAAGATTATAAATACCAATAAACTAAATATACCAAAGGATCAAATACAACAGATTGTTGTAGATGGTAATTTAATAACTGACCCTAAACAGATTGCAAACAATTTTAATAATTTCTTCATTGATAAAATCAAAACTTCCATACCAAACCAATCAAGATGCCAAATCCCTTTCGAAACAAACTCCATATTTATGCGTCCGACTATACCTGAAGATATACACAAAATAATTAGAGATCTAAAGAACACAAATAGTACCGGATATGACAATATATCAACAAAAGTTTTAAAACACGTATCAATTAAGTTATCATTTATACAGTCATATAATAAATTTAAGTATAGCAAATGGAGTCTTCCCGGAAAAGTTAAAATTAACTCTAATGAAACCTTTATTAAAAAAAAAACAATAAAAATGATATGAGCTGCTATCGTCCAATAGCGCTTATACCAGTCATATCGAAGATTTTCGAAAAAGTGATCCATGATGGTATTAATAGTTACTTTGAGAGGAATAATTTACTTTGTGATGAACAGATTGGCTTTCGTAAAAATAAATCGATTAATATAGCAGTTTATAATTTTCTCCACAACATATTAACTCACATAGATAGAGGTAAACAAACGTGTGCACTTTTTATGGACCTCACAAAGGCTTTCGGTTATGTGGATCATAAAATACTCTTAAATAAATTATACGCTTATGGTGTCAGAGGAAACATTTATGACCTGATTAAATCTTACTTAAGTAATAGAACGTAAATAACACAAATAACAAGGATATGTCCCCATTCGAAAAAAATGATACATTATTCATCCTCATGTAGACAGGTTACATCTGGCGTTCCACAAGGAAGTGTATTGGGTCCGCCTCTTTTTATAATATACATCAATGACCTTCCAAAAGTGACGAAATACAACACAATTCTATTTGCTGATGATAGTACAGTACTGTTCACAGGAGATAATAAATTACACATGGAACCTGAGATAAACATGACTTTGGATAGCATTATAAACTGGTTGACATCAAACAATTTACACATAAATCTCGACAAAACAAATTTGATGATATTCAGAAGTAGAGTAAGTAAAATAGCAAACATGAACATAAATTACCGAAATAATAAGATCCAGGAAGTAGACATTACGAGATTTCTGGGTATAAAGATAGATAATAATTTAAATTTTAAAGAACATATACATACATTATGCACTAGATTAAATACCTTTTCTTATGCATTGTTTAAACTTAAACAAACGGGCAGTACTTCTACGGTCTTTACAGCCTACAATGGCTATGTTGCATCTATTCTAAAGTATTGTGTTATTTTTTGGGGTAGTTCTACGAATAAAGAAGCGGTATTTAAAGCCCAGAAGAAATGTATACGAGCCATAACTGGTATAAAAGTAACAGACAGTTGCAGACCATCATTTTTAAAATTTAATATTCTTACGTTACCATGTTTATATATATATTAGAGGTTATAATGTTCGTTAGGAAAAATACAAACCTCTTTAATAAGTTGCATAGCAAAAGATACAAATTCAATATATGTTTACCTTTTAATAAAACAGCGTTGTTAAATAAAAGTATATTAAGTATGGCTCCACGCATATATAACCATTTACCAAACTCATTCTTGGAGATAAGTGATATAAGTATATTTAAAAACAATATCAAAACACTGTTACTAAAAAAAGCGTATTACTCTGTCACTGCATATTTACAGGATACAAATATTATATAATGTGTGTAAATTTGCATGCCTTTTTTTTTTTTTTTTTTTTTTTTTTTTTTTTTTTTTTTTTTTTGGGTGGGAAATCATCAAATAACTTCTCCCGCTCTGGGCGGAGCGGGAGGGCGTGTCAGACTTTTACTGACTAAAACCCACCCGTGTTCCTTCCGTTGCCTGTGTGCCAGGGCCACGATATCCCTTTCGGACAAACTCGCAACCCCGGCAGGCATTGGTCCTAACGGACCCCGTCAGTTTGTGCTGACATCTCTTTGAGGCGCGCGTGGAACACAACGCGCCGTGGACCCGAGCCTGGTCCTTATCGGACGGCGAGCTACCCATCGCTCACCGTCCGCAGGCCCGCGCCTACGGTGGCCGGAAATCGGCTTGCGACTCCCGACGCCCGGGGCGTCTCCTGCGGCGACTAGGGGCATGAGGGCGCGAACCTTGTCTCACCCTCACGCGTTCCGCCTCCTCCTTCGCTAGCATAACTGCTTCGCAGAAGGAGGTGACGGCCTCCCATGCACTCTCGCTCCGAACCATGGCCTGAACCAGGCCCGGACGCGAGAGATCGCCGCCGCCGATCGCCTCCGTGAGGACACGGCGGTGCTCCGCCCAAGCTGGGCAGACCTCCACCGTATGCTCCACCGTGTCCTCCGGGCGATCCACACAGTGGTGACACCCGGGCGTTTCCTCCCGCTTAATCCTAAACAGGAACCTCCCGAAACATCCATGTCCGGTGAGGACCTGCGTCAGGCGGAAGGTGAGGACGCCGTGGCGCCTCTCCAGCCACTCCTCAAAGAGGGGACTTATCGCCACAATTGTGGCGTGCCCAGCGCTGGGTTGCGACAATCGCACTCTCCATGTCGCCATGAGATCCCTCCGGAGCTCCGTCCGCTGTGCCGCAATTTCTTGCGGCAGCGGAGTTATGCCCCGGAGTTTCGCCTCTTCGCGCCACACCCAAATGTGCGCGAGGACTTTCGCCTCCAGATCCCATGGCGGCAATCCGGCAAGGAGGCTCGCCGCCTCACGGGAGACCGTGCGGTATCCCCGTACCATCCTGATGGCCATGACCCTTTGGGACGCGTTCAACCGCTGCGCTGGTCGCAGCCTCAGAGAACGCGCCCACACCGGTGCCCCGTAAAGGGCCATGGACCGCACGATCCCCGCGTAGAGCCTCCGGCAGGAGGCGTTTGGACCCCCTAGATTGGGCAGGAGCCGCTTCAAAGCAGCCCCGGCCCGCTCCAGTCTGGGAGCCAAACGTCGAAAATGCTCCACGAAGTTCCACCGGCTGTCGAGGACGAGTCCCAGGTACTTCATCGTCGACTCGACGCCGATGTGAACCCCTCCCGCCGTTATCTGGGAACCCGACAGTGGCGCGTTCCGAGGACCATAAAAACACATGGCCTCGGACTTGTGCAATGCCACCTCGAGTCCCAATTGCCGGATCCTATCGACGATTGTCGCAACCCCACGTGCCGCCAGTTCGGCCGCCGCCTGATGCGAACTCCCTTGTGCCAGGACTAGCGTGTCGTCAGCGTAGCAGACTACGCTGACGCCACTAGGGAGGTCGGCGCGCAGCACCCAGTCGTACCCGATGTCCCACAGATGCGGCCCCAGGACCGATCCCTGTGGGACACCGCACGACATCTCTCGCCGGTTCCACTCTCCGTGGTGACCGGGGTAGATGACGGCCCTGTCCGTCAAATAGGCCTCGACCACACGACAGAGGTAGGTCGGCATCCGGTGATACCGAAGTGCCTCCCTAATGCAACTCCAGGGCAAGGTATTGAAGGCATTGGCGATGTCAAGAGACACCGCCAAGACAACCCCACCCCGGGCAACAGCATCCCCCGTCGTGAGGGCTCGAACGCGCATGATGGCATCCACCGTAGAGCGCCCCTTACGGAAACCAAACTGGCTCTCCGCCAAATCCGGCCCCACCCGCACCAGCCGCCCGACAAGGCGGTCTGCAATTACTCTTTCAAAGAGCTTGCCCACCTCGTCGAGCAGCACGATGGGCCGGTAAGCGGACGGAGAGTCCGCCGGGCGCCCTGGTTTCTTTATGAGGACCAGTTTCCCCGTCTTCCAACGAAGTGGAAACTGGCCCCTCTCCAAGCATGCGCTTAGGAGCCCCCTTAGTCGAGGCCCGAGAGCCTCTAAAGCCAGAACCCAGGCTTTTCCAGGCAAGCCATCGGGTCCTGGGGCGGCATTCTTGGCATTCAGCCTACGTACCGCCACTCTCAGATCTACCTCGGTCACCTCTGGAGCATCGTCGTCGTCGGTGTGGTCCACATCTGGCACCGCAGGAGGCGGAGCCATGGGCGGGGGAGTATGTTCCCCTCGCGAAGGGAACAGAGCGCTCACCACGTCCTCCACGAGCTGGGGCCGGAGACTCTGCGTCAGCGGGGGAGCCCATGGGCGGAGTTTATCTCGCACCCATTTGTAGGGGCGTCCCCACGGGTCTCTGTTGAGAGCCTCCAGCGTCTCCTCGCGGGCCAGTCCTCTGGCCCGCTGGATCTCTGCTCGGAGGGCAGTCTTCGCTGCTCTGTACCCCTCGTATAGCTCCGCCTGAATGGCTTCCGTATCCGGAGGGCGGACACGGAGCCTGCGGTGCCTGGAGTACCGGTGGCGCGCAGCAACGCACGCCTCGCGTAAAGCGGTCAGCTCACGCGACCACCAGTACACCTGGCGCCGGGCACGTCCGGGCTGGACCCGGGGCATTGCCACGTCACATATTTCGGACATGGCCTCCCGGAACCACTCCGCCTCGTCATTGATGTCGGCAGGCCTGTCCGGTGATGACACCCAGGCCTGCACGATCGTGGCTTCCAGGAGGAGCTCCCGGTCCAGCTGCTTCAGCGCCCACCGCGGACCACTCGGGGTCTGTCGGACCGGCGCGCCCGAGGTCTGGGCGGAGACGTCAAACCGGATGTACCGGTGATCGGAATAGGTCTCCACCCCCTCCATGACGCGCCAGTCGATGACACGCGGTGACAGAGCGGGGCTGGCGAACGAGATGTCCACCACTGATTCACCCCGCATCCGCACACACGTGGGGACAGAACCCCGGTTTAGGACGACCAGGCCTGTCTCCAGAGCCCAGTCCTCCACCATCCTGCCCCGTGTGTCCGTATACCGAGAACCCCAAGCCACGTTCTTGGCATTGAAGTCCCCGAGGACGATCACTGGGAGGGGATGGTACCCGACGACGATGATTCTCAACTCCCCAAGGGAGTTGTGGAACTCGGCGAGAGTTCGGTTCGGGGAGAAGTATACTCCCACCACGACAATCTCCCCGAACCGTGCTGCCACGCAACCCCCTCCCCTCTTGACGGCCTCAAGGGACGGGGTACCGGCGGCGGCCGATGAAATAATGGTCACTGAGCCGCTCAGGTCCTCCACCCAGTCGTCCCTGGGCGGGACAAAGTACGGCTCAGCGACCACGGCGATGTTAATCGACCACTGCGCCATGCTCTGGAGCAAGAGATCCTGAGCGGCGGCGCAGTGGTTGATGTTCGCCTGGAGGAGGCGTAATGGGGCCATTTATTGGCACTCCATTTCAGCCCCCTCCTGGGCCCCCTGTGAAGGCCCTGCCGCGGTGTTAGCGGCGGCAGCGACGGCGGTGGTGGCGGCAACGGCGGCGGCAATAGTGGCGGCTGCGGCGGTGACGGCGGTGGCGGAGGGCTTGCCTCTGCCCCTGGGTTTGGGGGGGGGAGCGCAGGCCTTGCCCCCAGCCCGGTGATCGGCCGGCTTGCCAGCCGCCGCACATGCAAAACAGTGCGGCGTGGCATTACAAGAGCCAGCCTTGTGACCGGGCTGACCACAGCGGAAACAGTGATCGCTGCGGTCCACCTCCGAGGTGCAACATGCTCCCACGTGGTTACCCACCCGGCAGCGGAAGCACCTCAGAGGTCTGGGTTCCAGCAGTTTAACCTGCGCGGATACCCAGCCCACCCGGAGCCTTCGGCCCTCCCCGGCTATCTTTTGGGCCGCCGACACGGGGCAGCTCACCGTAACGGTTTGCATCCCCGTGTTATCAGGACGGATGGTGCCCGCCCTCACCTGCTCGGCAGAGCACCCTCCAGTCCTAGCCACGGCGGCCACAACTTCTTCCGCCGTCACGCAGTCGTCCAGGCCCAAAATGCGCATGTCAGCGCACTTGGTAGGCCTGGACACCCGGGCCTCTTCCGCATTTAAGGACGCCCTGAGCCTTTCGGCAAGGGCGTCAGCGGTAGGGCCACTGGCCGCCCCGGGGATCTCCAGCATCCGGGCCCCCGTCGCAGTGACCTTCATTCGGAAGCCATCGGCGACGCCGATCTCCTCCAGGTTCACTGCCGCCCACGCCTTAGCGAGCACCTCCCGGTAGGTCACGCCCTTCTTCTCCGCTTCCGGCTGTAGTGTGATTACTACAGCCGCGGACTTCGGGGCGCGGAGCCTAGCCGCGGCGCTTCGCTTCTTGCGCCGTTGCCGCCTCTCCTTTCTATTGGCCGCCCTTTTGGCCTTACCCGCCCTCCTGTTCTCTCCAGCTACCTGCCATTCGGTATCCGCCGGAGAAGAATTGGAAGGCGGGGGAAGGGGTGGGGGCAGCCTTCCCGCCGTCAGGGCTGGGGGCCTCGCCCTTTGCACAGCTGCCTGCGCAGCTGTCCCGCCGTTCTTGGCCTTGGGTGGCACTAATTTCGCCGCCGCGGGTTTGGCCGTGGGTTTGGCCGCGGGATTTGCCGCGGGCTTGGCCGTGGGCCGGGCCGTGGCAGCCACGGCGGCGGCAAAGGTGGCTGGCTTGCTCGCCGCTAATGGAGGGCGCAGGACAATGCCCTCCAGAACGGAAAACCGATTATGGAAGGCAGCCAGCTCCTGCCGCACCAGGGTCAGAACCCGGTCTTCCGCAGGCACGGGAAGACCCTGCCCTTGCTGCTCCACCCCCTGTCGTACCTCCTGAGGGCCAGCTCCTCGGAGCCGGGCCAGGTCCGCTCGGAGTACCTCGTTCTCCTTTCGGAGAAGCTCCATAGCGGACGTCAGGCGGCCGACCTCCGCCCGCATCTCGGACATTTCGTCCGACGTTAGGCCGGCCTGAAGGGCCCTCGCTGCCGCCATAATGGAGGCCGTAGCAGCGGGTACGACCTTGTCTTTGGAGGCTTGTATCCTCTTCAAGGCCACACCCTTAATCGCGGCTACCACGACCTGCTCAAAGCTGCTGGCGACTCGCTCCGCCTTGGAGCCGGCAGCGGCGTCCAGCTCACCACCAGAGGTATCAGACAGCGTCTCCATTGGGAGCCTCTCGGCTCCCTGGGCCGGCTCGGCTGGGCTAGCTCGGCTGGGCTCCTGGGTGGTGAGCCCTCTGCCCCCACCCCGTCCTTGGACCCCGCCCCGCCGGCCAATTTTCCTCCGGCCCGAGTTGAGCCCACCATCAGAGGACGACCCCTGGCCGTCCCCTGGCTTGGAGCGCTTTTTCTTTAGGAACTTTGCAGCCCCCACCTCCACGAGCTCCGGGCTCTTAAAAGAGCCTTTCGCGCCAGATGCAGCGTCGGACTCCGACCCCGCATCACTCCCTTCCTCTACGGCAACCGGGGTAGCCGGGCGCACAAATTGTGCTCGCGCCTTTGGCACTCTTTGTGCTTTTTCTTTCGGTGCCGTGGACGTACTGGGAATAAAACCCAGCGACTCCTCAGCACCGGTAGGTGAGCCACCCTGGCTCAATGCGTCTCCGAAAGACGGGTAAAAATCCGATTGGGATTTTGGGCGATCATTGTCCCCCCCAGAATACGAGGGACGGACCGAGCTCTGCTCGGTGAGGGATTCTCCTACTGCGGAGCAGCAGGTACCCTCCTGGGGTAGTTGGTTTTTATGATTCGCTTTCATTAGTATTGCTGAACACAGCTTTGCCTTTTTTATGGGGTGGGGTCCCCAGACCACTCCTTCACCTCAGTCATGTCTGATGAGCAGACACGTACTAGAGGTGAACCACTCTTCCCACTCTCCAACAATGAGGAGAGAAACGCGCGCCGTCCAGAACACCAACAACTGTTGAAGTCCTCAGACGGCGCGCCCCTCGCGGAAGTCAGATGACATTGACTCCGCCCCATGTCTCTCTTAGTCAGGTCTCTCACTTGAGGCCTTCCGGCATGAGTGACTCTACCGGCAAAGCCCCCAAGATCATTGAGACACGCAAGCCCCACCACGACGACAACGTGGAGACACACTCGGTGGGGAAATTTGCATGCCTTACGGTAGGATATGGCTAATGGACACTATTGCTTGTTTTAAGACATTCTTTCTCATTTCTTTCTTTGTACCCATATTCGCAAATTAATAAATGATTATGATTATGATTATGAATAAACACAAAGAAAATTCATATATATAGCGGAAATATATTTAGGTGTGTACCTACTACAAGGTTTAAGCATTTATTTTATTTCATTTTCAGACTAATGGTCAAAGTTATTTTTTTTTTGTCCAATAGGCACAAGAGGCACTTTTGAACGTCAAAATTTACAAATAAATAGAATTGTTTCTAGTAGCCCCTTCTAAAAGGTAGTTTCGTATGGAGAAGAATGGACAATAAACTCCACCTTTACTCTTTTAAAATGTTTTACAATATTTTGTTTGAGTACATTAATTATATGATTATATGTGAAGACGATGCACCTAGAATAAAATTACTATATCCTAATAAGTAAAAAGAATTAAAAACTAAGCAATGAAAAATAACTTAATTATGAGATAGATACATGGTGCTCACATATTTATAAACATCGTAAAAGTATGTTTTTCTAAAAAATAAAAAATAAATAAGTCTGTGTGTGAGTATAGGTAATCACAAAATGTAAAATAAATATCATAAAAATAACGAATTATACAATTAAAATAGCAACCAGCTTGATATTGTCCTATGAAGTTGCAGTCTAATCTGCTGCTGCTGTATAATGGATGCCTGCATATAATAAACCCATACGAAATATTTAACCTTTGAGGCCTCACTCACGTTTGACTTAACCCTATTCAGGGACCGCCCTTTTTTATGGCCTGTCATTGTTATGACAGGGCCGCCGGCACTCATTAATATATTTTTAAATAAATAACAAAAGACGTAAAGCCCAAAGAGTAAATTTTTCTGAGAAGCTAATTAGACAGGCCATAATAAATAATTGCAAAAATGGATCTGGGAAGTTTATTGTTTTTCTAAATAAAATATGATTTCAGATAACAGCTGCCATTGTTTTGGTATTACGTTATGTCTATTTCTGGTAAAACGACTGTTTCAATTTACACGAAATTTTGCACCTTGCATTATGAATAGATAAATAATCTAACAACAGCGTTTTTTAGAGAGTTCTATGTAAAATTTGCGTAATAATAAATCCCAAACATCACAGTGCATGGGGCCGCCTTCCGACGTATGATTTTTCGAAACATTTCATATGTATTTATGATATAATTAGTGATATTATTATCTAAAACGATGTAGTAAGTATTATTTTATGATTATTCATCTATTTCCAGGCGATAAAACACAAAATGAGCCATATTTCGTAAAAAAATGTACTCGGCGGAACGAATTTTCTCGTAACATTTCTTTGTACAAAAATTTAAATTTTACGACGTGATTTCGTGCAATTATTATCTAAAACGATGTAATAATAACATATAAATGAAAATAAGTCCACTTACCCCGATTTCAAACCCATTTAGGGCACTAACACAATAAAATCACTTCACTGCAATCCATTTGTAAACAACAATGGCGGCCGACCGCACGCGAAACTAAAATATTATTTTTTTACGTTGCCATGCGGTATTTTGTCTCTGGAAATGTTTAATTTTTTAGAATAGTGGTCAGGCCCGACAATTAAAGTTACCATACGCAATATTAGGCTTAATATTAGTAGAAATTCAGCTGATAATGGCGTGTTTTTAGTGTCCCTCCGGAGAGACGGTGCGGCTCAACTGTTGGGGCGAGGTGTCCCTCCGGAGAGTCAGTGCGGCTTCAGCTGGGATTACTGGGATCATTACCAATATGTAGTTTATAAGTTTATGCCCTGGCTGGAGGCCTTAATTTATTAAGGCACATACAGGAAAGTCCGGTTAGGCAGACGACAACCTCCTAGGCTGACTTGCGAGATGCCATTTAGAAAAAAAATATTAAACCAATTTGAATGGTTTTTATTATTAGTCAGACTCTAGGTATTCGTAAGACCATGAAAAAATGATTAATTGAAGTACCTTCTAAGTCATTATTTTTGTCAAACTGTCAGAAATGAATAAATTTAATTTTGTCGAACGAAATACCTAGATGAGTTTATTGTGTCCACAAAAATAATACTAACGACATATATTAGCTCTAAATCTTATACATAAAATATACATATTTAATAAAAGAAAATATGAAATTTATAACGAGTATGAATAAATAATTGCATCATGAGATTCCACATAATTGTGATAAGCAAATATAATATTATGAGAATGGATAAAATGGTATAAAGTGTTTATTTTTACTCCCTGATAATTATATTGGAAAGTTACATGAACCTATAGCCATACATTGAGGTATGCAGGGTCTCTTAGGACCAAACACATTAGGACCGACCGCAACACAAAAGTTGCCTCGTTCATTGATATAAAGTACATTAGTGTGGCGCTACAATTTTAAAGTTCTAGTACCAAATAACAATTAAATTTTTTGGACAATAATTTATTTAACATTATATACCTACAATTTAATTCCAACAAGGTTTTTACTTTTATTATTTTAATAATATTTTTTTATAGATTTATTTTAATATTTTGTGAATGTGAGAACAAAAAGCTACAGTCTATTAAGCCTCCCATACCTATTAACACTGTAATTTGAAAACATTGTAAAAGCAAATTATTTTTTAAAAGAGTAACCGTGGTGTTTCGTGCCGGCTTTTCTACATAGGAAACCTACCTTCTGACGTTTCATAAGTGCCCATGTAGGTTTATGTGAAATAAAATATTTAGATTTTTGATTTTATGTTTGAATGTTTCCTGCCTTTTTCAAAATCGCAAAGTGATAACTTATTGATACCAAAAAACCTAATCAAAATAAGTAAAAAACATCTAGACTCTTTCCTATTAATTCTAAACAAAATTCTTCAAATTATATCTTACCTGAACTCATTAGAAAATTAATAGGACCCCTTTGAAATTCAAAAAGCACAGAGCGAGTTAGTTCGAGTGTAAAGTAAAATGATTATGTCCTGAGTGTCAGAGTTTTTGCATTTCTCCTTCCGCCTTAGTACCTACGAGAATACGAGTAACCGTGTCTATAATCACTAACTTAATTAGAATGGACTTGAAGCAAAAAATAACTGAAGAAATTCACCGTTTAATTCAAGCTGTGATACTGGGGGCTAATATAATTTTTAACTTCTGTAAGTAGAATACTCGTAGTCCGACTAATAAATTATAGAGCAGTTCCACTGGGTGTTTTTTTTTTGTTTTATTTATTTGACTCTTGTACCTATTGTTATTCATGTGTGCGATTGTATTTTATTGCATTTTTTTATGCCTTTCCTCTCGCTTTGTATGGGAGTGATTTCGTGAAAAGGGACGGAAGTGTGTAACAGGAAGTGACAGCTTGAGCATGGAATAAATAATTACTTCTACTAGCATGAAATTAGTAAGTACTTTATGATAGTATGGAATTAGTGGAATTAATAAGTACTATATAGATTGTAAATAGAGGAGGTTGAATTTCGACCAATGGCCAACCACAAGTAATTAATAATTATTCGAATAACAATTACAGTATTTAGATTTTTTAAATTTTGAGGTTAATTTCTGTCGCTGCTCAGTTGCTTATTAACAAGGTCAGATGTTACACATCATATGCGACTACTGTATGGCTCGCTTATTGTTTGTGTTTTAGATTTGGAATAAACGTTCACAAGATTAGAAATAATATCAATAGCGGGATAAACTATTTGATTACTTATCATATAACATTTCGCCTATAATACCCGACGGGTTGGGCTTGGTCTAAGGTGTTACCAGTTACACCCACATTTTGAGTGATTTAGAAATAGTTACACACTGAAAAAAATGCAGACGAATTAAGATACATTTTCTCTTAGTTGGCATTAAAATGTTTGGAATCAGTATTTATCTATTTACAAGATAGCATATTTCCCAAAACAAATTAATTTTATTTATATTGACAATGTAACATGTACAGAATAATCACCGGTCTTTGTTACATCATACATAGTTTGTTTGATTTTACTTCTTCACTTTTGTATATCAAATAATAATTTAAGTTCATGGTAACAAGTAACTTGTTAGCATTATATCATTCTTAAACTGGCCAACATTTGAGCTAAATTAAATAACTACCCGTAATTAAACTAATTCATTACTTAGTAGACGGAACTATGATAATTTAACAAAGTACTCCTAGCTTCAGAAGTCAAGATCTTGTTAGGCTCATATGGAGTCAAGATGTGACATTAAACAAGATTTTTGTTAAAGAAAACACTTTATTTTTCAGTGCAGTTTTCACTGTTTTTCCGAGACACATCATGACATGAAAAAGGCGGATAATTTTATTTATTCACAGAGATAAACTAGGAAATAACCCGTCAGGATAAAATAACAGTAAACAAGGAGGTAATTGCCTTGGCAAAATTACAAGCCTAACCAAGCAGACACTAAAAAGCTAAACTCGAAATTAAGCAGTTTATAACTAGGTCCCTAAATAGAGGTTCCCTAACTTACGATGAAAGTAGATGGAAATATTTTAACGGGAACAGTTGTTTCGTAAAAGTTTGAGTCTGCAATGAATTAGTAATTAAGTCAGATGGGACGGTGGACCAATTTATTTCACCTGAAATGAAGGACTGTCCTCAACTTCTATTAATTTTCTACTTTTATATAGACATTTTGTCTGAATAATTAGGAAGTAATCCTACATGCTTGTTTAAAAATGGATTTTGAGTCCGCGATTTTTTCTATAAAGGTAAAATTGAATAAATTACGAAAAGAATCTGTGATATCAGTGTGAAGACCCAATCAATCAGCCTAGCCTTTTCCCAACTATGTTGGGGTCGGCTTTCAGTCTAACCGGATGCATCTGAATACCAGTATTTGCCACGGAGCGACTACCTATCTGACCTCCACAACCCAGTTACTGGGTAATACGATACCCCTTGGTAAGACTGGTTGTCAAACTTTCAGGCTTCTGACTACCCGTAAAGGCTGTCAAAGATCCACGAATGACAGCCAGGCCCAACGGCTTACTTAACGTGCTTTCCGAGGCACGGAGGAGTCTCGGTATTTAAAGAAGGATCCATAGACTAACCCCGGCCAGCGCAAACGGCGTACCCAAGAACCAAAAATTCAAAGATAGGTGTTATGACATTTATAACTAACACCAATATACCCGCGTGAAGGATGACAACTGTCATTATCACAAACCGAAATAATTATTATTTTATCGAAATTCAAATACAATGGTGCGTACATAACTATTAATAATTTATAATCCAATGAAATGTATATTTAATGTATAATACTATATTTTATATAAAAAAAATGAATGATATAAAAGGAATGAAAAATACTCCAATTATCTGAAACCTTTTTAAAATAAAATCATCACTAGCGTGAACTTTCAATTTCAGAATGCTACACAAAAACCATTTTATATTTAAACAATGGAGTAAGCTTTTGCCGATATTTTTATTCAATTTACAATGATTTTTCCTGTACTCAGTTTTTTTTTTCATTATACCTACGTGGCCATTTTCAGCTTACGGTATAGAATATCTATATGCCTTTTTCCACATCTTAATGGCTCTAATTATCTAGCAGATATTCGAGAAAAAGTAAAAACTGTAAAGTGTTTTTTCCCTATTATTAGTAAATAGTTTGTCTATTATTTATTGGTTCATTGATTTTTTTTAAAGCTCGCATGATTTCCTCCATTTTCATTCGGCCAAAGCATAAAATGTGCATTAACATTCTAATTTCAGAGAAGAAACGGTAGAACATCAAACCCTCTAAAACTACGCCTTCCAACGTCGTTAACATTTTATTTATTAATATAATTAACTTTGAACGTATCGGACTTTGTACTTAAGGCTTGTTTAAAAATTTAACGCCAGTTTTCTCGGCAAGAGTTTGTTGGCCCCCACGAGCCTTCACTCTTAATTATTACTTTGGCAAAATTAAGACTGTCGTTTAGCCCGAGTGCCCACCCGGCTGAAGGTTGTGCCTCTCTTCCATTTATCTAAATGTACTTTATCTTGCCAGGGGCGCTCCCGTTTCAATGCGTGGAGACGATATTGATGTCGCGAATTTTGGGTTACCTACAGATTATTGTAAATAAGATTTTTTTTGTAAATGTTTCTAGTACCTTAGTAGGAAAACCACATTTAACACTTCCAGGGTCAATAGTTTCAACTCACACAAAAACAAGTGCATTTCAGACCACGAAATGAAGTTCCTTAGTTGGGATGAATTCATCACAAGAACAAACTTAACATTGTGGTTGAAAAACATCTAAACGCGACGCGCACGCGTGGCGCTACGTTAATAAAAGTATTTTCTTTATTTTATTCTTTATCTCCCATACAATCCAATGGCAAATGTAAGTTTGTACGCATAATTATGGGACATTAACCATGTTATTTTAAGACCATAGACTTCTTATAGTTTTCTTGTAATCTCTAAAGATTAATTAGGAATTGAAAAGGAAGAAAGGAATGGATAGGGGGAGGAATTGATTGGTGATTGGAATTGATTAGGATTTTTTTTTATGAGTTTCGAAGATAATGGGGAATGGTCAATTTCCATCAATTTTCATAGCTTAAAAACTTTTTATTTTAACATTATAAGAAAAATATATATAAAATATTCTACGATCAGTTACAAATCACCTGTAATTTTTGTATTTCAGATAAAATAGTACCACACAAAAACATTGACAAAATAAGCCCAAAATTCGCTCTCACCACCAAAATTTCTAATCCAAAACACAATTAGCGACTCCACACAACCCTTATTCTCTATGACGGCTCAAAGTAATGACGATACTAGGCACTACCACGTTAAGTACATTACCTATTGTAAGTGTTCTTTGAGGTGCCTGCCCCACACCGGCACTGCGTTGCGACGCTTCCACTCTAATTATGAGCTTCAACATTTACACACACCTATAATGAAGGGAATATACGAAATGTATGTATATTGTTATGTCGCTTATATTAATACAAAGGATGCCTCAATGTTATTTAGACCTCGTGTTCATTAAGGTGTTAGATATTTAGTTTTAGAATTATAATTAGTAATGGAATTTGTTGGTGAATTATTATTCGGAGGTAGCTGTTAATATGGATATATTATTAAGCAGTTTTTGTTAATAGTTTTAAGATGCTAAAATGCTGATTCCAGAACACAAAATTACTTTTAAAATATGTGAGCACAAATCGTAACCGTGCGCACGACATCGAACGGGCAATAGTTTTTAAAACAAATAACTAATTTTAATGGGCTAGCACCCTAGTTTATTATAAAATATTTTTTATTGACGAACTTTAAAAGTGAACGTTTTCAGATTTTCTGAACCATTTGACATTCGGTACCTACCTAAGGTTAAAGTTTATTGTCTTTTGTCAAAATTGCGAACATAAACCTGCAGTTAAATGCTGAATTTAACGACTAGTTTCAGGTGAAAACGGAGATCGTAAATTTTGGTATTAAAGTGTGACTATTTTTTTCGTGGAAAATCTATTTTATGACTCACTTTATTCTGCTTTGTCTATTTGTTATTAATTGTCTTACAGGTCAAACAACTTTAACCTTTATGGTTATTTAAATTAGTTATTCGAATTGTTTATATTTCAGTGTAAAATAAACATAAAATTTATACCGGGATATGAAATCCGGATTTCAAATACCGTGTCGTTCTAGAATAATGCTTTCCAAATTAATGGTTAACCAATTTGGCGAAGATTTTCATTTGCACCGCGCAAATTGTGGTCAGGTCTCATTTTCGCTGTTGTTGTGAATAACAAAATTAAATCCAGCGGTTAATAGGATAATGCTAAACGATAGCTAATTGAATCGCACTTACCTACATAAATTATGATTTAGTAATTTACAGTTTCAAGGGAACTGTGTTTTTAGATAAAGAATAATTTTCCAATAATGTTTTCATCAATACCTATGGCAAAACAGCTCTTTTGAAAGTATTCGACTAAAAAAGTTGTAGTATGCCTGTACAGCTTGCGTAAATGGAAATAACGTCACAGCAAGCTGATTATAAAAGCTAGTAATAAAAGTAATCTAAGCATTTAAACCATGTACATAAACTGTAAGAAAATTCATTAACTCAACAGATTACATCAGATTACAAAAGAGAAAAAACTCTTTCTATAGCTGTTTTTACGACTTTATATACCGAGTTTTCTCATTAAAATTTTGAAAGAAGCCGCTAATAGACCTCTTAAATATGTAACAGTTACGTAGGTATGTTTACTGAAGTATCTAATTTCATCCCAGTTCTCCATCAACAGTAAAATTTTATTATCTGAGACATGAATTAACATTTTTTGTTGCCATAAAATTTTCCGTCTCCTGGCCGGGTCGACGGGAATGGAGATTAGCGTTGCATCTCTAATTAAATCTGTTTTATGGCTTGCTCACTTTAATGCCACTCCCCTTCAATATTTAGCTGTAGTAAAATCTTAGAATTAAACATGACAAATAGAACGATAACTCTTTTAAACTTCGTTCTTCGAAATAGTGCTCCTTTGCAGTCAACAAGAGCCTAAAATAATCCAAGAGATAACAGTAAACATACTTTAGATATATCTGCCTGTAAACAGCGAGTACAAAGCTGAAGTACGAAATGGGAAAATATTACATCAGGATAAACCGCTGCTTACAGTTCGTTGTAAGGTTTTATTTTAAGTGCTCCGCGTGTGTACGTATATTTTTTTTATTTCCGCAGCTCCGTATGTTTCGGAGTAGCTGTCACACGAAGCCCGGAGCGGGAAGCTATTGTAGATTCTTAAACATATTTTCAGCCCGTACAGGCATATAAATATTTATGAAAAAACTGTCCGAATTAAATCCAGTCTCAACGTTTACGTCGTTTCGTATTGTTTTCCTTTTTTCACAGACGTCTGAGCAATAAAACGTTATGTAGTCGTTGACGTTGAATGATTAACTGCTTGTTGGTTGAATGCGCTTGCAATAGTATAAACCGACTACCCCTAACTACTCGTAAAAGTGGACGGAATAGCTTTTTGAAAATATCCGTTTTATGAATGCCCGGTTTAAATGGTTGGTGTTACAAGATTAAAGATTTTAGTTCAACAACAGATTTATAGCTCGTTGGTCAAACTAAAAAAAAAAACAAAGGAGGTTAAGGAAATTTTCAGATAAAGCTTCATAAGTAACCCGTTTATCTTGTTTTAAACTTAAATGAAGTTAACAATACTTAATAGCTAAAGTTTTCTGAGAGTTTCTGGATATTGTAAACATAATATAGGTAACTTTCGTTATTAGTAAAAATATATGCCCATGGAGTTGAACTTATCCGGATACAAGATATATTAGGTTATCTCCTGAGACCGCCGAGATAATGTACCAACGTACTTCAGACGTAGACAGTGTCTAGGGGGAATCAATAATCCCATAACACACTATCCTTCAAAATCCATTTATGAAATATCACATAAACCAGTCCGCAGGCGATTTTATTTATTCGTACTCGAGCGGAGACAGAAAAGATCAAATAGCCTTTGTCCTTAGTTTCTTACCCCTCTTTACTTATTCAAACAAAATTACATATGCCTGCTTCTGGATCGCCATTGCCCGAAATTTTACGCGTTGGAGATAGTGTCATGAATATAAATCTATCGTAAAGGACACCGCGGAGAGGTTAGCTCAGTTTACGGCGAAGCTCACTTTGCATTCTTTGTACGCGGACCCTTTATGGTCGTTTTATAGACTTAGGTCTTTTTGCATAAAGCCTCGATGGCCGGAGTTGTTCGCCACCGTTGACCGCTCAGAGTCATGAATGTTGAATTTCGCATCACTATTATTGCGACCACAATACGTTTGCTGCTTTAAAACTGCCTGCCTGGCAAAGTTTGACAATTTCATGCTGTTGACATCGTATTTATTTAAAATGAATGTAATTATTCCCATGATTTCATTACTGCCACCTGCATAACTGATCGTAATTATGTAAATACTGGGGATGTCAAATAAACTGAATGATAATAAACAATGTCAATTTGAAGTGAATTAAAACGTTCACAATTGATTCCCAAATAAACATAGACGAGAAGAAAAAATAAAAGATACTCGAATTGTAGGAAGTAGATTTATGTAGGTACTATAAAACGTTCAAGTGTATGTTTAGCGCCAACGGGGCTCTCTGTTAACTATTAATCCCGTTTTCTTTCTCTAAAGATAACGAAACTCATTTAAGATATCTCGTGAACGCCTTTCAGACGTTTTGGGGTGCAGCCCTGGATTGCACAGTGAAGGGAGTGGAACGGACTTTGAAAAGGTTTTTCACAAATGTACAAATATAAATAGCAAGGATAATCGTAGGTATCTACTAATGCAACGGATGTGCCAACAATTTGGCACAGAAATTATGTATGAATTTTTTATCATATTGATGCTGCTCCGGAAATGGTATTAATGGCTTTTTACAAGAAGTCGTATGAAAAACGCAGTGTTTTTTGGTATGATTCTTGACTTAACTCGACTGTTTTCTTAAAAGCAAATTGGTATCGTTACCCTTTTCAAGGAAATATTTTCATGGTTGTGAATCTCTATGCAAACTTTATTCTATAAATACGTATTTCGTTTTAAGAGACCAAAGGTTCCACTTTATGTCTAATAAAATTTTCTTCAAAGTATCCTTAATTGAAAATTCAAATTTATGCATAAGCTCTGATTGTGGGAGCGGGCTGGCTGTAGAAAGAGCTATGGTCCAAGACACAACCATTTAAGAGACCCCAGCCTTTCCGAGCAAGCTCGAGGTTCTCGGCAAATTGCGTTGATGAAAATTACGCCACAGATTAAAAGGAACGAATTTAATTAATTCTCAGTTAATCCGTAAGAATGATTTTAAGCGATACTGACGTCAGCGGATCCGTTTTTCCAAGTATATTCTTTTATGTAAGAAATTGGGCTTTAGATTTTGACACAATTTTCATTTTCTATCCATTTAAGTAAGCTAAATCCATAGTTAAGCTATGCTAGCTGGGGTTGGTCCGTGATGGGTGACCATTATAGATACCGAGATTCCTCCATGCCTTGGAAAGTACGTTAAGCCGTTGGTCCCGGCTGTCATTCATAGATCTTTGACAGTCGTTACGGGTCGTCAGAAGCCCGAAAGTCTGACAACCAATCTTACCAAGGGGCGTCGTATTACGCAGTTGCTGGGTTGTAGAGATCAGATGGACAGTCGCTCCATGTAAAATACTGGTATTTAGCTGTATCCGGTTAGACTGGAAGCCGACCCCAATATAGTTGGGAAAAGGCTAGGCAGATTGATATTTTATGTATAAAATCTGAGTGCCCCAAGACATAAATTTCTTCTGAGACGCAAAAGTGAAAAAAAAAGGATCGATCAGTTTGCTGTTGTACTTTTTAGGGTTCCGTACCCAAAGGGTAAAACGGGAACCCTATTACTAAGGCTCCGCCGTCTGTCTGTCTGTCTGTATGTCTGTCTGTTTGTATGTCTGTCTGTCTGTCTGTCCGTCTGTCATCAGGCTGTATCTCATGAACCGTGATAGTTAGACAGTTGAAATTTACACAGATGATGTATTTCTGTTGCCGCTATAGCAACAAATACTAAAAACCAGAATAACATAAATATTTAAGGGGGCTCCCATACAACAAATTTTTTTTGGCGTTTTTATAGATACTGGTACGGAACCCTTCGTGCGCGAGTCGACTCGCACTTGGCCGGTTATATGTAAAACCGGCCAAGTGCGAGTCGGCTAGAAAATGTTCTTAAAATAGTGATTGATTGAAGGTAAGTGATATTTGAAGCCGTAAGTTAAAAATATCATTAATATAAGTAAGTCATAATAATATTAGTGCCAGTTTTGAAACTACTATTACTCGTATTATTATTATTATAATGAAACGACAAAAACCAAAAACCATGCTTGAATCTAATAATTAAGAATATAATTAACAAGTTATCGTGATTAAGGTATTTGCGGACTTGCTAACTGCAAAGCCTTTTCGTCTTAAAGTAAAACTTGAAGTTCTTTCGCTTACTAACTTACCTATCTTTTGTAAGTCTAGTACTGTCTAGTCTTTTCAACATTAACGGATCATAAAGTGAGTAATAAAGGTAATCGTTCTGTTGTTAGTCTATTATTTGCTGTTTTTATTTTCTAGAAAGTAAGTGTTGTTGCTTAAGAATGGCCGTTTCAAGTTCGTGTTGAATTAACGTCTCAAAGTGTGTCGTGTTTTTTTTTACTTTTTGTTCTTTGCTCATTTTTGTATGCCATGTTGGTTAAAACTATGGCATGAATCGTATAATAACATAATTGTAGGTCTTTGCCATGGTAATTAGCGCGCAAACAGATAGTTTAACAAATAAAAACGGTAGGTATTTGAGATTCAATCTAGTTACGTGAATTTAATAACTCTTATACATATTCAAGCAGCGCTCCGCGGTTCCACCCGCATTTGTTTTGATCCCATGGGATCTTGGGATAAAAACTATCCTATCTGTTAATCATGGTTATAAACTATATCTGTGTGCCAAATTTCATCTAAATCCGTTCAGTAGTTTTTGCGTGAAAGCGTAATAAACATCCATCCATCCTCACAATCTTTCGCATTTATAATATTATTATTTTAAAACTACGATATCTCCTCCTATTCAAATCATTGATGTCGAAGGCAATTTTGTTCGAAAATAAATACTTGTGATGATTAACGCATTTATTTGGATAAGGATTAATATCATGTTTATAAAACCACCTTCGCATTAATGCATTATTTTAGAACAAATTTGATTAGGTACCTTAAAAAAGTTATAGTGCGTCAACCTTAAAAGATAGACATATGCTGTCGTAGATTTTTTTAGTAATTTTAAAGGGAAACAATTCACCAACAACGTTATACATAATTTTTGCGTTATTTTAATCGTTTAAGGGCCGATTTTTCAATCCTCAGATAAACAGACAGATAGGGTTTATTCGATAGATAGCAAAAAAATCAGTTGTTCAATCGTCAAATAAGCCTTATTCGTCGAATAATTCACTTATCTGAGGAATAAATCTATTTGGCTCTTTGACGGTCAGACAACCGCTTATTCCATAGATAAATGACGGTGACGTTACTTAAGTTTAGGGTTAGTTTTCGTGCTTTACAAGTGTACAGGATATTTTCGATAGTATTGACGACATGGCAATTGAGGAGGAAGCCATAATTGTATCACTATCATGACGAGCTTCCAGCCCTTTTATGTTCGCACAAATACTTATAACCTTTTCTTCGACGTCGGTGAATTTAGGAGAATTCGAAGAACCCCCTCCTGTTTTGTACATCTCCTGTCTTTGGACAGAGGATTTCTTTTTCGTAGCTTTTTTATTCCCTCATATTTTAACTTTACAAGAGCGATCAATTGTTGAGATTCCACATGAGTTGAAAGAACTTTCAATATTTTTCCATGCATATTCTTTATCTTTGTTTATAACAGAGTCAGTCTTATTATTTTCTATTATTTGCTTGTAGGTCTCGACAAACTCACAAATAATTGAACCTTAGCATTATTAGAGTTCGCTGAACGCTCCCTTTTTTTGGTTAGCTAAAAATCACAAATAAAAACACCACGAGCCAAACAAAGGACCTCCTAACGGACGGACCGTAATAAAAGTGACCATGACGCTGACGTTTGCAAGCTTGTTCAAAGAAATACTCTGTCCCGCTCTAGCATTCAGTTATTCTGTATATTTGTTTCACCTCCGTGAAGTTAGCGTTTTAACAGATGAGATGATCGGTCAGATAGTTATTCTAAGGTTAAATATTTATTAAAAAATTGACAACCACTTATCTGACTAATAAAGAGTCTAATAACTTTATTCTTTAAGTAGCTATTGTTAATTTTATCCGAGGATTGAAAAATCGGCCCTAAGCAGTGTACGCAACGGAAGCTCTCAAAAGGATTTTTTCCCCGTTTTTGCAACATTTTTTTTGATGCTTCGCTCGTCTTAGTCACAGCGTGATGTTATATTTATCCTTTCTCGATGAATGGACTATCCAACACAAATTATTTTTTTCAAATCGAGCCAGTAGTTCCAGAGATTAGCGCGTTCAACCAAACACACTCTTCAGCTTTATAATATAAAAAAAAAATATATATAAAATGTATAACAATATATTATATAATAATATTATAATTATAATGATCTCTAATTATTATAATTATAATACTTCTTCCCATGGGCGTTGGCAGAAACTATAGAACGCCACCTGCTACGCTCCATATACGTACTCTTTTTGCTTTGTTTACGTTCATACATCTTCATACACGCACGCCGGTTGCGAGTTCTACGCACCTGAACATTCTCAAGAACATCACCAATTAGGTCACTATAATTATGTCCTTCTAGGGCGTCCACTCCCAGCGTTTCCACTCACTTCTGCCTTGTAAATACCTTTTTTGTGAGTCGCCTATTATTCTCTCTCTCAACATGAGCAATTGATGTCACAACTTTTAATTAACTATTAGTAGTTGTTCGTATTTTAGTTTTAGAACTAAAATACGAATATAGATAATAGGTTTATTCATGTAGGTATCGTCGGTTTTTATTTGATAAGTACTACATAGTTTGTTAATAAAAGTAGCGACAGGATTACGCATCGGCTGTAATCGATACACTGAAAAACAACTAAAACAAGCTCAATTTTATTTTATTGGAATCAATGTTCAATCGATTGTTAATTCCCATTGTTTGACGTTATCCACATTGTGTTATATTACAAAAAACGTTGCTCAAAGTTGTGGAACTCTCACAGCGATGTACAAAGGGTCTTAATTGAATCAAAGCGAGCGAACGAGGTGCGCGCAATGGGGCATGAGTAAAACAAATCGCGTCAAATGATAATTTAGCGCAGTTTTGCACAGTTTTGCGCCAAATATCTGTTACATTGGGGTGTCACAATCGGATGCGGAATCTCGCATCGCGCCCTCTTCCGGACATAAATAAAATCGGACGTTTATTTCATAACGTCGGAAGTTTGATAAGGAGTTCCGTGTGTTTCCGTGGTGTACCGGTCTAGGAAGATTTGATGGTAAGCCCACACACCTGCTGTCTCCGTATTGTGTTGTTGTGAAAGGACTTTAAAGAATGGAGAAAAATGAGGGAAAATTGTTAAGTGGATATTTTATAGCCATGTGTATTGGCTGCAGTTAAGTGGTCAAGTTGAGTTTTATTCCTGCCTTCACCGCTTTAGCTGGCCCGAAGGTATGGTCCTATAGATATCAAAGATCTTAAAATCTCAGTTTTAGAAACTCTCAAATAAGTAGATGCAATTTCAAATTACTTTTCGGGAAAACCCCCAGCAGGCTTACCACGACGCTTCTATTTCTACTCTACTGTAGAATAGAAATTGCTTATCTACCCTTCTCGGTAGAAAACTGTCAACTGTCTACACGGAAACGTCATTTTTAGGGTTCCGTACCCAAAGGGTAAAACGGGAACCCTATTACAAAGGCTCCACCGTCTGTATGTCTGGCTGTCCGTCTGTCACCAGGCTGTATATCATGAACCGTGATAGTTAGACAGTTGAAATTTTCACAGATGATGTGTTTCTGTTGCCGCTATAACAACAAATACTAAAAAACAGAATAAAATAAATATATAAGGAGGCTCCCATACAACAAACGTGATTATTTTGCTCGTTTTTGCTTGATATTGATAACGGCAACAGATAGACGCTTGAAATATTCACAGAATATTTAGTTATACATTCACTTTAAAAATAAATAATTAAATTAAAATAACACAAATATTTAAGGGGGCTCCCATACAACAATCGTGATTTTTTTGATCGATATTGATAACGGCAACAGGTAGACGCTTGAAATATTCACAGAATATTTAGTTATAATATATTCACTTTAAAAATAAATAATTAAATTAAAATAAAACAAATATTTATTTCCCATACAAAAAACGTGATTTTTTTGACGTTTTTATAGATAATGGTACGGAACCCGTACGTGCGCGAGTCCGACTCGCACTTGGCCCGTTTTTGTCTATTCTTCCAGTGACAAAACGCTTCTCTATGGTTCTCGTGCTAAGCCTGCAGATGCGAGAGCTATAATTTTTACTTTTTAAATAAGAAAAACGCATTACACACAAATAATACAAAAGCTTAAAATCCTACCTGAAAAAGGTTTCAATTAAAGCAAAAAAGGTTCAATTAAAACGTAAAAAAACCCAATGCCGGAAATAAATTCTATTCATAGCCACAAAAGGTCTTAAAACACGTTATCATAAGGGAGTAGGTATGTGATAGCGATATTACCAGGAATTATCTTCATTAAATACCCGACGTTAAACAAATTAATTTACACTGTGAACTCAACATAAAGTGCTTTTAAAATCTCGGACCACAGCAGGTGTTGCCAACATTAGGTAAATTGTTAGCCGTCGCCATAATCTCTTTAGCCTTTTGAGTCGTTATTTTTTCTAAACGTCCGTAACAGTTACTTATAAAAGCAGAAATAATTTAATAAAACCGTTATATCCTTCTCGGGTCACGTAAGAGGGCGCTTCGGGGGAAAATTACATTTTGTTTGGCCACGTCCGCGACACGCCGCCGACACGGGACAACTCACTTAACGAATGTTCAGGATTCTTGCTATATTCTCATATCTGCCATCTCTTCAGATAAAACCGGTTTGTGAAATCACATAACAGAGCTGTAAGTAGGTTTTATTATATTATTCAGTTATATGTATGATTCAGAGAGAAATGTTCGTAATTTTATTTGTGGTTTTTGTTTGTTTATATGGTTGCTGCTAACTCGTAGTCAATCAGTTTGGACGATTTCCGTATGAGTTATTCAACAAAAAACTGTTCATATTTTTAACATTAGGTATGTTGTTCTATCCTTTGTCCCAAACTATACGGCACCTGAAAACTAGTATGTGTACTGTCCGTAAGGGTCAATACATTTCCAAATGAACCCCGTGCACATTAATTCCTTCAACGCTGATGACTCCCTAGGGAAACTTTAATAGAGCTGCCACTACGAGTATACCTAGTATGGTACCATATAAACCAAAGTACAATACAATATAAATAAAAACTTTGCCGTTCCATTACCAAGGGCCGACTGTACCCGCCAACATTATTCCGACATTAGCAAAAGTTACGGACGTCCGAACACTCCAACTTTCTACAGGAGAATAAAATGCCACAACAAAATGTTAATTTCAACCCTACCCGGCGACGAATTAGGTAATTCTGCAGCGAAATTCGACGACCGAAGGTTTGTACGTGCTGGCGTTTTTTTGACGTATTATAGTCGGTATGTGACAGGCAGGAGGAAGACTTTTGGCTTAAAATTCCCTGTAGAATGGCAAAAAAATAGGATTGTACGAAGCACTTTGAAGCTGATGAAGCGCGGTAATTTTTGGGATTTCGATGTGTTTGCGACATGGGTTTTACCTACACGTAGTGATAAAATAACACATAACATCACGCCTTCTTCCCCGAAGGATTGGGCAGAGGTGTATAGTACTCTTTCATAAAATAAAGATGTCTTTAATAAGGCCTTATTTTTAAAATTTCGAATGTGACGGAAAATCTAGAAGTTCATTTTATAATCAACCCCAATAAGACTACACATTAATATCCAACTAATACTTTACCCTTTTGTTTAGTGTCAGTCTCTCAATGTGGAAGCATTAGGAAAAAAAAATATAACCTTTATAATTTCACCTGTTTTCCCCTGAATCGTCATGCCTATCAATATACTTGTAGTTACGTAACTATCGATGCGAGGCATCAGGGGAAAACAGGCTACGATACTCTTCGGCGACGGGACGTTACCCCATCCATCGTCATTTATGATAAGTTTGGGTATTTTTAACCGACTTCCAAAAAGGAGGAGGTTATATATTCGTCTGTGTGGTGCCCGACGTAACGAATAGCACCACCCTATTTCTTCCCGTGGGTGTCGTAAAAGGCGACTAAGGGACTTACTAGAGAACGCAGCAGCGTTCTGTAGGCATTTTAACACCATACTGCGATCGCCAACCCGTCTGCCAAGCGTGGCGATTATGAAAAACCCCCCTTTGGGGGAGGCCTATGTCCAGTAGTGGACGTTTTTCGGCTGAAATGATGATATGTTCGTCTGTATAATTATATATTTTTTTTTAATTTGTTTTCACTGCTTTCAATGTTAGACCGATTTTGAAAAATCTTTTTGAAAGGGGATGCTCTCGAAGTGTTCCCATTGTCACCAAGTCAGAATCTGATATGAAGATTCCATGGAAATCAAAGTCAAAGTCAAACTATTTATTTCAAATAGGCACACAAGAGGCACTTTTGAACGTCAAAATTTACAAAAAAAATAGAATTGATTCTAGTTGCCCCTTCCAAAATGTAGTTTCGTATGGAGAAGAATGGGCAAGAAACTCCACCGGTACTCTTTTAAAAATGTTTTACAATATTTTGTTTGATTACATTAATTATATGATTACAAACAACTTTTTACAAAAAAAAAACGTTTATGTGCACTAACATTGTTAGACTGAATACAATATTTTTATTAGTTGTTGATAGGCCACTTTACCCCACTTCAGTGCTATATGAAATTCTTTCGCCTTACTGCATACGTGTTCGCGGGACATTATGTTTTAGAATTTTCATAACTATAGACGATTACAGAAAAAAGTTTACTTCATTCTTATCCTTAAACCTGGTTTGTGGGGATTATTATTTGCCGTAAATGTTATAAGAAATAGTTTGCAGTTACGGTCAAGCTCGGGTAATAGTTTCTGAGGTTCCGCGATATACCTTATATTGATCGTTTCTAGTTTATTGTGTAATTATTTTCCATGATTACTATTAAACTCGCGAATGAGCAGTGAAGTTCCTGTTTTATATCTTTTTATATTGGTATGGGCTCGATAATGTTAGCTGGCGAGTTTTACCGTATACAGTTCTACGTCGCGGCCACAAACCAAATATAGGTACGTAGTGATAGCGGTTAGAATTTATCTTTTGATGTGGTTCTTTGAGCAGAAAACACCTGCTCTTTGAAAATAATGATCATTGGTTTTGAGTTTTCAGCGTAAACTTTGAGTTTTACATTTCCAAATCTTTGTTTAGAAATTGTGGTTATGCAAGCAAAACATTTGAATATTTTATGAACAATAAATCAGAATGATAACCAAATATTGATGGAATATGAACTCAATACACAAGCGACAAGGGTGAAAATCGGACACGTTAGAAAGCAAAGAAATTCCGGTAATTGGGGGGTTCCCAAATATAGAAAGACAACACGTTAGTCACGTTCGTTCGGTACAAACGCGAGTTGTTTTAAAGAGGGGGAAAGTAATCTTCTATAATGCCTCGTTTTAATTTCCAACCGTAAATAATAATTTGGTCAATTTTCCACAATTTCGGTTGCGTGCACAAAGTTTTTATTACAATTTTATTGTTATTTAGGCGTGTTTGTTCCTTGTTTCAGATTACATTGGAGGTTTTAAAGGAGCCGGGCGCTAATGTGAGTTTCCGAATTTCACTTTTTGTTTATATGATGTAATTGAATTTTCCGATTTTTCTCTTTTTTGTACAAAATGTTAGTACTCGCATACTAAAGTAGTGAGTTCGCACTTACTGTACGTAAATAACAAAGTTTGGTGTCCAGCGCGTCTAAACTCGGGCACAATAATAAAATCCCAAAGCAGATAGGCTCACGTAATGCCAAACGAAACTAGCGGCCGGCGAACTTTTTAGAGAGGGAAATTTTAGTCAACAGGAAGGTAGCCCAAAACTATGAGCGTTAAGAAACTTTTATGAGCGGGCGAGCCATTTAACCGCGAGTCAAGAGCTAATCCCACTAGCCGGCCGCCGAGAACAACGCACCTGAGACCCGGCTTTTTATTTCTGTTTCACATTTCCACCTAATTTCAGGCCGGTGAGGCTGCCGAGGTGGGCTGAACTTTGTCGGGCGTCATAAATTTATTTAACGGCCCGAAGGCAATAAGAGGCGGAGTGTAAAAAGAAAAATACGATACCAACGTGCCTAGCCGTTATTGCAATTAAACAGAGGAAGTAAATCTTTCAATACGAGCGGCGAGCGTTCGCCTCCCGTTTCCTGCCTTAATTTATCGCTTTGTTTTAGTCAGTGGCGCGTCCCATTGACGGATAGCGATGTGTTTGATTAAAAAACGCAAGTTGATCTCGCCACCCCTTCTAGTCGGGACGTAGAATACTAATTCGCCTAGACTCCGTTACTCCGCCGTGACTCCAATAAGTGCCTTCCACTTGGCGCCGTTTTATCACTACTACCAAGCACATAGTTTAAGTAGCGTCCCATAATGTTCATCTTTTTGCTAGCCTACGCTGTCGCACTGCTGGGCAAAGGCCTCCTGGCAGGCGCTTTACTTTGTGTAAATAATTTCATCACCACTGCTCTCAAAGCGGTGAAGGAAAACATCGTGAGGAAACTGACATGTCCTAATAGAACCATCAATTCAAAGACATGTGACATCTATCGACCCGCACTGGGTGAGCGTGGTAGATTACAGCCCACACCCTCTCGAAGAGAGGAGGCTTGTGTCCCAGCAGCGGCATCATTATAGGCTGCTTATGTATCAAAATAAATTAAAATACTTACCTACACATGAATCCAAAAATATTTGTACTAAAAGCTTTTACATGAATAAATAACAGTTTACTAAAAAGTTACAAATTATTAAACAATTTATAAAAAAAAAACAACTTTATAAATACAGATAGATAAAAATCAAAAAGAGAAATGAGAAAGAGTGAATGAATAAATTAAATTAAACTCTCGCACCCTCACGATTTGAAGATAGAATCAAAGAGTGAAATATAACATCTGCGTTGAGCGTATTCAAGCGGGAACGGTTCCGCGCATTATATCGTTGATTTCTTTTAAGCTTTTTTTTCATTTCCTCGAAGAAGTTCCGATAAAAAAGCGTCGCGTTGGCTCACATTCACAGCTCTATTACTCTCCACACGTATTTAATTTGTTCACTGTTGATTTATTCCACATCGATCACTTCATTTCTCTTTGACGAAAACGATTTACTAAACGATTTCGGAAGTAGAAATGATTCGACTGAAAATCAGGATAAATGTACACGGCTCAATGTGTTTGAGTTCCTTAAACACGTAGAAAAAAGTAAGCAGACTTCAACGTTCCGTATATTATTATGTAAAAAGAAAATAACTAAATCTTAAATTAAACAACACGTGAGTGGGAACAGATTTTTCTGCACAAAAAACTACGCCGTAAAAAGAAATTGCGCAAGTAATATTTCTGCAAGTAATACTTGCAACGGTCTTAATAGGTTTCGCGTTCAGTTGTTACACCACTTCTAAGGGCTTGTGCGAGTAAATCGCGCAATTTCTGCGGTAATAGGAAAATGAAGGGACGAGTGTTAAATTCAAATTGCTTAATGGTTCGGAAGCAGGCATTTCATTTTCCATTCGAATTGTTACGTAATTTACCGCCCCGTGCGTAAACGACGCGAGTCTCTTCTTTTGTTTGTGAACCCTGGAAATATGAGTTAAAAATATTAAAAGTAGATTAAATTATTACTCTAACGTCGTATACAGATGGCGGTAATAATTGGTTTCTATTGCAATTGAATTATGAGTTAACTGCATTTAAAAAAACGTCTTCAGGTCAGGCCTCATTTTCCGGCATCATATTTTGTACCTTGCTCCCATTTTTAGCGCTTTCAATAAGGTGCCTTTTTGTCACCTGTCAAAATGAAGCTATTACACCACAGGAGGCATAGGTAATTTTATTTAAATTGTCATTTCTCTCACCGGATGCCCACAACTTCACAAGTGTTTTGAAAGGCTCTTAACTTTTCCACCAATTTTATTTTTGGACGATAGGTAGGTTGTATAAATAATTTTGATTTCAGTTCCAAAGGGTTTGAAAATATACAATGCATAGAGTTCAATTAGAACATAAAGAATGTAAAAATAATTGCCCATACATTCAAGTCACGACAGCGTACTTATTCTAAAAGTATTTCAATCACGATCATTACGAGGGGTCGTTGATAAACAAAACTATTTCAATTAGCCGATGGTCCGGCGCGCGACAAAAGTATGGACAGCACATAATGCGTTCAAATATTCATGTCGGTATCGATTCCCCCTCGCCGAGCGATCGACATAATACACCCCTAAAGATGGTATCAGACATCGCCCTTTCAGACAAACGTGTATCTATGGCCTTAGAATAAACAATAATTACCACTAAAATGTGAAGGCAAGGCCTTTATATGGCAGGGAAATTACCTATTTGAAGTTGTATTTGGGCTAATGCTTCAACGAGTGATTCATGTCTGTGTGTATTTCATACATAAATCAGGAGCAATGATGCATGACAGGAGAACCTACTAAGCTATCAATGTTCTTGTTTCATACATAAATCAGACACAGGAGTACCTACTAAGCTATCAACGTTCTCGTAAATAATCTGTAAACGATAAGCAAAGGCGTTCCTATTGTCGTAAAATTGTTCACCCACAGTTCTCCAATTTTCGTGCTTATTAGATACCGTACCAATGTGCCTATCTCCCTTTTCGTGCTCCATTCCAGTCCTTGGCTGCAAATGAGATTTTTTCTCGGAGTAACGTAATTACACTTTTATCCTATCTCAAATCCAATCCAAGACCTTTGTGCTATCTGTGGTCCGACAACACTGCTTATTACCAAACAAGTACCTACTTTGGAACTTGAAACTGCCAAGTCATTTCTTACTTAAGATAATGTTTTGATGGAGAGAAATAATGTCAAATATTTAAGGCGAACAAAATCTTGAAAAGTTAGCTCTTTTCGAGTATAGATATTTATGTTTTAAGGGTTCAAAGGGATAAAATGGAACCCTTAAAGGATCGCTCGTGTGTCTGTCTGTCTGTACGTCTGTCACAGCCGATTTGCTCCGAATCTACTGGACCAATTTATTTGAAATTTGGTACATTTAAAAATTTGTGTGACCCAAATACGGACGTGTAACGTAAATAAATGAATTTTGAATATGAGGATCACTATGTTAGAGGGTTTGGTTATGAGGATCACTTTTGGGGGATAATTAGAAAATTAAAAACAAAAGTTTCGCAAACTGTACCGTGTGACATATCAAATTAAAGGGCTTATTGTGAGGGTCTCTAATATCTAAAAAATATATTTGACCATACTCATCTCACCCATCACCATGACTTCACCACATTCCCCTATTACCTCCGAAACAACTGGTCTAAATTAAACACATAGTGCATTATGTGCCTTAGGCTAACACTACTCTGTAAACGAAAGCTCATCAAAATCTATTCGAGGAGATATGAGAAAAAAATATTTTTTGTTAAGATGTTTTATTGGTGAAGAATGGTATTGATTTTAATAATTCCAACATTTCGAAGACTTGTTGGGGATTAAAATGAAAACAACGATTTCGTGCAGTGAAAAGATCACCCCAGGAGTTGTCTTCTAAATGTTCCTGGCACACGCGTGCATGTGCTGGAATAAAGTAATTGTGGTTTATGAGCAATTGCACTTTTAGACTTTTTGGAACTCGAAGACGAGTATTGATTGTACAATTGTATACCATACAAGTAGTTGATGTGTTCGGGGCTCGGCAGTAATTCCCAGGAAGCCTAAACGTTACATTTTCCACTGCCGGCGGATCTTCTAGAGCAGGCGCATCTTCCACAGCAGGTATATCTTCCACAGCAGGTATGTTCTCCACAGCAGGCACACCTTCTACAGCAGGCACATCTTCCACTGCAGGCACACCTTCCACTGCAGGGAGCGTTAGCCTTCCTCGTCGAGCTCTTGTCCAACAACCATGGCAGATATGTTCGCTGTTATCGAATGTTATCTGTAAATAAAAATAAAAACTTGAATACCGTAACAGCCAAAGTCAAGGCCGTGAAAATAGTACTCAAGTTAGATATCGTGTCGTACACGTCAAAAGTGAATAATTGGGCCTACAAAAATCGCAATCAATCACTTAGTTCAATTAAACACCTATGGCAATCACCATGCGTTACGAAACGATCACGACAGTCGAAAGTCGTTTTGGTAGCCCCTAAGATCATAATAATTAACACGTGACATTTACATGAACGGTCCTGACAGTGTTCAGTGGATTCAATTTGACTACCGCTTAGTGATGTTATACTTAAAAAGTACTTACCTCATGTGGAGTTAAAGCTTGAATTATGTTTTGAACCGTATGATGATGGTTGTTCTGTAGATTACGAGTTAACGTGTGTCTTCTGGTTATTTCCACAGAACGGTTACAAAGTAAACATACCCTGTTGTGTGGTTGATACATTGCTCAGAACACTTAGCACTTCGAAAATAAACTCAATCTAAACGCAATATGTAGCACTACGATAGTCCAAATGAAAAGCCAGGTCAATGGGTGAAACAATACAAAAGTCCAAGTAAAGCCAAGTCGTTAAAAATAATGGATGAAATAAAAATGCGCACAGTACACAACGGATCACGGGTGAAGTTAGACTGCAGTGCGAAATCAGTGGCGCGCGCGCAAGCAGGTACAGACGCAGGTATATGCATGAGAAAAACAAACATATACATAATCTAAATGTGCGCATGCGAGACAGCATTTTTTTCACAACTCTGATTTTTTTTTTTTTTTTTTTAAAAAACGTTGCCCCACACTTGGAATTTCTCCTGTATCGTGGGTGCGTTTACAAACATAAACTCACATACACAAACAGCCAGACCCGGAACAACTACTTGTAGGTCATACAAATATTTGTTCCGTGCGGGAATCGAACCCGCGACACGCAGCGCAGCAGTCTATCGATTGTGTTGCAACTCTCAGCCGGTAAGCATTCGTTAGAACTGGTTTTCGAGCCGAGCGAGATTACTTTTGATGGAACCTGATTGTCATGGAGTTACATATTATTTTTATGCGAAAACATTTTATTAAAATAATAGTTAACTAAAATCGTCCCGAAAATCTTAAAAACAAAACTAAAAAAATCCCTGGGACCGATTTTTTTTTAATATTTTTTAAAATTATATGTTAATGCAAGTAATCATTTGGAAGTACTCCCATGTCTGGGCAGCATATGACCCAGAACCGGTCAATGTCCTTTCATTTGGTTTAGCTTGAAAGTGTAACAAATATGCAAACAAACTCACTTTTGCATTTATAATTTATGTATTAATAATAATAATATAATTATATAACTTATGTATTAGTTATGATAAATAAGCGTTCTTCTACCATTGACCAACCAGACTAAAATGATTTAGTGTGACCAATGGGAATTTAATAAATAATATTAAATTTATGTACCGTGTGGTGCCGGACGTAAAGAATAGCGCCATCCTATTTCTTCCCGTGGGTGTCGTAAAAGCCGACTAAGAGACTTACTAGAGAATGGGCAGCAGCATTCTGTATTCATTTTAACACCATACTGCGATCGCCAACCCGCCTGCCAAGCTTGGTGATTATGGCAACCCCCCACCCCCCCTTTACGGGAGGGATAATGTCTAGCAGTGGACGTCTTTCGGCTAAAATGATGATTCAATTTATTCCTGTTCGTCCCACTTACAAAATCAATGGGACGACGGCAGTGGGACGAACGGGAATACACGCCACCTAAGAACTAAATATGACGCATCGCAGCTGCATTACGATCACAATACAATGCTGAAATGTATTAAGAAACTGCAATTACCCCGACACCCTTCAAACCAGAATACAACGCTGCTTGGCGGCAGAATTAACTAACCATGGTTGTAGATTCGTCAGACGAGCTTCTTCAAAAAGACTACTACTACAGAGAAATACTTCAATACTACTACAGACACTACACCACTACGACTTACGAAATGATGACTCATTCTTTCTATTTCAGAAAGCAGTCTCTCTATTACACTTTCCATTCATTCATTCAACTACCAGCCACTTAGTATCAACAACTTGATGGCATGACAACTCCCTAAGGTTTTACTGTTCATCCTGCTATTGAATTTTGTCATAAGCCATATTAGTACGGGTACTGAATTTTTAATTAAGTCGCATACGGGTAGGTAAAGCAAAGGGTTAAAATGAAACCGAGTTGTCAGACTCCCAAAGGGGCAGTTTATGAATGAAATTATTTTATAATTCCAATTGAATGTCGTAATTAAACTTCTAAATGTGTAGTTAGCTAGTTTTTTTATCGAATAAAACTGTCGAGTTACTGTTTGAAATGAGTTTTTATTAATAGCTTTTGGCATACAAAAAATGCATAGGTTTGTTTGCATGTTATGTTGTCTAGCACATTATTATTTTCTTGCATGCATTTTTTCCTTTGGTTTGACAACGAGTAAGTAGCATAATTACCGTTTTAGTAACCAAGTTGGTACTAAGTCAATACAATTGCGGGCTGATCTGGTGATTGTGGCCAGTGTATGTATGTTCTGCCAATCCATATTCAGAAGTTTAATTTCTAACTTAATAATCCTAATCTTTTTCATAAAATAATTGTTTAAAATGTTAAACTTTCAGAGATTATTTTAATTGCAACTAACTTTCGTAGTGATTTTAATTAAATACAAACTTTCATTAATCAAATTAAGAGGCAGTAGGTACGCATTAAGTTAAGCACATCTGAGAATAAAAAATGTGAATTAATAATATAACTTAAAGGAGCTAATAAATAAAGTTAACTGAATAACTATTCTAAATCATTTACAATTAACATAAATTAATTAAACTTTCAAGTTTAATTATATTACGTTCTAGACATTATTTAAAATGCATGTAAAACAGTTCAATGTTCTTTACAACAAAATAACGAATGAGACTGCGAACTTAAAAAAATAACAAAACGCAAAGAAAAGCTTAAAGGTTTTTTTACATTCTGAGTATGCACGTTATATTATTTTTTCACTAAATCAATAAGATGCAGTCATATAGCCAAAAAAAGTATTAAAAGTTAAAACCAACAAAAGGTTTTTGCTTAAAAGAAAAAAAAATAACGCCAACAATTTTCTACTACGGTTCAAACGTCCTTTTCTGTCGCGGTCATGATGTGACGTCATTTACCACGAAACTGCTTTGTTTACTTCTGTTTGTTTAGCCCCAAATCATATAAATTAAATGTTGTATTGTGCTTTATTCTTTAAAGAGTATTCTATTCTATTCCATTATTTAAGCAGAAATCGCACTTACTTAGTGAGATTTCAAGCACTTTGCAAAGAATAGATTTTTATTCACATAGTTTTTTTCGTCACTTCCGGCATTGTCGAAGACGACACGTTTTGAGTTTGAGTTTCGTTCCACCAAAAAACGCAACTTATAATAATGCATTGTAAAACAACCGACTTCCAAAAAAACACTACAAAGTGAAAAATAACTTTAATTTCGGAAGTCGGTGTCTTTGGATCTGTATTTTAGTTTTTTGCCACCGACTTCCGAAATTAAAGTTATTTTTCACTTTGTAGTGTTTTTTTTGGAAGTCGGTTGTTTTTTTTTTGTAAAAAGTTTTTTATTTTTCACTTTTTAGTGGGTTTTTTTTTTTGGGGTCATCAAATAACTTCTCCCGCTCTGGGCGGAGCGGGAGGGAGTGTCAGACTTTTACTGACTAAAACCCACCCGTGTTCCTTCCGTTGCCTGTGTGCCAGGGCCACGATATCCCTTTCGGACAAACTCGCAACCCTGGCCTTTTTAGTGGGTCAGTTTGTAATTTATCTAATTTACAATAGCCTAATCTCAAATGCTCATCACCTTTTACAAAATATTGCTTTTCCCGATGCAGGGGCGTTAAATGTTGAGGAGTTCTCCTGGTAAGAACCTGGAGAACTGATGGTGGCTTCACCATATGCATTTTGACGAGCATAAATTGCTTAGCAACCATATTACAGTGCCTAATCGAATCGCAACGGTGAAATACTTATTATTAAGAAGTTCCGGTAGCCATCTGTGGTCTTCATCATCAGTTCCACTTCACCAAATGATGCTTTTCGAGTGCAAATGCACGAGTTACTATAAAAAATACTCAAATCGCTATAGGTATGCCTATAAAATTTGAGGATTTCCCTCGATTTCCATGGGATCCTCTCATCAGATTCTGATTTGGTGGCAATGGGACCACCTCGGGAGCATACCCTTTCATACAAAAAAAGAATTATCAAAATCCGTCCACAATTGACGGAGTAATCGGTGAACATACATAAAAAAAACATACAGCCGAACATATAACCTCCTCCTTTTTGGAAGTCGGTTAAAATAAGTAATTCATAAAAATAAAAATAAATTGTTCCTTGTGTATATTAAAATAATGGATAAGTTTTGAATTACGTGCATATTCCATACAGTGTAAGAAGATCTTGGAAATATGCAATGGAATGTTTTGGAGATCACAGATTTTTCTGGTGACCATATTATTAAATAGTAAGTTTGGCGAGTTTAGAATTAAGTAACACCTGTGTATTATAATTTCTTTAAATAAAAAAATATCTTCCTATCATTAAGGCGCTGACAAGAGGCAAATGATAAAAGTAGGCTTGTCTTAAACAAAAAAAAAACCAAATCTTTATAGTTTTTAGTACCTAGCGGAAAAATATAATTATGTTATTCTTGAACATATTTCTCAGAACTTGGTTGTTACCAAAACACGTTTAGAAAAAAAATATCGATACAAATTAAATGTAAACTAACTCTTTACTTCGAGTTTCTATCCAAAATATCTGTATTAAATATCAACGTACGGTTGGTATTTAATTAATAACAAGTCTTATTTGTATGCAGAAGTTGGTTGCTTTTTATTACTCAACTCATTTTTGAGTAAATAGATAATTGCTTCATATTTTGCAATAAATTACAAGCATTGTGTCATCGCGCTTCTCTTTGTTTTGTATGCAGTCTGACAGTGACCGCGGTTTAGCTGTTGTCAGCGTCTTAACTATAAGTCCAGCGGGGTAATTTCGTAACACACTAACAATGGCAAGTGTGTTATTTGGTCAATTCAACAATATTCATGACGTCATTTACGTTGTCACGCAGACGAATTTTTCACACATATGAAGCAATGGATAAGCAATTTCCTTTATAATCCTTCGGATTGTCATTGAAAGTGTGTTAGGCATTCGGAGTGAAGGTTTCCACTTATATAGTTAAAGGTATTAACAGAAACGTTTCCCAACCAAATTATTAGTATTGTAACCACATTGTCACCGTGATAGTATGGAACTAATCAAAGCCAAACACTAGCCGATAGTATTATGAACGTGTAAATCAATATAATTTAACGGCAATATCAGATTGGTCGGACTCAATTACGACATCTCCAGCTATTACCGGCTAATATACGGGTGTATTATTCTCTCTAGTCTATGTAGTATAGATTGTATTTGAAGATATTATTGTGATTGTCCGGATAAGTGGGTAGAACGATTGTGTGGTACAATTGTCTTTTGAAGAGCAGCTGAGTTTTGTGTATGACTAGTGATGCGCCCGGAATAACTTTGCTTGGGGGATTTAAATATAAACGTTTTTTGAGATTGATTAAGTGATGTTGAAAATTACTTGAAATCTATCGAGTAATTTAAGAGTAGGCACATACTTATAGATACTCAGATAAATCGACTTGTTTTGGTACGACTAAGACTTTTTATAAGACTAAGTTCTATCGTATTACCCGAAACTAGCCAAGTAGGTCCTAATAAAAATAAAACAAGTGTCCAAAATGAAAGACTCATAAAAACGAGACGTTGGTCCATCAGCTGTAACTTGAATGTAATTATTAAGATTGTAATAATACATTACCATGTATTTTAGAGACTTTGTTTAGTTACTTACTACAACTTTTTTGATCTTGAAAACTTTGTAAAAGTTAAACTGAAAAGTTTCGTTAAGCTCTACTTCTCTAACTTAGTTTCATTACTTAACTGGGACTCCGATTGATAGATTTAACTTCGGTTTTTGTAAGATGCCATCATCTCCCGTGATTTCGCACACCAGCCGATCTATTCTGAAAAAATTTCACCGTGTAAACGTAAGTGAAGTGAGCTTGAAGTGAGCTGTTAACAGTGTCAATCTCTCACTGAAAGTTCACTCCACAGTCCACACTCACTTCACCTAAGTTTTCACAGTGATATGGTTAAAGTTAGCACTGCAGGTGCTGCTATCATTTTCAGCCGAAAGACGTCCTCTGCTGGACATAGGCCGAACCAAGCACTGGCACTTTAACCGGTTCTGTATTTCTCGCATCACAAGCCTTCGCCTTCACAAGATCATCGGTCCATCTTGTTCCGGCCTTCCAACGTTACGCGGTCTCCAATCTGGAGTCTAGACAAAATCTAACTGATTGCTATTTTAATTGTATATTTTATTATTTTTTGTGACATTTATTTTACACTCTGTGATTACCTTAACTCACACACTGATTATTTTAGGATTTTTTTTTTTTTTTTACAATGTTTCTAAATATGTGAGCACCATGTATCACATAATTAATATATCTCATTGCTTCATTATTAATTCTTTTTACCTATTGTGGTATAGTAATTTTATTCTAGGTGCATCGTCTTCACATATGATTATATAATTGATGTACCAATACCAAATATTGTAAAACATTTTAAAAGAGTAACGTTGGAGTTTCTTGCCCATTCTTCTCCATACGAAGCTACCTTTTGGAAGGGGCGACTAGAATCAATTCTATTTTATTTGTAAATTTTGACGTTCAAAAGTGCCATTTGACGATTTGTTTTGTTTTTTTTTTTTTTGTGACGGCACGGTTGTCGCAGTGGTTAAGCGATTGACTGCTGCGCTGCGTGTCGCGGGTTCGATTCCCGCACGGAACAAATATTTGTATGACCTACAAGTACTTGTTCCGGGTCTGGCTGTTTGTGTATGTGAGTTTAAATGTTTGTAAACGCACCCACGATACAGGAGAAATTCCTAGTGTGGAGCAACGTTTTAAAAAAAAAAAAAAAAAAAATTTATGTGCCTATTTGAAATAAATAATTTGACTTTGACTTTGACTTTGACTCCAGAACCAGGTGCCACTAGTCAAGGATATATATTATTGCGGCCAGGTGTTTGGCTAATGCAATAAATAGCTAATAGTGGGTGATACCTACTTAGATGTTCGATATCAATATTACATGGAATGACTGCCATTCTGACGTCACCAACAACAAGTCTAGGTAATACGAATATTATAAGGGTGACATGGGTAAATATCCCCCAATGGGGTCCCCCATATACCTATAATTCTGAGACCACTTGTCAGACTTTTGGGCTTTAGACTAACTGGCACGACTGCTATTACTATGAATCCTGGGACCTACAGTTCATATTACATGCTCTTGCGTAGAAAGAAAGAAAGGTCATCTACAGAAAGAAAAGAAAAACATTTACTCGCCAACAGTTCAAGAACGACAAAATACAAATTTAAAAAAAAAGTGAAATATCACATATTCATGACTTTTAAACAAAAAACCGGCCAAGTGCGAGTTGGACTCACGCACGAAGGGTTCCGTTATCTATAAAAATGGCAATAAAATCACGTTTCTTGTATGGGAGCCCCCCTTAAATATTTGTTTTATTTTAATTTAATTATTTATTTTTAAAGTGAATATATATAACTAAATATTCTGTGAATATTTCAAGCGTCTACCTGTAGCCGTTATCAATATCGAGCAAAAACGAGCAAAAAAATCACGTTTGTTGTATGGGAGCCCCCTTAAATATTTATTTTATTCTGTTTTTTTAGTATTTGTTGTTATAGCGGCAACAGAAATACATCATCTGTGAAAATTTCAACTGTCTAACTATCACGGTTCATGAGATACAGCCTGGTGACAGACGGACAGACAGACGGCGGAGCCTTAGTAATAGGGTTCCCGTTTTACCCTTTGGGTTCGGAACCCTAAAAATCACGTTTGTTGTATGGGAGCCCCCTAAATATTTATTTTATTCTGTTTTTTAGTATTTATTGTTATAGCGGCAATAGACATACATCATCTGTGAAAATGTCAACCGTCTAACTATCACGGTTCATGAGATACAGCCTGGTGACAGACGGACAGACAGACATACAGACAGACAAACAGACAGACGGTGGAGCCTTAGTAATAGGGTTCCCGTTTTACCCTTTGGGTACGGAACCCTAAAAACTATAGTAATGTACCTTTTCATCATTCATAACTTTGCTAGACACACACACATACAAATCAGCTCTATATCTACATCACATAGATACCCACGAGTATACCTTATACATTCTTCTTCTCCTTCGTTAAGCCGTTGGTCACGGCTGTCATTAGTAAATCTTAGACAGTTCTTACGGGTCGTCAGAAGCCCGAAAGTCTGACAACCAGTCTTACCAACGGATATCGTGTTACCCAGTACCTGGGTTGTGGAGGTCAGTTAGGGAGTCGCTCTATGTAAAATACTGGTATTCAGCTGCATCCGGTTAGACTGGAAGCTGACCCCAACATAGTTGGGAAAAGGTTAGGCAGATGATGAGGACTTACGTGTTACAAGCTCAACACAATCCTTAGGTTTGCTTCCCTTCTGTAGGAAATTAGATTACGGGTGTGAATTAAAAAGCAATACTTTGAATTTAAATAACGTTCATTGTATTTGACGTTTCACAGGGAAGGAATTATGTCTGTGTCATATCGCAGCATAATATATAAAAGGGAACTTTAACAAATCAAAAGTAACAGAGTGGCTTCTACAGAAGGACTATGCTTATACAGAGTCCTTACTCTCCTTCATCGCCTAATGTCCATTTATACTTTACTCGCACTACGCTCACACTTACGTAACAAAAATACATTCACTCAACAAACATAACCCTCACAACACATTCATAATTATATTCTTATACACTTACAACACACTCACGCAGACACAACTTACGCTTCATTAATACATAACAACTGCACATCGCTCATTAACTTTATCATTTTATCAGTATTATTAATTAAGCTAATTTAAAAAAAAAATATTATCATTAGTTTTTATTAGATTTTTTTTTCTGTTTGCACACATCTATTTTTGTCATCAACAATGTTTAAGACCATCATGGCGGATCACTGTCTTTTAAGATACAAGTTTAAGAGGCAGGGTTATATACTTCAGTACAGATTTTAACATAGAACCAGATGTATACAATGTACTTACACTATTTTATAATGAATCTCCTCGGTTGCCATCTGTATTTTTATGGCAAATAAATTTATCATTTATATTTATCATTTAACTAACTGAGAGCAGTTGTCGGTTTTATATTAAACATTGACTGACAGTGGTGCCATTATCGGAAAATAAGAATTGATTCATTTTTGCATATTCAAATCGAGTAAATACCAACACCTTCGTCAATACATCACGTAGTCAATTATGAATAATCATTGCAAACTCATTTTCATCATCGCATTGTCATTATTCTGACCTTCGCCAGTTATTCATCTACGTAATATTCATGGTTTTTAAATGAAAAAAGTTTAGTACCCAAGTGCTTTTTTAAGAGCAGATGTGAATTATTATTCAAATAAAGTGTGTGAATAACGTGCGAAAAATTCGAAAAAAATGAATTTCAATAAAAAGTTTGAGTCTTTACCTATATTAACATTATACACATACATAAAATCAAGCCTTCTTCCCATGGGGTTTGGCAGAAACAACAGAACGCCCTGCTACGAATCTTACATACTCCTTTTGCTTCGTTTACGTTCATACATCTGTACAAGTGTAAGTTTGCAAGAGAGTAAACGTAACTAGCGCGTTTGCGTTAAGATTTTTATTCTCACCCTTATAGTCTTAGCATTATGATCTATAGGTCAAATTTTAACGCAAACGAAATAGTTACGTTTACTCTCTTGCAAACTTACACTTGGGGTACTCGTCAAAATGTGGGGATTTTTTTTTCGCGATTTCAACTTTGGTCCCATAGTAAAAGTTGTTCATAATGATGAGTACAATGACCCCTTAAAAGATTTCGTGTATGAATAGATATACCTTATAATATCACCAACCAATAAAAGCCCTTATAAAATAAATTCTAATTACAATAATCAGAAGCAGAACATAAATAGTAGAAAAGGAATTTATTAAACCACAAATTAAGGTACTAAGTAATTGGCGGCTCCACCCCACGCGTCCCGTCAGAAAATTAATAGGGAAATGGAAATACTTGGGAATACATCCTCATAGCGCGAAAGTAATCATTGTTGATGCATTTTTGTGACAAATCACGAATACGTTTTCATGTCCCATTGTAATTATGCAAATGACGTGATGACGTCAATGTGTGTGTATGAGAAAATCCATCTAGGAACACAGGTGTCTGTTTATCCATCTGATTTAATAACTGGCTCATCGCGAATCGAATGAACGGCATTGTATGCAGAATATCAATGCCCTGTTACAACGCATTAGTGGAATAGACAGATAGCAAATAGTACAGGGGGGTACTTGGGGTTCTAGAGCCTCGCAGACGTCGCCTCGGGGACCAGATCCCCCCAAAATTAATAATCTTCCCAAGTTCTAATAAAATTTATGTAGTTTGATGTCTATGAGATATAAAATATGTATGGAGTTGTAAATTTTGGTTAATATTTGTAATTGGTATTTAGATTAATTAATATTTTAAGATCTTCATGAATTATTAATGCATGTATACATTGTATTATTATTATTAAAACATTATGTAGTTTTAAACATTATGGTTTAAACAGAATTTTTGCTAATTTAATTCAGGTAATAGGTATGTACATTTTATAACATGAATTGGATGAATTATTTTTAAAGAGAGAAAAATTAAACAAACACTCCATTAAAGGCTCGTGCAGACCGACGCGACTTGTCGCGCGTCGCTGGTAGAACAATTTCCATGAAATTTTCACAGAAATTGTTCTACCGGTGTCGCGTCGCGCGACAAGTCCCGCCGTCTGTACGAGCCTTAAAGTCAAGACAATGATCTGATCACAAAAAAATACACCTTCAGAAATACAGTGGCAATAGCAACCAAAATTTGAAAAAATCAACGTCAACGTCGTTCCTTTCGTATCTAGTTCCGTCCTGTCGTCTACATCAAAACTGATAAGAGAAGGGTGAATGCACGAGTGCGTCCAGGTACTTGGGGTACTGCGGGGCAGTTGGAAGTGGGGGGAGGGTGATGAAGCACGGTTCAGGAATACCAACGTGATTAATGGATTCCGCGCGCCACGATAATGATAATGACCCTGTCTGCGACCGCGGACATCATCGGAATCAATGCCGGGAGCAGCTTTTTGCATAGCTGGCGCGCGATGCGTGGGGTGACGTACTGCGTTGATTTAAAGCTGGCTTACTTGGTTTCTGAAGTGGATTTGCATCAATGAAATTATTTCGCGGTGCGCCAGGGGCTGTTACAATAACGAGTTTATTTTCAGTTTGTATTTTGTACACCTGAATATTGTGATGCGATTATACGAACTCGGGTCATGCTTTTCCCTGAAATTGTACGCTTTTATTACTGGGATTGAGAGTGTAAATAAATGAACATTGATTTTTAATTAAAAATGGTTGTGCGAAAAACTACATTTAAAAACGTTTTTTTTTACAAAAGAAAGGTTACAGTAAAACGTTCACACGTTTCCACAACGACAATAAGAGCTCTAATCGCTTGATGTCCATACGGCAGTTGGCGCTTTTCAGCACACCAACAATGGGTAGGTTCCATTATCGACGCCGCGGCTGAGCGCACCCCTGTCTCTGAAAATAAAACAAATCCTATGCGCAAAATCATTTCGTATTCGTATGGTTCGGTGCACATTCGTGGCTTCACATTGTAGGTATGTAGATTAAATTTTGACAGTCGACTTATCAAAGATAATGCTGCGGTCCGGCCGAGCGATTTAGCTAGTCGGGGGCGATGGGAGATCGTGACGTGTGACGTCAGAGGCAGTGGCGATGGCTATGTAATGGGTGACTGTCAGCTGTTTTGGGTTCAGGGTTGTTTTGATCGATTTTGGAGGTTCAATCAAGTTCACGTTTATCACAGGCTAGTTTCCTCTTTCTCTACATCAGTCTGAAAACTGGAGTAGGTTTTTATTTTACGTTTGAATAATAATTATAAAATACCTCATATCCTACTAAAGCCTCTTGATATGGCGTTCAATATTGATCTAACTAACGCTCTTAAAGCTCTCTGGAATCCTTTGCAGCAGAAGATGTTAAAGCAGTTTTTAAATATTTTTTTATTAAATTATAATTTACCAAACTACCGTACTATTAAAAAAAAAGTTGTAAACACACCGAGCTCATCGAACGCTCATACTCCATAAGTCAGTTACTGAGGTAGGATAAGCCGTGAGTAAATCATCCAGCGATGAATACGAGGTCTGGGCGTTCGCTTGATAACGATTAAATATGGCTCGGCCGCTCATATTGTGTGTACTTAACGCGACCCGGAGCTGTGCAGTGAAAACCTCCAGATTTATGTGTGTCACTTGCCCTTGGCGGGAAAATGTTCGATCGTAATGGATTGTGATAGATAGTTTGAAGTTGGTGTATGCTAAGAGATTGTTTCGATTTTCCGATAAAATTGACGGATTTCCCATTTTTTTTTTAAATCTCTTGTTAATATTTTTTCCATTACTGACAATATCTACTCAGATATTGAAGGTATAATTTACCTGGTTATCATATTTTGTAAGTTTAGAATCACATTGAACGTGAATTCTTACAAATATGAAGAATTGATCTATCGACCTTACTAAAAATAAACACTAGTCTGTCTGGTAATTAAATACAACAAAAATAACAATTTTAAATGAGTTTCAACACAAATTCAAATCAAATAATTAAAACTTTCCTTCTCATAATAATATTATTATCATTACTTACAAGTCAGATGACTTTTACCCCAAACAGTAATAAGTTTCCGATAAATTATTGCAACACTAGCTATCAACGCCACGCCATCCATCCGCTTATCCACAATAGTTCCGCTTGAACCAATGTTGCCAGTTATTTATGGGCAAGTTCGAAAATAAACTGTGACATTCTCAGATTATGTGTGCCTACATCATGTACAGCATAAACATTGGCATATAAACATAACGTAACATCACGTTTATAATCCCCGAAGGGTTTGGCAGAGGTGTCCCTCACATTGGCATTTAGATTATGCAAATTATTATTTAGTTTACTTAAAAAAACAGAAGTAGGTAGATACTTCAGATATTGAACAAAAGAAAATCTTGTCCTTCATCTAACTTTGAAATTAAACTGTATAACGCCTCTTTTGCCGGCAATACCCTCAGATCTTCATTGTAATTTCGAAATAATACTTTGATGTTTTTAGAAACCTTACAATTATTTTGCTTCGGTAGCTGGGAAACTCATACAAGTCATTTTCGCTATACTTTGTATTTGAAAAGACCAAAGATTAAAAAGAATTAATAATGAATATTTGGAATTTGAATTTCGAAAATAGAGGATCCACATAATTTTCTCTAACTGGCAACACTATCCTACCTCTAACGCAACGTTCGATATCCAAACACGATTGATACAATAAAAATGTCGCATTGATAAAACTGTGAGAAATTGTGACAGCCCTCCGTTCTACATAGTTCGAACTTTCCACTGTTTGGGAAGATCTATGTTCTGCTGGCAACACTGTCTACCCCTACCGCGGGGTTGGAAATCCAAACACGATTAAAACAATATAACATAATGTCGCAAAGAACAAACTGTTAAAAATCGCGTGAGCCCACCGCCTTAAACAGTTTTAACTTGCTACAATTTTGGAAGATCCGTGTTATGCTGGCAACACTGTCTACCCCTACCGCGGGGTTCAATATCCAAACACGATTAACACAATATAAATGTCGCATTGATAAAACTGCGTGAGCTAGCGTTAACTGCTAAATAGCGTGTGACTAATGACTGCGCTCCACGTGCTACTGTATCAACCGTTACCGTTTTATTGCATTGTTCAGCCATTGCTGCGATAGGTCTGGGATATTATTGGATGAATTTTGATGGGTTTTCGTCTATGTTTTTCGGAAAAGTTTGTTGGAGTTGGTAATTGAAATTGTCGGGATACAGTATCGACTGGGTATCACATTAACCTAGGTAAGCGAACGTTGTTAGTCTCTGCCTCAAACTTAATTTATTTTTAATCTCTTACTATCACTATTTAGATATTTTATAACTTCAATTTATTTTGTTTGGTTTCGGTTGTATAAGCTTTATTTTCTGTCGTGAGTTTAAAAAAACTCTTGTTATAAAATCATTTAAAAAGTCTATTCAATAAACAAATTACTTTCTAGTTGCTTCAGCAAGAGCTATATTTCTCCGAGCCTAAATGATTTTGGTCTTATCTTCGTTTTCGTTTTATGACAAGTCTTTTACAGTTCAGTTCCAATCGGTTATGGAATGCCTTGCCCGTATCGATAAGTGTGGTTGTTGAAGGTGTTCAAACTTTGTACACTTTTGAAATTCTGGTAAAAAAACACTTCCTCTCTCCTTAAACATCATCATTACATAAGACGGTTCCTTGCTCTTGTTTCCTGTTTATTATTGTATATTGTAAATATCTCACAATATCGGATCTTAAATTTTTTTTTAATGTTTTTATTTTTATTTATTTTTTCAATTTATTTTTTTATTTTTCCAGGGTTCCTTTATCAATTCTGAACCTACCCCTAAGCTATGGCTTGCAATTTCTTTAACAGCCTGTATATATATTGTACAGATAAGTGTATACTTTAAGTATGTATGTATTTATTGTATATGTAAATGGTACACCACTGACTACCTGCAGTATTGTCTGTCCTTCGCCCTTTAATCCATCCAAGGTTGTCTGTAAAAGATCGATTTTAGCGATAAGACCGCCCATTGTGTCACCCTATGTAAAATTTCAACATTTATATCTGTAATTTGTATCGTGTACATAATAAAGAGTATTCTATTCTATTCGCTCTATGATCAAGTAACTTTGGTACGAAGGGTATCAAGGACACGCACATCAACCCTAATAAACTAAATTTCCTTTGAATATAAAAATAACGACGTCAACTACCTCTAACGTTCATAAATACTCATATTGGACCTGCTCAATTTTACCAGAAAATAAGAAAACGAACTCAAGCAAAAATAATAAAGTATACAGATAAGAATCTTCCAGTTCTTTAAGGAGGTAGTTTTTCGTCGGTCCATTCAATTTACATAATATCATACATTATCATCTTTGGTTCCCCTCGTATAATTTATTTGTTTTAATAAAATCCCCGAAATGGGATAGTTTTCATAGTGCTGGTGCGGTGTCTATGGTTATGGGCTGTTTACATGCGAGCCATAGACATAAATAGTGCAGTGTTTTGGGCACACAGTGCATAGACACACATTCAAGATGGCTGGTGTGGACGGAATAGAGATAGGGCACTTAAACTTTATATAGGCGTTGGACATGAACTCGTTTTATGTGTTATTAAATTTAATTCATGATTTTAAATAAAAGCAGTCTATGGTAAATTAACTGTCCAACGAATGTTGAAGGGTGTTAGCATAAATATTGCAGTAAGACTACCAGTAGTTAAAAATAAATCAAGTTTACTTTAGCAGATTTACTTCTATTTATCTAAGTGTCAGTTTTTTCATGTAAAATTTCAACAGAATAATGGTCATTTGTATGTACTTATCATAAAATACTGTCTTCCATGATTTTTGTGTCTATGGAAATTAAGAGACGGTTAAATATGTAGATAAGACTAAAACAAAAGACTGCGATAATTGCATTCTTCTAAATACAACATCATTATTTTCAAGCAATAAATACTTCATAGATTACACACTAGCGAAACTTAGTTAACTGCGTGCAGGTGGCTCTATACATATGTATCGACGATTATCAAGGGGTAACTCCGAACAAGTTTTCCGTGCTTAGTAACTATTACCCCACGGGCCGTTCACTTTCATTATTTTGATGCATTTCCAATACAATTCGCTGTCTGAAACGTGTATGCCAACAATATAGAATGAATATTTGTTTTTTTTTTAAGTTTTATCGATATTATGTTAGTATTAACGGCTTGACAACGCTTGTTTATTTGTTTGTTTGTGTATTGATTAAGTACGTCGTATTAATTAATAAAATCAAATACATTTTTATTGAAATTAATAATAAAAATAATAATAAAAAAAAAATCTCTTATTATTGAGACGCAGTGAATAATAGCAAGCTATCCCAAAAACATTACAAATGCAAGCAGAACTATAAGTTCGTTAAAATATTATAGGGAAATATTCTGCACCTCAAATGGTATTTATTGATCCCGATACGTACGTACTCAGCAACCATTTCAAAACGTAAGCAAAACTATTCATAACAATTTTTACATAAACATAATCACATCTTCTTAAAGACTCCCATAATAAATCGGAACTCCTTCCCAATTACATGAACACTAAACATAATTTCAGCAGTTTTAACCTCCACCATTAAGCGGCGCAGTTCAGCTCTACTTGGTGTCACTAATCTCATTAGCGAGTGTAGACACAGATGCTCCAGTGTAATCCTGTTGCTCCGAGCAAGGATTTGCATAAACAGTTCATGATTTGTGTTCGGTTTTACCCTTTTAATTTTATTTTTTTTCCTCAAGTCCTCCTCAACATTCAATTTGCAACCTTAACTTGGGATGAAGTAGGTTTATTTTTGCATAAAAGGTTTTAATTATTAAATACTTGAACACGTGTAAATGGAAATGGATTAGCTACCTCTAAGGAAAATAAAATTATTAACTAGGGATGATGAAAGCGGCTTTATTATGAAGCACCCCTTGCAGCTCCAACCGCATGCTGAGCCTGCAATCCAACGTTAAGTATTAAGGAACTTGGAACTAGTTTGCATAGAAAAACACAGGGTAGGTAGTTTTTCGTCTCTTCCAAATAAGAGGAAGTGAAGCAAAATGGATTTTAGATTCCGACGCAGTAAGTGATGGGTTAGCAATCAGTCCGAGCTCACTTGTGATAGAGCTTTTTTCAAATTCCACGTTCGGATTTTCACGTCTCGTTTTCAACACTGTCGAATTGCTTGGAGTTACCAAATATGACGATCCCAGACATGACTCATTTTCATGTGTGAGGCTTCTAACAAACCACACAAATCAATCCCAAAACATACTACAAAATCCAAAACCCGTTATTGACACCAATATTCAATTAATTAAATCATCAGCACTATCTCATATCCGAAGGGGAACACAAATACGCAGACTCAGCAGAAACGGCTAGTGTAGCCCACAGTTGCAAAGCACACAATACCGACGGATTGTATCGATAAATTAAATTGCACTAACATCAACCACACAACTACGGTAATAGGTAAATAATCGAATATATGTATCATAATGCGTTTAGCTAGACAGCCAAATCCCCCTAATAGATCTAATTTTGGGATAGACACGTTGTACCAGACAACACGGCGCTTTGTTTGTAAATTGATTTGATATGCACACAGTTGCATGTTGGCTGGATTATTATTGTTATGATTGCAGTGTATGAATACAGGGTTGGTGTAATTTATGTTTGGTTGGGAAATGTTATTTTAAAGGCTAAACTTGTAGTGTCATGAAGTCTGCTAGTGATGCTCACACATCCATTGTGATCAAATACCAAGTGAAGAAGTTAGGTAAAAAGTTGATTTAGCCTATCGCCTTTTGTTGCTAGAGCAGAACATTTCTAAGACTTAATTTAGATTATTTATTAACCGCCTTCAAAAAAGGACCTATGTTCATTGGTATGTCTTTAAAAAAAATATTTATTTTACAGTTTAATACACACATATAAACAGACCAGAAGAAAGGAACAGAAAAATACGTACAAAGGTGATGCTTATTTCTAAAGGAATCTCTTCCAGCATACTTGCGATAGGAAAGTAGACAAAGAGATGTAGACAACGTGCGTAAGAGTAGAAGAGAAAACAAAAAAAAATAAAAAAATACTATTAACTTATTAAAATATAAACATAAAATAAGAGAATATACTTACATATATACGACTCAAATAAATATCACTAAAACATATAGAAGTATAAAATAATAAATACATAATATGCAACTATGACGAAGTTGAAAGATAGTGTTCTTTCACTCTTAATAAGACCCACTGTAAAAGGATACAAGTCTACCTACTAAAACTTCCTTATGATGAAACTGAAGCGATTTTGAGCATTCCTAAATAGACAAGCTACTACTTTAATCACACTAATACTATAAAGGCGAAAGTTTTGTGAGTGTGTGTGTATATTTGTTACTTCTTCACGCTTAAACGGCTGGACAAATTTTGATAAAATTTTGTATGGAGGTAGCTGACACCCTGGATTAAGACATAGGGTATTTTTTTTCCCAATATTCCCACGGGATCGAGACTTACGCGGGTGAAACCGCGGGGCGCAGCTAGTAGCTCAATAAGTCAATACCATCACACTAAATAAAGGCGAAAGTTTGTGAGTGTGTGTGTGTGTTTGTTACTTCTTCACGCTCAAACGGCTGGACCAATTTTGATAAAATTTTGAATGAAGTAGCTGACACCCTGGATTAACATAGTTATAGGCTATTCTTTATCCCAATATTCCCACGGGATTGAGACTTACGCGGGTGAAACCGCGGGGCGCTGCTAGTCACTCATATTGAACAATTATCCCATTCTCATCACACACAAATAAATACATATACACACACAAACACACGCCCACACACATACACACACCCTCGCATACACACTCACTCACTCACTCAACGCTTACATTTTTCTCATACATTATGCATACTTTCTTACATGGCAATCTTATAATGTATACAAACTTAAACTTAAACATGGCTACTAATTGTTCACAATTTATTTAGGGGATCAATTGTAATTCGAGATACAGGTTTAACACCTAGTTTGGATGCAGATAGTCCCAAACTTTGTATATTACGAACTTTAAGCCATTATTTAGTATATATTGTTATTATTAAATTCTGTAGTATGTGTTCTTATTTTGGTGAAAAATGAAATCTTAAATCTTACTCTTCTTTCAAAAACCGCAACAGTTTGGCAGTCCCTATGTCAGGTGGAAGTGAATTCCACAACGGAACTGCGTGTACAGAGATAGAGTGGGGGAAGTGATTTAAGGAGATTTCTAAGACGCGACCTGCAAGTACGGGCGTAGGAAAAGCGTTACCGTAGATAGCGCGGTCGCGCGTTTTTAGGGTTCCGTACCCAAAGAGTAAAACGGGAACCCTATTACTAAGGCCCGCCGTCTGTCTGCCTGCCTGTCTGTCTGTCTATCTGTCCGTCTGTCACCAGGCTGTATCTCATGAACCGTGATAGTTAGATAGTTTAAATTTTCACAGATGATGTATTTCTGTTGCCGCTATAGCAACAATTACTAAAAACCAGAATAACATAAATATTTAAGGGGGCTCCCATACAACAAACGTGTTTTTTTTGCTCGTATCTGCTCGATATTGATAACGGCAACAGGTAGACGCTTGAAATATTCACAGAATATTTAGTTATATATTCACTTTAAAAATAAATAATTGAATTAAAATAAAACAAATATTTAAGGCGGGCTCCCATACAACAAACGTGATTTTTTGCCATTTTTTTATAGATACGGAACCCTTCGTGCGCGAGTCCGACTCTTACTTGGCCGGTTTTTAATGTAGGTATGTCCATCGATATTTTCGTAAATTGTTGACCGATTTTGGAAATTCCAAAACTTACGAAACTTTATTAACTTTGCTTGGGAATTTTTTGAGTTAGCTTCAATAATACGTATTTTTTTCCCACTTAGTCTATGTGGATGACGTTATAACAACTTTCTGTCACAGTTATTTGTATTCGAATTTGTGTGCGGTGAAAAGTCAAAAATAAAACAGTTTTACAAAAAAAAAAGACTTCTTTGACTTTGTCTTCTTCTTTCGTCTTTGATTTTGTATATTTGTATTTTGCCATCGACTTCCGAAATTAAAGTTATTGTTCACTTTGTAGTGCTTTTTTGGAAGTCGGTTGTTTTTCTCTAGAACTTTGTTGTCAAATTATGCAGTTTTCAAACAAGTTTCACCAAGAAAAAACGAGGCGAATACCGTCCAAGTTTAAAAACGATTCAAGTTACACTTAAGTATTTATGGAATGTAATTAGCGTTAGACTAATGTTTACTCAATATACTGGTAGGCACCAACTGATGCAGAAGGTATATAAACGGGAAATAGTACTCAGTCCATACAAGTAGCCCTCAGTTTACCTACTCATTGGTAAATCCGAACTAAACAAACAATGCTTCAATAATATACCGAACAAAAGCTTAAGAGTAGTTGTTAGATCAAATAAAGAAAAGAGCAAACCCCTTAAGTAAATCAACGTGCAGGGCAAACAGTAGTCGCGAATCGATTGCAGGCCGGTACAACCCCTTATCTCAGCCGCGCGCACGTGTGAACCCCGTTCAATTTTAATTTCATGCTCAAACAATGACGCTATCGAGCCGGCTATTATTATGTATAGTCACCAAGGGTTCAGTTCATCTAAATCCGCCAGATAAGCCCTCAGCTCTTTGTCGTCGCCCGGCCTGATAGCTAATTCGGGAGCGAAGCCGTACACTCGGGACCTCCCGTCTATTGCAAAGACACTTTAGATTCGTCATTAGAATATCGAAATGCTCATTAAAACCGCCAAATTTTATGTAAACTGCTTCCTGTAATCAGTGTTCACACATTTAATTAAATTACCTGCCGCACCGGTGTTTGTGAAACAACTTCAATATAATTTTCAGTTCAAATGAGATTCCTTCAATTTGCATTCAAATCACGAATACAATCGAGGAGTCATGAATATTGCGATTGAATATTTTTTGTTGGCCTATCCGAAGTCTTTTCACGGATGAAAAGGTAGTGTGCCGGTTTCCTTTGCCACAATTTGACATTTCTATTTGCATTAAGAGTTATTCTTAAACTTGAAAGATAATCATTTACCCATGAATACACAATAACTAGAACTGTATTTGAAATATTTACTCATGATTTTTTTACAAATTCCACACAATTTATGCGATATAAATCGGAACCATTACATCCATACCTTCATAAATCGCAATTTTAATCACAGTTTACAAACACAAGCTTATTTTACGGGTCATAAAAACTAAAAACTATTTAACAAAACCTGTCTGTAATTCAGTTTCATACCTAGATAAGGGTACCTCACAATTCAAATCAGAGTACGTGCTTCCCCATCGAGGATGATTTACCAAATTCCCAACTGCGAATCGCATCATCGCTACCCCCGTGTCTGTGTTTATCAAAACACTTAACGATTTAATATGTTCGCTGAACCCTACCCTCCAACATTAACGATACATGTGCCTGTATCCACGTAGATTATGAGTGTTAGTCCTTGATGAACATCGCGAATAAGATTCTTATCTGTAGTAATAGGATTAGTTTTGTTACCTATGTTCTTTACGTTGATGTTCTTAGAGACTAATCTCTATGTCCATCTTTATAATATTGGACACAGCTGCTGTAATCTCCTATCTTTCATTTATTCTGAATCATCTAATGATAAAAAGCGAAAGGCGACTAACAAAAGGTATTTACAAGGCAGATGTGAGTGGTAACGCCTGGAGGGGACGCCCTAGGAGGACATAATAGTGATCTAATTGGTGATGTTCTTGAGGAAGGTCAGGTGCGTAGTACTCGCAACCGGCGTGCGTGTATGACGTGATGTATGAACGTAAACGAAGCAAAAGGAGTATTTAAGAAGCGTAGCAGGTGGCGTTCTATAGTTTGGGAAGCAGGCGTGAGTTTATATATGCATCTAATGGTAAGTTAAAAAGATCATCTTCTTCAAAAAGTGAATTCTAATTCTAAAATGGTACCATATTTTGAGTACATTTATGATAAAACAGTTATATTATTTTGAACTACTAAAAATGTATTTATTTCACATCATTATAGAGACTGTTTGTAAACCTTAAACAAGAAAGAGCATAACATAACTATCTGTTCAGATTATCCGTACCGACCGTACATACATGAATACGTGTACCTAGATTTTCTTCGTTGAACCCGTCTGCAACTTTATCCGTAGGGACCTTGAAAGAATAGCCTCCACTTTACATTTACCTGACCCACTTTAGTTTGGAAAGAAAAGAATTTCACACAGAGTAAAAAAAATACGCATAAAAACGCTTTTATCGTTTCTCATACAGCCTGTGAAAGTATGCAGCGTTTTTTGAATACGGAAGATAAACAAAAATGTAATCTAATAAGGTTTTTTACACATATGCGGTTTCCTTTTACTGGGGTAACTTTCGTGGTTTTATATACACATACGTAATCAGCCTATGATGATCCCACTGCTGGGACCCAGGCCTCCTCTCATCGAGAGGGAGTGGGCTGTAATCTACCACGTGGGCCCAGGGTTGGTAAATGTCACATATCTTCGACTTTTTGGTTCGAGGACGTGCCGGTTTCCTTAACATGTTTTACTTCACCGTTTTTTCATGATAAGAGTGATTTAAATGCAAACTAAATATGAACCAACAAAATAATATAGATAATTTTCTAAAGTTGCTAGTTGAGAGATTCGTGCAATATAGAAAGTCTAGCCGAGTACCAACATAATTATATTCGTTGTTTGATTTTAATTAGTGGTCTAGACCGCGAGACGTTGGCGTGGCAGGAGGGACTGATTCAGTATTAATTCCTGAATATCGCAAAAATAGACACATTTTGTCATTAATGGCCGATCATTTCAGCCCCTTCTATTTCACGGATCACAAATTTTTAGTGATCGTTAAAACAAAATGCATAAACGTCGCCTATCTACGGTGAAATTTAAACAAAATTTTGTTTAAAGTTTATTATCAGGAGACTTTAAAACTCAAGTATATAAAGTACTGTTAGCTGCTATAAAGTTGTACAATTTACCCTAAGTCTTTGCTGTGAAGGTTCGTTAACTTCAGTCGTAGTACTAATCTGAGAATATAGCATCTAGACTTGACCTTCTTGGAACTGGAATATATTTAGGCTATGTCACATCTATCAACTAAGTGTGACTAAATGGAATCCGAATTGATTCCATTTAGTCACACTTAGTCGATAGATTTAGAACATAAGCCAAGGGAGATAAACCGATTTGGAATTAATTAATTTACATTTTCACTTATTATTATTTCTTAGAAGATTGTAACGTGTATTCCAGTTATTTTGAATTAATTTAATATTAATTTGGATTCAAAGTAATATACAGTGAAGCTCCATAGGCAATGAATAAATAGTTATGTTTCCACAAAATTTTCAATCCAGTTTATTTTAAGTGTTTAACAATGCAATAAAAAACAAATTTTGTTTTTCTTTTAACCAGGATCAAACAATCTTGATTTACTTATTTTTTAAAGTCTTAGATTTTTTAAAATTAAAACTGTAAAAAAAAATCCTGACCAAGGCATGGCTTAACATAAGTTCAACAACTTTTAATTCATTACTCCACACATCGAGCAAACGTGTGCCATAAAAACTTCTCACATACCGAAGAAATGGAATTTTCTCTTTGATTTTTATCGATCGTGATTTTCTACATCTAGACAAGTCGTAATAGGGGAACTTCTAATAAGAAAACTTCTAATAGACCGTTTGAAAGTCCGATCCTGCGCGATATCGGGCTAATGAGCTAAAACAGACTGGTGTGCGATGATTGCGTGCCGTCTGGCTACAGGGTGTAATTTAGTGTAGTTAGTGCTGTACTTAAATGTGTGTTGGTAGCCCGCATCGGGAATGATGCTCGTGGTCGGATTTTTCTTTGTGAAAATTACTGGATGTAATGTTCTGCGAAAATAATGTGGGTTTGTTCAAAAACTTGCAGTCTTTATTTACCTCTATGATACTACCTACATATTCGTAAAGAAAACATAAGTAAGAAAGAAAAGGAAGAAAGAAAAGCAAAGAAAGAAAGAAAGAAAAGAAAAGAACAGAAAGAAAAGAAAGAAAAGAAAGAAAGAAAAGAAAGAAAAATAATTTTATTTGTCGCATAAACACGTGCAAAACATATCAAAACAAAAACTCGAGTAGGTAAAAACAAGTAGTCGGCAGCTGCACGTCATGACTGTGACAAGAAGGCTTGCACTCAGCATGACGCTGATTTTCAGTGGTCACCCGAAAAATACGTACGGAATCCAAGTCAGGTTGAGTTGTACATAATAGCTAACAAAATAAAATAAAATAAACAGTGCTTAGAATATAATGCCTATACAACCAAATATATAAGAATAAATATGATTAAAAACATAAAAAAATAATCCGCTGGCATCACCATGCATAAACAAAGTAGGTACCCATGAATTTAAAATGTAGGTAGGTATGCTCGCTTTATTACTCTTACAGCTATGAACAGACAATGGTATAATTTTCTCGAAGTTTCACTTAAACCATTAATAAAATTAAATTTAAAAAAATGTTTCGTATATTTTTATGAATTCACATAACTCCACGCTCTACGAGTACAAAGGCGAAAAACTTATCAACTCCATTCAGTGAACGCCATTTTAATCATTAAAAAATTCCTTTACTGTATGATTGTTCACACTCATTCCGGAAATCACTTAACAAAATATAAAAGGAATCCATTTATTTATAGATACAAAGTATGGATGCACATTGCTCTTGCATCGATTCTTCGTTTACATTATCTCAATTATGTCTATCTTTTGTTTACGCTCCACCCTGTACAAAAGCATTCTAGTTTTTGTTTACATATTACTGGAGTGTACTTACCGCTAAATAATCTTTGTTAACGCTTTAATAACTTGTCTATTGACATTGAAAATTAATTAAAATCATACATTATTTCATTTATTTTATGTTACTCCTTATTTTTTTATTGAAATGGTAGTTTTTTTTCATACTCGTTTATGTGACTTCCAGCCAAAAAAAAGCGTGGGATTATGACAACATAATGGTTGGCATATTTTCCTATTACAACATACCTACTGCGATTGATCACATAATTAAAATCGGCTAACCAATTTGTATGCTAGTCTGGTGATTATAGCTGTCTCTTTAATATCCGTCAATTGCCCGGGAATGGCAACAGTGAAGGAAAACATCGTGCGGAAATCTGGGGGTCTACTCCGAAGCGATAATCCGAAGTATCGGCCGTTTCTTGACTTCCATTTGCCGTAGTCAGACATAGTTAACCGTTGTCAGGAAATGGCTGAACATTCGACCGATACTTAAAGGATTATCTTCGGAGTAGACCACTTGACTTATAGTTAACTAGCTACCCTGTGGTAGGGGCAACTAGAATAAATTCTATTTTTTTGTAAATTTTGACGTTCAAAAGTGCCTTTTATGTGCCTTTGAAATAAATAAATTGACTTTTACTTTGATTTTGACCTGACAGACGTTGCCCTGTCCAAATTTCAATAACTCATACAAAAATCCCATACACAAAAAAAGAACGTACCTACAGTTTTTTTCCGAATTGGAAAATTTCCTGAATTTTTCCTTCCATAAAAATCTAATTCTGACTACTTATTCCTTTCTGCCGAAAGACGTCCACTGCTGGATATAGGCCTCCCCCGAAGGGGGTGGGGGTTGCCATAATCGCCACGCTTGGCAGGTGGGTTGGCGATCGCAGTATGGTGTTAAAATGCATAGAGATCGCTGCTGCCCATTCTCTAGTAAGTCCCTTAGTCGCCTTTTACGATACCCACGGGATGAAATAGGGCGGTGCTATTCTGTACGTCCAGCACCACACTGCACAACGCCTACTTACGCTACTTACGTACACGACTACTTATTACGAATATTTGAAAACAAAAAATTGCCAAATCGATCCAGCCGTTCTCAACTGATTGGAAACATAGATCAGTCGCCAACCCGTCTGGAACAAGCATGGTGATCAATGCTCGTGCGCTCTCTAAATAAAAAGATGCCTTTCTCCCGCAGTAGGACAGTAACAAGCTGGTAAGTATTATTGATGTGTAACATCTTACTGTGGGAGTGATTTCGTGCAAAAGGACGGAAGTGTGTAACAGGAAGTCAAGAGCTTGAGCATGGAAAATGTATTTTTTAATACATGGAATTAGTAAGAACTATTTTAAACTTTTTCTATACATTTCGTAGGAAATGAGACTCGAACTTACATTTTTTACCATCGATAAACTGGCCACTACAAAAAAATACTGGTCGAAAAACAAATATAAAACAATAACTTCTACTTTGGGTATTATTTCACCCTAAAATTAAAAACTTGAAACTTTACTTTTGTCCTCTAAGTTATGAGGTTTTCAAAATGGTAGCCGTTTTGACGTAGGCATAGGTTATTCTCTTTACAACAGAGTGAGTAGCAGCTGATAATGTGCTAGGATTAATTCCATAGAGAATCGTAGTAAGTAGTATTTCTTTTTATAAAGTTCAATTATTACATAGCGCCACATAAAAAAGTGTAGGTTGAGCGTGAGATCAGCATGTCGATTCTGTAACCATCTCACCGTGAAAACATACGTGAAGTGAGCGTGGAGTGAACTGTTAGTGTCATTCCACCTGATGCTAGGGATGGACCAAGTATTCCATTTACAATTACAATCGAGATTTTAATAATATTTTTATGCTAATTCTGTTGATTATTTTATATTATTTAAAAGCTAGTATTTAAGCGTCTAGCGTATATCAATGTATGGAAGAACATGTTTTTCAACTACAATATTAAGTTTGTTTTTGGGATAAATTCGTCCCAACTATGGAACCCTTTGTTGTGCGTGGTCCGACACGCACTTGGCCGGTTTTTTTTATATTATTATCCCCGGCAATGGACGTTAACGGGTTGAAATAATGACGTACCTACATTTAATAACAAAATACTGATAACGTTTTACATCCAATAACAATATCACCAAAATCAATTTTAATACTTGCGAGTATCATTATAGTATTAGTGCCTCATGCATACTAACAAAAGGAAAAAAAAACTAGGAATAACCCTGTGGGCATTGCAGCGAGCGGAGATGGAGAGCGTTAATTGAAATTAAACAAAGATTAGCTACCGATTGCCGACGGATCACTGCTGCGCCGTTCGCAAGAACCTATCTCGTTTTAAATACCAATTCATGGAACGGGATCCAATGCAGACAGAATGTTTATTGAAAAGTAATGCTGGCATTATAGGGTTAAAAGTTTGGAGTTGATTCTGATAAGTCCTTTTAAAATATTTTAGAAAGGTTATCATTTATATTGTGGAGTGACTTTTCTGTTTATGCTTTTTACTCATGCGCATATTTGCAGGTAGATTTGCCTGACTAAATTGTCCATACAAAGGTTGTCTTTTAAAGATCGCTTCTAGCGATAAGACCGCCCATTATGTCACCCTATGTAAAATTTCTACATTTATATCTGTAATTTTTATGGTGTACATAAAAAAAAGTATTTTATACTATTCTATTCCTACCAAGGCATAAAAATCATAAAACAGGGTGTTTCCTAATAATAACAAGTATTATATTCTATTATATTATATACCTAATTATATAAAGTATTGAATATTACTATAAGATAGTTTGTCTTGGGCCAGTTCTTTTAGTTGATACCAAGATATTGTATTATAGTAGCCAATTCTAATTACCATAGTGCTGAGAACGGTGTTTCATAAGTGACATGGTTCTTTATGAAGACTTCAGAATAAACGTTTATTCAAATGTGAAGGTCTGTGTAAAATATCTTTTCTTTTATAAAAATTAATAGCGTCCAAAATTAGGATTGTTAATCGTGTCTGTAAATCAAGGAGGCAAAAACCTAATTTAATTAAAGGACAATAGGATTAAAAGGGATAAATTATGTACGATTCAAGCCCAATGCTCTTTAGTTACCCAGTTCCAGACACAGATCGATCTGGACAATTAGTTTTAGACTAGAATTAAACATAGGCACAGTTTGTTCATCTACAGATTAGACCCTTTTACGTTTATATATAGGTACCTATTTCTCGATTAAATGGGATTCTTCTTTCTTTTTATGATCTCAAAGTGCGATACAATTTGTTTTTATTGATGCACTTACATTCCCAACTTCTAAAAGTAATTTGCAGGTCGTTCAACGAAATTTTACGTTCAAATATTTTCAGGAGAAATCTTTACTTCGATTTATCTTTAAATAAGCAGTCACCCACTTGGTGCACAAGTCACTTAATCAACAAACGGAAGGCTTCGTTCATTGTTATCTTCTTTTATTAGCTCCCCACCCTGAATTTATTACGTAGCAGTAACTCAAATAAGTGAATTCGCTTTTATGTAGAAGAAAAAATACTTATAAAATTCTGGTCTACTGGTTGAGACCGAACAATGGACCCTCACAGATGCCGGTCACGTCTTGTCGCCTTAAAAATGTGACGCTTAAATCCATAAAGTACTCGAAAGTATTACTATTCCTCGTCGGTATTTCCTTTGAACTGCATATTATTATATCAGAGTTTTCCTCCAGTAACTCCCTTAAAAAAACATCCATGGAGGAATGGATTTTGATTTTTATTACACTCGCAATGAAAATTTTGTGAATAGAAAAATTATGTTCTACGTGGTATTGAGCGTGACTTACGAGTTGCAGGTCGTAGGTTCAAACCCTGACAGGCGTTTTACTTTGTGTAATTTATTTCATCACCACTGCTCTCAAAACGGTGAAGGAAAACATCGTAAGGAAACCGACATGTCCTAGAACCAAAAATTCGAAGACTTGTGTCATCCAGCAACCCGCACTAGGCCCACCAAACGGGTGGATTACTGCCTACTCCTTCTCCCATCTCGAACTTTATAGGCTGATTATGCTATGCTATATGTTAAATTGGAAATCTTTAATTGTTTTGCAAAACTGTAAGATTTTCCAATTGTTGGTACCTATTTAATTATACCATTATTATTATTGTCTCACTGCAAGGCAAAGGCAAGAGGCATTAATCACCACTCTTGCTCAAGACGTGGTGGCGATTTCTGACTTTTAAGTATATTAACTCCAATAAGTCCAGCGGGATAACTCCGTAACACATATTGGCAATGCTTTTCATCTTGACAGTACAACTAAATTCGTTACGTTTACCTACGTTGTTGAGCAGATGATTTTCATCAAAATCTTCAAAATCCTTCGGAAGTGAGTTACGCAATTGAGGTGCTGGTTTCTTCACGATATTTTCCTTTACCGATGTCAGTATTGTCCAACTCAGAAAGTATCTTCATTAACAACTTCAAATATGTTGGGGTCGGCTTCCATTCTAACCAGATGCAGCTGTCTATCCGACTTGTACAATCCCGTTACTGGGTAGCACGATACCCCATGGTCAGTTTTTCAGGCTTCTGACAACCCGTAACGACTGTCAAAGATCTATAAATAACAGCCGAGACCAACGGTTTAGCATGCTTTCCGAGGCACGGAGGGGTCTTGGTATGTAAAGATGGTCACCCATCCACGAACCATTTGTGTCAAGCGTAGATTAACCTGATCGATCGACCCGTGCGGCTGTTATTCTTTCCCAGTTATTATTACTCCAGAAAGTATTATACCTACTTTTGAATTGAAGAAGTCACATTGTTGTTCTAAAATATTCACACTAATATTATAAAGGCGAAAGTTTGTGAGTGTGTGTGTGTGTGTTTGTTACTTCTTCACGCACTAACGGCTGGACCAATTTTGATAAAATTTTGTATGGAGGTAGGCTGACACCCTGGATTAAGACATAGGCTACTTTTTATCCCGATATTCCCACGGGGTCGACACTTACGCGGGTGAAACCAAGGGGCACAGCTAATATAATCTAAATTCTAATCGATGTCAGCGGATGATATCAGCGGTAACCAAGATTAATTAAAATAACGTTTACTTCATACTCTAACTTAATTAATTTACAGGATTAATTGAAATAACTAAGTTCAGAGAAACATGAATGTTTGGCGTTTCACTTAAATTCAAACGAGTTCACTACAAGGTTACTTGAAGTTCGATAAACTATTTGATAGGTACCTATCATGTCTGTTGAACATGATTTTTTTTTCTGAGAATCCCGGAAAATGGTCCGTTGTATCTTGATCATAGGCACCTAATCCTCAACGCCCTCGCTTGGTCTATATTATAGTTGCCATCATACACTATATGGGATGGTTTCGGTGATCAAAGTACCTACACCTATTCGTGTGGTGTTATTCCCACACAGGAAGATGTATCTGTGCAAGTGCATCCTCTTTATCTCAAACGAAACTTTTAAAAATATAAGCAGGATTAGCCCGACGGTTAAAGCACAAGTATAAGCCCAGGTCTGCTTTGCGCTGAGAGTTGAAATCCAACAATGTGTTTTTTCGACCCGCTGGGATGCACTCTATTGAATTTTCAATGCTCGGCTCAACGCCCAGAGTTGAAAATTCAGTGCACGATAAAATCCGGCGCGATATTATTACGGTCGTGCGTACGTGCGGTAAATAATTACGCAACTTAGTAAGAGGGGAATATAATTATATATGTATATACAGGGTCAAATTAAATTAGCTAGCGAAACTCCGCAGACGTGATGAGCACAGATATCTAAACACGAATGAATTAAAATGAAAAAGATTTGATGGGTTTTTTTTTTGGTTCAACGACCACTGGTTGTGTTGCTACTGGAAGTATTAGTTGAGAAAATCTGTTCTATTTTATCGTGATTTGTTATCGATACCCATCACGTCTACGTCTGTGTGGTTTACACAAAAAAATGATTTTTGAAACTGATATTTCAAGTGTACACACTACCGGCAGTTGATGACCCCAAAATACTCAAATTTATTTATTTTTGTTTTATCATGTTAAGATATCGATACCCATCACATCTGTGGAGTTTAGCTAGCCTATTTAATTTGACCCTGTATATAAAATATCGACGGCAGCAAACTACAAAAAGTCAACTACACTTTTTACTCTTACTTTTTTACATAATTCGACTTAGAATTATTTGTTTTATCATAGCATTTTTTTTCCTATAATTATAATTTTTTAATAATTTTAAGTCACGTTTTTAAAGACAATTAGATACAAGTATTTTTTACAAAGTGACAAAGTAGACATGGGCATACCATAATGTTTGTTTGGCATTTAATTAGTTCGTGTATACGTCGGACAATCGGCGCGTTGTAAACAAAGATATCAGTCACATTTTTTAAACTTGCGTTACTTTGCCTTTTTATAGCGCCTGAAGAGGTTTCTGCAGAAATGGCGCCAAACTTCAAGCTCTGTCCAGTAACGTCAGTTGACTTAGAGAGGTGATTTTCAGCCTACAAACTAATATTAATAGTGACACGTCACAAATTTGGTCTAGAAAAACTAGATAAATATTTAATTGTATATTGTAACTAGAATTACAACTGATGATTAATATTATGAAAAAAATTGAGCCGTTACGGTACAACTGGCAGATGTGAAACATCGCATTACACACATTTACACACTACTACATATAGACAGTATAAGTGTATAGTGGCTGATCGCTACGCGGCATGCGTCGCCCCGCCAGCAATCTGTTTTACGTGCGCCTATAGATGTTTCACATCAATAATAGTAGTAGGTACACTCCTACTATATTTGAAAAAAAACGTAAATTCTAATAATAAATTGTATTTTCGCTATGCATATTTGCATGCATATTTTGGCATTTAATAATGCATATAGGTAATCCGATGTCTTGTAATAACTGTTAAATAATATTAATTATATATGCTTATGCATCTAGGAAATCCCGCGTAGAAGCGGATATGGCAGTTGAATTCATTTACTTTTTTGTACGAAGTTGTTAAAGACATGTACCGTATTTTGGAAAAAAAATATATATTGGCCTTGGCCTTGACAATTGCCTTGGTAATGCCTTATTAAATAAATTTTGTAAAACAGAAGAAAGCTTTGTTCTTCTATTAATGCCTTGGTAATGCCTTATTAAATAAATTTTGTAAAACAGAAGAAAGCTTTGTTCTTCTATTAATTATCAAAGTTTTGCGTTCAAAACGCTGTCCTGTAAAATCATGGTTTAAATGTGAATATAATTTGCGATTGTCGATATTGTATTAATTCATTATTATTAATGTGATTTAATTATTCATTGCCTATCTAGTGGCACTCATTGTCATATTTTCTTCTGTTAATATGCGGATAATGTAGTGGGCTGCAATATTGTTAATATTTTGTATTATCTTTTCTATGTTCCAACACATATTGTATCTGTTTATTGTCCCTGAATATAATAAAATAAAATTGTAACCCAAATTGCTAGTATGTGAATAATCTTAATAATAAAGTCAACACTCCGAAAAAGAGAGGGTGTGAATTATGTGGGCATAATGAACAATGAGGCTTTCTGACAGTTTATCGGTAATATTAATCCGAATTGTGTTACAATACTGTTGATAATGAATAATTCAAGCACCAAGCTACACAAACACCGTATCTTGAACGCTAACAAACTGCGGTGTGCTCAAACCAATAGCGTTGGAGACGGCATACCGATTGCCGATCTGCATATCCGAATAGCTAAGTGATATTCCAACTATCCCGCCTCCCATGCTGCCTATAGAAACTGAAACATCATAAAATCCACGGAATGTCGATAACGGCCGACCCCACTCTGCGCGGTAACGTGTCAATGTATTGAATTTCAAAGATGATTAATAGGATTACTTGAATTCTTGGACCTATTCTGTTTCGTTGTTGTTTTGTTTGGAGCAGACATGATGGTTATTTTATAGTTTATGGAATGTTTTTACGCCGAAATTACGTAGTTTTGTATTTGGAGTAGGTATCTATTTAATAAAATTACTTTTAAATTTTAGTTTTATATTCGATAGAGTACAGTTACAGTGCAAAGTCTAAATTTGTGCCCGGTTAGTGGCAATAGGCATAGGGTATTACATTGGACCTAAACATAACTGGCGAAAGTTTTTGTACACCTTACCTTACCTTAACAGTGACGCCAACATGCTACCTGCGTCACTTACTTGCTAACCGAGTCTGACTTGCTAACAGCGTTACTGACATGTCAGCACGTCACCAACATTCTATCAACGTCCCCGACATGTAAACCAATGCACGACGTTCCAACCACGTCACCGGCATGCTAAAAGCATCCCGACATGGTAAAAGCGTGCCGACATGCTAACTGCATCACCAACGTGCTCACTGAGTCCCGACATGCTATCAGCATCTCCATCATGGTATACCTGCGTCGCCGACATGCTAACCGAGTCACAGCCATTCGAACCGCGTCCCGACATACTAGCTGCGTCACCAACTCGCTAAACTAGTCACCGAGGTGCTAACAGCGTCCCCGACATGCTACCTGCGTCACCTACATGCTTACCGTTTCGCCAATATGTTAGCCGCGTTATCGAAATGCTAATGTGACGTGTTGCACCAGACTGGCGTCCCGCAGCGGCCTGTGTACATGTATACGTATTTATTATGTTATTCCAAAGTTTTCAGTTTTCATGTCTGTCGCCAGTGAGTGCCTTTTTTTGTATCATAATTTTCTACTCTTCTTGTCGTCAAAATCGAGGCCGGTTAAATAGTCGTATTTACTCGTAAATGACAGAAAAGTCGGACATTATCTCGTGTTGAATTGTCATAATTCGAGATAACGTATGTGCCATGTTAAGGTTTGTCGAGAAAACATCACGTTTGACAGAACGAGTCGAGTATTTTGTATGGCAGCGCTGTCAGAAAACAAGATAATTTACAGAAATAGACAAGAATTACTCACGCTAGAGTGAGTAATTGTCGTAATTGTCACGTGTGTCATGTTAGCCCTGCTGGACGCATTCACTGATGAAATAGGTACTCGAATCTGAACTGTTACATTACACGCAAATGCTCCCAGTGAGTGACTACCGATGTGATCGATGTCATGACAATAATAATATGTCAGTCTGATGCGTTAGGGTAAACGGCAATTGTTAATGACATCGTATTTTCAACGAAATACTTATTTCTAGCTCCTTATTTCGAAGTTGAACTTTTGAATTGAAAGAACTTTAAGATTTTTGTTTACCTAGTTATTGAATAATTACTGTATACATATTTGTGAGACTTATGTAGATTACTTTGTTTTGGTCATAGGGTATTTAGATATTATGGGACAAAATTATTATTTTGTTTTGGTAAAATAAATTGTATAATATGTTTTGTATCTGTATGGTGGATAAAATGTTATGGAACAATGGCTGCAGACAATAAAATGGCTCATTGTCCGCGTGTACATCTTTTTGGGGCTGACTATACCTACCTGTATCTACTCCCCGGACTGTGCTAGATAAAGGGGTAAATAGATTTAAAAAATATTTGAGTCGAGTTGCACGATTACTGACAAATGCTTACACTGATTGGACAGGTCCATTCAAATTTGTGTGGTCCTTTCCTCAAAAAACCATTTCAGACACGGATCTACATAGTCCTCACATGATCTGACCAAGATTATGTCTGGACTTTAAAAGAGTTTGACCCCTGAGTTTGTTTCGCCATTTCTTCTCAGGGGTAGTTACATAGGAAATGTCGACTACATCTAGCTTATTTTTTAATATGACGTGTAAAAGTGATTCCGATATCCTATTTACAGAATAAACGATTCCATTTAATTTCATAATGAATTTGACAAATAACACTAATTGCCTTGGTTCAACGATTATAGAATAGAGGTATTTAGGTTACGTTCATAATAGTTAAACGTATGTTTGTATAACTTTAATTAATTACACAGAATTTGTTAACAATCATCTAAATTTATGTTTCCACAAGGAATGACTAGCTAGGTTACTATTTGAATAACAAAGAAATTCAATTTGATTAATTAATCAACTCCGTACGCAGTGTTGTTTGTATTGTTACAATGCCTACCTTCTAAATTGTTTACCGGATTAATTATTACATATTGAAGTTCAAACAATTTTCTTGAGCTTAAGCAAAGATTTTGATATTTGTTACAAGCTTTTATTTAGTTTTACCTGTCCGGTGTCTATCTGTAATGAAAACTTGCAAGTTAAATTTAACTAACTTCCCGATTTCCGATTGAGCTGGAATTTTTCATGCGTATGTAAATCCGATGACAATGCAATATTATTATGGCATGGAGCTAATCTGATGGTGGAGCCGGGAGGTGGCCTTATGAACTCTGTAATAAAACGTCGCAACCCCATGGAGTTTGGGCTTGTTTGATTCGTCTTGACAAGGACTCTGGTCCTAGATGATATCTAGGGTCTGATGATGGAGCCTGAAGGTGGTCACAGGCATTCCTCAACTGAACAAGATAGCCCTGTTGCGTTTCGGCTATTTAGATTTATTTTGACAACTACCTTACAAGTGAAGGTGATAGAACAGATATTAAACAAATTCTATTTCTAAAAAGTACAAAATAAAATATGGGTAAAAATATAATTATTTTAAAAACAAGCTTTTACTGAACTAAAATGTACTAAATAAAACTTACGAAAACAATAACTTTAATATTTTCTTAAAAGCTTGAGGCGTGAACATCCTTTTTATACTTAAAGATAAAGCCTCAAGCTTTTAAGAAAATATTAAAGTTCTGGTTTTCGTAAGTTTTATTTACTACTTTTAGATCATAAAAAGGTTGTTTATAAAAAAAAAATCGGCTTATATTTTTTATATTGTACTACGTAGGTACTTACATAATTGTGGTAAAATTTTGTTGAAAATTAAATAACAGCTCTAAATCTACCTACACCTTAATGTTCCAGTTTCGTCAATTGTTTTGCCTATTCGTGTTTCCCACAAGTACTTACCTGATCTGATAGTATACTTAAGTACATTCAGAATAAAATTTAAAATTACTTAATGGCCTCATGTCAAGAGGAAACTTTTTATCTTAAACGAAACACGTCTGCAAAATCTGCACGACATACAATAATAAAGACAGGAAAATATTAGTCAAAATAAGAAATTGTTAACTTCACACAACATTACCATGAAATAAATAGTAATATTCACAGTGCAATATCAAAACATTTTTTCCGAACAAAACCTTATTTCACACTGTGTGCACATGACTGTATATCTTGTCTGATTTCTCAAGAGCGTAGCAAAAAATATTTGGCTCATATCAACCTTATTGTTGTAACAATTTTACATAAAGGAAGAATAGTATTTCTTTATTTTTTTTAACAATACTATCTACTTTCTTTTGTGTTCTGAACCTCGAAGTTTTAATTTCATACATGCTTACCCATGATTACACGTATTTATAGTTTGTAGGTATCAAAAAATTAAGTTATTTTGTGTCCAAAGCTTAACAATGAACTGTTTTACGGTTTATTTCATTTGACCTAAATTACGAGAATATACAGGGTGACGTCATTGTTAGACCATTCAAAAACAAGTTCTCTGGTAAAATCCGTGTTGAATAATCAAAAGTTAGTCCAAATCCGTCATTGTTGTCTAGATACAACAATAATACAACACCAACTCCAAATGAAATATTTTCTCAGTACAGCAAACGTTTGTTGAATTCATAAACTTTTCTCATAGGCAGACTTTTTCCCCTGCCGTTTCGGATGCCCAAAAGTGTGAAAGCATGTTGAACAAGTAGAGAAACCCGGGAAAGGGGAATGTCTCCCACATGACAGGCATCACCTCGGGCGATACTGCTTTTTACCAACCACCCTTGCCGTAAAATGGGGACGAAATTGGGCCATCATTCCATATTACAATTTTGAATTAGCCTCCTGCATAATCCCCTTAAAATCTAGTGGTCTCATTCAGACCGAGTTGTGTGATTTAATGTCCTGAAATAGATAATATATTTTTGACGTTGAAATTAATTAACCGTAGCGAAAATCGTCCCTAGTTTAAAACGCGAATTTTCGAACATTTAACGCTGTAATTTCAGCTAGCGTGAAACAATTTTCAGAGTAAAATAAAATAGTTACAAAAGCTCGTGTATCAAGTTCTTCCACTACATTATGATGGGTAGTTTTAGAATTTCCTCATAATAGCGGCTAGGTAGTCACATAAGCCGGTGTCTCTCCAACTCCATATTTCATACTTGGACGGGGAATGCCTGGCACGCAACGGTCCCGCGTCGAATATTGGTCAGCGCTAGGTATTCCTGACTAGCTTCATTATTATTATAAAGGAATATGCTGGGGAAATTGAAGTTGCCGATAGACTTCATAAACTAGTAGAGAAAGTTTGAAAATATTTTAGTAGTAGGTGTAACATCGGTGTACTCTCTCACAACTTTGAATACATAACTTTGTTACTTACCTATTCATTAAATATTAATTAGCAACGTTTTCGTTTCCCCACTGTAGCGCTGTGCCAACACGTGTAATGCGTAACTTAACACCGCGGGCACACATGCTGACTCCATAGAGACGTATTTTCATAAAGTGTGAAAAAAAGGTAAGGCTCTGTTGTTCAGAGGTGCGAACCGAGTCTCATATTACCGATAGACAAAACGATCCGACAGCGAAGACTACCAAACTAAACCAACCACAACTATCTCAAGTTGCCAAGCTGTTTACTACTGTAATGCGAAAACCACACGGTTCCATTTTCATTATAGCGGAGTAGACTTGCGCTGTATTACTCCCGGTACAAATTATACTTTATCCTTGAAGACCCAGAATAGACAAAAGTCACCCTGCTCGGCGGTCGCTTCCATTCGAATTTAGACTTTATTTGAAAAGAACAAAACTGTCATTTTTGCTCTCGTTTTATTTTAGCTTCCATTGGAAAATGTCATCGCGACAGGACTAGGCGTAAGTGAACGCGTCAAAGTGTAAAATGAGGGGTTTTGCGCCGTGTCAGTGAAAGTCATTAGGAATGGAATGGATGAAAATTGCGTGCATATTTAGGTAGCTCTCTAAGTTAATATGAACGACGTGATGAAATGAAAATATCTCGGCGTTTTTGTCGTTTAATCTCGAGTGATTTTTTGGACCATTTGGAATTTGTTTTTTTTTTTATTAATTTTGTTCGGCTGGATGATTATGAATGAACGAAGAGATCTCTTTATTTTAAGGCAGCTTCGTAATGTAGGTAGTATGGCTTAGTGTGTATGTGATTGTTATTTTGCGTGTGCAGTATGTAGCCGGTTAGGTGCAGTGCGGTGGCTAAATCAAAGACAACAATGGGTGGGTCGGATTGTCTGCGCGGCGCACTTTGCGCCACTTTCGCTACTTTGTGGATTGTGGAGAGGCGACGGAGGTGGCGGCTCGCGAAATTAGATCGTACCGTCGGAAAAAATGTTTACCTCACTGATTGGATTTTATATTGATACGATACTGATTGTATACGATACGAGCACGCGTTTCTTCGTTGTTTGCGAGAATATGAGAAGTGTACTGTAAATCTACATAAGAAACCATAGAAAAAAGTACTTTGAATTTATCTATCGTGAACTTGAAACGAGTTTCTTTAGTAAAAGTTTATTACTTACTTTTTTAAATTATGTTCTTTTTACGTCTTTCGGTAGAATTGTTCTGCTGTCTGTATTGCTAACCAGACCATTAAAAGCGAGGGTGTGAAAATTCGCAGCTTATTTTCACAGTGCGTTACTACGGATCTACATCAAGTACCTACCTACGCGTGTATACGTCGGTTTGTCTGCCTCTGAAATACAACTGTTGCGTATAATGAAGTAGTTTTTCAGAACATAATATCTACTATTAATTACCTAATCATTATAAAAAGTTAAAAGGTTTCTTGAAGGGCGATCCGTCGACACATTTATTACAGTTTAGTACTACAGTTTAATTAAACTATAGTTCGAATATTTCATAATCAAAGGGTGGTGCCCGGTGGAGTTCAATATATCATTACATACAATTATTTTTACTGACGTCAATGTCTAACCTACTCCAAATTAACATTCTAATTAAACAATAATTACTTCTCAAACAGCTCTAAATACAGTAACATTCAATTAATTTCTAATTGAAATAACGTCGATAGCACGACTCCGTAAAACCAACGATTAAAAATTTGAAATTTTAAGTTTCGAAAAGAATATTTTTAATTGAAAATGGAAAACAAAAAGCAAACGAACGTGGGGCGACAGTGTAGCAAATTAAAAAGCAGAAATATTAGAAGTGCATTTTTCTGGGATGTTTTATGTCTTTTCATTTTTATCTGGCCAGTTTCTTTTATGCTTGGCATGCTGTTATCTGCTAGTCTGGCAGTTGGCGAGTTGACGGTATCGTTGCAGCGGCACTGTTTTGCCAAAGATGCAAACTGGAGCTGTCAAGCAGTCGACGATGTTACTTATATTTATTTTGCATGTGCCTTGAATACACTGAGTTTCAAAATGTTTATTGAATTTCATTTTTTCTTAACACTATTTGCTGCTGATAGGATTATAGAAAATGTAGTTTTAAAAGCGTGGGAAACTTTTCAAATGACATGTTCAGTTTCTACCATCTATTTACGGGTAATGTTGAGGATTTCGGGTTTTACAGTATCATTTAAAAATTAAGATTTAAATTACTATGGATTTATTAATGCTTTTAAGCTTGCAGAACAATATTAAAAAAAAAAACAATACTTAACCATGGCTTCCGATGTTTTGGACGTTCCATTTTATCCCGTAATTGCCTTTAAAGTGTATGAAGAATAACTATAAGTCCTTATTTTAGATCAAAGGAATATATTAAACTCAAGCTCAAACTCAAAGCATTTATTTCAATTAAACCATTTACAGGCACTTTTTAACTGTCAAAGAGTCGGTCAGTTAGTCAGAAAGTGGAAGCTATTTGCCCATTCCAAAACGTAGATCTCTATGGAGAAGAACAGGCAAGAAACTCCAAGGACACTCTTTTAAATCAAGATATTACAAAATCCTGGGTACATTATTCTTGTCGCTTCTATATGTGAGAACAATGTAAAAAAACAAAAAAAAATATTAAAAAAAACAATTTAAAATATAAGATTAAAAGATTACAAAATAAGCCCTGGCAGTTAAGAGATGACCAGCCTCAACTGACGGCGCCCGTTCACGAACATGACGCGTGGATCAGCACCATCCAGCTCAACCACTTTGTAGGGAACCGAATGATCCAACACACGCGCCACCATCAGCGAGACATTTAAGTGAGCATGATATACTCTCAACTGCCAGGCTTTTTTAAGTCAACATACATCATAAGATAATAAACGGCTCCATGGTACTCTCATTTACAAAAATGAAAAAATGCTTTTAAATTATACAAAACTATAGCTTGCAATGTATTTCAATGATTAATAAAATTTTACTAGCAAAAGGAAAATCGTTGTTACCTATTGAAGTATTCAACAACTAAAACTTGATTAAGTACATAAAAATAAACGATAATTACGAATGTAATGTCAAAATAAAAAAGGGGCGAAGCATCACTTCCAAATATTAAAATTCTAACAAGTGAGCCCAAGTTGTTGTGGAGCAGGACCAGCATTAAGCCAAGCATCTTTATCTACGATATAATCATCCAACTTATAATATCCTTGTCTACATAGTGTGCGTTTAATGCATGTTTTAAATTTCTTCTCATTTAGTTGAAGAATATCTAATAGTATTTTATTATAACATTTAACACAGTACCCCATAAAAGAAGTGTGTACTTTTGATAATCTGAAACGTGGTTGATCTAATTTGTTCCTATTTCTAGTGTTAAAATTATGCCTGTCACTAATCTTACTGAAAAGATGTTGGTTTTTTCTAACATACATAATATTTTCATATATATATTGGCAAGGTACCGTCATTAACGTAATTACGTGTAAAATATGCCAAGATTGGGTACCTACTAAAACATTTGTGTACCACATAAAACGTGTTTTTTTCACTACAACTCTTCCTGCAATGAATGATGTAATAATGTTTTATGTTTCATATTGTTATTAACAACAAGTAACTTTTTGTTTTGCTTACAATAATTACTTAATAAAATCCTAATTCAGGATCAAATAGAGATAAATTAAAATGGGTGTGTATTGAGGAATGAAACTAAATTAAGGAACTAAAGGTGTCACTTCAAGTAAATATTACGAAAAAAATAAAAAATGCCAACCAAAAATTTGCAAAATCTGGTCAGGCCAACAAAATATCAAATGTTTCACTAATCTGACCCGTGAATCTGACACAGGAATACCACCAGTTAGTACCTGTATTTACTCACAGATGGCGGTATAGTAAAACAAACATACTAAAAAAAAACCTAAATCCTAGGATTATAACCATATTTTGATCAGTTTTGGTAAGTTCCTGACTCATCAGCTTATTAAGTGACAAAGTAGAAAATATAGCGGTTATAAAAATATAACAATCTTTACTGAACATTCATTTTCGACTACCTAGGCAATCATTCATTGACCCACTGGACATGTCCTTTACTATTAAATGACTTTTTATTCGATCAAATATCTCATTCAGATAGAAATTGGACTTAGTCTCGCTCTACAGCCACTGCAGAGCAAAATTTCCATAATCATCACACTTAGCAGGCGGCTTAGTGATCACAATTTCATGTTATTACTCTAGGTAAATACCGCTACCCATTTCCGTGGGATAACCCCTTAGCTTCTTACGACACCCAAGGGAGGTGACGGGGTGGCCGTGTTTGGAACCGGGAACCGCAGGATACGTCTCATAAGTATAGGTAAATTTGGAATACGGAGCTATTTATGGATTAATTGAAGGATATCGCTGGTTTTTTATTTGCATATGGCCTGCTAAATCCCTACATGTTATAATTTATCTCTTTCTATATAAACTAGTTTAGTTAGTGTATATAAATATTTCGGTTTTTCATGTATGAAAATTCTCTAATGACTTAATCAGTCATTAGAGAATTTTCATACACAAAAACCATATAGAAATTTATTTGTCAGATTAAGGGCTGATTTTGAGGGGCTTGTTGTAGCTAAGTAACAATAGCCGCACGGCTCAATCAATCAGGTTGAGCCACGCTTGCCGCGGTTGGTCCGTGGATGGGTGAGCATCTTTACATACTAAGACCCTTCCGTGCCTCGGAAAGTACGTTAAGCCGTTGGTCCCGGCTGTCATTCGCGGATCTTTGACAGTCGTTACGGGTCGTCAGAAGCCCGAAAGTCTGACAACCAGTCTTACCAAGGGGTATCGTATTACCCAGTAACTAGGTTGTGGAGGTCAGATAGGCAGTCGCTCCATATAAAATACTGGTATTCAGCTGCCTCCGGTTAGACTGGAAGCCGACCCCAACGTATAGTTGGGAAAAGGCTAGGCAGATGATGATTAAGGGGCTGACTTTTCAGTACTCAGATAACTTTTATTTGAGGAACAAATATTACTTTTTGACAGTTGTTTTATGGAAAATATGTCAAACTGTCTTTATTCTTCAGATATAAGTTATCAGACAAAAAAAAAACAGCCCTTAAAAAATACAAAAATCTTTTTACTCGGATAAACGAAATATAACACTTATTGACATTTTCTAGAAAAGCAATATCATTTACTATTTCTTTGAACATTTAATTTGCCTATTTTAAATATCCAATACCTAGTTTCACTCAATATTTTTTTTTATCTCAAATTGTGGGACCTACTCTTGACATTGATTGTCATATCAAATATCATGTAATTTTTCAAAGCAAAACAAAATACAAAAACTGTGATGAATATCTCAGTTCCTCTTAAGACACCTCACAAAGCGCACGCGTCTTGTCATATGGAACGCGTTCTTAAGACGTCTAAAATGGGTTACTGGGGTACCAGCCGATGAGGGTTGGCTTTCATTACTTATTCACTATTCACACACAGATTCGATACTATATAGAAAATTGAGTAAATGGTGGAGATTGGGAATATGTAGATACGTAGATAAGTAGGAAGAGAACTAAATAAGTTATATGAAGATACTTTGTGTCTTTAAATTGTAATATTATGTTATGATAAATCTTTAAAAAAATATAGCACTGCAATTAAATTAAGAGAGCATAGCTTCACGCTTGATACTGGTAGTAAGAAAATAAAATGTTGCAGGGCTGATAGAATACAGTATCAGATATGTGTGGTTATATTTAAGAGTGTGCGTGTGTGTGTGGTGTGTATGTGTGTGTAGGGGGGTGTAGTGTGTATTTGTATGTGTGGGGGGGGGGTTATGTGTGTATGGGAGGGGGGGGGGGTGTAGACTATCAAATCCCACCTTGACACACATCGTAATCGCGAAAAAATAATCAGCTGTCCTATAACTTCAATACGTCCATACGTTTTACACACATTGAAAAAGTAAAATTAAAACAATAAGATCAACTGATTATTTTAAAGTGGATTTAAACTACACTTCTTGGGTAGAATACTAACAACATCAACAAGAAATATGTATCTACCAAACTTTCATCGCTCTTGATTTTAATTTACAAGCTATAGAATATCGAAATCTAAGTTAGTACACGAAATTGTTATAAGCTTTTAGATTTAATGTTAAAAGTGGTGCTGTTTATGTCGGATATCTGGAGCATAAATTCGGAATAATGTATTTAGTTGAAACCTAACCATGACGCCTACGCTCTCCAAAATGTTTGAGGTTTATTATTCGCAGGATTATTTTAATTAATATTTGCCTGTATTCGTAACGATTATTTTACATACCTACACATATAGTATGATCTATATAGATATATGTTTTATATTTTCTTAGATTACAGTTCATCACTGACCTTACGCTTATCTAGAGAGACTCGCAAGGCTTGTCTGTCTTTATTTTGTCAGCCCGATAGAACTTAGGTATTTGAATAGATCAAATCAATGTAGGATTATCTTTATTCAAATGAATGGAGTATAATATCAATTGATTTTCCAAGCACTCGACTATGTAGCTAATGACAAAGCGGACTGATGAATACACAAAAACCAACAACGGCATAAATATTCAGATTAGATCTCTTCATTGATTGGCAAAAACTGACTACATTGTATTTTTTTGCTGTTATAATAATTTGCCTGGACGGTTGGAGGAACCCATTTAATTAGAATAGACCAGCCAGATATAACAGGAACTATTTTAAATAGCCCAGCAGAGGACTGTAAGTAAGCTTCACGTCAGTGGTAACTAAGCCAATATTAAACTGGCCTTCATCATCCATCATCATTTAAGCCGAAAGACGTCCACAGCTGAACACCCTGTGCCTCCCCCAAAGGGAGGTTTGCCATAATCGCCACGCTTGGCAGGCGGGTCGGCGATCGCAGTATAGTGTTAAAATGCATAGCGAATGCTGCTGCCCATTCTCTAGTAAGTCCCTTAGTCGCCTTTTACGACACCTATGGGAAGAAATAGGCCTTGCATTTCTATTAAATCGACTACATTAGGCTAGCTCAAAGTCAGAGTGGGTGCTCTGTACCAATTGATGATAACATACACAATGTGAACTGGCAACTTCCTAAAGATCCAAATGTCATCCAAATGAATCATGTTGTAAGCAGAAAAGTTACATATTTTCGTGCTCGTGCAATCCATAGAGAGCATCATATTGTTGATCATCATCATCATAATCAGCTTATAATGTTCCCACTGCTGGGACAGAGACCTCTATTCGAGAGGGAGTGGTAGATGTCACAAGTCTTCGAATTTTTAATTCTAGGACATACCGGTTTCCTCACGATGTGTGTTTCCTTCACCGTTTTAAGAGCAGTGGTGATGGCTTCCTCACGATGTTTTCCTTACCCCTTTTTTAACAGCGGTGGTGATGTAATAATTTACACAAAGTAAAGCGCCTGTCAGGTTTCGAACCCACGACCTACAACTCATAAGTCGTGGTCGTTACTTCTGGGCCAACACTGGTCATATTGCTATTTGTTATCTACTTATTATCATAAAAATCATATGAATAAAAGGCACATTGGATATAATAATTCGTCGCTGTTGCATAACGGCTGCTCAGATTTCCCAAAAGGAAGCTAACAGCCAATATTTCCTCTCACTTATGTTGGTTTTCGGCAATATTTCATATTAATCCGTTCGTTGATACGTTTATCAGCTTTTCCTGTATTGGTATAAACGGCAAAAATATTTTGGTGAAAAGAATGCTGCTTTATTGACACAAAGCGATATATATATATTTCTACTTTTATAATTTAAATATTATCTGGTGTTTATTTTGTATTGCGTTATGTGAATACGAGTATTGAGGGAAACCAGAAGGTACAGTTTCGTCTGTTCTTATGTATTAAAATAACATGTCGAGCTCTAGGTTTGGAACACCATTTCTAACATACGATTTGCGTATTACCATTCCAAAACAAACATCTTGCACACATTTGAAGTGTAGCTGTAATTCAATTTTCTCTGTTGCTTGGATCGCGTACGTCCGTATGTATGAAACCACTTTGTTGCCGGCGTCAGGCCCACTGGATTTCTTTGTACAAAGGGCCACGTCGGCGCCACGTGCATGCACCCACATCGCCGCACTACCTTTGTAGATTCTACACCTACATAATGCAACTAGCCAACTCAATAGTTTACACTTAATTAGTAAACATTTTATGCTTGTCGTGCCGAAAGGAGCTTAGAACAATAACACGATGCCTTCAGCTGGTGTTATTCCGTTCATAAAACGCAATACAGCTCTTGGGACGACGCAATTAAAATAAGGAGGAGGCGAGTAGGAGCCAGCATTGTCTTCCTACTTCTCGCCCGCCTATAATTTAGATAATAGGCTAGAAAATATTCTTTTGTCTTCCAACAGACTATCTGGTTGTTAGCCGTCGTTCGATTATTTGCCAAGAATAAGGCACTGTCGGCTATCACTAGAGCTTCAGTTTTATAGCGTCAATAATTCGACAAAGGGACTTGGGTGTTGGCGTCCTTGCATTTAATGGCAAATCATGAGCCTGATTATCTTGAGTTGTTGCCAGCTTTGTTTATGTTACAATTACTCAAATCTTGATTGTGTTGTAAATCAGCAAATTATGTACAATGGCTTAGTCTCAAAATTCATGTAGCTTATCTTGCTAATGATTCAAAGACTGGTAATATAATAATTTATTTCTTGGTCTAGTTATGGATTATTTTATAAACTCGTAAGGAAAATCCTTAATGTAAAATACTTATTTAAATCACGGTAATAATAAACCTCCTTTATTTTCAGCATAGAATTCTGCATCATAATAATAATTATTGTCGCAAAAGAGATTTCGAAAAAGGTTTTAAAATTTTGTAAATATAAAGTGCAATTCACACTGCAATAACTCGCCTCGCTCGCTGCGAGTACCATGAGCGTTCTAACTATTGTTAATGACCCACCGAGGGCATAATTACATTTTTTCACACCCCCTAATAGCAATTTCACTAATTTCGTTAATTCCAAGCGCGAAAACTTACACCCGTTGTGAGAAATTAAATTCAAACTGAGGTTTCAAATAGTAAAAAGTTTGAATTTTAATTTATGAAGCCAGCACACCCTGTTGCCAAAGTAGAATTACAAAAGTATTTCAATGCTAATCTCGTTAAAAGAAAATACGGGAGTATTATGCAGGTATTATTTCGAGCAAGTTGGGAAAATCGACTAAAAGATATTTGGGGTACCCGCAACTTTGGATAATATAGGTAAGTACTGCAAAAGAAGAGAATGAGACCGTGAATTTAATAATAGTACAAACAATGAGCACGATATTAAACTCATTTTTCATTTGTTTGTAAACGTTTTAATCGTCTTTGTAAGTAGTTAGAAGTTCTAAATAATACCAAAAACTGAAATAAAATGTTCAAATTAGTATAATTCTGATAGGTATCTGGTTATGGAGCCTTTGTATTGACGAAAATAGAAACCCACTTTTTGCTTCAAACAAAATATTTGTTCGTACGCTCTGATTACGAAATTAATGTTTAAAGTTGGTAACTTTTCGCAATGATTGTAAAACAAAACCCGCAAATCATTTGAAAAGCGGCTCTCTGCCAGGCTCAATTACTTTTTAAAAGATAGACGAGGCTTTTATAACTTTTCTAGGGTGTTTCATTAAAAATTTTCTCAAAGAGACCGGAGCTTGTCTCATTATTATATAGGATCTAAAGAGGACAAGGTGCTACGAACGATGAAACTCCAGTACAGTTTACCTAAGGCGAACGTTCAAGCTAAAACGAGTTGCTATTAATATTTAATGTTCCATCTTTCTGCTTTTTTTTTTCTGCGTATTAAAATATTTGTTTCGTGCCACTGCCTGGGAGTTTTATAGAAAAAGCTGCCATAATAAATCCATCGATAATAATAGTTGTAAAGTTTTGACAGTTTATCTAACTAACCCAACTTTTAATTTACTGATGGCAAACTGAAACTAATTTAAATTAATGCATTGACAGTAAAAAATTACTCGATCAAATCTCAGAAGTTTATAATTAAGTGTAAAATTGATGGTTAACGGGATAGTGGCGTTCTTTTTAATGGCTTGCTTGATTGAGTGTTGCGCTGAATAACCCTTCGTAGCATAAAGGCAATGCGGTAAGGCCAAATAATTACGAACTGGCTCGAGGTGGAATCTTTGATGCCTTAATCAGGTGAGGACGGGCAGCCACGCCCGCTGCCGTAATTAGAATGTCTCCTTGTATAGCTAGCACCTTTAACATGCGACTGAATAACGAACGACACTTAATTTGGTGCCGATGAGGTGTAGTCATTACTAGATGGCGTCCGGATAGAGTCGTGCTTATCAAAAGTAATTAAAAACTAGACTTTATAAAAACTGGACAGATTTTAAATTATTTTGTCAGTTTTAGCTGGCTTTAGGGCTTTTCGCTGAAGCCAAAAGAAAATCATAAAGCATGGACAGGATTTAACTGTCTAGCGGGATAAAATTAGAAGGGTAATAGCAACCAAGTTTAGCCTACGCAATTTTATTTTTCAAACGATATAGAACAATAGCTTAGTTAATTTGTTGGAGCAGAATAGAAGATCGGAGGTCCCTTTCTCTCGTACTAATGATGCACATTGCAATTACAGCAGCTTACAGCGCGCACAATTACAAACACCCATCTATTATTACGCGCTCTATTGTGCGCATTTGCTTAATTTTACTTTCAGTTTCGTGTGCACAAAGGGTGCGCACTAATACCGATTTCAGAGACACTGATTGTTTAGACTGTGTAGATATTAACGCTGTAATTAAAGAGGAATTAACTGCACTAAATTCTGTAGTTTAGAGCGATAAAATTAAATTGTAGGTTAGGTACTACCTGAGGAAACCTGGGGGTCTACTCCGAAGTATCGGCCGAATGTTCGGCCGTTTCTTGACTTCCAACATTTCCTCTTTGAAAGAAAGAAAGAACATACATTTAATTAGCACAAACTAAAAGGCCCGCAATTTAATATACAGCAGATTTAAAAAAAAAAAATTAAACAAGTAAAAAGTGTAAAATGCGGTGTAAGAAATTAGCAGTAAAGTGTGCCTCACGGCTGCGCCAAAAAGGCCCAGCTCAGCAAAAAAATGCCAGACAACTAGTGCCTGTTGCTGGTTTTCAACTGGACCTGACTTTGACTTTGAGTCCTTACGCGACTTCAAGTCAAATTTCTTGATTTTGTCATTTCTGCGATATTGATTAACCTAACACACACACTGACCTATTACGTTATTTTTTTTTTTAAAACGCTTTTTTTTTTTATTATTTGTAAATATGTGAGCACCATTTCTCTATCACATAATTAATTTACCTGTCCTTGCTTCATTTTTAATTATTTTTAGTTATTGTGTAATAAAATTACTATACAATTTTATTCTAGGTGCATCTTCAGGTGTGTCTTCACATGTAATTAATGTACCTATTTAAATGTCTAATCTTATTTCAAATGGAGTATAGGTACTAAGAGAAAGGTGTGAAAACAAACATTATGTACCTACCTACGTTACTGATATCGTTTGTTTGACGTAAGCACACAATAATATTCCTAAAAAAAATACTTCTTTATACACCATTAGCAGACCAAAATGTCACTGAGCTTGTCAATATACATTAATAACCTTTTATAAAAATATTTACAGTAGAAAAAAAGAAAGATAAGTTCACACCGTTGTTGAAGTAACTCATTAGTGACGATTTGTTTATTTAGGTCCGTCTGCTAAAAAAAACAAAGTAAAATATTTTACATCAAATAAAAAAGTCGCGTTAAAAATAAAGTGTGCCAATATTTTTGTACTTGATTGGACTGTCTAGGGACTGTCTGTTAGTACTTAAGAGATGTCGCATCTTGCATCTATTTATTGAAATCAATTCTTCTTTTTTCTGTTGACTTCAATATAAATACTCTACGTCACTACATGACGCTGGCAGAATAGACGACACAACAAAGAAAAAAAAAATCTACTGTAATGTTTATAACCTCTAAAGGACGATTGTTAATAAAGTAATTGTTGGCATATTACTTACTTACAAGTAAACAGAGCGGATATTCAAGCTGAAGGTCAGTTGATATCAGATTAAAGGCTCCCGCAGACTGGTGCGACGCGACACTAGTAGCACAGTTTCTATGAAAACTTTATGGAAAGTGTTGCGCTGTTTGTCGTGCCCCTGAAATCACGCCAGTCTGCAAAAGCCTTAAAGCTTTTTTTATTGATAAACAAAAAACTATGAAAGTATATCAATTGGAAAAAGAAAATTTAAAATGGATAATAATGTGTTCAAGAAATAACGTTATTTACTTATTTCTATAAATTATTCAATACATTTTCTTATGAAAACTAATTCGATGAATAAAATTTATTTCAAGTTTAAGCAAAAAACCCTAAACCTAAATTGAATTTCGTAATATGTAGACCCATTTTCAAAATGTCACTCCACGTACTTAAGGGATACATTAGTGCTTACGCACCTAAGTTCTCACATATCAAATGGAAAAATTTACATACATCACCGAAAAAGCGATCGGCGTGACAGTTAATTGAATCCCTGAACACACGTGAAGCGTCCACTACATTCGGCTTACGGCGCTCAAATAAAAATCCGGCACTGAATTGCTTTTCCCCGAAAACGATAGTGTGAATGAGTGAGACTCTTTTCAAAGGGTGCAAACAACGCGATCCTTTTCACGGTGTGTGTGTAACTATGAAGCGATTTGTCCGCGGTTCAATTTTATGGCGCTACGTGTAATATGATGCGTTGGCCAGCATTAAAAACACGTTTTATTGTCTATGGGAGAGATTCCAATTGTGAATTTAAAATGTTGTTTTTGTCAGTCTACACTGTTCCCTACCTAGTATTTGGTTCATTTGGTATTTATGAAAAAATCTGGGATAGAGGGTAGGGAAATGATACAATTTTATATTTGGAAGGTTCAGGTATTATAATTTGAGGACAAAAACTTATTTCTAGTTCGTTCTTCGTCCGTTACGAAATATTACTTGAAATCCTCATCGTTCCATAATTAGTCATCTGTCTTATTTTTCTTTTGCCTGCGTTATGCTAGTACTAAGCAAGCTGAAGTGGCAATGGGCCGGCCATATTAGTCGTAGAACCGATGACCGTTGGGGTAGACGTGTTCTTGAGTGGAGACCGCGAACCGGCAAACGTAAGGTAGTACGCCCTCAGGCTGAGCGACGATCTTCGTAGGGTGGCTGGTGGCAGCTGGATGAGAGTTGCCGAGAATCGAGGGGAGGCCTATGTCCAGCAGTGGACTGCTATGGGATGATGATGATGATGATGATACTAGTACTATAAGCTAATAATCTTTTTACGTCATGACACTGATTCGGATCGCAAAACAAACGAAGGTGAATTGTAAAATTCTGTAATAAATCCGCAAAGATATAAAGCTCCATCTAGGTTTATAACAATTTTAATCCACCTTACAAACTTTGTCGTTGGAGAATAAACACCGAGAGGCATTTGTATATAAAAAAAAATTGAATCCTCTTTCCTTTGGAGCGTTATCTTTCGAATCGTACAATATTCAGATGGAGCAGGGTTTGTGAGTTTAACTTTTTCCAGTTATTATTCATAAATGCAAAGGCGCTAGATATTAGGAGAACTCACTTCAAAAGTTGAAGGATTGGATTTGCGAGTTGGATTGGATCTTGTCAATATCACATTGAACTGCGCCTGATACTGCCTTTGATGCGATAATGTTTTTTTCGTTGATATTCGCGTTCGTGGCTTATTCGATTCGTTATAAATAGATTGCGAGATGTAGTGACTTTGGGTCTGTAAACTACAGAATAGGGATCTAAGTAATCATTATTTATTACACTGATAAAAAAAAAAAATCATTATAAGTGTGACTTCTTTTACAAAGGCTGAATTGGCAGATTTCAATTATTTCATTTCAATTTCAATTACAAACCAGACCCGCCTGAATTCGCAATTTCTCTAAACTTTGTCTGTATAGAAAATAGTCCTCCATACCGAATTGGCGACCAATCTCAACAGAGACCAGCCTTCGGCGAGGGAGATATGATAGTGCACAAGTGTCTGTGCAGACACAGGTGCACACTCTTTCCTCACTCTCATAGTCCGATGAGACGGCAATCCGACACGACCGTAGAGAGATCAGGCGCAGGGCCAACGGCTTAACGTGCTTTCCGAGGCACGCGGCTATCACACCGCCAACTTCCAAACTCCAGGCTGTTACTAAGAAATTCCTAATGGAAAAACGCAATAACGCTTTCCCGATCTAGGAATCGAACCCAGCATCCCACGCTCAGCAGTCGCGCTTGCGACCACCACTTTTACTTATTATATAGATTACAACAAAAAACTCTCTCTTTACAGGACTCGCCTGCGATGTGGAACACATAGACTAAAGTAGAACGAAGATGGACGCTTTAATGCGTTCAGTTCGAAGCACCATGGCTTTCCTCTGGATCCTCGTGGGATTGGGAGCCGTCCACGCTGTCAAAATTGTCATAGAACCACTGCCCAAAGGTTAGTCTAAACTATTGATTATTGAACACATGGTCGTGTTTCAAAACATTTTCTGCAATATTTAGAAATAACGTTCTAAAGAAAAATACATTATTTTTAGACAAATACTCGTACATTTTATAAAAACTTATTACGGTTTTCAAAGTAAAATATTCCAAGAGAATTCACTTTAAACACGTATCTAATTTCCAAGACTACAACAGTAGCAATGCGCATAAAAATAAAGCAGGTTCTAACCTGTCGCTCACAGAGGGTAAACAGAATCGAGCACCCGGTCTTAATTTAGTTTTTTTTTTAACTTAAATCCGTGAACCGTCTCCCCTAAAGTTCTCCCCCAGATGTTGGTACGACTGACTTCTCTTTAGTTTCCTTTAATTTCCTATCTCTCTTGTCGTGACGTTTATTACGGACTTGCTCACCCACACCAGCAACATCCAACCTACTTTGTTCGCGGGCACTAATAACCATTTGGAATAAATTTTTATTCGAAGCTCTTCGCTGTCTATTTTCGGACTGTGCGGCGACGCTTTATTGTTTTCGCATTAATTTACAGTCAACAGCTGCGGGTAACGCGGATTTCTAAGGAGTTTTTATCTGTGCCTTCAGTATTCTTTCTTTTGAAAGTGAGAGCTCCTATTAATATTAATTAAAAGTTTGAATAATTGAATGGATTCGGAATTGTCCCCCGTCGTTTGGTTTCCACTGACAGTAAATCACGACAATAATTAAAACTCAAGAGTCAGTTCATTATTCAGTGTTTGTAAGTGACAGATATTCTCACTTTATATTATGAACATCTACAATTATTCTAAATATCAATATGTAGCACCTCATTAAGACATTAGCCTGTGAAAAAATTATTACATAATTAACAAAAAATTAATTGACAGTGCCTTTTATATAATTATACTATATATAATAATATATATAATTTTACTTTGAATTTGACAACATTGTAGTAACGAATATTATAAATGCGAAAGTGAGTTGGTTTTTTTGTTACGCTTTTAAGCTCAACACACACAGGCAGCGGGTCGGGTTCGGGTCGAGACGGCATGCAGTACGTTTAGACAGTAAGTTTATATGAATGACACCACACCAAACGCGTGCGCGGCTCCCGCCGGCGACCCGCAGCGCGCCCGACCCACGCACGCGTTTCGTGTGGTGTCATTCATATAAATACAGAGAATTCAGCCCGCCGTACTGCCGGCCCGACCCGCACCCGCTGCCTGTGAGTGTCCTTTACTCTAAAACGGCTGAACGGATTTGTATGAAATTTGGCACATGGGTAAACCATGAGTTGGAGTAGGATTTATGCTACTTTTCATCCTTGATCACAAACGAAGTCGCGGGCAACAGCTAGTAAATAAATAAAATGGTAAGAGCAATCAACTAAATAATTAAAGCAACCTATAAACAACTCGGAAAGCAAGTCACGAAACGAAGGTACAATTAAGAGCTCGCAGTCGGCATATAAAACACGAAGACGCATTCTTTTTGCAGTGTTTCAGGTAATTACTGAAGCGAAAAAACGTTGGCACATAAAATTCTTTATTGATTTACACAAACAAACATTAGGTCAATGTGTGCATGGTTTAGTGTAATCATGTTGTATACCACTGCAAATCCATGAGGAATTCGGCATCATTTGTTTTTTTTTAACGTCCTGTGCATGGGTTTTACTACCGTCAAACAGACAAATTAAAAAGGTGAATGTCCGTTTGAATGCGTGATACTGGCAATTTGTTTTTTTGTCACGGACATTATTCTCGAAAAGTTATTTATTAATTTCTTGTTTGTGTAGCAGGGACCACCAATCAGTTTCATTGGGGGCCCGTTTATTAAAATAATAATAATATTACTGTCGCGGTCCGTTTGGTAGACGATTCAAAGCAACCAAGATTAAAAATAAAACGAAAAGAAACCTGAATATTTTTTTATACGTTATAAATAAATTATTATTATGTAATGAACAAAAGTAATAAAGTTAGTAATTAATATTAATTTGAAAATAATGTCTGGAGTAAAGTTGGTGCAAGCTTGCAATTGCCATTAGGTAAATCCTGGAGATCAGTAAGTCGAGATCGAAACTTGATTTTAATGAATTATACTTTTTACTGTTTATGATAGGTCAGCAAAAAATAGTTCGGGTGTCCGGATCCGGGCCGTGGTCCTCCATTTGGTGACTCCTGGTATAGTGTTTTCACTTCGTGATCTGATTGACTTTATAATATTTTATTATTTAATTTAATAAAGCCTCAATCCTATCATTACTTAGCCTCTTTAATTTTGCTCTAATTCCCAACTTAACACGGTGGAATTTTTCGTTTCCATTTATTACCACTGTAAACGCGATTTAAAGGCATTTTACGATGATTACTACTTCCGACTTCAGCAAAACGTTTGCATTAGAATGTGATAATTGCGTGCGTAGTATATGCAAGCATAAAAGTTTCACATAAATATTGTACGTACGCAAAGTAGTTAATTACAACATTATACGTCGTTTCATTTGCAGTCCTAGAATGACTGCTGTTGTTAATAAATAATTAAATACTATTGATTTGAGGACTTTTTGAGTTCATAGAGGATTGCTCTTCTATATTGTAATGGTCGCCTCACAGGCTGGTACAAAACGAATCAAATACGACCAATTTCGAGCAGAAAACCGCAGTGTGGTGTGGTCCAAGTATAAGGTTTTTTTGAATTTTTGATAAAATTGTTATTTAAAAATAAAGTGTAAAGCAGTTACTGTCCATTATTAGTGCATTATCCCAAAACTACTTACTATTGGTAAATGGCAAATTATTTGGACAAGCATTTTTATAAAGAGAAGTTGCATGTTTGATTGGTGTTTATAAATTTTCTTACGAAATTAAAAGCATAATTATATTTTATAATGATCTATAAATTTACCGATAAATTCATTGTTCTGTACACATTAAAAACACAAATGAAAGTGATATTAGTTCTGCGAACATCGAAGATTGTCGTTTGTTTAATGTTCTAGGAAAATAACTACCTACACCTACAATCCATAACTTACTTGGAATATTGAAAATGCTTAGGTACGTACGTATTGCTTCATAGAACCGGATAAAGTGTTTTCGCTTTTGACAAGCTTTTTATTACTTTCTGGGTGCCTTGTTCAGAAAATCATTATAGAATAACATGGTCTTATGCGACACACATCTAGAAATTGATAAGTGATATTGATAATACATGTACAAATTGCTGTTTCAAAGATTCATATGTTGACCAAAATAATCTTTGTCTACATGTACAATTATTGCGTAATAACTATCCAAAATATCATGCATAACCTTTATTTGCTTATACTACAGCATTAGCAGTTAGGTCTCACAACTGTGTACACTGTTACTATAACCAGACACATCCGTCTACGCACAACATGACCCAAATCAAATTCATCAACATGATGCATAGCCGTCTATCTAGCATGAACTTGTCCCACACTGCCACATAACGTCTGGTGGTGCCTGTACCCTGCAGGCATAGATCTACTGCTGCCAATTAAAACTATAGATGGTAACATGTCGCCGACGAATGGCCGACTCATACAGACACGCTCCGTTTTATATGCTGTCCGCATTCGCAATACTTACAGGGTGTTTTATGTGAAGGTGCTTTAAAACGATTGCATTTTTTCCGAAGATTTAAATGATGTAGTGGAGTGGATGTATGGTGGGTGGGTGAGGTGGTGTGTGTGGTGTTTTGTATTTTCGGAAACTTAAATAGGGTTTCATTAAACGATGAAGTATGTTTACAGTTTGTAAAAGATTTACAATTTTATTTTTCACTTAAATATTAGGATATTTCTTGGAAATTCATACAAATTTTTTCTCAGTATGCCAGAAAGAATCCAACTAATTGTTTTGTAGCATACGGAATATCAGTAGATGTTAATCTATAAAAGCTGCTATCGACTCAACTCTATTAATTTTCGTCAAACTTTAAAGAAAAAAATCGTAATAAGACGCTAATTTTATCTTTAAGCACAATTTTATCATTAGTATTATAATATTACATTACTTTCGCCGCCTTCTTTTTGGAATCATTAAACGTAAATCTAACAAAGATTCTGGGGCTTTTACTTAAATTTGACGACAATGCCTGAGTTTAACAACTAGCTTTAATTACATTTGTACTGTTCTGGGTAATTTCATGCTTCGCTTTTACATTTTGCTTACATTGTTTTAAGTTGATATTGAGTGTTCGCGTAAAAGATATGGCCACTTCACTTCTGTTCGCCTTAATTTGGACACTCGGTACGAATACAAAGTAACATTTTAGGATAGTGGAAGGCGACGTTGATTTGATGTAGCGTAATCCTAAAGTTTAGCTATTACTTTATTTTGTAGCGAATTCATGTAGCTAAGATTGTAGTTTGTAATATTAGATTTTTAATTATTTATAAAATTAATTACTGGAATAGTATTTAATTGAATTTTTTATTTTTTTTATTTTGAAAACCCACTGTACATTTATTTAAACACGTACGAACTGCAAAAACTCATGCAAGACTTCTTGGCGGGAAAGTGAAGCGTCATGTTTAGCAGTTTTGTTTTATTTTCAAAAGTTTGTGTTTAGCCGAATATTAATGTGTAATAACTAATAATGGTGGATTATTAACCATTACAGTCTGATTTATAAACGCCTGTTAAATTTTAATCAATTGCTAAGCAACTGATTAGCAACATTTTTATTCATAAACGCTATTTAGCGCTAATAGGTCGCTAAGCAATTGCAGTCTTATTTATAAACGCATGTTAAATTTTAATGAATTGCTAAGCAACTAATTAGCAAAATTCTTATTCATAAACGCTATTTAGCGCTAATAAGTCGCTAAGCAATTGATTAATAGCTGTCAAAATTAAAGACCACCGATACCCTGTTTAGAGCTTGCAAAGAGGATGCTAAGAGGAAAGATGGCGGATTGTTATTTCAATCAGCTGATCGATTCAGTATCATTATTGTGTACTTCGAGGTAATTTTGTTCTGAGCTTTAATATAAATGTGGATTTCGACAATCTTTTAAGGGATTTTAGAACGACAGAAGAATTTAACGCCGCCGGCAGGAAGTAGACGGAGGAAGACCAACACAGCTCGTTTAAATCTACTACGGGAATGATTACCTATTACACACTTCAAATGAAGAAGTACACATGATGAAAGGATTTATACGGATAGCTACATCAGGACGAGGCTTAGTAGGTTTGAAGAGAATGAGTTCGTGAGGAAGCGCATCGGAGATACTCCAACCCGGGGATTACCCCATGTGCCCATCTTATGATGCCAGCTATAAGGCGGTAAGGCCCAGAACTAAAGAAAAGCCATGTTATAGTCACACATAAATAAAAAGAGATATTTTAAAGAAACCAATATATTTTGATACATAATAAAGCTACAATTTGTTATAAATTCATTACTTATTTTTTTATTTCAAATATTCTTCCTCCGAAGACATGGGTGTCATTCTTTTCTCATGCTACTTTCATTCCTCATCTTTTTCACGTAGAATGTTTTCCTCCCTCGCCGTCTTTGCGAATTGGATTGTATAGGTGCTAGGTGTTAGTGGCTTTCATAGCAGCAGTCAACTCGTATTATTTGGGTGGCGAGTAATTCTTTCTATAAACATAAATAGCTATTTATTTCATGTTTGACTGTCGGTATTTTCTTTTGTACAAACCATGGAGCGTTTGTGATTGTTCTTAGAAGCTTGTGCTGAAATCGCTGTATGATCTCTATGTTAGAGTGTGATGCTGTTACCCGTAGCTGAATGCCATAGGTCCTTAGAGGCTTGATTATAGCTTTGTAAATGAGGGTTTTATTTTCCAGGTGTAATTGTAACTTTCGACCAAATTATCCAGTAGACTTTCTTAGTGTCAGTCAAAGTTGCTTCCGTTTTGGAGCTCCATTTTATTGGAGCTCATTATTTTCATTGCTACCATCGCAAACACATTGAAATAAACTTAATACATTATTTTATTCAAATTCAAACTTTTGACTTTTGTCTGTCAGTGTCTCAACAGATACTAAAATCGTGGTTTTGACAACTTTATTCGTAATATTCTGTTTTATTAGTCGACTATTTTGATTATAATCTGTGCCGTCATATTGTCTCCTTTAATTGGTTTCGCAACTAATCACTTGCTAACTAGCGTTTATGAATAAAGAAAAGTTATTTACTGATTAGGAGCTAACCAATTATTTAGCTAAACAGTGGCTAATCAGTCATTAGTGACATTTTTATAAATAAGGCTGTGTTCGTGAACGTGCATAAGTGTAGGCATGGTAGTGATGGCAATGAGACAAAACAGTGCAAAATCACGCACTCACAAGTTCTTTCAAGAAGTCCGCGTGAGGTCTCAGTATAGTGCCACATCATTACTGAAAGTCAAGGGCAGCGGGCGGGGATATCATCTATCATACATTGAATTTAATTGATTTCATCATTATTTAAACAAACTTTGTACTACCAACCAAATTTTACTTGACACTGCCGCACAAAGCCATAAAAAAAACCCATGCAAATTTTCATCCTGTTGATAAATTAATGGTGGAAACCTTAACCATTTTCTTTTATTTATTAGCATACGTTAAAAGCCAGTAGGTAGGTAACTTGTAACTTCCCTTCGAAAAATACACAAGTTTTGTTTAGAAACACTCTGTTTTTGTTTACCGAGGGTCCCGGCTGGTGGGGGGACGATTTGTGACACTAGAATAAATGACGCGTGCCCCATGCTCGATTGAGGACGTGACATGACCAAAACTGCAGTAACTTATGGTAGTAACTAACTGGAAAATAAATGGTCTGGTTCGGCATTGTATTTTTATATTAATTTGTGAATTGAGTTTTTTGAGTCACTGTCTTATTAAACTCGTGCAGGTTAAAAAAATGAGAAAAAACCTTTGCTTTAATGTGTCGATAGCTATGCATTACAAATCACATAAATGTCTTAAATTATTACTAAGCACAGCACTTATTAACCAAGTCATCGATCCTTCAGAGGGAAAACATCTACAAAACTTCTGCTAAAGTGCTTCTGCGTTCACTCTAACATTCATTATAGAACTTACTAATATCTTAAACGAAGAAAAGTAGTAAGATCTTCCGTTAATGATAAATAGTCTTAAATATTCTAAGTACTAACGAGATAGCGTGGAGTGATACAGCTGTTGTACACTCCACGCTAGTGGTAAGAAACAACTATGATGAAATGGGCAATAATGGGTTTACGCCTTTAGGCTACGCGCCAAAAACCCACCCCTATTATGAACTACTTTAATTTTAGTACCTAACAAAGTAAAAGATCGGTTCTTCTTCCTCTTTCGAGGATAAAAACTGTTGCAGCTCAGCTTTCCCTTAAGTGAAAACGAGCACAAAGATAAGAACAATAATTCTCCTTTCAAATTCAAAAAGCAAATAAAAAAAAAGAATTTATTTTTCAGTTAATATACTTAGTGACGAGAAACGCTTTATCATTTCGGCCAGAGACGTCATTGTCTGATAACATGCTTTGGTAAAGAAGGAGTAATGTTCTTGAGGAAATGAAGGACGAAATCTTTGCGGACAGCTCCCCAGGGTAGGTAACCGGGTAGACGCGATGATTAACGTCCTTTACACTGTTGTCTGTCGCACAATACCAACTAAATAGACTTACTTATTTGTTGTGAACGTCTATGCAAGTTTATTAGCAGAGATTAGGAGGAATGTGTGTTCTTACATGACTACTGTCGGCTGGACTGAAGGTGATACATGAATATAATGTGTTGCGAAGTAATTATGTTTAATTTGGAGACGTAGAGAAAGTTTTGTCTTTATATTTGATGGTATCATTCAAGTACCTACATACAAATAAAATCACGTTTGTAGTTTCAGCCCAGAAATATAATTTGGTTAGGTACTTCAAAAATGTTTAGTACGAGTCGGACTCCCGCACGAAGGGTTCCGTACCATCATCTATAAAAACGGCAAAAAAATCACGTTTGTTGTATGGGAGCCCTCTTTAAATACTTGTTTTATTTTAGTTTAATTATTTATTATTAAAGTGAATATATAACTAAATATTCTGTGAATATTTCAAGCGTCTACCTGTTGCCGTTATCGATATCAAGCAAAAACGAGCAAAAAAAATCACGTTTGGTGTATGGGAGCCCCCTTAAATATTTATTTTATTCTGTTTTTTAGTATTTGTTGTTATAGCGGCAACAGAAATACATCATCTGTCAAAAATTCAACTGTCTAACTATCACGGTTCATGAGATACAGCCTGGTGGCAGACGGACAGACAGACGGCGGAGCTTTAGTAATAGGGTTCCCGTTTTACCCTTTGGGTACGGAACCCTAAAAAACCACTAACTTAAGTAAAAAGATGTGGATGAAACAGTTTTTAATTTTCTGAGGTAGTAACAAAAAATATGTAGGTACCTAGATAAAATCTAGTGAAATTTTATTTTATTTTACCTTTTATACTTTGATACAGACCTATCCCACATGAACAAAGGCTGAACATAAACCAATTTGAATACATTTAGCAGGGAAATAGACAATTCGGTATCACTAACACCAATTTTGTCGGTGCACACCACAACCAGGAAACTATATTCAACAAACTGATATAGTGGTTCAAAGAGAAACAAAATAAATCACTGTCGAACTTCAAAATGTGGAGATAAAGAGGCATCTAAAAACAATAGGAAAAGATCTCATTTCAACCCCGAATACGTTACCGATATTCAATAAAATGCCTCAAAAGGGATCACATAAAAGTCCTATGGATATAACGTCGCATATAAAATGGTTAAATATCAATATGCAAACAGGTTTTCTTCTAAGCGAGAAGTCGATATATCGCTTTATTTGAACTATCTTTGGTTGTTTATCAAAATGATTTTTTATGTTTGTTTTATGCCAATGGTATTGATTACAAGATTTTTATTAGTTTTGCTTCGTTATGGACATTCTTACTGATAATATGTGAGATTTCTACAAATCTTTGGAGTTTTTCCCACGCACTGCTTCCTGTATAGTACCTACCCATTTGTTTTAATTGCTATCGTTTGTTTTAATTTTTATATTTATGCAAAATCTCGTACGTGCATGTGCTTTTATCAGAAATTAATTTGATATGATGTCCACAGTTTATAAAAACAGATTATAACAACGAAAGAGTTCTCAACTGACGTAAATACTCGTGTTGACTTCCCTTAAATTCGTATTCAGAATCAAAATCCACCATATTTGAATAATCATATTCATATCTGTATCCATGATTCGATTTTCGAAAAATCTTCGCTCGATCGCATTCGTTTCAGGACTGGCCGTCAACAAAAGGAAAACGTCGTTGTTAATCTCAAATCCTCGATGTGAAAACATCTGTTTACTCTAAAGCGAAGCTATAAAAAAAGAAAATATGAGGTGAATTTCTAAGCTCTTCGGCATGTAAATGTTTTACATATTTTCGAAGGTAAAAAGATTTTCGTAAAGTAACAATTTGAATAAAAGCAATTGGACTTCTACTTTGCTTTTACACTGTTATTAGTTTGCATATAATATATATTATTTATTATTCAAATTAATAATCCTAGTATCAAAATATTTACATTTCTAGAGTTTGATATTCCAAACTTTCAGAAAGAACACAATTACAAATAAATGTATTATGAATATTATAAATAAAACTTACTTACTCGTATTAGAGATGAAAAATATATATTATAAGCTAATAGATAATAAATGTCCTTGATATTAGGCACCCACAATAGCCAACAAACAATGTATTGTTTTGTACAACCTTTTATCAGAAATGCTTTTATTAGGTCACTCAATCTACGGCAGTCATATAAGTGTAGATTAGTTTCATATTGATAGACATATACCATAGCTAATAAGCCAAATTAGGTATGTCAGATATGTATACCTAGCCTAGAGGTACAAAACTTACTCGTAAATACAATTCGTTTATTTATTAGTTATACGACTAGGTTTCAATTCGACTCGACCTATATTTTCATACCGAATGCTAATTATTTTATAATAATCTTCTACGCGCTTTCAGAATATTGTGTGATGAAAAAGTTACTTAAACTCAGAATAAAAAATAGAAAACTACCGGTAGTTCTATCTAAATCTATGGGCTAGCCATTTTAAGCCGTGTGTGTAAATTATTGTGACTGACAGTTGACTAGACTCTTTAGAAATCAATGTATACTAATTAATCTACGGTTCAATAAGTTATTTTTGGCAGCTTAGATATTGCTTTAGTTAGAGCCCCTTTGCCGACCTTGTGGTATAGCAAGTTCTCCCTAGTCAGCGGTTGCAACTATGTAAATACATGTGGAGGCCAGTATGATACAATTATGGCGTAGACCAGGCTAGCATAGCAAATAAGGTTAGTACACGAAAAGGTATAATATCCTTACTATAGTACCTCCGTACGATTCCTGATACACGATATTTTCCCTGTTTCATGTAATATTATCACGTTGTTAGTGAAGACTTATGAAATGTACTTTGGATGAATTTATTTTTTGTGTCTCGTATTCGTGAAATAGGATATAACAGTAGGTATTATTATAAACGTTGAGCGTCTTATGTTTGTTCGAGTAGACGACGCCTACGTGATACTTCTAAAGAGATTTAGAACGATTATTTTCATTTTTCATTTATTGCTTTTACTAAGAAAATGGGTTTAGATCTTCAGTCTGTATCCCGCAGCTACATTGATATATCAAAAAACATAATCTGACAAAATTTACTTACATAAAGTCTGCCAAACTGCAAAACAGTTTGTCGGCAGTAGTTCTCGTCTAGCAATGGATTACAAATTTTGAAAATTATATGCTATAACTTAATTTAGTTGAGAAAACTATAAAATACATTCCTCAAGTTCAAATCAAAAATCCCACATTTTACAAAACAAAAATAAAAAAATTATTTGGACACAATGAGAGATAATGTTTTTGTCCTTAGACTTGAAGTCTTCTTATAACCAAGTACATGTTTTTGTTCTTACGTTACCATAGTTGAAGTACAATGAGTATCTAAACAAAAATTCCAATATTTAGTAGGTAGGCACACTGAAACTACAATGTGTACAAAATGTCAGCTTGTAATATCTGTGCATTTCCTGATCAAGTGTTTAAAACGTGGATCAATCAGTCTGACCGGACCTTGTTTACTCTAAAACTGTTCTCTCTGCAAAACTGACCACGATAATAGGGGCGAATTCTGTTAATATTTACGATCACGTAAATCAATAGCGGTCTCTGTCCACATTAGACGATTTATTCGATTTGTGGTGTACCCTCGCAGGGTCACAAGGGGCTACTCCGGCAACTCTTAACGTATTCTAGACAACGCCACCTGCCCGTTCAATATCATTCGCAGTGTAGCCGTCTGTGTGGAAAAAGGAGCCGATTACCCTTGTTTACGCACAAAATAAAGTTTTCTTCTCATTGGCTCAGAGATAAAGCAGCGCAGAGATTAAATTCGGGTCGTGTTTGCCGTGAGACCCGCGCGCCCCATGTAAACGACCCTAGGTAAGGAGACAAAATATCATTTGGCATAGCGTAATGACCTCTGAAGAAAGGTTACTTTACGACTTCTTATTTGGCGTCTTGTAATGAGTTTCGTAACGAGAGGGGCGCTGCAAATGCTGGCCGCGTTGATTTTTAAATGATTTTAAATGTAAGCAACGATGTTTATGTTTATTTATAAGCTTTGCACACAGTTGTAAGCCACCCCTCCTGTTGCGAAAAGTTGAATACTAATAGGTCCCCATAAATAGGTCAAATAATGCTTTCGTTAATTACATTTCACCCCATTTTTTCGTACCTACATCAAGATAAAAACATTTACAGACAAAAACAGGTTCAATTGAATGTTGTAAAAACGTGATAAAGTCAATCGACTAAAATGTTGTGCCCTACATAATTCTAGAGTAGTGCATATACTAAACACTTTGTTGCTCAGTTTATGCCAGCCAAGTAGGCATGTGACAGTGGAAAGGAGTGCAAAGCTCTTTACTCTGTAGAACCTGTTCAAAATGCTCCAGTAATCCTGTCACTTTGAATTTGGTTTCAAGTCGGGACCCACGTTTCCTACTTTTACGTTCGAAATACTTTGTTGTGTTTATGGAAAAGTCAACGGCAAAGGACTCTTTTGTTCGCTTCAAAATTTTATGTATTCATTAGTTTACCAAAAGATAAATATGTAGAGGCTTTTGGGAGAGAATACTTTACAAAATCTGCTTTTGTATGTTGTTTTTGCTCTAGCCTTAACTAAAGTCTTATGTTACTCAATATTTTGGTAAAATAAATGTATGAAGATCCCTCGAGTATTTTGAACACCGAATAGAAGAAAAAAAAAAAAAGAGAGAAACAATAAAAAACAAAACACCCAGACATCTGGGAGAAACAAAAATAAAAACACATGCTTTTCCATTTTTAAAATTAAATAACGGACAAACAACAACGAAAAATCTAAAAGCTCACATCAAAACACAACACGTATAGGACCGCTCTCACGATATGATCCCACGTCTCTCTGGGGACCTCGACCCTAATTGGACGTGGTCAGCCTCTGGAATCAGACGTCGATTATTTAATCTATAATACCACATCTTATTCAACTTTTATATCGGCTTGCACAAATTGGTAGAACGATTTTCTGAAATGTTTCGCGATTTTTGTTTGATTGCTTTTTGAATTTGTTTGTGAGGAATTCTCACTTGTTGTCTTGTGGGTTTTAAGATTGTGTACCTTATGTAAACTTGTTAAGTGGGATTTGATGTGGCTTTTCTGTATTCTTTGATTTTATTTTGTTTTGTAGCAGCGGACTATCTGCCTCTTTAGGACGTGCTACATCTTCTGACATGCCTATTTTAGTACCTACTAAAAAAAGGCAGATAGACTGAGTCTCTATTGTTCTAAAAATAGAGATCGATGTTCGGTTTATCTGAACTGGCGGCTACATGACAAAACAAGCAAATTACCAACTTCTTCCGAAAAATAAAACTGGGTAACATTAAAGTTAAGATAGATTTAACTTATTAAGTAATTTTACTAATAATTTCAGTAAAAATAGAGAAAGGTGTGATTTATTAAAACTCTACAATAACCAAAACATGTCCACCCACTTGAACTGTAGCGTCGATTTCTCGAACTGCAAACACTCTAAACTGAGCTCCGGTAGCTTACTCTGGCAGTAGAGACGAGCGACGTGAGTGGCTTCAAGATACCTTATCTACGATCCAGGCTATTAGGGACCAACATCCATTGACCTGCCAATATTGGCGGCCAATATCTGTTGCACTGTATTGTAATGTAGATATCACAAATATAAGTGGTAAATATTGGGTTGGGGGTTCTAATGAGAAAGTTATTGAGCCATTCAATTAATTTACAAAAATAAGGTGTATCTCGTCGTAGCGTCAGCGAAGTTAAACAATAACCATGTATGACTCATTGGTGAGTTAGGTTGTTAATAATGCATGCAGTTTCTAATTTCTTCAAATCGAATCTTTGGAATTGGCTTTAGAAACATCAGAAAAATCTAATAAAAAAACTGTTAGTTTTTCTAACAAAGTTAGTGATAAAGTACCTCCAGAAGAACAGTCAATTGTCGTCCCTGATTCACAGAGTAGTTTCAAAGACAGACTGTGTACGAGAATAACATAAATAGTCTGAGCGTTCGATTAACAATGAATAAGCAATGCAACTAGCAGGCAATTGTTCCTGAATAACTTGAACTGAATTGTGGCATTGGATTAACTACTCAGCGCGACCCGACGAAACTTCGTCTGCCTGAGATCATTCCCTATAATATTCAATTTAACTTTGACACTTCACCCGTCCAACAAAACCACTGTCAGCTTTTTGTTTTAGGATATCATTTCTCACTTCTCGGATTAATTATAATTTGCGACAGAATATAATTTCACTTATAAAGTCGGCGCTTGGGAGCTCATTTTGAATGAAGGCTTGTCGTTGCCGACTAACTTTTGGGAGTAAAGGCTGTAGTTTGAACATCACTTAGACACACGCTATCGCTATAATAGCGAATCATTGGTTCAGAAATTCATGTGAGAAGTTAGTCTAGCGTATAAGTTGAAGGGGCCCTGTGCCTACACAAGTCAATGTCAAAATGTATCAAATTAGTTAATTAAGTATGAAAAATGTATATGCTAATTTAGTTTCTCTCTCTTCTGTCACAAAAGTACTAAAGCTATACATTAATCTGATACCATACCTCCTTCTCATAAATGGGCCTCCATGATACAGGCTGTGCCTAGTTTGGAGCCCACGGCTACTTCTACTTATGTACTCTTTCAATTATCTTTTTTCCTGTTTGTTTGTTTACTGACTTGTGTGTGTCAATAAATTGATTTTATTTATTTTTTATTTAAATTAAAGTCTTCTTGAAACCAATTAAGTACACTTTTAAAAGCTATAAAATACTACATGATTTAAGTATACTACTAGTCCGTAGCATAATCAACTTATAATGTTCGGAACTGCTGCGACACAGGCCTCCTATCTGTGAGAGGGAATGGGCCGTTATCCACCACGCGGGCCCAGTGCGGGTTGGACATGCCGATTCCCTCACGATGTTTTCTTTCACCGTTTTGTGAGCAGTGAGAATATAAATGTATAATTTAATTATAACAGCTAAATCAAAGCTTAACACAATTACTTTCACCTAACTTAGTAGGCGGGCTTTCACAATGATATCATGATATTTCAGTAACAGCTGTTGCTTTAGGATAGCTACACCAACGAAATTGCCTCAAACGGGTTACACTGTACATCACTACATAGGTAAAACATGTCAGACAAAGCTAATCATAAAGTTATTCGCAGATTTAAGGCTCCGTGCACGAAAAAACCCTTTTTCGTCAATTTATTATCTAATTGTGAGAAAGCTTGAAATAATCGAAACATCAATTCTGTGTAACTATAGGAGTACAGTTTTCGTGGTGCTAAAACATTCCTGTCAGTCACAGCACCGGTTAATAGTTTCATCACTTTTATGCTCTCGAAAATATAGTATATTGCGCCTTTGATTTACTTAATGAATATCTTATATAATCATAAAATAACATTTTGAATTTATCTTAAGGATAGCTGAAGCGGGTATGTGATTTTTAAATTTCATGATATGGTTTACTAAATAATAGGAAAAATTACATGAATGACAGCGTTTTTTTAAAATATAGGTGTTTGCAACATTATTTTTCTGCTATATTTTGTATCAAAGTTGAAAAAAGTGCTTCATGCAAGTAGACTATATAATAATGTTGATTATATTTATTAATTTTCAAAATCAAAAGTAGTGTCTTATATGATTCTTGAGTCATATATTAGTGATTTTCCATGAATACTTAATCTATTTGAAAAATCCCTTTCCGCCACATGCAAAACAAAGAACTTGACATTTCAAATCACAAATAATTTTATTTAAATTCTTTTTCCCTTTCTCACAACCAATGAACAAAATTGATCAAAATCTGCCGATTTAGTGCACGGCCCCTTAAGTTAGGCAACAATTTCCTAAAATGGTGACTAAGTTGGCTTTGAATAGAAAGCCAAGGGAAAAAGATTATCGAATCCGTACGTACGATTAACTCTGTTGACAATTTGTATTCTGTATGTGGAATTGTGAATGAATTTTTAGTGTCTAATGCTGTGTGAGGATTCTCTTTTCATTTTATTGGTGTAACATCATCTAAAAGAGGGACTGGAAAATGGTGGAATAAAATAGATTGATGTTTAATTTTGCTTTCAATGTTATCTTCTATCGAAGTTAATAATTATGGTTAGTGTATTCAGAATCCTTCATTTTTGGTTTTCATTCAACATTTATACATATAATGCGGTCGTCTGCTAAAACTTAATAGGTACTAACTAATTAACTTAAGTGAAAATAAACAACGTTTCATAAAATTAAATTTTCTCTTTCATTTTAACACTAATCTCGGAAAAAGTATCGTATAATATTCACAAAGTCCAGAAATTAATTAAAGCGCAATAAGAAATTTTTGTATTATTCTTCAGTTAACCTCTTTCTTTATCCTTTGACCAGCGTGTAGTGTGTCTGACAGGCAATTTTCTACAATATTATAATGTATTTATTCTTCTTTAGATTGTTAGGAATTGTATTGTAGGATTTCAATCCTTCAGAAATGTTGCTGAAGGTTTCTACGTGTACCGAGACATAATTTTTGTTGAGTTGTTATACATTTGGTAGTTAATTTTTAGAATCTTTTTATTAACTTGCTTTGTTCGTATGTGTTTTAGGCTTATGTGTGTTATAAATTATCTTCTTTTGATAACAATATTTGCTATATTAATAACCTTCTTTAGTTGGATACAAATACTTGTAACTATGCGTATCTAGTAGACTCAAATCTTAATCTACTTTATGACTATGATACGTTTAGCAAACATTATGGAAACTTGCAACTGACATTTCATGCTAGTACATGTTGCCACGGATGCAAACGAAGCTTTTGACAATTTCATGGACAATTTTTCTCTTTTATGTAAATTATGTTTTCCGAAAAAAAATTATCTATAAAAACAAGCATCAAAACAACATGGATCTCTCTCCCGTAGACATTGCAAACGAATTTTATAAATATTTCATTGATTCAATTGAAAAAACTGACATCACATTGATAATATTAATTTAAACAATCAGACATTAAATTCACTATTCGTGCAACCCGTAACCATTGACGTCATAAAAAAAATAATGTGCAGCCTAAAAAACACAAACACCGTTGTATAATATATGATGGCGTTTCTACAAAAGTAATAAAATTCAGCAAAGAAGTAATAGGACCACCACACACATATAATTAATTTGTGTATTGCTGATGTTAAAATAAAACCCTAATATAAAAAGATGACACGACTGATATTATTTACATATTACTTTTAAAAGTTAACAGACTTAAATTAATAATAGGTATGTACCTACATAAAAAAGAGGCAAAAGAATTATAGGGCATCAAAACATTCGTCCGCATCGCTTTCAAGAGAAAAAGTGCCCCAAAGGCTGCGTTGTATGGCGACGACTGATTTAAAAAATTACAAAACAATTGCAAAAAAAAATATATTGAGATAGTCATCATTCATTCTTGATAAACTTATTTCGAAAAGTATGAATTATTTTGCAAACAAAAAAAAAAGATTTCGTAAGAATACCATGATTAATATGGCACTATTTGGTCGACTAGCTAATGTCATGTCATCTGTAGATAAGAGAAATCCTGTCTGTGCAATTTATACTGAAATGACCAAGGCTTTAGATATGTGGACCATAAAAAAATACAATAGCTATGGTATAAGAGGCAATATCCTACAGCTAATGAGTGCTTAAGGGTCTGATAGTCACCGTTGACCTTGGCCATACAAATGCGCGTTGCGCTCACGCTGCGCCAACATTAATTTTCATAGGAAATATTTATTTTTAGTAACGAAAATAAGAATATTTGAATAAAATCACAGATAGAATTATTGATAATAAAACAATATATTCATACAAAAAAAAGCATGAAAATATGTTAAGTAGTTTGAAAGTAATATCGTTTTTATGCTTCGGGTAGACATAATACTTCCTGAATTTATTTCATACAGTATTGTACTACAATACTTAAATATTCACATATAGAATTGTTGTGTATGCGTTCTAGTTTAACATACATTTTTTGCATAAGATACTTGCATTATATGAAGGCGTAATAACAGATTTAAAAGTCACTAAACTCATAAATCTGCGCCTTAAGTAATAGGATTCAATGTACAGAAATTTTTAGATTATGTCCAAACAGTAAATTAGAAAATATTTATGTATCAAACCTAAGGCACGTGAGATATAGGGTAGCGTACTAGGGCCGCCAGTTTTTTTTACATATTGTATACCTATATTAAAAAAAAAACTGGCGGCCCTAGCATAAACGATCTCCCGAAGGTAACATTGAAGAAGATGGTTCTCTTTGCAGATGACAGTACGGCTGTCATAAAGTGTGCAAATAAAAATAATTATGAGCATGACATCAGTACAAACTTGTTTACGTGACATTATAAATTAGCTACATAATAATAAACCTAGGTAAGGCAAACGTTATGCACTTTCATGAACGCTGCCAAAAACCCAATCGTTAGTATATTACCTACCAAGACTGATATTGAAGAAGCAAATAAAGCTAACTTTTTATGTATAGTGATCGACACACTCACATGGTAACCTCTTGGTGAAGCACTGTGTATAAAACTAAGTAATTCCGCATAATTATGCTCTCTTTAACTTTCAAATAAAGTGAACAGTCAGGGTCTTTTTCATACCATGGACTAGTTGCCTTTGTTTTGCTGTACGGCGTTATTTTTTGGGGGCAGTCTACTAATACGGAACTTGTATTTAGGATGCATAAGGTCAATGTGCCGTCCTAAGATAACAGATAGCTGTGTTCGTTATTTCAAATCTTTGATAATGTTAACATTTCCGTCGTTATGTACTGTCATTTTTCTGGGAAAACATTCATGTTGACCGACTTCACGTGCCTTTTCACACCTGTTATTAAGCCCGCAATATTAGGTAGATGGTCTGTGTGGTGCCGGACGTAAATAATAGCACGTTATTTCTTCTCGTGGGTGTCGTAAAAGACGACTAAGGGACTTACTAGAGAGTGGGAAGCAGCGTTCTCTATGTATTTTTACACCATACTGCGATCGCCAACCCGCCTGCCAAGCGTGGCGATTATGGCAAACCCCCCCTTTGAATAATAATGATGAATTAACTGATTGACATACTACTATTCCATTTATTACTGCAACCTTGATAATATTTGTCATTTTTGTATTATTATGCCATTTTTACTGTAATTCAAACTATTGGACTTATATTATTATATTATTATTATATATTATTATATTTATATTTTGTATTATTATATTTTTATAATTATCATTTAAAAATATTATGTCTTTTAAATACGATTTGCATGCCCCTATGGCAGTAGAACATGGAGCACTATTATTTAAAAAGAAAACATCTATGCACTAATTAATTACCTACCCATGTTTGCAAATGAATAAATGATTTGATTTGGTTATATTGTTTATTACAGAAAAAGGCCGTAAATATGTGACTTTGTATTAGTCTTGATATTAAACGTCATAAAAGTACTTTCTCTGATTACTTTCATTGGAAATCCAATAACTTGATTGGCACCGACTTTCTTGATTACGTTCTACTACTTACTGAAAACAGCCAACTAAAGTATATTTTCTCGTATTTTGTGATAAATCAAAAGTATTAAGTGATAGTAAGGTTTCGTACACACCAAGTCACTACGCATATTTCTCTAAAAAAATATATTAAAATAAAAACTTTGTTTCAAACAAATACTTATCTTTAGAATAAAAACGTATTAATTTATTTCCTCTTGCCGTCACATTCAAGGGAAAGAACTTGCGTATCGTGAAGTATGATTACAGGCGCATGCCAAGGGAATGGACAATACCATCCTCAATTCAGACTTACGTCCTTAAAAATATAAACGATTTCACACAAAGTCGTGTATTAGAAGAGTTTAGCAACCCTTCTCTTCTCGTAAGCGACCTATTTACGTGTTAAGGCCATGTTTGTGTACCTATTCTTGTCACAAGGTATCTTAAAAAGCAAATAAACATAAGCAATACTTGATCAAACAACTCTCTAAATGCATGAAATACAACAATGCAAACTATCGCTTATAATTTTCAATCACTTCAAAATACTTCAATGGTGTTGAACTCTGTGGTCCCGGCATCAATGTACCTACCAAAATATATGAAATCGATAAGCATAGAAAATTTATATCGATACGTGATAGGGGCACATTGGTCACGGTAAATTATAAATAAACACGCTGTTGTGTAAATGGCTTAATCACGCTGGTGTGAAATATCTCGTTAAATATTTATTAGTAATTATTAGTTACCCTGTTCCTGAACCCCGGAAATGGTGAAAATAAAAGAGGTATATAAAATACTGGATACTACTATTAAAACTACCTCAAACGACGTTTAATGCCCGGTTTCTGAAGTTCCCAAATAAACTCTCACTAACTATTGATTCAATAAAGTTAAGCGTAAGATAAACGTGGGTTAACTGTCACTGCGTTTCTGAATACGAAACAAACCATTCGATAACTATGAAACCGATAACTAGTTCCTTAGTTGCCGCTAGATGGGTCTGTATAATAGATCACGTCTAAAATTGGTTTTATTATTTTAATTCGTCTATAATTAATAGTTTTATTTATAATAATATATTTGTCGAGGATAAATAAGTGGCTTAACACTATTTTAGTTAATAAATATGATAAGTCGTTACTTATGGACGGATCAATGAACAACATCATTGCCATTTTAGAAAAAAGTTCACTTCATTGTTTTCGTTTCGCATGGTATTATTTTTGCTTTACCGTTTGATTTTAAGTTTTATGTCGACAGTCTATTTGGTATTTCCAATCGTTTGTGCTTTAGGTGAACATTCTAACATATTATAACTGAAAAATGCAGTAAAAAAAATTATTGAAAGAGAAGATGCTTGATATAGAAGTGGCTAAAGAATTTGTTTATTTAAGCAACAATACAAGAACATTTTGAAAGGAATTCTACTACGTCTTAAGTTTCTGGGTACTGATTTATTAGAAATAAACTCCAGTACTTCCAAATCAGACTCTGATGAGCTGCTCGTATTCATTATGCTAACACTCATTGTTTTTTCCTTTGAATAATTTTAATATATAACTTTCACTAGTATTTTAATTTAAATAATACACGCTATAGTTATGTATAACCTAAAAGATGATGTAGTTTGCTATGAAATGAAACGTCAGTTAAGAGTTATAGAACCGATAAACGGCACACATTGGTCAGTTAAGTTAACTTGAGTTTAAACTGAGTTTATCTTACATTGCGGTGTTCGGAAACGCACTTTCACAAGTTATCGAACCGATAGCGCTATTGAATAGATAAACTACCGATAAAAGTACCTCAGAAACCGGGCACTAGTCTGTTAACTTATTTATTATGTAAGTATTATATTCCGAAATAAAATAATTATTTTTATTCACAAAAGCTGCATAATTTGATAGTAACAGATACCTAAAGAGGACATGTCTAGTTTCTGCCCTCTGGTTACGGGTACCTAATGTTCAGGATTGCGGGTTGTACAGTATGATTTCATTACTATGAATTTAATAATACTTTAGAGCTTGCGGTACAATATTAAAAAAAAAAACAATAACAACCAATAACTTCCAAAGTTTCTGAAGTTCCATTTTGTCTTGTAATTGCCTAGTGTGTGAACAATAACTTTAAGTCGTACATTTTAGATCAAAGGAATTAATTAACTTAATTACGTGTAAAATACGCCAAGATAATTATGGTAACAAAACATTTGTGTAGTAGTTAAATAAAACGTGTTTTTTTTTTAAATACTCTCTTCTTGAAATTATGATGTAATGATGTTTTATGTTTCATATTGGCATTGACAACAAAATACTTTTTCTTTTGCTTACGTTACTATAATCCCAATTCAGTAGGAAAAACTTGTTGGAGATAAAAAAAACCCGTCAAGTGCGTGCCGGACCACGTACATTGAAGGGTTCCGTAGTTGGGATAAATTTATCTCAAACACACTTAACATTGTAATTGAAAAACATGTTCTCCCATACATCGATACACGCCATGGTAAATTTTACAACTGCAAATTTCAAATTAATCTACAAATTAATGATTTTCAGACTTTTTCCTTTACTTGTGTTCAGAGACCTTGCTTCTTGCCAAATTTCATGTTTCTAGGTCAACGGGAAGTACCCTATAGGTTTTGATTTATTTGCGAGTATCAAAATATGTCGCATAAATCGCCGTATTTTTTATTACGTTGACTTAGAAGTTTGATTTTAGATTTAGAGCTCCAAGGGACCGAAGCTACCTACGTATTTTATATTAATTTCAACTTGAGATACCTCGACGCGTTGCTGATGAAAAGGGTCTTAACAGACTGACAAACAGGACATACAGACGGACAACGAAATAAAATTTACCATGGCGTGCCATGGTAAATTTTACAACTGCAAATTTCAAATTAATCTACAAATTAATGATTTTCAGACTTTTTCCTTTACTTGTGTTCAGAGACCTTGCTTCTTGCCAAATTTCATGTTTCTAGGTCAACGGGAAGTACCCTATAGGTTTTGATTTATTTGCGAGTATCAAAATATGTCGCATAAATCGCCGTATTTTTTATTACGTTGACTTAGAAGTTTGATTTTAGATTTAGAGCTCCAAGGGACCGAAGCTACCTACGTATTTTATATTAATTTCAACTTGAGATACCTCGACGCGTTGCTGATGAAAAGGGTCTTAACAGACTGACAAACAGGACATACAGACGGACAACGAAATAAGGGTTCTTTAATAAGAACTTGAAATAGGGTTTTTTTCCTTTTGAGGTATGGAACCCTAAAAATAGGCAAGTATTGAGGAATGAAACCAACATATGGAATTAAAGATATAATTTCAAGTAAATATAAAATAAAAAGCGTCGTTTTACAATAAAAAAATGTTAACCAAAAATCAGCAAAATCTGTTCAGGCCAACAAAATATAAAATGTTTCACTGATCTCACACAGGAGTATCACCAGTTAGTACCTGTGTTCACACACAGATGGCGTTATGTTAAAAAAACATACTAAAATCCTAGGCGTTTAAACCATGTTCTGATCAGTTTTCGTAAGTTCATACTCCTAAAGCTTATTCAATAATAAACTAGAAAATATAGCGGTTATAAAATTAAAACAATCTTTCCTGAACATTAATTTTTGACTACCTAGGCAATCGTTCATTGACCCACTGGACATGTCTTTTCAGTTAAAATGTGGTGTGTGTGTAAATTGGTCGTGTTTATTTTCTGAAAAAATGGGATATGTGCTATGGCCTCTAGGCATTACTTTCTGAAATCTCAGCGCCAAAATGAGTCGTGAGTTAATGAAAACAATTTTAGCTTTATACACCTCTCAACGGTCAAACCCTTTGATAAATGATAAATGATTTATTTCTGTAAGTAGGTTTGTACAAACACTTTTACACGTCAATCATATTAAAAAAAAAAACTAGATGAGGTCGGCGTTTCGTATCCGACTACTCTGAGAAGAAAGGCCGAAACAAACTCAGAGGTCACAGTCTCTTTTAAAGTCCAGACATAATCTTGGTCAGATCATGTGAAACCATGTAGATTGGTGCCTGAAATGATCTTTTGATGAAAAACCACACAGATTGAGGGGACCTGTCCAGTCAGTGCAGCCATTTGTCAGTTATCGTACAGCTCAACTCAAAACTTAAGGAGCTCAGCGATTCGACGAACAATACCAAAGAAAGGACATTTGGTTAGGCCGCATAAAGTACTCAAACTAGCATTAAAAATAAAAGAATAAAAAAAAACAATGCACATATTCCTCACATTCATAATAATTAAAATAATATAATACTTTACAAAGTAAATATTCATGTCATTGTCTATGTAAAATTGTATAAATAAAAAGAAAAATATAAATAGTTGGCAAAAAAATCAAATCAAGATTCACTGTAAATTGGAGCAGCTCAATCCCAAGCCTTTTTGTCCTCAATATAGTCTTTAACTATCATATCATATCACTGTATTTTTTAAACAGATTAATATTTTTATATGCATACAAAAGATTTTCATGAATATACTGAGAAGCTACAGTCAGTATATTAATCTCTTTAAATTTGTCTCTGAGGGAGTGTTTAGGACTTAATTTATAAATTGAACGAATTGCTCTTTTTTGTAAAACAAAATTTGTCTGAATGTCGGCGGCATTTTCCCACAACAGAATATCGTACGACATTACACTATGAAAATAACTAAAGTATACTAAGCGGGCTGTCTCTAAATCAGTTATGCGTATGCTGCAGAGCTAAGCTTTTTTGACAATTTATCTATATGGGGGCCCCATTGAAGCTTGGCATCCAAAGTTATACCTAAGAACACTGTAGTATCTTCGGGTTTCAACTCTTCACCCTTTATGAGCACACTAGTTTTTACTTGTATAACTTGAAGTATTGTAAACTTAATACATTTAGTTTTTTTCTCGTTAAGAAGTAGGTTATTAAACCAGTTAACTACTTTTTCGAGGGCACTATTTACATTGTCAGTAACCAACTGCTGACGTTTGAGTTTAAATAAAAGAGAAGTGTCGTCTGCAAACAACACTATATCATGTTTATCCTTTATGAGGTAAGGCAAGTCATTTATATAGGTAAGAAATAAAAATGGGCCAAGAATTGAGCCCTGGGGTACCCCCATTCTTACTACAGATCCGGGAGATCATTTTCCGTTAACATCAACTCTCTAAATCCTATCACTTAAATATTAAGTAAGAAGATCCAGAGAGGCATTTCGGATTCCGTAGTGGTGCAGTTTCCTGATCAATGTTTCATGAAGAACGCAATCGAATGCCTTGGACAAATCGCAAAAGATGCCCAAAGCATCGCATTTATCCTCCCATGCATTATAAACATGTCCTAAAAGTTCAACACATCAGTAGTCGAACGACCCCTTGTAATACCGAACTGTTTATTATGCAATAACTTATGTTTATTAAAAAGTCTTTGCATTTGATCTAAAATAAGTTTTTCAAAAACTTTACTAAACGTAGGTAGCACTGAAATAGGTCTATAATTAGTAGGGTCTGATGTACTACCCGATTTAAACAACGGTATTATTTTACTGTTTTTCATAAGATCAGGAAAACTACGGACTTTGGAAAACTACGCTTGAATATTGGAGAAAATAAAAGAGTGTCAGTTTAAGCCAATTGCAGGAATATAGCGTAAGCCGACCTAGACAAAACACCGTATACCACTTATCCCACATTACCTTCTTGATAGTTTTCTTTTATTATACCTGCAAGCTTTTAGGTAGCAAGTAAATCTACCAAAAGATAACATATTACCGACATTACCTCTAATATTTTCTATAGCCAAAGATTCGGCCTTCGGTTTCCATACCCTTTGATATTGGGTTCGAATCTGGATGTTTTCTACGTGGCTACCTTTGTCCACTCAATCGTTACTGATATCTCAGACCTTATAAAAATGTAGGAGAAACTTTACAAGGATGCGGGATTTCTTAGGGAAAGTTATCTTGTATGAAGCGTTTTTAGGTTACGTCTAGGTTAGGAATGGTCCACTTTATCATTTTGTATGATTAGAGATGGTTTAGAGGTTATTTGGGAGGATGGGCAGAGCATAGACTTGTAAAGTTTCCTCTGCGCGATGGTTTAGCGTTTTTCTGTCTAGCTCTACGTATGTTTACAAAATTGATTGCATCAACTGATTTGGTTTAGTGATTCTGGCTAATATTTCCATATAACTAGTGTTTTATTTTAGACCAAAAATCAAACTACCTACATGTGAAAACATCTAGGTACGTGAAAGACTACAAATCCAATTCAAAAATATACTAGTTTGAATTAAATATAAAATATTTTTTTATAAAAACAGACTGCAGAAAACTGAAGCAGATTTAACTAGAAGTACGAGTAACACAACGCAGTTTACTAGAGAAAAGTTCGTTATTGCATGTTATGTTGTTCAAAGTTATAGAAAGTAAATTTTATTACGCTTGTTTGAAATAAAATAAATTGCGAGGTCTGTTCAGCACAAACGAGCTTATAAAATGCGGCAAATTATGTGGTAGGTACTTGTGTTGCGACTACTTGCGACCAAAGATTGTATGAACTGGTGTTGTCCTTTACTTTAAGTTTGCTTTCAATTTATAATGTTAGCGATAGTTACGTGTTGCGTATTACTTTCGTGGTATTTTGTTGTAACATTTAATACAGTACCCCATAAAAGATGTATGTACTTTAGATAATCTGAAACATGGTTGATCTATTTTATCTTTATTTCTAGTACGTACTGAAATTATGTCTATCACTCATTTTATTAAGAGATGTAGATTTTCTTACATAAGTACATAATATTTTCATAAATAATTTGGCAAGGTACCGTCATAAATTATGTTTAGATGTATCGAAAGTCATCACGTCTGTCGAGTTTCTGCTAGCTAACTAATTTAATTGGATCCTCTATTCGTTAGTGCTAGCGGTTTGATATCTTGAGAAATTCCATTATGACATACCTACGATCTTTCTGCCTAGTTGAACTAGTGGTCGCAAGCACTACTGCTGAGCATGTGGTCCTGGGTCCGATTCCCAGGTCGGGCAGTGTTATTAGGATTTTCCATGAGGGATTTCTCAGTAACAGCCTGGAGTATCCTTCGGGGATTACAGGCGTGTATATAAGTTTTTTTTTTTAACTTTGCCCCACACTAGGAATTTCTCTTGTATCGTGGGTGCATTTACAGACATTTAAACTCACATACACAAACAGCCAGACCCGAAACAACTACTTGTAGGTCATATTTGTTCCGTTTGGGAATCGAACCCGCGACACGCAGCGCAGCATTCAATCGCTTAACCACTGCGCCAACCGTGCCCGTACCGTCTAGTTATGTTGGCTATGATCTTTTATAGCGAATATATTTTAATTATATCTTTTCGAATCGATACATTTATACATAGCTATTGAAAGTTTTTCAGAGGACCTCTGAAACCGGGCACTAAGGTCTATTGGGACAGATTTGGCTTAATTCATTTTTTTACGGAAGCAAATGTGAAGACAGGGGTGATGTTGAGTGGAATAAGGACAAGACACGTTTGTCGTAGCGTATGGAAATTGGCAGTGATTTTGAAAAGTTCCTTACTTTAATCTTCTGTATCAAATACTCAGGATGAGTTTTGGAAAAAAATAACGATAGAGCCTATAGTACCTACAAACCTAATACAAATCTGGTAGTCTTCAGAAATGATGTCCAGTCTAACACATGTTTTTTTTTTTTTTAAATGACTAAAACTTATAATTTGGCCCTAGATTCACTATTCGAAAAACGAATTCATGACTCATATAATTTTTTTTTTCCTTTGGCTTATTTTTGTATATACTAACAATAGCTATATACTTAAGGCTTTTTTGTGTTACTAACATTATATAGACTACGTCTGAAATAAATCTCTTGTTATTTTTATAAATCTTCGAAGCCAACAAAGATGAACAACATTTTAAATACGAACAAAATAGTTACACGACCTCTATCATCGCTGGCCATTTGAGACAATTGAAGGGTAGTCTATAAAATTCTTAAGTCGCAGATCGAACTGTATCCGACATGGGAGACAGTTTTGGTTTCGTGATTTCATTGCTATTAGGGCGGGCTGGCCGTTCCACGTTTATTGTTCAAGATACGAGTGGATTTGTGGAAGCAATTTCCTTTATACATTTTGTTTTGTCCTTTTTCCTGCAGTTTGATGGTCCACTTCGTGAGTTGTGGCCTTTAGTTCGATTTAGCAAAACTCCCTGAATCGATACGATACGCATCTTGGCCGCAACCTGCCGGTGGGATCTGTGGGAAGGGAAAGAATGTAATTATACAATCCGATCACGTATAGAGCTGAACGAAAACTAATTTAGCACCGAAGTTCTTTTGGCAAAAATTAAACAGTGGCCTCCTATTTACTTGTGTGATTTAGAAAAGTAAATGGTTTGGCTGTGATTAGGGATTCAATTGTTTTAGTTCGTATTACTAGTAGCTACACACATGATGAAATTAATTATTCGTGGAAGTTTAGCGAGGACTGCTAACAATATTATAATATTTATTTATTTATTTAATTTTTATGTACACACAGCAAAATACAGAGATATACGATATATATTGTAATACATAACAAAAATAATAATAAAACTAATAGTAACGGTAGCAGCGGCGGCAGCGGCAGTGTCTCAAATGGCCAACGATGATAGAGGTCGTGTAGCTATTTTGTTCGTATTTAAAATGTTGTTCATTTTTGTGGGTTTCGAAGATTTATAATAATAATAATAAGACATTTATTTCAGACGTAGTCCATATTACTGTTAGTAACACAAAAAAAAAACCTTATAAAGCTATTGTTAGTTTATACAAAAACAAAGCCAATGGTGAAAAATATATATACATATATATTATTATTTATACGAGTCATGAATTAGTTTTTCGACTGGTGAATCTGGGGCCAAATTATAAGTTTTGGAGTCATTTTAACATAATCTTTCATAAACCATGTGTTGGACATCATTTCTGAAGACTACCAGGCTTGTATTAGGTTTGTAGGTACTTCACGCTCTATCGTTATTTTGATCCAAAGCTCATTGAGATTATTTGATACAGAATATAATTCTGATAAATAACAAAAATAAAAGTAACTTAGTAATCTTGTTAATATATTGTCAAAAACCTTTAAAAAAGGGTCAAAGGTACATTTTTTATGTATGATATTTACAGACTCGTGTATTAGTTTGCATGTACCAAACAAAAAGTTACAGATTAAAACTGTGAACATAAAAAAAATACAATCTCTAGCAAATACGAACTGTTGTAAAAATTCTCTTTTGGATATCTTTTCGTAAAGACTAGACTATATTATTAGGTCAGTGTTGTTAAGCAAGAAATAAATTAAACTTCTAGGAGTATGCTTCTGAATTTGCTTTGAAGTTGAAACTGAAATATTATACACAGTTACTTTTCTCTGAAACCGGTCCACCGAGAAAAGACACATAGCTGACTTGTTTTTCTTGAAAAACTTACAGTTTCGGGGTCATTGTACTCATCATTATGAACAACTTTTACTATGGAATCAAACCTGAAATCGCGAAGAAAAAAATCTGCTGTTCCCTACATTTATGTTCTCATAACTCGTCAAAATGTAAGGGAACAGTTGATTTTTTTTCGCGATTTCAGGTTTGGTCCTATAGTAAAATTTGTTCATAGTGATGAGTACGATGACTCCTTAAGAGGTTGTGCGTTAATTCTGGGACATGTTGTGTAAGATACCATAATAATAGTATCAGCCAATTATTTTCTCCCTGCAGGGCTAAGGGAGTTCTCATACAGAGAACATACGAGCCTTGACCACCAAGCTTGCTCAAGCCGGGTGTTGATTTCAGACATAAATGAACTTTAAAACTTATACTAGCTATATTTATTAACACAAGTTTTTCTTTTTTACTTTATATGTTAGTTTGTAAGGTATAAGGGCCATTGTAACCTGAAATATTTTATTTATTTATTATTATTATAAATCCAGGCTGTTTTTCTTCACCCATGTCAGTAATGTCCAAGATAAACTCGGAAAGTACATTAGAAATTTATTTTATAATTATTTTTAAAGAAATTGATCGTGAAGATGGGCTACGTCAAACTTTGCATTAGGTACATTTATTCCAACCAATTAACTGAAGCAGCAACGCAAAGAAAATTCTAACAAAGATTAGTACACACGGCATAAAATATAAAACTGTTTACCCAAACCCAAGTTAAACATTCATGTTACTCCTCTTGAAAGTCATGCTTTCTCCGTCACAGGTAAGAAAGTGCGCCTCCCTTCAATGCAAATAAACATGACGTCGTCATTCAGATGCGGGTCTTATACAACCTTTAGACCTCGCCTTTATTCGACGGGTTTTTGTCAATTCTTCCCGTCCTTACCCCTGTCCACTTCGTCCAAACAACGTTGCATTGACATTAAATTTCGTACGTTAAAGTGTATATGTTTGATTTTGTTTTACTTGCTCTAAGACGGCAATTTTCTTTTAGTGGTATATTTTTGTGAAAAGTTAAAAACATAACATCACGTCTTGTTTCCTCGAAGGGTTTGGCAGAAGTGTACTACCCATAGTACACCCGCATTTCGCCAGTGATGTTTAAATCCCCTGTAATAGGGGGCGAGCGTATTGCCATCAACCGGGCACAAATCCAGACTCCCGGCTGTTACTGATAAATTCCACATAAAAATACCAATTAAGACTTTTCCCGACCTGGGAATCGAACCCAGGACCTCATGCTTAGCAGTAGCGCTTGCGAGCAATAGATCAAAAAGAGAAGACAATACATGGAATAATAATTCGAAAATATGCCCTAGATTTCGATTTCTAATTTCTCTAGTAGACTACTTCAAATTAAATTGATTGTAGATATATTACGTCATCGTATGAGTCTATTTATAATCTAATTATATGGTGACAGACATACACGCCATGGTGAAGAATCCTTTCATCATAGAAATACTCCCTAAATATTAAAAGAACTATCCTCAAAATGTTAAGTGGTTAGTGTTTGTAATGTTAGTAATAATGTAGTACTTTTTATTGATCAACAATGTTCTTAGATAATTTACGGCACTTCTAATTATTTATTAATCTATGAAGGTATTCTGGGCTATAATTATTTCCCAAGCGCTTAGTTTCAGTATGGTTACATTAATTATTCAAGTTAACAACCGAGACAAGATATCTATTGTGACGCACTTTCAATCAAGACTGGTAAGTGTGTTGTTCAAGAAAATCCATTATAGTGTTATTTTTAGATTCTCGATCACGAAACATTGATTGAAATGAATCTTGAGCCTGTAATTAGGCCCAATTACTTGCCTGGTTGGTTACAAAACGGATTTGTAGGAGAAATAGAAAATTGAACACGTCTTTTGGACATACATAATATTTATATGTAATATCATAAAATCTTAATATACTTAAAAAATCTTAGGATTTTATTATTTTGCACCCATTGACTTCCATAAATCTTAAAGAATACATTCGTATCGTACCAGAAACAAGGTATCGTCCGAGAACAAAGCGTAGTCTCGAAACGGTGCCATTTGAAAGAATCAATCAAAGCCAAACGTTCGCACAATCAGCGTGCGTGGGTCGGACGAGCTAATCAAACTAATGGCAACCGGAGGGCCGGCCGATTGGTCCCGACTCGATGCCGCAACAAATCACAACAATAACACTGACGCCTGATTGATTACCCTCAGCGACGGACTCAATTCGATCCCTGTTACACCTGATTGATTCTTCATTAACATGTTCTTGCCTTAAGTTCGTGTGTTTTGTCGTAAATGAGCTATTAGAGCTTATTGGTTTAACTCGGGGTGAGACAGTGGATGAGTCAGACAAATATAACACACAAATATCTAAAATAGTAGAAGTGTTAGGTTGGGTAGAATTTAGACCCACAGTAAGCAAAGTAGAGGAGCTCAGATCGATAGTTGTAACTGTTGTAATGCTTTAATGTTTTGCTAAAACTAAATGGCGAGAGACATTTTATACGTCCCGACGGAAACGGCCCGCTGTCGTTGGCCAAACGATTTCACAAATTAAGTTCCTAATGGACAATTATTAGCCCCCAGCTATATAAGGACGCCAATCTTTTCCTTTCCTACTAAAACTTCAGTATTATTAAAGATTATTTGGATCAGAAGACCAAGACATTAATAAAAGTCAACGTGACCTGACCACTTCCTTAAAAGGCACTTCGCCGTATCATTTTAAAAAAAAACGATGTGTGTCTCCCACTTTTTACTACATATACGCCTTCAGGTGGAACAACTGCGTCATTTTTAGCCACGACTGGTGCGACGTCAGGCTGATGTCAAGTTAGCGTCAGTGCGGCCTGGTTTGCCTCCTCCACCAGACATTTATTAAGTAGGAAATACGGATGAACTGCCCACAGCGCTGTTAAATTGTTCAACAATTGTTGTAACAGCGTTTAGCTGATGTTTGTTTTAATTTAAATGGTGACCTCGTTCTAATTTTCACACACTGGTATTATCGGCTTTTATAATATGGAATTTTAACCTTAGAGCTTAGCAAAATTAATGTGTTTTGTTGTAATCGACAGTGGGTCCTGTCCACTGTCGATTACCACAAAACACATTAATTTTGCTCATTGCCTGGAACTAGAGAGCCACAGGCAATCAACTTACTATATCCGAAAAACAACTCTAGAAATTGTACACCGGTTACAAATCCTAACAATTCGCCTGGAAGTCGTGTGAACCACCAAAGCTGATAAGTGCTCACACACAACAATAAAACGTCACTTAGTATTCACCTGTCGCCCTGTATTAATACCAACGGGCTTACCATGTAGTCCGACATGCATTTTCGAGTGACAGCCTCTGGTCAGACTTTTGCGGATGCAGAACAAAGGCACTTATTGTTTTGTCGGACTAACGTAAAATCCAAATCAATGGTTAGCTCGACTCACTTTTGTTATTGCTGCTATTATATTCTGGCCGTTCGCTTCGCCGACTATTTCTGGCTTTTTGACCACTCGAAGCCGGCTGTCCGTTGGAACTCATGGTTTCAGCGTAAAAATTCATGAACATAATTGAGCGATGCGGTCGTACTAACTTTAGATAGTCCAAATTCTTTTATGGCGAAATTTTATCCACCTGGAGTTTTTCGATGATTTCCTAGGAGATATCGACTTACGGCCTCAGTCTCCATTCATCAATGTTACAGCATCCTGCAAAATGTTGTATGAATAACATCGTAGTATACAGGCGACTTGCCTCCGGGCACAATATTGGCCGACACAAAAGATAAGCACGAAGGACTACAAGTGAAGAGATGACGTCGACGTCATATTTCTTTTATCGTGTCTTAAAGGCAGGTAACATTACGTCATCTGCCGTACATCTTACTCTGCAGCTCGCACAAAATAAACCGAGAACAGCTGCTTATTGTATCGCCGACAGCAAAGCCGTGGTACGCCATTGTGAAGCTCCTCCGATGAAATAAATAATAGCGACTTACTTGATCCTGCGAAGCTACAATGCGTCGTCATTATTTCGCGCTTATGGAGCCACAGGCCCTCTTTTCACTCCATGCTCGCCTGTGCGAGGCCTTATGTCAAAACAATTGAACGTTATACTGTCGAGTACATTGTCTTGAAACTTCTCAGTTTAATATTTGTTCCATTTATTCCATTGAGCTCGACATGTTGTTACGCATTTGTTTCATATATTTAGTTCACTATTACTTGGTACGGAATTCATATTAGTTACTTACCTACTACTATTATAGTGAGTGTATAGCAAAAACTTATTTTTTTTTAATGCTATATAACAAACCTGACCATCTATAAACGTTCTTAAACAGCTGCAGAGAATAAGTCCTTTCAGTGCAGTAGTAGAATCTCTTTGTGTGTTTATTCTTGTATGAAGGTTTGCGAAAATAGAAAGGAACGATTTTGCTTAGCACGAGGATTACCGGTAACTGACAAAACGGAATTCACGTCTATGTCCGTTGAAGTACTCGTTCCGTCAGGATTGAATATTCGAGAAGTTAATGAAGTGTACCGCGAACGTTACCCGTGTCAAACCGTCAAAAACACGTCATATTTCACGTGTTATTTTTTGTTTTTTAAGCGATCGCCACGTCAATTTTGTTTAGGATTACGGAACAAGGCGAGAGGAATGTGCATATAGATTATACTGTATAGTCAGCACGGCTTTTTCGTATTCGGGAAACGTGTTAGAAATGGTATACTTTACGAAGTGAGTGTATTGTGCTGTCATTTCGCATGAGGTTTGACAAAGGTATAAAAATAAAGGGCGTGAACATTATACTACACTAATTTGTGTGTTAGCTACATGGGAAGGGATTGTGTTGTTGTGATACGGTGTCGTGGCGCGTTAGCATCAGGCCTCGCCGCATGGCTCCGGTTTCGTAGAAGTGTTTCGCTTGACGCTCTCCGATCGCACGGACACGCTTTTTTGGATATTCGATACCGACGTGGAATAAAAAATTCAAATTCTACAGTGTAAGGATTCTAATGGCCCATTTTGGATATATTTATTAATATTAATAATAATGTTGTCATGGATTATGAAAACTAATAATAAAATATTTTTTGAATATTGGTCAAAGTCAAAATCAAACCATTTATTTCAAATAGGCACATAAAAGGCACTTTTGAACGCCAAAATTTACAGAAATCTATAACTGATACTAGTTGCCCCTCCCAAAAGGTAGTTTCTTATGGAGAAGAATGGGGAAGAAACTCCACCTGTTACTCTTTTAAAATACATACATACATACATAAACTCACGCCTTCTTCCAATGGGGGTAGGCAGAAACTATAGAACGCCACTTGCTACGCTCCTTACATAGTCACTTACTTACATAGTTACTTTTGCTTCGCCTACGTTCATACATCTGGTCATACACGCACGCCGATCGCGAGTACTACGCACCTGAACTTTCTGAAGCACATCACCAATTTGGTCACATATTAAGCCAGGCTTCTTTCTTCTTCCTCACAACCTCTTTAACTTCTTCATCTACCCAAGAATCATTTTGTTCTACTACCACATTTCCTGTGCGCCAGAGGAAATGTGGTAGTAGAAGAAATGATTAACTATACAATTAAATTAGCAACCAGTTCGATTTTGTCTAGACTCTAGATTGTTCTAAGGAGCAGGACTAGAGTTGTAAAAAACTGTTTTTTTCTGAGAAGAAAAAAATGTTGAAAAAAACATGAAAACAAACAGTTTTTAATTCTGGATTTTTTTTTCCAAATTACGAAAATATAAATATAATAGGATGGTTATCGCTAAAAATGAACTGATATTAGATTTATTTTGGTTAATAAAGAAATACCATTTATTTTTTGTTATATATTACATAAATGTCTCAAACTAATTGGCAATACTCTTTGAAGTTTACAATTTACGGATGGGGATTTCCTCAATCTTTGTTTGGTTTATATTTTGTTTGAATTAACTGCAGACTGCCGAGAGCTTGAAGACTTCATGATGATTGTAGCTCTGATGAACGTTTAAGTATTTTTTAAGTTCATAATAATATGTATATATAACTTCTAATTTCATTGGTTTAAACATAATTTGACTTGAATTAAAAATAAAACAATCATATTTCGTTTTATTCTATTTTATTTCATGTATGTAATCACTTCAGAAAAAAAAACAAAAGTAGAAAAAAAAACTAAAAATTCAATTTTCTTTCATTTAATTGCAATATTATACATATACAATACAAGATATTTTGTTGTAACATTTAACACAGTACCCCATAAAAGATGTATGTACTTACTTTAGATAATCTGAAAATGGGTGATCCAATTAATCTCTATTTCTAGTAGGTATTAAAATTATGTCGCTTATTTTATAAACTGGGAATGGCAAATGCACGTGTTTCTTTATCAATCAACTTAATTACTAGGTTAAACTAAACTTACTTTTCACACAATTGTCATTTATTCTCAAACAGTTTATAAATAAAAATAAAAAACTAGTAGAGACGTAGTACACCATGGCTACCATAAATTATACATTTCCAGTTTAAGCTGATCTCGCATTGTGTAGGATTTCCATACAATGAGAGGGAAGCGTATGCTGGAAATGTATAGCTTAACGTGTAGCCGTGCGTACCTAAATCTTACAAAAGTTTGATGAAAATTTAAAACTATTTTTTTTTTAAAGCAGATATTGACCTAATTTCACTTGAAACTTCACACAAATAATGATAAAATAAATAATACAGTGACAACTAATTAAAATAACTCATTAGTACGTAATTAAATAAAGCTGAATAAATAGAATAACAAAACCCAACGTGTGTTTAATTGCGCTATTTAGATAACAGAAAAATAACAGGTGTCAAATCATAAAGGGGGTAAAACGTATCTAACCATTAAATATAAGGGTCAAAATAACGATCTCTATTACGTATAATACGATCCCCAATTAAAATAAATTGTATAATAATATAGAAATACAAAAACCGCGTTTTAAAGCAGATGTCTTCATTGTAAACACAGAAAGTAGTGGAGGCGCTCTATGCAAAAAACATTCACAAAATTTTGCAGCATACGTTACTACACTACCTGCTACTTTGTGACATCTTGACGTAAGGATGCTACCTGCGCCCCTGAATCATTTATAAGCTTGCACAATGTGTAGCATCTCTTGATCCTTGCCCTATCTTTAGATGCTCCATTGTTATTAAGTTTATTTAAATTGTTGTTTGCTTGTTTTCAGTTATAAGCGTTGATTTATGGTTGTTATAAAATATTTATTTTAATTGAAAGTAGCTGAAACTACGGAATTCACAGTAAATAATTTGAAGACGTTTAGTTAAAATCGGCAAAAAAATTCTTACTCGAAAACTTTCAGCATACTTGTAACTAATTAAAGTTTCCCGTTTTTTATCGCTTCCCGAACTGATCAGGTGACAGCCCTAAAAGCTTCATCTGCCACTTGAACGATCGAAAGGTACGACGGCGCGCCGGTATCAGGAAGGAATGTACAGTGGGTGACTTGAACAGTTCCTGTCCCATTCGCTCCCAACCGGCTTTGCCTAAGCTAAATTTGTACGCCGTCTCATTCATACACACCAACATTTTCAATACTTACCTGCGTAAAATGATATACATCTGTTGCGGTATCAACCTCTCGCTCGCGCTTACGTTCCCAAATGCATTGTTGATATACGCGTCCCGCTCGGACGTCTCATGAACAGGGGGTAGACGGTGTTGGTGCACGTTTGTGTTGGTGTTCGTTTATTTAGTGAACTTGGAAGCTCGCTTTCGTGTTTGTGCATAGGGTGTCGGGCATGATTGTGTGCGTGAGTTGTAGAGGCGCGACATAGCTTTGCCGTCTCCATGACTTAAAAGTTTTGTACGGAATGAGACCAGCGAGCTAGTTCTGCGCCGGCCGGCACGCTCGATGCACGTGTGTGGGACGCTCGCGTCCAACTTCTTCGTGAATCTACGAGTACAAAAACTTGTTTTTTAAAACATTTTAACTGAAATTTATCGAACTGTATTTTAGTTAGTGACGCTAAACATTTTGCTGATGAATAAAGTGATTATACTCTCATCGCATACAGTGTGTTGTTTATTTTTTTCTGTGAAACTGCAACGTGTTTGGTTCAACGGACTACAGAGGAGGTTGGTCGTCGTATTCTCGTGTATAGGCCATTGTGCATCAACGAAATAACTCTGGCATATTTTGTCTGTTATTCAAAAAGTTTATTTTGTCTTTGAATCACCACCACAGTGGGGGATGAAATATTTAGTGTTAATGTATCACAATACAAAGTTAAGAACTAGTAGTGATAATAAAGGCAATCTCATATTGTGGACTTTGACTTTGTGTTGTAAACTTTAGATTTAACTAGTTTTTCCCAAATATTAAAAATAAATGTTGTTGGACAAACGGACTTCAATCCAAGATTGATTGACAACAAACAATAGATGGACGTTGAGTTGCACGAAACCAACATTAGTTTGAAAGATACTTTAAATTCATGCCATCCCTTACATTTTGTATCAAATAGAAAGTGACAGCATCGATTTAAACTCTCCGTTAAACTAATGTTGGTTTCGTGCAACTCACCGAGAATCAAAACAAACATGGATTTAACTTTAATCCATAAGGAAAATTATACTGTTAATATTATTGTGTAACCACCATCACCAATTTCACTAGCTAACGGCCTGTCGAGTTGAACAACCTTAGGACACAAATAGATACAGAACAGACGGTACACAAACGCACGGTAAACGCCTGCCCACAAACTGTTCTCCCCTTTACAAATCATTGCCAGGCCTTTAACGTACTCAAATCATAAACTAGGTTTCACAGTTTCACTTCAAGTAATTCAAACATACTCAGTTGTCTACACTAAGATCTAGGTTGCTATGTGACCTTTCCAGCTGTAGAATTTGCTGCTCTGGAATAGTGTGTGTGAAACTTTATACGAGATTTTAGCTTTAGTCTTGAAAATCTTTTTCCTTGAATTATCACCAGGCTTATTTCAAAAGAAACAGTAAAGTAAAGAAGCTAATTTGAAAGAAAAAGTAAAGCAAAGTAGGTACCTAGCTAATTTAAAGAAAAAGTTAGGAAATGAAGCGAAGATTATCCTTGAATTATCACCAGGCTTATTTCAAAAGAAACAGTAAAGTAAAGAAGCTAATTTGAAAGAAAAAGTAAAGCAAAGTAGGTACCTAGCTAATTTAAAGAAAAAGTTAGGAAATGAAGCGAAGATAAACTGCATGCACATGCAGCATGCATGATAGCTGCATGTAGTGAATCTGGTTTATAAACATCTGCTAATTTTAAAGAAAAAGTAAAGCAAAGTGGCTAATATTTTAAAGAAAAGTTAAGCAAAGTAGCTAATTTTAAAGAAAAAATAAAGCAGAGTAGGTAGCTAATTTTGAAGAAAAAGTTAAGAAATGAAGCAAATTATAAACAGCTGCATTTAGTGAATCTGGTTTATAAACATCTGCTAATTTTAAAGAAAAAGTAAAGCAAAGTGGCTAATATTTTAAAGAAAAGTTAAGCAAAGTAGCTAATTTGAAAGAAAAAATAAAGCAAAGTAGGTAGCTAATTTTGAATAAAAAATGTTAAGAAATGAAGCAAATTATAAACAGCTGCATTTAGTGAATCTGACATAAAAACATCCTTTTGGAATCTTAATTCCTGGTAACTCTTAAATAGTCAAAAAATTTAATTCTTACGATATAATTTTAATGTAAAGGACAACAGCAAGACCAACCTATCCGGAGTAGCATTTGAAAATTGTTAGATTACCAAGAAACTGAAATCGACATACCTACTTAAGTGGAGCCTTGGGTTTGAGAGCTAGATTTGCCTAAATCAAGTTCTATAAAAGCTTCAAACAATGAATAAAACTTATTTTTGATTACAGTCAGCATAGAAAATGAGAAATTAATAATATGAATTTTCAAAGTTCTAAAACATCCAAACAATTTTCTCTGTAGGAAAATAATTGTTTTTATCTTATCCAATTAAAGTTCCATTATTATATTCACAAACAAAATTGTTATTAGATTTTAGTTATTAGGTTTTCCAACATCCTTCAAATAAAAAAAAATATCTAAAATACGGGAATCTTTCAGACATTCTTTGACAAAAGAATAATAAAATTAGAATTGTTCCCACTCTTTTATGTTTAAACCTTTTAACAAATTGTATACACGAAGCGTTAAAATGAAATATCTAAAATGTTATTCTTGCTGAAATACCAGGAATATAATAGATATCAAAGCTGAAATTGTGTAACAGAATAGGTATCTTTATAATGAGATCATCATTAAAATTATATTAAGAATAATGATTCTGGGAAACATAAATGATAAGAAAAGGTTTCAAATAATAATTGTGTATCGGAAAGTTAAATACAAAAGCTTGAAAGATAAACAATTATTTGGTAAAGTCTTAATTAACTGAAAAACTTAAAAGCTCGAGCATTTTACTGGAAAGAAAAATAAGAATAATATTATAATGATTTGTAATGACGTCAAAATTCTTATATTTCCAAACAAAAGGTTATCTATATAAATAAATAAAATTTAAGGGTCTGTTTGTAATGTCAAAATAACAGCTTTTTACTAAATACATATGAAAGTATATACAGTACTTACGAGTATAACAAAAAACATAATTTTTAATTTTTTTGTCTGTCTGTCTGTTTGTTCCGGCTATTCTCCGAAACCGGTCCAGCCGTTTCGGAGATTACACTGGCAGATAGCTGATGTTATAAGAAGTAACTAAGACTCCTTTTATTTTAGAAAAAGTCAGCCAGGCGAAGCCGCGGGCTGCATCTAATCTTTCTTAAATTCTAACATTAAAACTGCTTAAAAAATTTGTTTGCTCCAAAATGTTAACTGTAAATGCTCCCTGACTTTTAGGTTTTTTTTTAAATTAAATAAACAAAACATCTAAAATAACGATTATAAAGTAAACTGTATTTCCAGCCCTTATGTGCTATACAGTAATTAATACCTTCGCTAATAGGCACTTCAAGAGTGCTGGTGAGAAGGAAAACGAACATTCACATAAAATAATATTGTCAACGAAATGCTTATCACGGCAAGGTACACACTGACTCGATTATGATTATCTAAGCCGAGCTCATTTCAATCGGCTCTTAAATACGGTTCCGAGCCGGGTCGACACCATCAAAGAGGTCAATAGCATTACGACGGTCCCGGAGTCCGTAAAAATCTCATTCCATAACACACTAAACTTTACCCCGCAGATATCAAAGTGGTCATAAAGGCCCCTCACATCCCGTCAGAAGAATTACTATCATTGCCACATTGTTGTTTCTCCTTGTCCTAAACAATTGATATCTCTATTTGTATCAATAAGATGGGTAGCAGACGTTTACGTGAATTTCGTACGTGTTTCGAATTCAGTGACGGAGGAACCGAGTACCGAACGGACGCAGCATTTATTGAAACTATTGATATTTATACAAGTTATATGGATTGCTTTTGGGAATATAGGTACAGGGGGCCTACTCCGAAGCGATAATCCGAAGTATAGGCCGAATTTCGGTTCGGCCGTTTCTTGACTCCCTAAGTTTCCTTATTAGACTTTGAATCCTTACCCGACTTAAAGTCACAGTTTTGACTTTGACTTATCTCTTTGACCGTCGATTTATTTTTTCGCCGTAGTCAGCCATAATTATGATAGTCAGCCGTATTATCTTCGGAGTAGACCCCCAGGAATCATATTTGCGATAAAGCGTTTTCATTCCTGCTGTGACAAATTTTTATTGAAGAATCTATTTGCAGCAAAACTCGGGGTTATTCAAAATTATTTTCTTAAAATGAAATTAAATACGGCGCTCTACTCAATTTTAATATGGTGGCTTTTAGCCACGGTTCGTTATTATTCGCAAACAGAATATGAAATTTTATTTCAAAGATTTACCACATTACATAGATAGGTACGGTTTCAACAAAAATTAAGTCCGCTGTGTTCATTGTTTGTGTCTCATTAAATTTTCATTCATAATAAATAAATCGAATATCATAAAAATGATAATCTTTAGATGTAAATCCGCGTGACAATTCAAACTCAAACTCAAAACCATTTATTTCAATTAAACCATTTACAGGCACTTTTGTATTGTCATGGAGTCGGTCAGTTAAAAATATGAAGCTAGTTGCCCATTTTAAAGCGTAGTTGATATTTATCAACTACGTTACAGAAGGAGAAGAACGGGCAAGAAACTCCATGGACACTCTTTTATATTATCTTGTTACAAAAATATTTTGTCTTGCGTGGATATGACCCATATTTTTCCCAACTTGCTAATAAAATAATTAAAATAAGCCGTGGCAGCTAAGAGATGACCAGTCCCAACTGAGCGCGCCCGTTCACGAATATGCCGCTTGGATCAGCACTATTCAGCTCAACTATTTTGAGAGAAGCAAAATGATCCAACACACGCGCCACCATCAGCGAAACATCTGAGTGAGCATGACATACTCTCACCCGCCAAGGCACATTCAAGTCAATGAAAGACATTACCCGGTAAATGGTAGATACATAGTACTCAAAACTGTGCTTTGTAATTATATAGTACAAAGGAGATTGAGTTTATACAATGCAAAGATAGTTTTACAATCTTCAGCAGCTCCAACTGTATTTTCAAATGTTAATCAATTAGTTGTGATTGTGAAGCAGGACCAGCATTGAGCCAATCATTTTTATCAGCGATGTAATTCCCTAACTGCCTGCACAGTGTGCGTTTTATACAAAATTTAAATTTCGTCTCATTCAGCTGAAGTATGTGGGGAGGAATTTTATTGAAGAAACATTTTAAACAGTACTCCATGAAAGATGAGTCTACTTTAGACAGTCTGAAACCTGGTTGAGATAATAGCTCCCTATTTCTAGTAAAATTAATTATTTCTAGTATTATTAATTATTTCACCTCTTTTAATAAAAATATGTAAATTTTCAAAGATTCACTATAGTGGCGAATGAGAACATATTATCCGTGACCAAAATTAAAACTAACAAGTCGAAAGCTTTATATGCTCCGTTAAGTTCCAGGCTTCCTTCAGACGATACAAACACAATCGCATGGGTTCTATAACACTAAGTTAACTTAACTAATGGCGGAATTTAATATTAATTTGTGTTCGTATAAGTCTGTGTAGAGATGTTTGTCCATCCCTTTGAGTCTACGAACATTTCTTGAGGTTGCGGTCTGATCCAATAGCTCTACTAGTACCATTTAATTGATTTTGTACAACAGAAACTAATTAGAATTGAGGTTTATGTAACCGAACCGTATTAATAAGTTATCGTGTTGACCCTAAAATAATCTCGTCTTATTAATCCGTTTTGGATAATTGAATAACTTAATGTTTGCCACATAAGCTTTCACGATTGGTAAGTGCGTGATAAGATTTTATATTGTAACTAGCTTCTGCCCGCGACTTCGTCTGCTTGTAATTTCTTGTTTTAACATGAAATATATACCCAGCAATACTGTGGCTTTCAATTATTGAAATAATTTTTGGAATCGGATGAGTAGTTCCCCCGACATACAAACTCATAAATTTCACCTCTATGCTCGTAATATTAGTATAGATTTATCTAGGTCTAAGAGTTAGTAAGTTAATCTGAATATAGGTGATATGCAAAATAATGCTATCTATTATGCATGGCTTCAATATAATAAATAAAAAAACGACCGCCATGTTTGGGAAAAACAATAGGGGCAATCACATAACATAACATCACGCCTGTAATCCCCGAAGGGTTAGGCAGAGGTGTACCTATAGTACACCCACGTTTTGCCAGTTATGTTTAAGTCCCATGTAATAGGGGGCGAGCCTATTGTCATCAACCGGGCACAAATCCAGACTCCGGGCTGCTACTGAGAAATTCCTGGTGGAAAAACCCAATAACACTTTGTCCGACCTGGGAATCGAATCCCGGATCTCGTACTCGCCAGTAGCGCTTGCGAAGACTAGACCAACGAGGCAGTCAGTAGGGGTAATTAACTAATTATAATAATTACAAAGATAAAAACAATAAACAACATGATTAGTGAAATACTGTTATGGCTGGATTACAAGATGATGAATCAACAAGTTATGAAATATTTTAATAAAAGACTAGGCAAAGTAATAATTTCATCACCACTGCTCTAAAAACGGTGAAGGAAAACATCGTGAGGAAACTAGAACCAAAAATTCGAAGACATGTGACATCTACTAACCCGAACTGGGCCCGCGTGGTAGATTACAGTCCCAGCAGTGGGAACATTATAAGCTGATAATGCAAAGTCGACACGGTTGGCGTAGTGGTTAAGCGATTGACTGCTGCGCTGCGTGTCGCGGGTTCGATTCCCGCACGGAACAAATATTTGTATAACCTACAAGTAGTTGTTCCGGGTCTGGCTATTTGTGTATGTGAGTTTAAATGTTTGTAAATGCACCCACGATACAGGAGAAATTCCTAGTGTGGGGCAACGTTTTTAAAAAAAGAAAGAAAGTAACATGGTAGCCAAACCTATAAAAGCTAGTTTATGAGAAACTGTTCTCAAAAGATGTTTAAGTAAAATATGAAAGCTCATTTATATTAAAATTATTACACAAATAAAGTGATCAAAATGGTCTATATCCTTTTTAAACATATTTTTTGAGACCAAAATACAAATTTTATCTTGATTACTCAAAACAAAAGAAACAAAAAGAACAAATAAACCGTCAAATTCAATGGCAACTTCATCAAAGTTTTTAGAAACATCATCTTGGTTAATTTAGTGTCCATAATTTTGGTTTTTATTATTCGGCTCATTCTTTTAAAATCTTGGGTGTTATCTGTAATTCAAATCAGCGATTTATCAATCTTAATAATATCCTTATTGCAATCTGTAATTACCAATTAATCAACCACAATAATTACCTAATTGGTATTGTCTACTGGACATAATCCTATCCCAATTGTTGCTAATGGTAGTTCTGTACGTTTGTCTTTAACATTAAGTAAGACATTACCAAGTGTGCCCGTTATTTGTGTTTAGCTTACTATCGGCTCACCAATATTTATACAGTTCCCTTCTAAGAAGCTTACAATTCGCTGTAACAGTATTAATAATTCACAGCGAATTTCCTGGGTCCATACCCTACCTCTTGTGGACAGCCAATTCGTTTGTCTGGATTACTTGCTTCTCATTTTCTAAACGGTTAGGTGAATTATTATAAATATTTAAATATTAATTGGTGTTTTGTATTGTCTTAGCCACGACACGATAAAGCATTAAACATCCTACTTTTTTTCTCCCTGCAATACGACTTGTTCTTCATCATCAAAGTCATTAAGATGGCATTAATAGTATCCTTTAGGACACTTAAGTACTCGAAGAAAAATTCTCTGAATAAAATATTCAATGCCTCATCACCCAATTTTATGCTTGTCTGATAGTCAGTATGTTGTAACAAAGCCAACTAAGTTCTTCAAAAATATTGAAACCAGTTTTGTAGGACTGGTACAGACTAAATATAGAAAACTATTTGTTTTTTACTTTTCCTTCTATTCTGGTCTCGCGTTTCTTCCAAGTTGCACCTGAGCTTCAATAGCATAATGCTCAAAGCAAGTCATAATCAGCTCAATTTAAATGTGAAACATATTGTTACCATTACAGGGTAGCCTATTGCGATAATGTACTTATCTTAACTTATTATTATACGTAATTAGATTTTGTTGCTTTTTCTGAAAACTATTAACGGATACACCTTTAACAAGATGATTTTTATCAATCATTATACCTAAATCAAAATATCCCATTGTTGATTGAACTTTAAGTTTATATCGTCATGTTTAATTTGTTTACAAGAAAAAATACGACTGATCAGAATATTTTAGAAAATGTAATTCATTTAGTTTCGATAAATCTTCCAAATTTGTTCTAAAAGTTGAAATGCAATGTTAAAATTTTAGCTTTATTAAAATTTTGCGATGCGGTGACTAAATAATTATGGATTTATTCAACCCCCATGAGCCATTAACCAACCAGCCATTAGCCATTATTTAATCATTTACAAAGAATTTTACAGACTTATTTCGGGCTTTACGAGTAGTATTTATTAATTGTAATAAATTAAAGCTGTAAAAGCTGTTGTTCTTATTATCTGTTTTTATGGTTAATTTGTCTAATTTCTGCTAATTATTATGCTAGGTGTTGAACTGATGAATTAGACAAGACTTGTGACTTGTAATTATTGGTTTCAATTTTATCTTATAATACAAACCAATTTACCTTTGCATTATTTCATGTAAATGCATATATATGTAAATTAAAACATCAAATTAAAGAGTTAATTGCAATGTTTTACAAAAAACGTTTATATTTAGCTCGAAAGAATCCCAAGTCGACTTGTTTGGTCAAAGGTGTATCTAAGTTTTTTGATAAAAATGTGAACAATGTTGAACATTTTATTTTTTATAAAAAAAACGTACCTATCTCAACTAATAACAGTATACTCAAAGTGTAAACTAAATCTATTTATTACTATTGAAAAAGTAGTTGTAAACTGAATTCAACACATTTTCAAAAACCACAAACACCATTTTAATTGCTCTGCAAGCAAATGTTAATTTACTTAACTAAGATGCGTCGGCAGATATTTTTACCGAGCTTAATGACGTGACATGGATACGGGTTCAGGAGGAAACATCAAGTATTGTGTTTCGGGGCTCACTGGTCTTTATCGAGGCGAAATTTCATTATAATCGTACCCCATTCCACCTACCCACCATTCAATTGGAACACCTTCATACAATTGGGAGGGTTCCCTCAATGGGTTGTCGGATGAAATTTCTTAACATTCTTCGCTCATAATGAGCAGACTCTGTCGTGCAATGGCCAGTAACGGTGTAATTGTACTGCGAAACGAAATCGACAGATATTAAAGCAGATTAAATCCGCTTAATAAAGCCAAGTAATAAAATTACAACATTTAATATGTCTATGAATTTCTTGCTCGAAGAACAGACGGGTGTTTAATTTTAATTAAATTAAAATTTTGGGTTAGTTTTGAAAAGGTCAAGATTTGCCCTCGTTTGTGAAGGCGATTTTTATGGAATCAAGCTCGTCTTTAAACTCCTACCAACGCAAGATTAATATAATCAAAGAGACCGTTGTTAAATTATTTAGAAAAAAAATCAAGAATTATAAATAAAAAACCAAATCACAAACAAACACAGTCATAATTCAAACAATGGAATCCAGAGATACAGGATGTAGATAAAGAGAGAAAGAATAATAATTTACAAGATAAAAAGTCGCCTATCAACGGGCATGAGCGAAGTCGTAGTGAATCACCTGGTAATGAAGACATCATTATAGAACCGGTTCCGATGGCCGAGGGGCTACGAATTACGGCAGAAGCTTCCAATTTTTTTGTAGAATTATTTAACGCACGACTTGATCGTTAACTTAAATATTTGTATTGAAATCTTATCTCCGGAGACATGTTTGTATAAATTGTAAACGGATTAATGTCCATTTCTTAGTTCTCTACGTTACTATATAAAATAATCTCTATTTTATAGCTGTGACGATTGTCATCTTTTCCCTCCACGTGTTTTTAATAATGTTCTGGATGATAACATTACAGAATATTTCTGCTATCAAAGAATCGCAAAAGATTTAGAATTCATCTGTCATTTCAAATGAATCTTCCGGAACGTTCTGATCCCCAAGGATACAAACAAAATAAAAAATGAGTTTTAATGTTGATACCCTTTAAGTGTTATTTAAAAATGGGGGAGATTTGAAATATTTACTCCAAAGGATCTACTGTCAATTGAACAAAAATCGCTCAGGCGTTTAACCCGTAGAGATGTGATAAGTATAACCGATATCATTAATCATTCGAAATAAAAAAAATGAAACCCTCCTGTATGACAACCTCTAACCGAGGGTACATTATTATGCACATTTAGGACGAAGGATAATAATGTATGACATCTTTCATATATCAAATATAATATTCTATTGAATTCAATATTTTATTGAAAGGTGGGTGAGTTGATTACCCTATCTATACTAAAAATACAACAATAAATAATGTGCAAGCAAAATAAACCAATTTCATTTCAAATTAAATTTTGTAGTCGTTAGAATCAAAGAGCGGAACTAATCACTCTTGTAGAGGGAACATACGATTATAGTATCTACGGTCGATTTTTTCAGGACTAAGTGCTAACGTACAATTTGTCGAGATGAAAGGCTATTTGACCAGTTCAGTGTTTATCGACGAACGAGCGACCATTTTTATTAAATTGTCAGTCAAATTCTGATGAAAGGACTTTCAGAACATGTTTAAATATTAACTAGAATAAATGATGAACTAAGTTCCGTGTCCCAGTTCGGATAAACCCAACCTTCTCGACACGTCTCTATCCCTTTCATAGTCCCTTTTTTGAAGGGCCCTATCTATTTAATTCATCTCTGGACTCTTTCAACGAGCGATCCCTGACCGCATTCAAGAAAGATATCGGTCACATGACGACCGCTGCGAAAGATTGGAGTTAAATTTAGTAGAAGACATTTATTTACTTATTCAGTGGTATCCTCGGGTAATCATCTCCAAGGGTTACTGTAGCGATAGCGGATCATCGCTGATAATAATGTAATGGATTAACTTCAAATGACATGGACGTAAATGTTTTAGAGTTCGATTTGCCAGAAAGATTGAGTTTATTTCCCCATAGATTACTGCCATTTTAATTGTTACGCAAAATTATTTGATGCTAGATTTTACCACTTTGGGAGAAAATTGGGACTTTTGTAAACCTGAGTAGAAACCACTGCAATCCTAAATAAAACATAAATATTAACGGCCTTTCCCATCCCTAAACCCATTTAGATTCCCTACAAAGCAAACACATATTTGCAATTAAAAGCCTATAACAGCTCAGCCGAATATCTAGCGTGTGGCAATTAAAAACAAAACAAACACAGTATTTTCTATGTTACCGCAATAAAGGGCAGTCAATACCCCTGTTGCATATCGCCATGCGGTTTCCATTACAGAGGTGTGCTTAATGCCATCGGGTCGTGTAATGGTCTTTGCTACCATTAAGCTACCCCATAACATGGTACTTTTTTAATGTAAACTCAACCAGCAGAATTGTCATTTTTATTGTCAAATAGGCGTACGCTATGTTTTTTTCTCGTTCTCTATAATTTTGCTTTATCGGTTTCATTATTTTTTCATTCAGGGGACAATCGGTGGGTGACATTTGTTGCTGTATTTGCTTCGTTTGTTATTTTTGATTCTGGCTTGACGGTTCCGATGATAAATCATGGTCTTTTTGACTTTTTATGACATTATTGATTTTGCGTGGTTTGCGAACAATGACGCGTAATGATTCGCCAAATGGTAGTTTTTTTGGTCATGTTATGACCAATTTCTTTATTAGAATTCACCTTAACTAATGGCATCAAAAATAATTATAATGTTGGTAGAGATTTAAAGAATCTAGTTTCGTTCGTACTTAATAGACTTGTAAGTTGCATGCACATTTTAAATCTATCGCTGAGTGCAGCAAATACAGGGAATAAACTAATTTATAAAAAAGATTAGGTTAATTACTGTGTAGGTTATTAGGTTAAGTTTTCGTTGTAGCCAAAATAAGGCTCATGATTCTTTTAACCACTTTACTGTATCCTTCATAATTTAAGATATGGCTCTCAGGTCCCATCTCAAAAAAACATAATTGTAGACAGGCATATTGAACAATCTAAACTAACAGTACTTACACAATATCAATGCTCATGTAAATGGAACTACTTTACCACGTAGGTAATTATAAAATATATTATAATTGCTAGGTATATCGTGTATAAAATATCTGATAGAAAGCATGAGTGGTAAAATTTGCCAAAGGCACTGTAATTACTTTGGGCTAATCTAAATTAATTGAAGTTCATAACACTGTGAGTGTATACATGGTATAGGTATACGATCAATGTGTTGGCCACCAAGCAATTATTTTAATTTAACTTTTAACCATACTCGAAAATTACATAGTAGATATATTTTTTAGCTCCAACACCCGTCGCGTCGCTCAGTCAGGCCGAATTTAGGCCTAAAAGCTAGGCATAATCAGCTTTCAAAAGGACTTTATAGACTTTGACTGTAATATAAGTAATGCTTTGAAAATTTATTTATAGTTTCCTTTTAGCTCTAATAGCAGACAAAATAAGCCGGAGGTTGGTTGTTTAGAGTTCTGAAGGTCAAATATTTACAAAAAGTATCTTTATTTGCAGAGACAAAAGAATGTCGTGGAATTGAGGCGTTGACTTTTGAGTTTAAAGTACTTTTAGTGGTTTTAGTGCTGTGATTCAAAACTATGTTTAAGGTGAATAAGCGGACTATGGGTGCTTTAGCCGTTGTCGTCCGATGGTCGATCCTAATGCTGATCGCTGTCAGTTGGCACGTTAATTCGCAGACAGTGCAACAAACTACGGAAGTGGACAATTCTTATAATTTTTACTATGAGCAGCCATGCTGTTCTGGAACTGTTACGAAGAGTAAATATCACATGCGACACAGACGGGGTAAGTGTTTTTTTTTTTACACAAATTTGATACAAATGATTTGTAATACAAATGATTGATTTAATACAAATACGTTTATTTATTTATTTTTATAAATACTTCAACGACTTATTCACTAAGACATACACAAACAAAAATCACATACAGGTTTAAGGAATTGTGAATTCGTCACAAGTACAGAAGTGCAAAGCGCTAGCTAAATTAAAACTCCTTACAATATATCGTTAGTTGCATTACATAAAAGTTATAAAAATAAAATAGAATGAAAATAAGCTATGTTCACAAATACGATCGGAAAGACAAAAATAAAAATAGTAAAATGTTCAGACATTGGGATTATGGTTGGTATACAATACAATGAGTTTAACCTCAAACGGTGTATTAAGCTTATTTTGTCATTCCAACTTTTGTTTATTTAAAAAATAACGTTAAGTCAAACTAAACATCATTAATGTTCCTAATGATCCTCATACCACGCACCGATATCTGATCAATCCAATAAAAAATATAATGCTTTAAAAATAATGGTACGATTCACATTGATTGAGTCGTCACTCAAAGCTTATCATTAATCTTGATTATTCTAAACCTGAGAACATTGTGTAGGTATAATGACTAAGTCAAAACCTGTGATTCACGAGATTCGTGACACAAAATACTCAAAGTCACACACACAAGCGTGACAAGTACTCATATCACTAACACATTCAAAATTGAGACGCTTTCAAGGGTACATGACGTCAGGTGAGAAGGAAATATGTAAATATACAGGAGGGAAAGAGAAAAAGCTCACCTTTTGTTTCATTGCCCTCCCCGTGACGGAGAGAGTGAAGATTTTAATACAGTTGTAGTTAATATTTTTCCTTGTGAGTTAGCGATTTGTTACTGTCTTATTTAAAAGTTTTTTATATGTAAAAATTATGAAAAAGATAACTTAAGAAAGTAAATAAACTTAAAAATTGCAATGGCCTCGTAAAATGAAAACAACATCGGTTATTTTCTAAAACTAGTTTTTACCTCCCCTTTGCCTTATTTTCGATTTATTTGATAAAGAGATAATACACAAATTTAAGAAAAGCAAACAGAAAAAAATGCTATTGAATTAACAGAATCTTTTACCCGTAAAAGCCCATCAATCCTAACTGATATTATTAATGTAAAAGTGGGTTTGTTTGTTTACAAACGCTTTTACGCTAAAACGGCTGACCGGATTACGATGAACTTTGGCACATGGGTAGACCATGACCTGGGTTTGGACATAGAATACTTTTTATCCCGGCAGTACGTGCCCGTTGGTGGTGATAATTTCCGCCGTCCACGCGGGCAAAGCCGCGGGCAAAAGCTACATAGTACATCTTTAGGGAAGAGACTGAAAGAGACATACTAACAGCTACTTGAATAATAACTTCTGCTTGGAAATTACTAGTTAAAACCCAGGTTTCCAACAAAAATCGGAAATCTCGGCTTTTAAGAAAAGTGGACTGGAAACGCGAATAAATATTTAGCATTTAAAAATAACTGTCATTTGAGCTGTAAAAAATAAAATAACCTTATATATACTATTATTTAAAGATATTTTTTATTTTCAAATATTGATTATACAGCTTTTAAAAGTGTTTATTCTTCAGGAAAAACTTCTTAAATAAAATGTATAAGAAACGCCAATAACATGCAACAGATTTTCCCTGAAACTATTGTGAAGCAGCTGCCAAATGATTATAATTATTGATAATACAAACTAACCACTTTCCAATATAATTATCTCTGAAACTCCAATTACATCACTAAGTTTACAGGTGACAATTTGAAATTATTGTTATTACTGTTGCGGCTTTAGTTGGGTTAGAGACGTGGTCATCCTAAACCACAATATTAATGTTAAATTTACCGCTTCCATTAAACATTATGGGCCTAAACAGTTTGTTTAGGGCTTAATGAATTCCAAAATTGTATCATTAACCATCGCTGCACTTAATGAATAACACTTTATGTGTAACCGCAGTTTAGACATAGAGATTAATGTTAATGCTAACATTATACAAACAATTTGCAAGTGAATTTATTTTCTGGACTATCTCAAGGAATTTTGACACATTTCCTTAGCAGACAAATAGCCTTTTAGTAACTCACACTTGTTAATTTTTACCACTACTTCAACCTTTCAAAAGGTCAACAGTGAAATTAAATAAAGACAAACATCCATTTAAATAAAACCTCAAAACGTAACATGTCCACTCAAAAATATTAAACTCGACCGTTTAAAATGTACTTAGCGAAACGTGACCCTTCTATATGACATTATTTCACGTTGTCTATATACATTATGTACGGGCACACGCTTGGACAACTTTCGTAAAACATTGGTTCCACTAATGACAGGCCGCCTGAATAGTCCACCAAAGAATGATCACAAACTTATTCATCCCTTTATCCGAGCGGGGTGTTTGAAGGTCTTAACCCTTGTAATTAGCAACACGCTACTAATTCTGGCTGTTTTATTATTATTTTATGTAGTTTGTGGCTTCAATGGTCTGCTGTGAATACCCCTGTCCAGGGCATTTTAAAGCAAGCAAAAGCAAAGCACGGCCCTATATCTCCGGTCAAACTGTGACTACTGCATAAAATCATAACTTATTTTCAATAAAAAATGTGCTGGCATGTTCCGATACTTTTAAATTAGACTCTTCGATATCGGTTTCACATTCGAAATGGAGTATTTTTAAACATTCTCGTGGTGCTTTGCTCCATTTTTTAAACAGGTTCGGGCGTTTAGGCTATAAAATTGCATGCTACACTGTTTTGCATTGCAGTAGGGAAGTAAAAACTGATAAAACTACAACGATGTTGTACAGTAGCGAAAATTGAGCTCGAAAAATACATGAAGAGGAATCGTGTAGTTTTGGAGTTAATTATTTTTAACTGCCTATATAAAATGTTGAATATTCTTTTGCAGTTTGATTTAGCAATATTGAGTAGGGCAGGCAACGAAATATTATAAAGAAAATAAATATCTAAGAGAATATTCTGCCTATATGTTGTTCGTTTGATTTCACCTGGCACAAAATGTGTAGGGAACATACATTTTGAATTAGATACATTTAGCTGCCAAACACATCTGCATCCCCAAATTCTAAAGCTATTGAGATATTATAATGATCCAATTTCAACGCAGAGAATTTACAAAATTTAATAAGAATTCCAACAAAAAAGCGAACGTAGACATGCATGCGACGTATGCAGCTGACGCCAAAATATGGGCATATTATGATGTCCCTAATCTGCTTCACGGTCTGTTGGCCGGGACGGCTCACTCGATAACAATAACCGACTTAATACGCCCGATAATCGGTTTTCGCTATTCCAAAACATCCGTGATTGACACTTTTGATGACGTTTGAGCCGAAGCAAACGCCCCTGAGTTCACCAATCGTTTTCCATTACGCTGCGAGGGGAGTTTACATTTGCAAATAAAATATAGAGCCGAATGATTTGTGCAAGTGGTTTTTGGCAAATAGCAAAATTGTGTTTGATTAATCGTGGATATGGACGGAGTAATGTTTTGATTTTATGCCGATTCTATTATGATTTATTGCACAGAAGCTGGAAGCCAGTTTTGTGAAAGTAAATTGTTTTAACTCCTAAGATTTCTGACGAATTAATTAATTAGTAGAAACTTTGCGATGGACTGTAAATAGAGGTCTGCGGTTCTTTATCTTAAATTTTAACATTCAAATAGGTACAGCCTTTTAACTAATGAAGTAATTAGCCATTAATTTTTAAAATATCTCGAGTAGTTAAAGTTACAGAGCTTTTGAGCATAAGATGACTCTTCAACGATATTACTGAGCTCTAAAAGGGCATTCATTTGTTTAGAACTTTATAGTCAAAACAATTCTAAAATAAACTGTAGTCCACCAAGCTAAACAAAAGTTATTACAACCCAAGAAACGACTAAAAACACAAAAGAACATAATATTTAACTAAAGTAGCAAGCTTGCTATTTTAAACTTAAGTGACCATGAACTGAAACACTCAAAACGATCCAAGAGTAAGCTGGATGAGTCTGAGAGGCAAATGTCCATGCTAGTGGCGAGCAAACAAAAAAGAATACGCACAGGCCGAGTTGAAAGAAAGAGCGCACTCAACCAGGCAAAAGCGAAAAAGGTAAAAAAGAATCACACAATAAGTGAAGGAGGCAGACGGTGCCACGTCCGGACTAGACGAAACTTGGGCGAACAACCTGACCCCTTTGACTCACTGACCATTCATTTGATGCCTTCTAACTCGGGACTCATTTACTGCCATTTTTTACCTGTTAATTCGATCGCAAGTTCTATTGACAATGCTACCGACGCGTTTAATAATAGCGTTGAATAAAAAGCAGATAAAGTTTTTTACGGACATGATTCTTGGACAAACAATCATGAAGTGTCTTGGTGAATTGGACATTTTTGACCAAAGTTCAGTCAGCGTTCAGGATTACTGCAGTGGAATAAAAGTTAAGAACACCATTGATTTTCAAAACGTCTTCAAGAAAGAAGTTAAAGTTTCAAAGATATTGCAGGTTTCTTGACAGGCAGTGCCCGTCACTTAAGTGGGATACATTTAAACTGACGTCTGCAGATGGTAGCTCTGCTATTTTCGTACTATTTTCTCTGTTGTCCCACACAAAAGTACCTGACACACGACACCGAACAACGTACAAGATGACATTACTTATTTCGTATATAGGTTTACCACAAAACATTTTGCTTAAAATTTAGTCACGTAGTCATGGGGGGTGTCCCATGTCGCATCTTCAAACCATTGCTATGGTCCATTGTATTCTCGCGAGACAAAAGGGTTGAGCACCCTCCAAGGAAACTTACCTTCGTCAAACCGCTTTTTGGAATCAAACGTTCAGGTATTTGGAATAGATTGGAACATTTTATGTCGTGTTGTTGGTTCAGGGAGAGTACACAATTCCTTTACGTATGGAGGATGTTTTGTTGCTAATATGTATTCCGAATTTTCTACATATCTCGTTCCAGTAAATTTTATACTACATGCTGTATACGCGTGTATGCTGTTACTTATCTTGCTATTTATACTTTAACCATTTCGATTGCGTGAAGTTAGGTAGTTGAAAATATTCAACGAATATAATAATTCAAAGTTAGTTACAGCAAAAACATTGACATGCTACATTACTGTTTGTTTAGATAAAATAATAGAAATTTTAAACTATTTACTAGTTAATGGACTTTTTGACCGTGTAAATTATAGGCATAATATTTGATCAAAATAGCTAGAACTAATTTTATGCCAATTAATATTAGCAGACATTAATTTCAGATTAGTTCATTAAATTTTCGTTAGATTTGTACAAGATAATAATATTAGGTGCATACCTATTTGTTTACCTTTTATCAGTATTTCGTTAATGTTTGTTGAATAGAATAGAAAAGCAAGTTGCAAAGATTTTAAGCTAATTTGCATCGAAAATATTTGTAATAAGTATACCAAACACAATTTCAAAGAACCGATTTTCGGGTGACGATTCCGAAACTTTAAAGGACTTTGGGAATTTTATGCAACAACGACTTGTTACCCCCACAATTTAGTCCACGGTTTGTGTTTGTTATCGTACTCAAAAGAGCGATTATATCATAAAACAGAAACTCTGGCTAAACAAACAGTTACTTTGGTCCGCATTTTTCCTCGCCCTCCCATTTCTTCGGCAAAATGACCGTATTCAGAAGCAAGCTTTGTGGACACTGCTTTGCAGAAGTTAAATATAACTGAGAGCTCTTACTGATGGTTATAAAACGCGCTTCAATTAAATATTTATGTGACGCACATCAGTATTTATTACCAAAACATTAAAGGAGAGAATTTCGGTTAATGGAGTGTCAATGACAAAAATACTTTGTTTGCTTTCGCCATCGAATCGGGAACTGTGCCTTTTTAACCGTAAAATGATTTAACATTCAACGTATTCCAGAATGTTTTAAATATAGGGCTATTAACGTTTCAAGCATAGTTAAGTAATTCATTGCAGTTGCATATATTTGGCGTTTTATACTATAAGCGGGCTATTTTCGGATACATTTCGTCGATGAAACTGCCCTGATAGCGATGCGACCTCATATGAAAATAAAGCGTCCATTGTTAGTGAATATTGCGTGAAGTAATGGGAAAAAGTCGAGGTTTTATAAAATGGTTTTATGCTTGCATACTCTGTGAGGTGAACAGATAGACCGGGTGGCGTGTGGCAGTCAATTGGGTTGAATGTTCGGTGCATTTATCATTCATGTCGGAGCAAAATCCCCTGCATTTCGTTGAGATCATTGTGGGCGAGCCATGGACATTATTACCATGCTGGTATTCGCAAATGTACTCGTTTCATAGGTACTCGAAATTAAACACACTACGGACTAAGTGCGAATTTCACCGTTGTCAGTGTCAATATTCCATAGAAAATAATGACACTGGCAGTTCTTAAACGTAGTTTATGTGCTGATCGCGTTCAGTTTCATTGGTGAAATTCGCCCTAAGTGTGCATGTTAAGTATGACCGAATTCTTACCTAAACGCAGAAACGACAAGGTTTCCTACCGTATTAGCAATATTATTATAAAGTCTCTTTTCCTAGTCTTGTGTAATTATTTTACTGACAGATCTACTGTTTAATTAGAAGGGATCTAATTAACATATATAATAAGATTATATAATTAACTATAAAGATTAAACAAACGTGCTAATTAGTAACAATGCATTTGTTCCGTTATGCAGTCCAACAATAATAATTGCGTTACGCCGGGAGCGTAATTTCATCGATAACTTTAATTTACGCGAAACGTTATTGCGAACTAATTAATAAAATTATTTTAATTTTACATGTGCATACATATTTGTACATTGGAATAACAATATGTCACAATTCTGACATAATCAGTTTAATAAAAGCTACGGATGTCATGTAAATCGACATGACTTTAATTAAGTTCAAAATTATGAGTATTAATCAATTAATTATAGATTTGGTTTAATCATAATTATTTATAAATAATTGCCATTCATTCCAGAGGGGAAGGGAGGAAAAAAATCCATACGGCTCTTCTTATAAAAATACGGCACTGATTTAAAGCGGACGTTGTGTATTGTAGTTTTAGTAAATATCAAATTACAAAATGCATGTTTATTAAAAACTTAGCAGTAAACTAAATAAAAATGACGACTCATTTAATACAAACCAATATGACGATTCATAACAAATATTTCAATGGGTAATTAAATAAATAATTGGGCAGTAAAATGACTCAAACTCAAACTGAAAGCATTTATTTCAATTAAACCATTTACAGGCACTTTTGAATTGTCAAGAAGTCGGTCAGTTACAAATATGAAGCTAGTTGCCCATTCCAAATAGTGGGTTCCTATGGAGAAGAACGGACAAGAACCTCCACGGACACTCTTTTATAATAAAATATTTGATACAAAGTATTGGTTACATCATTCTATTGAAAATATACATGTGAGAACGATGCAAAACGTCAAAAGCGTCCGTAATAAAAAAAAAATAACAATTCAAACTAAAATAATTAAAAATAAGCCGTGGCAGCTAAGAGATGACCAGTCCCACCTGACAGCTCCCGTTCACGAACATGACGCATGGATTAGCTCAACCATTTTGAAGGGAGCTAAATGATCCAACACCCACGCCACCATCAGCGAGACATCTGAGTGAGCATGACATACTCTCAGCCGCCAGGGCATATTCAAGTCAATGCAAGACATATTAACCGGTAAATGGTAGCTCTATTGTACATAGTACTCACACCTGTGCTATGCAATTATATAATACAAAGGAGATTGAGTTAATACAATGAAAAGATAGTCTTACAATCTTCAGCAGCTCCAACAGTATTTTCAAATGTTAATCAATTAGTTGAGGTTGTGGAGCGGGACCAGCATTGATATCAGCGATGTAATCCCCCAGCCTTTAATATGCCTGCTTGCATAGTGTGCGTTTTATACAAGATTTGAATTTCGTCTCATTCAGTTGATTTCAGTTTAAGTATGTGGGGAGGAATTTTATTATAACATTTTAAAAAGTACCCCATGAAAGATGAGTCTACTTTTGCCAGTCTGAAACCTGGTTGAGCTAATAGATCCGTACTTCTAGTACTTTAATTATGTCTTTCGCCTCCTTTACGAAAAAGATGTAATTTTTTTCTTACGTACATGATGTTTTAATAGATATATTGACAAGATACCGTCATGATGTCAAGATGACAGAACGGGCAGTTACGTGTGGGCAGTTAACAAATCGGAATTAGTCGGTAAGAAATCTAACTTGAAAGTAGCGTTCACCGGCCGCTCCCGCAGCACCGCTCGCTTAGATCGCTCGGCTCGCGCGCGGTTGGTTACAGTCCAAACCTAACCTAAACCATTTGTTCGGGGTGCCCTGGCTTAGTTACTCTAACCGATGAGGCACGCGCGTGTGTCACAGCGGCCCGAGCACGGGCGTACCCAAGACGTTTGTGACAACACATGATAAATTATGTCATGTCAATATGAACTAGCATTTTATGACAAAACAGTTTTATCGCCCAAATTGTGATAAAATGTGTGACTCAAGTCGTGTCACAATAGGCCGTGCTCGCCCCGCTGTTCCAACCTAACCTATGAACTGCCGAACTATTTAACTAACCGCCTATTCTAACATTTTGACCGCCCATTCATTTATTACAATAAAAGAAAGAAAGAAAATACGTTTATTTGCGGTAAAAAAGAACATAAATACAAAAATAAGAAAAGATACCCAAGATATTCAAGTAGTACCTTGGTACTACTTGAATATGTTCTGTACTAACCTTGTAGGATGAAATAACCGACCAATTTTCTTTATAATACAGTTCATGTTCTACTGTCACACTAATTTACCAATCGCCGAATAATTTAATTACTGTCCGTTAACTTTTTCAACTGATCATAATAATCTCCATGTTTAAATAACAGTTGTAAAAAATATTACCCTAAAAATACTGCCTACTACATATTTGGATTGTTTAAAAAATTACAGCCAGAAAAAGGTTATGCAACACTCAAAGCAGACCAGCGCTAGCCAGACTATCCAATTAAATAATATATTTTCTTTACAACAAAGTTTCCTTCACATGACGTGACCCCATAATACAATTACACCCTATATAGTTATAATATACGACAAGCCGTGCAGTGCAGCGAAATCTAAATTAAATTTCGTTCAGTACTTTATCTCCTTTACCAGCGGGACCTTGAGTCAGCCCACATTAACTGTATTAAGGCCGCTTTGTTCACTTTAAAACAATTGTGGCAAAGAGAGAATCCACAAATTCCACTCGTAAAACACTCATCAGGAACTCCGCTGACGTCTGATGCCCGCCATTGTTGCCGAAAAGCATCAAAATTCTTCGCGTCTGGAAAATTTCATCCTTTGTGCGGCGAATGGCCGAACATTGAAGCCTCACAAGTTACTTACTTAATCTCTGCTCCTCCCCCTTTGTGTTCCAGTCATCAATACTTTTGGAAATTGCACCTCGAGCAAGTTCTGCGACTGGCTTGTTCGTGCTTATTGGGAGCGAGATTTCGCCTCGCAGCGAGCAGTTCTTTGAGTTTCATTATGAATTTATGGATTTTACCGATAATTTTTAGACTGATTTTCTGATCATATTTTGTTTTATTATTCCGTCTTACGCCTATCATTATATTAATATTTTTCTAGTTTAGTATATTATCATTGTTTTTTTGATAGATAATAGTCGTTTATTTGGTGAACACAAAATACATAACCCAACATACAAAAGCACGATTAAATAATAACTAATTACATGCATACTAGGAAATACCTACAAGATACCATTTTTTTTGACGGCACGGTTGGCGCTGTGGTTATGCGATTGACTGCTGTCGTGCGTGTGCGTGTCGCGGGTTCGATTCCCGCACAGAACAAATATTTGTATGACCTATAAGTAGTTGTTCCGGGTCTGGCTGTTTGTGTATGTGAGTTTAAATGTTTGTAAACGCAGCCACGATACAGGAAAAAATCCTAGTGTGGGGCAACGTATTAAAAAAAACCATCTTAAGGTTGCACCAATTGGAAGTCCAGCTCAGAACGTTTCAGATAGATATACCATAAATATATAATATAAATATATATGTAATATTTTTGGTTTCTGACAGCCATGAACTTTATGTGAGTACCTACTTCTTTATCTAACATGTACCGCTATCTTCACATATTCTAGTTTTTTATTCAGGCCATAAACTGGATAGTAATCTAATAATGTCTCATAAGATTACTCTACTGCCTCATTACTCATCGAATCATTCACATATAATCAGTCTAATGAAATTGTACTGCAATAACTTCGCTTTAATAAAGCAGTAATAGAAACGATCCTCCTGACAAACCGTTTTTAACGCAATAATAATAAATCTTTCTTGCAGCAGCTTGTCCCCGGACGTTCTCTTAAAATTTCGTTTGCACGAATAATGGAATAAGTTTAATTAGTTTCCTCTGCAGAGGTGCCTAGTCTTAATTAAGCTTTGGTTTCAGCCATAATGTTAGAAGTCGCTGTTTGTTGTCGACGCCTACCAATCCTATTCTACTTGCTAATTCTAAATATTTACTTTAACGAACAAGCCAATTGTTGTATTCCGCCGCTTTGATTTTGTTTAATCTGTTTGTTAACAACTTTTTTACATTGGATTACGGATTTATTTCAAGGAGTTTCTTGGTTATGCTAGTCTTAAAAACTTGGCTTAGAATCTAGGAAAAATACCAAGAGAACCTTTCAATATATGTATTATTTTAAAAGATTTTCTAGTCTTCTACAGCAATGCTGAGTTGAGATTTTGGTTTACAATCTTGATTAATGTAGGTACACACAGCACCCTAATTGCATAAGAGACTATCAATCACAATCTGAATGATTTTGAAGTATACTGCTAATCCATTGCTTCTTATGTTCGAAAAAAAATCAGCTCAACAACATAAATGACGCAGTGAATGTTGTTGAACTGTCAAAATGAAACGCATTAATACTGATAGTCTGTTACACAATTACCTCACTGTTTAAGTAGTAACTATTTTGCTCTCTTTTAATATTTTGTTACAGAAATTCATACATGAAGCTTCAAGTAGTAACTGTTCGGTGTCACAAACAATAAAAAACAAGGACCGAGCGTCTCCTCTATTGAATTTCCTTTTATTCGAATGCAATCCGCTTTCGTCAAAGGTAATTCGATACGTGAATCTTGTTCGTTTTGTGTTCGCACTTAAGCACTGCGCCTGTAGTTTGTTTTAGCCGTAACTTTATACTCGCGAACTTCGCGCCCTATTGACACTTCCAATCAAAACATGTGAATGGAATCAATGGACGGTTTCTTTGTCTTTTTCGGTTTTCGGGAATCGATAAAAAGGGATGTGTTATGAGGGGATTAAAATAATGTGAATGGTTTTCGTTGCATTTGGCTTTGTTTGAAATTACCTTTCGTGCATTTTATTTTCACTTTGTTCTCATGTTTTATCGGATGTGCAGTTGGTAAAGTTTGAACTGAATAAGAGAGTACCTGGTATAAGTTACCTATATTTTTAAATAAGATAAATTGAACCCTGAAAAACAAATAAACGCCAATAACGAATCGAATCATTTAACAAAAATACTCAATCAACTCAGAAATATCACAAAAAAACAAATGATTCCGTTATTCGACGGTTTGTAAAAAACAGAGGAAGTCATTTGAAACCGTTGTATTCACTCAATTCGTGAATTAAACATCGATCTCGCTGTATTAACCGTACGTTTACGATCATCGATATAAATCGTCCGATATCGATGCTATAAAACAAACCGCAGGATTACCGATTTAAATTCGTCGATATCAAAGCAGTTATAGGGGCCTTTATAAATTAACGACGCCAATTTCCCTAATGACATTGTAAAAGGAAAGTTTACGATTAACGATTTTGATTTTCACGATTGTATCGTTATATTGGTTTGTAATGTTGACGTCAATATAATTCATGCCCATGCTAGGATATTCGTTATTTTGCTTGAAGATTCGTGTATTAATTTTGATTGGTAGAGATATAGGTAGATAATTTAATTTTAATTCGGAATGACCACCAAAGGTTTTGTGGACTTTAACCTTGTTATAATTGTTACTTAAAATACCGTGCCGTTTAAAGGTATTTCAGGCAAGTTTTGACAATTTATGACAGTAATAGAAACGTGTCCGTATGGATTGAGGAGCCATGTCTCATATTTAAACGCCGGTACTACCAGTATTTAGTAGTAAATTTTCCGATTTTGTAGGCCCGATCCTGGATCCGTCCTATAACTTTTTAACGGTTTTACTACAAAGTAAAACCGTTAAAAAGTTATAGGACATTTAAGGTGGCTCCTCAATTCAGACGTCTAGATTGAGGAGCCAAATTGGAACTCGAAAATTAGCCGAAGGATATTTTTGAAAATTTGGTAGGATTTAGTAGTGTTTATGCATAATCTGTAGAAAAAAAATGGGTTTTGTTTGACAGAATTTAAGATAGCTACAATGCCTTGATTTTTCATAAAAATCCATAAACTTCATCGCGCTGTTTCTCGGAAAGTCAGCAACCAATTAAAACGTATAGATATTTAGTATAATTTAGTAGTAAATGTGTTTGTAGTATAAAAATAAAATGTAAAAACTATATGATTTCGGTACCTAATACAATACATTTTATGTGGCTCCTCAATTCTGACGGTCTATAGGAAATATAATATATGTACGTAGCTACTAAAGCAGTGATCAAATCGGATAACACGAATATTTAGTAGAAATTTCCACTACATATTAGTGTAATCAAACATCCTATTCACTTCGTATTTCAAAAGATATTATAATTTAATCATTCCTTTACGTTTACGATTTCGTGTATAGTGTGACCATAAATAATTCAAACTATCGTCTGAATTGAGGAGCCACCTTAAACTTCCTATAACTTTAAAACTTGTTTTTAGGATGCTGTTTAAACTGCCCCGTTTATGTAGCGCATCGGAGATGTTTGCTCAGAACCGAACTGATGGCTTCCATGCAGTGATTCGCAAAAAAATCGCATCATTGATGCGTAGAACGCGGGTCAGTGACAATAGCATCCTGAAAACAGTGGTGGAGAACCCTTACAGCCCATTTCTGAGGCACTATGTGGGGAGAATGGTCAGGTAGCATATTCCTTGCTTTATCGTTCTCTGCACATCCTGCCACAGTCACAACCTATTGTTATTTTTGTTTTTTTTTTGTGTACTACTAACACTAGTGATAAGGTATTTTACTAACAATTGGACCATGTTGTTGTCCGAACTTAAATAAATAAATAAAATAAAAACGGTTTTACTACAAATTCCAGGGTCGGGCCTACGAAATCGGCAAATTTCCTACTAAATATTGGTAGTACCCGCGTTTAAATATGAGACATGGCTTGTCTGTCAACCCATACGGACATATAGAAAAGTTCAACCCAAAAATATTATTAGGTACAGATCCACAGAACCGTACGAGTATATTGAAAAACTGAATTTATAAGAAAGTAAGAGTGCTTTTATAATATCAATACAACTAATAGAAGGCACTGCGGGTAAAGATTGGCACAAAAAAAAAAAACAAAAATAATATTGTGATCATGATTAATCATAACAATAAAAAAAATCTTGATAAACATCAAAAAGCCAGATAGGATGTCAAAAAGGCAAAAGTAATAAAATTATAACTAAAACATTTTCACAAAGAATTTTCAAGGTCAGGAGTTTCGAGAAAGTAACTTGAAAAACTTTACTTGTAAAGGGACCCAAAGGAAGGAAGAAATTAAAGATTTTAAAATATCAATACTTACTTTACTAAATAATTTACAAAAACCCAAATGTCACGCAGACGAACAATTATCCAACCTTGTCAAGTCTGAAAATTAATTATTAAGCACCTTGATCAATTAAAAAGAACAGGATATTGAAAAAGCCAATACTAATAAAGTTAAAACAAAAAGACTTCATTAAATATTTTCAAGGTAAAGAAAGAGAAAATCAGACGAAAAAACAAAATTGTCAAAAGTACCTCTAAGGAGGAAGATGAAAATGAAAAAGATGTTGAAGATACGATTAATAAACTATCTATAGCAGCTAATCAACTAATTAAAAAATCCAAAGTTATAATTTTTGTAAAGCAATCACGTCAAACACACGAACAAGGTTTCAATCTTGTAAACTTAAGGTAAGGTAAGGTTTGTTAGAAAATTAATTATCAAATGCCTTTATCAGGTGATCGGCCTGAGGGCCCCGTATTTCAATCGGGATCTTACGGTATTTACTTAGATTTGATTCGTGCGATCAAAAACAAATGCCCCGAGATTGTTTCGTATATAATTAAACTTGCTGTTCTGATCGTGTTGCAGAGAATGACGTTGATGATATGAATTTTCAGGTCGATGATGTGAAGGTTAAAATTATGGTGTTATAGTAATAGCAATACGAAATTTTGAAATGTTATCATTTTTTTTAACGAGTTTTCTGAAGTTAACTTTCTGCTGTTTTGTTATCTTCTTTTTTTAATGCATGTTTTGATGGTCTTAAAGTACCTAGTAGGTATGTGTTGTTATTTTTTTTTTGTTTTTTTTTTATTCAATTTTATCTAAAAATTGAATTCTGTAAAATATTTACATAATATATACGCTAACAGACTTAATATAATAATATGTACATGAATATAAAAAAGGAGGGGGACAGAATCATAGGGCAATATAGGGAAATATCAAAAAATTCGTACCTATTGTTCTTAAATTATGTACGAGGTATTGTAATCTGTTTCTACCTTTGGTTACCTACTTCACTGTTCAACTTTAATTCTGTTATTTTCATCGCAAAAAATGCGCTTGGACAGTACAATATTTTCTCTCTCTTTCTATCTCCGTTCAACAAGTAAACTTTTAAATATTCTACATCTGCATGCTTCGCCATTAGATGACGAATATGTATAAAGTTAAATCTCATGTGAACTGTATCACGTTCTTAAGGGTGCTATCACAAAAAAAAAACGTTTTTCGTCAATTTCTTATTTAATTGTGAGAAAGCTTGAAATAATTGAAACATTAAGTCTGTGTAACTATAAAAGTACAGTTTTCGTGGTGATAGATTATTCGTGTCAGTCTCAGCACCTGTTAATAGTTTCATCACTTTTGCGCTCTCGAAAATATAGCTTATTTCGCCGTTCATTTACTCAATGAAGATATTGTATAATCATAAAATGTTTTTTTTTATTTTATCACAAGGATAGCTGAAGCCCAGTGTGTGATTTTTAAATTTCTTGATATGGTTTGTTAAAATAATAGGAAAAAAAAAACATTACCGACAGTGTTTTTTAAAAAAATATAGGTTTTTTCAACATTATTTTCTGAGAGTATTTGTAATATTTTGATAGTTCTTTTTGCTACCTTTTTGATTTGAACATGTCTGCTTATATAAAATATTTTTAATAACTAAATTTATGTTATTATATTGAAGAAAAATGTTCCCACACTCAACACGATATCGTCAATTTTGTGTGAAGAGGCAACGGAAATTATTTTTTACAATATTATAAACCAACATTTTCGAATAAAAAATTGCTAAAAATGGAGATGAAGGAGTAATCTATCAGTGGCAATTATTAGTTACATTTGGTTTAGTTAAATTTTGCCGCAAAATGTACCGAAAAACTGATTTTGTGATAGCGTCCTTAAGAGAAATAAAGATTCTTTAAACCTAACTATTATTACTCGATTTAATTGGTATTCTTAGAACAAAATGCTTATCCATTTGATTTTGATTGTTTAACTCTGTCAGCTGTAGACATTGTAGAATAAAAAATGCTAATAACCCCCGTCAGATATCCATTACTAGGATTGTCGATTACGCAAACGTCTGCCATTACCTCGAATTCACAAAACAGCGCTGTCAGCATTCAAATACGAGCACTTATAGTAAGCTATTTTGAATACAAATTAAGTTAATTACTTTTGATATAAGCATTTTTGATACAAAAATTGATTAAATAATTGAATCGTTAAGAATAGTTGGTAACGAATATGATTTCTGTAATATTTAAAATGCCGCGGATTTGAATATATGTTTTTACGTTTGAAGAGTGGTGAAGAAATAAGAACAGAATTAATATTGGAAACTCTGCATTATACGGGAATGTATCTACCTCGTAAGTAGTCGGTAGTCGGTTTTCTTGTATTTATTTTTAAAATCATTATATATTAACAACCTCGTAAGGTTTTCTTGTATTTATTTTTAAAATCATTATATATTAACAACCTCGTAAGGTTTTCTTGTATTTATTTTTAAAATCATTAAATATATTAATACGTGAAGCGAAAACTTTTTACACCTTTTTACGAAAATTCCATGGACGGAGGAGTATGAAATTTGGCACAGTTAAAGTGGAGATTTAATATGGAGAAAGAGTGAAGCACGCAAAAAAAAAAAAACATACACACATACACATAGTACCAGGGCCTCATGACTTGAAGATAGTTAGGTGACAGGTTGAGCATGGCATAAGTAAGTACTTTTTAATAGCATAAAATTATTGTACTCCTGGAACTTGTAAGTACTACATGGATTGTAAGTAGAGGGGGTCAAATTTCCACCAGTGGGCAACCACTAGTAATTTTAATTAGAAACAGGCATATCTTATAAAATGTCGCCTTGAATAGGATGAGCTTTCGTGTTTCCTAGACCGAACGAGTGTTAAGTGCTGTTACATTCTGAAACTATTAATCATGACGACACCAACCAAACCACAATAATATGAAACTTTTAACTTAATTAAACCAGCCGTCTTTTATCAAGGATCTGTATATCCCGTACCTTCATTAAATTAGTGCCAACCCCACAAATAGGTAATGTCGGCTTCCCAAATTATATTACTTTATTGTTATTCTTTTTTACTTTATTCCCCCAAACTAACGTAAATTGGCTTGGGATCACGCTACTGTTACGATAAACTGCGCTATTGGATTGGTTTGTTGTGGCTTTGTACCAGTTTTTACGCCGGGAATATTACTCAGAAGCGATTTCGCGATCACTGACTTTTTGATAAAGCTAGTAAATAGTTTTATTTTGAATTATTGTGGCGTAACTATAATGGAAAGGGAAATTCGGAGAACTGTAACAGCCTTACATTTTATTGTTACTAATATAATTAGGCAATAAGACCGTAAATATTCTAGTGTGCGTCGTTTTGAATATGTTTGTGGCTTCTGTTAAGCTCTGAAAATAGCCTAAGGACATACAAGCCAAGCCTACAGATTTCATATGTATTTTCAGGGTTTACGATTTTAGAGAGAAACCCAAAATATTAGGATTTCATATTTACAGTGTACACCGACGTAGGTAACATACGTAGACAGATTTCGGGGAAAACAAATTACTGTTCTGTAGGGTAATCTTTGTTACAACAAGCTATTTCCATTTAGGTAACTAAAATTATCAATCCCTTTAACACAATACTTTGCAAGTCTACAATTCTATAAAATGGTTAAATTGTAGAAAAAATTCAGTAACACAGAAATTACAAATATATTTACAATATTGTAGACTCGTCACTACAATTTACATATTTATAAGGTTTTTCCGTTACAATTAATGTGGCTTGCAGTTTTGTGGTACACGAAATTGTAAGATTCCCAAAATTTGTAAATCTTACTTGTAAATTGTAATTGTAAAGTTTTGTGGTATAGGCCCCTGGTCTGCAAATAAATTATGTTTTATGAATTCAATATTATTATTTGTAGGAATTACAAATATTGATTTTGGTTTTCCTTTTTGTAACTTTTATACATCAGTGTTCCAAGATACTGATTTACAAATATTAGTTTGCAATGCTCGTGTAGCGCAAGCATTATTATTTCTGTCAAGTTTATAATGTACATATGTATGTGTGTACATGTTTTTATTTAGCAGCCTATTTGCGTAAAACAACTAATATGGAAATACCTTTCTTTCTGACATTAAGCCATTGCAACATCGAGCAGACAACTTTTTAAAACTTAATCTAATAAATTTATAATATGATTATATGAAGCACCGGATTAGAATGAATTTCTTTCAAAATGCAATTAGTTGCATAACACACTGACAATCACAACCCGGAGGATCCGGCCTCTAAGATGTCACAATATTAGTGATAATATTGATAAATAATGGAAATAAAACGTGAGTCAAGCACACCGCACAGTGACTTCATAACCTACGATTTACCGGTATTTACCATAATATGTTTCTACAGAACACAAACAATCCTCATGGATTTCGGTGATACAAAGTGATAAAAGGGTCATTGTTTCGCGGTTTGACGGAAGTAATCGATATCAATCGGTGATTCGGAATCAGTTATCGAGTGGGCGGTGAAGGGCTCTCGAATCGGTCCATATGCTCGTGTTCGCACGATCGTCTAGTACATACTTGTCATGTGAAGCGTCCGGAACACACGTCTAGTCGGACTCCTGTTTCAACGGATTGGCTAATTGAAAACCTTTCAACTCGATCAGTTTGGAATTTGAAGTTTTCAATCTGTCACTTGAGAGTGTTAAGATCGGTTCATGTCTATCTTGTGGGAACGAGCTTGCATTTAGCAGCACGATCACGAGTATGTCCACCCACGTCAAAATTATGATTGAGAATGCTTGAAACAACACACTCTAATACACGGTGTCTACATCTCTTTATCGACTTTCCTATCGCAGGTATGCTGGAAGAGATTTCTTTAGAAATATGAATCACGTTTGTACGTATTTTTCTGTTCCTTTCTTCTTGTATGTTTATATATAATTATGTGTGTACATGAATGGTTAAATAAATAAATAAACAACATAGAATACTAAGTCGATTCTGTACATTTTTAAATTTACTATTTATTTATACTTGTGGCTAAGTAATAACAGCCGCACGGGTCGATCGATCAAGTTGAGCTACTCTTGACGCGGTTGGTCCGTGGATGGGTGACCATCTTTACATACCAAGATACCTCCGTGCCTTGGAAAGCACGTTAATCCGTTGGTCCCGGCTGTCGTTCGTGGGTCTTTAACAGTGGTTACAGGTCGTCAGAAGCCCGAAAGTTTGACACCAGTCTTACCAATGGGTATCGTGTTACCCAGTATCTGGGTTGTGGAGATCAGATAGGCAGTCGCTCCATGTAAAAAACTGGTATTCAGCTGCATCTGGTTAGACTGGAAGCCGACCCCAACATAGTTGGGAAAAGGTTAGGCAGATGATGACTATTTATGGATACCTGTACTTTTACTATTTATTTATACGACTATCTACAGTCGGTGGCCAGCATTACCTGACCCTTCTTACAAAGAAAAATAATGGAAGAGGGGTCAGGGAAATCTGGTCACCAACTGTACAATGGTAGTATGTATATACCCAAGTCTGACTGATATTCTCTGCCAGTCAACCTTTGCATTTAAAAGGAATACTGCTGTCGAAAGAAGTTCAAAGCACCGGCAACACCTGAAGCTTTGGGTAACAAACTCACAATGACGGTATGATTAAGTGCACACAAAGCATATGAAACAACAGATTGCTTTGCTTGTAAGTTTCACATCGACCTACTTTCCTCATTTGACTCCTGAAAATTGTGCTGCACATTCAAATCTATCCCTGAAACGCTGCAGTTCAGTTGTGGCGTTCAGTTTTCACATAGAATGTATCAATGATTTTAGGTATTAGGTATGATGCGATTGAAAGTCGTCGTGAGCCTTGTGGCTAAGTAATATCAGCTGTAAAGGTCGATCAATCAGGCTTGCCGCGGTTGGTCCGTGGATGAGTGAACATTTTTACATACCAAGACCCCTGCGTGCCTCGGAAAGCACGTAAAGACTGTCATTTGTGGATCTTTGACAGTCGTTACGGGTCGTCAGAAGCTCGACAGTCTGACAACCAGTCTTACCAAGGGGTATCGTACTACCCAGTAACTGGATTGTGGAGGTCAGATAGGCAGTCGCTTCATGTTAAATACTGGTATTCAGCTGCATCCGGTAAGACTAGAAGTAAGACCCAACATAGTTGCGAAAGTCGTCGTTGTTATTCGGGTAGCTACTTGTTAGTATTATCATAACTTTCCTAAATATTTAATGGTTTTCTTAATTTGAAACCGATATCTTAAACCCAAAAGCCTAGTGACATTATCACTGGTCAAACCCTCGGAAAACATTTCCACAATTTTCAACTCAACAAAAAACAACAGAACCCAATACATTTAAAATCTACCCATTTACTGAAGCACTACATTTCTAAAGCCAAATATACGTGTTGAACAAACAGAGCGGTTCATCAGTGGTCGTCGAAATCAACGCGTTTCCGTCGGCTGATTGTTTAGATAATCGCGTGTCATCGAGTTAGCCTCGGCACCGAATTAACACGATTGCAGCCGAAGCCGACCGAACGAGAACTTCAACGAACCGACCGACTTGCAGATTGTGATGATTGGTTTACGTTTAATCTTGTTCAACTTAGTGTTATTGTTGGATATGAAGTGAGTTTGGTCGGGTGCAGTCTGGGGTTGAATGTTGAGCGTATTATACATACTGAAGCGAAATAAAAAAGGCAATTCACCACTTTAACACGTATAATAATTTAATGGTAGAAAAATATCAAACAAAAAAATATAAAAAGTTTAAGTAAAAAACATAACCCTCCTGGTGCACACAGATAAAATGACCAAAAATTACATACATATTTTTCAACGAATGAAAATTTTCTATAGAAAAATGACAGCTTTATTACGACACCAAACAAATTTTGAAATCAAAAAATTCAAGAATAAAACTTAATGAACAGCTAGAAACCAAAAGGTTGCAACCGCATAGGTCACGCTGCAATACGTTTGAATAATTAATGAGCTTGTTACCTAATGAAAATACTCCAACTAAATGAAACTAAATTTAAATCTTGTATAAAACGCACACTATGCAGCCAAGCATATTATAGGATGAGGGATTGCATCGCTGACAAAAATGCTTGGCTTAACGCTGGTTCTGCACCACAAGGGCGCATAAACTAATTGATTAGCGTCCGAAAATATTGTTGAAGCTGCTGAAGATTGTGAATACTATCTTTGTATTGTATAAATTCAATCTCTTAGTATTGTATAATTGCATAGCACATGTGTGAGCACTATGTACCTACCATTTACTGAGTATGTCTTTCATTGACTTGAATGTGCCCTGGCGGCTGAGAGTGTGTCATGCTCACTCAAATGTCTCGCTTATGGTGGCGTGTGTGTTGGATCATTAAGTTCCCTTCAAAATGGTGGAGCTGAATGGTGCTGATCCATGTATCATGTTCGTGAATGGGCGCCGTCAATAGGGACTGGTCATTTCTTAGCCGCAACGGCTTATTTAAATTTTTTAATAGATTTTCCTGTTTTTATATTTTAATTACGGACGCTTTTAACGTGCACGCCTTTCTACATTGTTCTCACATGTATAATTTCAACATGAATGATGTAACCAATACTTTGTAACAATATTTTAATTTAAAAGAGTCTCCGCGGAGTTTCTTGTCCGTCCTTCTCCATAGGAACCTACTACGCTTTGGGGCAATGGGAAACTAGCTTCATCTTTCTGACTGATCGACTCCTTTTCAAAAGTGCCTGTAACTGGTTTATTTGAAATAAATGCTGAGTTTGAGCTTTTTGAATTAATCTCGTCTCATTTACAGCCGAAAACAACCAAACGACGATCTAGAACTAGCTTCACTATCGAATGTTTGATTTTTTCAACTTAGCAATAGTAAAAGCCGTCTTGTAATATTGTTGGCACCTCATATACCAACAGAATATTGCTGTAAGTGAAAACAATATTACAGACAATTGGAAAAGGTTTTCTAAATTAAATCAGGACTCTGCAGTTGTGTAAATGTGTAGACTAATGGGTTTTCTGAATAAAGTGTCGACCGATCGATTTTCATTTGGAAGAAGTGTAAAGCAATCATTATAATGTTTGCGATTGACAAAGACTCATCACAATGACTGAATGTTTATTCATTCCGATGTGACTCAACAACACGGCCGTTCTATTCAGCTGAGCTCTACGTTTTTCCTCGGCGTTTGTAGGTATCGACAAATTTTATATACAAAAATATCTACAGTTCAACCGATCTTTTTAATCCACTTTTATTAACAACTTCCCTTTTATCTCTCGACTCGAATATTTAAACGTAAATATAATTTGTCCGACAAAACCGTGAAAGAAGGAAAAGAAAACGAGAAAAACATAACCGCTGCAGTCAATTACGAAGCTTAAAAATATCTCTGGTATTTTTTGTTCTAATACCCAAAAAAGGGTTTTCAATCCTTTAAACCGCTCGAAACAACTTAAGATTCATTCGTTAAACCTGCGAAATCTGTACCGCAGATAAGTATTTTTTACAAGCGGCTTACCACTTCACTAACCCTGAATATTTTAGGCATTTTGTTAATATCCTAATCCTACTTTTTTCCTCGGCTCGGACTCAGAGAGAAGTCGGCATTCACTGTTAACAGTTTCATGATTAATGACTGAAAACTCTTTGATGGCTTTTTAATTAGAGCTAAAATAGGGGTGTAATACCGGTTGGTGCGGGCGCCGACGTCGGCCGCGGCAAGGTTGCTGCGGCCACAGCTATATTTCATAGAGGGGGAGAGGCGGCTTCAAATTTGCAAGGCTAATAAATTGCGGAATACCTAGGCCTTATTGGCTCAACGTTTAATCGTTCGGGCCGCACTGGATTATTTTTAGCCAAGTTCCCGTGGCTTCTTTGTGTAACTGTAGCAATTGGAAAGTAAAATGCTAAACGTATTCTTGCCTTTGTGCGCGGCTCGACGTAAGAGCGTTTACTTATCGGTAACATAGGAATGAAATTTCTAACTTTGCATTACAAATTTATTTCCTCCGGCCGTGGCCTCCCGTTTCGCCTTTCAGGTTATTCCAATTCGTCAGTGAAAATGGCGATTAATATTCAATATGAACAGCCTGTTTGAGTGATTGTTTCTGGAGGCCGCTATACAGATTGAAATCAGCTTCGAACAATGAAAATATTATTAATTGGAAGAAATTGTAGGTGCCTTTCAAAATTCTTAAAACAAATGTTTGATTTCCCGTAAAATATTAATCTTTCCTTGCATTAATATTAATGTCGCGAAGTAAAATACGATCGATCCTCGCAATTTCAAGACAATGTCTTTCTGAGGAGCTACTGTGTTTATTAGGTACAATCAATTTGCCTAGCCTGTTTCCAACTATTTTGGGGTCGGCTTCCAGTCTAACCGAACAGTTGACTACCAGTATTTTAAATGGAGCGATTGTCAAACTGACCTCCATAATCTAGTAACAGGGTAATACGATAACCCTTGGTAAGACTGGTTGTCGGACTTTCGGGCTTCTGAAAACCCGTAACGACTGTCAAAGATTGACATTGACCCCTGAGTTTGTTTCGACATTTCTTCCCAGGGGTAGTCAACTAGTCAGATAGGAAATGTCGACTACATCTTGCTTTATTTTTATTTTTTAATATGACGTGTAAAAGTGTTTCCGATATCCTATTTACAGAATAAGCGATTGCGAGAGCGAGCCGTTGGGTGCCAATCGTGGAAATTAAATGAAATGATCATTTAATTTCCACGATTGGCACCCAACGGCTTGACGTGCTTTCCAAGACACGGAGGAGTCTTGGTATGTAAAGATGGTCTCACCCATCCACGGAACAACCCCGCAAAATGTAGCTTAACCTGATGGATCGACCCGTGCGGCTGTTATTATTTAGCCACGAGCTCAATATTACATTAACTTTTTTTGCAATAAGTGATTATAATATTCAGTACGGTTTTAAGGTGAAACTTGAAAAGCTACACAGAACCTATCACAAGTTTACGTAAAAGCTTTGGTAGAAATAAGTTGTACTTAATGATGATACTTCGTGAAAGTATTTGCCGATGAAACTAACTGGGTGATAGTGTACTCAAGTTAATAGTTACCTGCCCCCTCGTTTTCAAGTACTTACTGACTTATTCCATTTCCTTCAGTCGACTGCTACAAGATCGCAAACATTTGATACAACCGACTGTTTACATTTGTTTACACCGGGTCCGTAATTTTAAATAGAATCAGGAAAAATACATAAAGTTGGATCGTATAACACTTTCACTGTCTACGTAGTAAAAACAAGGAAATTAAATAATCACGATGGCAATGAATCAATTCAACCACGGGGCGGGGAAAGAACAATAAAAGGATTAGGAATTTTATTATTCACTTATTTCAAAAAATTGAAAAGAGAAAATCGTTATCAAAATACATAGAACACAAACTATATAGCACCAAACATCCTTTATCCGCTCGTTGCCACCAGTTTTGAAAGTCACGAATTCTCTAGAGGGGTGGTAACCGAAAATATTCGTATTACATCGCAGCGATGTCGAAAACAATGACTCGCGAGAAAGTACGCCTCTAAGCAGCCACTTTGTGCAATTAGGAGAAACAAAACATTTTTATGCGAAGCCCGTTCGGGTTGACTTCGGTTTTTATGCGAAGCCCGTTCGGGTTGAATTCGCTTTTCCTTGTAAGCTGAGTAACTTGTTCGCCGACTGGCAGCGTGTTAATTGTGCAGATTTAAGGTTGTCTTCGGAAAACAGCCTTTGAAAAGGAAGAGTAAAAAAATATGATCAGTTTTGTTTAATAAGCTTTGTATAGAATATCGATTGATCTATGTATTGTCACACTATTTAATAGTTAAGTTTAGTATCATCTTGTTCACTTTTAAGGCTTCTAAACTAACTAATAATAATGTGAAGGTGAATTCAGTTTCTTAATTCGTAATCTTTGTTAGGTTTTAATTAATTGGATCATGCACGGTCTGTTTCTGCCTGATAAAAAAAAAATTAAAAGAAAAATATCGCTTAAAATCTCAAAGATGGTTTACAAAAAGTTAATTGCAAGTGTACAATCTAGAAAGCAACGCAAACAATACAAAGGACATGTCCGAAAATGTTTTTTTATTATTCAATAATTCTAACCAGGATCAGTTAAATATATTTGGATAAACAACCCAAAAGCTAGTGGTTCTAACTATAACATTCATTTTTAAAGGCCTCCATTTTTGAGACAATTTTTTTTTTTGTTTTAGTGTGAATTTACTCCTAAAACGAACAAACCTTTCTAACTAACTAGTATAGTAAAGTGAACACACCCTAAACAAAAAGAAAACTTGTCATAATTGACACATGGCACTGTTATTACTGTCTTTATATATTTGATCGATGATTAAGACAATGTAAACAATAAGAAATATGATGAAATGGGATATTTTCAGTCAAAAATGTTTAGTCTAACCTTTTAGAATTGAGAGGGATATATTTTAGATTTTATTTGGGTTGCCATCAACAAATAAAATATATGAAAAACATCTAAAAATATTATTTCAGTGGTTACAAATTCCATATTTTTGTCACTTTTATTTAGGTGTAGTTTGACGCTGGTTAGATTTTACTCGGAATAAAAAAACAACGCCCATACAAAAAGCGGACATCTCCTTTCCACCACGAACGCATGATTTGAAAGAAGAAAGAAAGAAAATACGTTTATTAACACTTTACAGAAATCTCTTCTCAATTTTTCGCCCACATTCGAACTGTTAATTAACATAATTGCTTTACTGTCGGAAATACGGCTGAACGTAGAACGTATGTGGTGCATCCATAAACATATATTGCAGTATCGCCATTATACCTCGTTTGCATAAGTAGTTCCAATGAATTCACCCTCGGCTACGTCATTTACCGTTTAAAATTCTTCGACAGCAACTTTAATATTCCACTTTATGTTTCTTTTTGTAGTGGGGTTTTAAGTAAAACCTACTTCTTGTGTCAGATCTATAATTATAAAGTTGTTTTTTGTATTTTCTTAGACGATGTTGAGTTGCTTTAATTGTAGCCACGTTATTCCTTTGGCTGATAATCGTTATAATCTAACCTACTTTTCATTAACCAACATCATCTTCCTGCCTTGTCTTCTTCTTATAAACATCTCTATCAGTATTCACCTCCTTTCCCTCTATTGTCTAGCAATATAATCTTAGACAAAATCTATATATCGTTCAAGTCAATAGCTGCTATCACAGTATGAAAAAGGAAAATATTTTCTTTCTTTCTTTTCTTTCCTCACGACATGTCTTCTACTCCTCCGCCTCATATACTTCCTATCACAGTATGAACATAACATTTTCTTTCTTTCTTTTACTTTCCTCACGACATGTCTTTTACTCCTCCGCCTCATTTACTTCCTATCACAGTATGAACACAACATTTTCTTTCTTTCTTTTACTTTCCTCACGACATGTCTTCTACTTCTCCATCAATTACATGTGTTTTATGACCTTAGCATAATCAGCCTTTAATGTTACCACTGCTGGGACACTGGCCTCCTCTCTGGGAGACGGAGTGGGCTGTAATCTACCACGCGGGCCCAGTGCGGGTTGGTGGATGTCACATGTCTTCGAATTTTTGGTTCTAGGACATGCCGGTTTCCTCACGATCTGACCTTTTTTGTTGTTTGTTTTAAAAAAACGTTGCCCCACACTAGGAATTTCTCCTGTATCGTGGGTGCATTTACAAACATTTAAACTCACATAACAGCCAGACCCGGAACAACTACTTGTAGGTCATACAAATATTTGTTTCGTTCTTTCAAACCAGACTAACTAAAATACTACCAACTTTATAGTATACACCTGTTACTAATGTTTTTAAGTGTAACAAAAACCACAAAACCAATACACAAATAATGTTCCATTCCAACGCCAGCTTACGGAGTTAGGACAACGTATAATTTATATAGGAGGTGTGGCTAAGTATCCAAAATCTATTTGCATTATAACCGACGGGACTCAGATGTTTCGAGAATCTGTCGTGATATATGGACCTTATTAGGAAAACAAACTTTTAATTGTACGTAATCCCCGTGTTGTATTGTAAATTTTGTTTTTGTTCAGTTTTGTTGGTACAGTTTGGTATGAGTTATGGGAAAATTGAGAATTCAGCCGGAGATTGTGTTGTATTTGAGTTAATAAGATTTTCAATTTGCGTTTTCTTTGGGCTGTTGTTTCGATTTTGTTACTTGGATATTGATTCTGGCGTCTTCCTTTTTTGTCACAGTAAAGGCTCGTCTGTACGAGCCTTAAACACTGTCTTTCTAGAATGTCAGTCTGAATTCACTGGCTGCAGATAATTTGGATATGTTAATTATTTGCGGTATGCACCAATTTTATAGAGAACAATCGCAACACGATGTAGGTCTATGAAGTTAAGTCTTTACAGAAAATATAGGCATCAGATGACATTATTTTACTATGAAGTTCCCAGTACGCTGTTATAGAGTCATTAAAACGCCACAGACAATCATGCGAACACCGAGATGGTTTCACAAGCGTCTCTTTCTGCAATTTTATACGAAAGACTAAAAGAAAAGGGGTGAAGTTTAACAAGTGGAAAATACCCGTGCCATTTAAAAAATCTTGAGAGCAGCAATTAAACTCGCATTAACTAAAATATGAGAGCACCGCAACTTACTTCCACTCGCAACTGGTCCTTCTGTTTAAGCAATTTGCCTAAGCTACTGGCTAAATGTTTTCCTTTTCGAAACTCACACAAAACAATTTCTCACAGACTCTGCTCTGTCCATTCGGTATCCGGAGGAGCAAGTTTAACTCCAAACAATAGTTAAGCAACAAAGAAACTTGCGGACTGGCGTGCTGCGGCCGAATTGTGTGTGTGTGAACCGACTTACGGTGCCGCCTCTGCGAGTACGCTTCGAGTGTAATGTAATCAGTGCAAACACACCTTACAATGTTATCTCCTCCCAACTAACAACTATTTTCATGCTAATATTTGTCTAGACCATTTCTTTTGCACTTATTTGTTTCAGAAACACTTTTGAAAACTAAAAGGACTAGTGTTTGTGTAGCGAGGCACGTTTCGAGATGAAAATCCTTACGCTTTGAATACCAGTTCCAACGTTTTACTACATAAAACATTCCGAGCAGGTGGTTTGAAAATTGTCTTGTATGAAAATTTTTGCTTATTCGTCTAGTTTTATAGTAATGTTGACGGTAAATAAAAATACATAAAACTGGATTACTCAATATACAGGAGGTAACACAGATGCAAAATACTGCTGATGTTTGTAGAACCATCCGAGCTATGCCCTGAAAGACGCAAAAGTTTCGATGTTAAAGAAATCTTAAAATAGTAACTTTTGCGTCTTTCAGGGCATAGCTCTTATTAGGTTTATTTTTGTAACATCGGTAAAAACTTATAAATCTCACACACAAATCTATAAGCACAACTCTGACCAATTTTCGAGTCAACCCGCGCTATGTAAACTTTGCTTTCAGTTGCGAAAGTCTTGCAATTTTCCCCGTATCGGTGTTGTGCGCGTAAGGGTGCTGATTTATTTGCGGGTATGAGGCGTGAAGCAAATGAACTGCCCGTGTAGCGAGATGTACGGCGAGACCGCGCCGTAACTACAGGGTGGAGGCGCCTTAGATCACACGGAAAAGCTATGTACGGAATATCTTAAAACATGTGTAACAATTTTCGCAGTTCGCCGTGAGGTGAACGTGAAATGTGTGGTAGTTAATATTTGAACGTGCGCAGCAAATGCTGGCTTGTGATGTAGGAGTGTCGGGTATCTATGGGATTATTTTACTGTAAGTTATTGAATATGATGTGATTGTACCTACAGCAAATTATGGTATAGAAAAGTTGGGATTAGCGGAATACTAATTTTATTTTTTCTGACCTATCTAGTAAAAGTTGTACAGACGCAGCAGGTTAAGCTACCCGAAACTGTCAAATTTTCCCAATCAAGCTTGAACCTTATGCTGTAAATATAAAGATGAAAATCTTTTAAAGAAGTTTGACAGATTGTAGTATCTTGATGAGTTGGCGTCTGTACATATGACTGGAAGAGATAGATCTTTAAATGACCCATTAGGTCGTTTTGGATTGGTGTTCAGTGACAATTTGTCCATACACTACATTGTATACAGACAAATAGTGACTGTACTCCAATTCGTTATCCGCCAGCAGTTTGTCACAGGCAAACGCATTAGCGGCTGTGGCGCGCACCCGACTTGGCTTGCGGTCGATGCCTCGTCCGAATTCCTCTCACCAAAACTGTCATCACAGACCGGCGATTAGTCAAGCTGCTAAGTGCTCCTTACCGATTGTTTTTCTCTTTGCCACCGTCGGAAACAGTAATTTATGCGACTTTGCAGTTCCACCACAGCGTCGAAATTTGCAATCGGCGTAGATCCCAGCAAAACCGAAGGTTTATTTATGGCATGGAGAGTTAACTTTTGAACTGAAAGTTCTGCGGGTGCAGCGGTCGCCAGACCTTTTTTTGTTTGCAGTTGTTACTGACTCCGAGTAACATAGTGTTCTGTGTTCACATATATTTTATATCCCGATTCTTTTACTATCGCCTTATTTTGTTAACGTGTTCATCTGAAGTTGGTTGTTCTTCAGATTCCTTATTCCCAGGATTAAACCCAGTTTGAATAATTTTTGGTGTAGTTATATGTTTTTGTCCTACTGCCACTGTGAAATTATATGTATTGTAATGAGCTGTCCTAGTTTATCCAACATGTACTAATTTACTATTTATTATATCCAAAGAACTTTTTATGACATTTATTTTACATTCTGTGATGCTGATCACCTTAACTCACAAACTGGCCTATTATATAAAATGTTTACGAAAACGTATATTTTTACAATATTTGTAAATATGTGAGCACCATGTATCTATCAAATAATTAATTTATATGTCATTGCTTCATTTTTAATTATTTTTAAATATTGTTTAATAAAATTACTATACAATTTTATTCTAGGTTCGTCGACGTCTAGGTCATCGTCTTCACATATAATTTATGTACCTATAGACAATATTGTAAAACATTATATAAGAGTAACAGTGGAGTTTCTTGCCTATTCTTCTCCATACGAAACTACCTTTTGGAAAGGGCGACTAGAATCAATTCTATTTTTTTGTAAATTTTGACGTTCAAAAGTGCCATTTATGTTCCTATTTCAAATAAATAATTTGACTTTTACTTTGAACATCATTAAAATCGTACACATCTTGCACTGCTTGAAAAAGCGAAAAGCGTACAAACAAAAGGACCATACACTAACGAATCCGAAGGTGACAAAGTAACAAAAATAGCCGCGAAAATAAACGGCGAGAATCCAGAGACAAGAGTGCCCCTTGTTGTGTGCAATTGTTTGCTCTGTGTATTGACAAGCAATGTTTTCTCTAAAAGAGGTTTGAGCAAATAGTATTGGAGTGAGGGCGTCGACGTGATTGCGCCAAGGAAGCTCCTACACTTTGTTTGTTTAATCCTCATCCTTTGATTAGCTACTTCTAGTTTCATGGTGTAAAAGGGCTGAGGGAAGTAGGATTAATTCTGTTTATTGAATTCGTCAGACCTAGTTTTTTATTTCTGGTATTTGCTAACAAGTATTCAAGGCATTCGCTTCGGAGTGATTCTATTTCTACAATCGCTATCGTTATTTCACTTTTTGACAACCGTTATGGCAAGATTTCTAGTCGATTCGAATTCCTTCATGCGAATTGAAAACTGGCGATAGCGCTTGTCAAAAAGTGCCACTTGGCTACGCATCTCTATGGAATGTATTGTTCGACGCTGTCGATTCGTTTCATGGAATCGAATGATGATAACACTGTCTAGCCAATTTCTATTTGTTGACCTATGATCACGTGATATTTCGATAGCTTATGTCATCTCCATACATTTTGTGGCTTTTCTACTAGCGTTATCGCTAATCGAATGTTACTTTGTCTAGGCCCTTAGTTTTTAATTTATGAAAGTTACAATAGCCTAATGTCAACTACTTATCATCTTTTACAAAATATTGCTTTTCCCGATGCAGGGATGTTCATTTTGAAGGAGAACTACCACTCACCGTATGCATTATGACGAGCAACCATATTAAAATACTTTATCGAATCGCAACCCGTTAAATAAGTTTATTATTAAGTAGTTCCGGTGGCCACCTGTAGTCTGCCATCATCAGTTCGACTTCACTAAATGGTGTTTTCCGGGCAAATGCACGAATTACTATAAAAATAATCAAATCACTATAGGTGTGCCTATAAAATTTGTGGACTTCCCTCGATTTCCATGGGATTCAGATTCTGACTTGGTGACAATGGAACCACCTATCCACCTTTCAAACAAAAAAAGTATTTTCAAAATTGGTTCACAATTGACGGGAAATCAGTGAACGTATATAAAAAAAACCATACAGACGAACAAAAAACCTCTACCTTTTTGGAATTCGTTTAAAAATAAAACCGTGTAGTTAGTTATCATGTGTTGAATTTCCCACACAGCTACAAGTATCGAGTTAGGAAAATGGATTGCGAGTGTAATGGGGCGCGTTGGCTTGACCTGTCATTACCGATGTAGTCATCCGTGTAATAGGCTTCACTGTAGGTAACCAATACCGTATTGTGGTGTCCTTGGTTTATTTTTACCTTAACCTAATGGCGGATAGGTTAGATTATAGTGACATTTTTCATATATTGGATTGATGTTTATATTTAGATTGGTTTAGCGCCTTAATCTATTTATAGTTTCTTGAATTCTTTTGTAAAATTATCGAAATATAACAAACTTTTGAAAAAGTTACTGTATCAGAATAAGGACTAGATATGACTTTTGCCAACAAAGTTTGAAGTATTAGAAGAATCAACCAACCAACACACCACCTAAAACCAACCAACACATCAGACCAAGAAACACATCTAATTAAAAAAAAAGCTAAACTTAAATTTAATAGAAACTTCAAGTCCAAATAATAAATAGTCGAGGGGAAAAGTTCGTCTTAGACAAAATACCCTTAAAACGAAACTTTTAGGTGCAAAAACCATTCAAGCAAGAACATCTTCTCCATTGCAAGTTTTGTTTCGATTGATATAAATGGAAAACTCTTTTTTGTCTCTAAATCTTGGCTAGATACGGGAGGAGGTCGTAACACTCGATCTTCATTCACTCGAGTCATCGCACTCGTTTCCGACCTTTGATTTATACCCCTCTCCGTCACCGGATTGGCTACTGTAGTGACTCAACTATTAAATATAGGCTTTGATATCGTTGTTGTAGTTCTGTTTACATTTTCTTTGTTGGCTTTTTAGGGTCCGGAAGTTTTGATAGAATTTGATGAAGTATACATTGATCGCATTTTTATGTCAACTTGTATATGTCCATCCACGGATAAAGATGAAACCAGGAGTGTCAGATTTCAGCGGCCAATAATTGTTGTGAGGGAATGTTGACATTATTACAACCTTTGGCTAACGGAATGTAAACCGTTCAGAAGTATATTGGATATATAAGCTTTTTACTCAATTTCTTTGTTACTTTTTATAAGTACGTGTGCGTAATGTGGCTGTAAACTTAAGAGTTGTTATCTTCTGCTTCAATAAAGTCAAGCTGCTGTCATGTCAATGATTACTTCTCATCCTGAGCAGGTTGTTCTAAATCTTAGTAATATTTTCTGAGAAGTACCAATTTTTCTATAACCTTCGTGAATATTAGATTAATCTTCCTCTTTAGCATGAAGATTCAGAACACGTTATAGTTAGTGATGGTTTCTTATAAATCCCGCAGACTAAACTCTATTCCAGAATTAATTGATTTATCCTAGGCCGAGCCTTGAGTGCGTTAGGGTCAATTAGTTTAGCCAAAGATAATCTAGTTTGTTCTTGTATGAATACTGAATTATTTAACTTAGAAGTGAAGCGTTTTAGATGATACTATTTATTTGACTACTATTCGTTTGCAGAAAAGGTGAGACTATGAGACATATTCATTTGATCTTTTAAGTAATAAGATTTACATGCTTTAATTTAATGAATTACGTGAAAAGTATATACTATGAATTAGGGACCAAAGATTACCTAATTTAATTAACCTGAAATCAGATTAGAGAGAATAGAGGTAGATTCCTCACTTCATATAAAAGTCATCCACTACTACAAATAAACATGCTTTTATACAATAGGACCCTTTTCACGTAATGTCGCCAAATCTTGACCGGATTGTGTTTTCGCAGCGGTATCCCCATGTTTTTATACCCGGCGGCATATTTTGCTACACACCATCTGGATTCAACATTCATAATTACAATCGATTACAGCACCTTGTTTATTTGCCAAAAGGTTACATTCGATGCTTGGAAATGGTAGCTTTTTGATTTGATTTTATTTCAGTATTAGTTTTATTCAGTGTTGTCATGATTCTCGTTTGAATAAACAGTGTTTATTTTAGTAGTTTTATAACCAGTTGTTTTCTGTGTTATGTCCATTTTTGTTGTGTTATGTTAAAGGCTTTTTATGGAACTTAGAAGCCACATTACTTTACTGTCGACTTTAAAATTGTGTTCTCCCCCGAAATTCTCAGGTGGTGACGCTTTTTACACCCCTTGAAGTCACTTAGCAACGTAAACCTGAGGGGCTTTAAACATTTTAATGTTCCCACATAAACTGTGACAGGCTCTTAGCTTATTATTGACGAACAATTTTTATTAATTACTTACATCTAAATTGATTGTATATTTTATGTTTCTCGTGTTGTATAGAACTTTGAAGTACAATGATTAGGTAGTAAAAAAGAAAGTGTTAGGTGCTAAAAACAAAATGGCTACCGCTGCACATAAACTTCACTCCACTACTATGTGAAATTAAACATCGTATGACGCTTGAAATATAAAAGAGTGGAGAACTTAGATCCTCCCACCTCTCAGGGGCAACAATTAAAACATAAGGACCAGGGGTGAGGGAGTAACTACTGAGTGGAAACGATGACGGTTCTCGCGCTTCCGACGGCTTGTTACACAACACAAAAATACATACTTGGGTAAATTATGTCTCGTCACGTTCGTATTTCAAATTGAAAAAGTTCGCAGTTAATATTTCTAAAGGGTTTTCCATGCGTTTTGAAATGAAATAGGAATGTGAGGGTGAATTTTGAATTTACATTTCCAACTTGATTCTAGATTTATTTGATGATGTGTGAAAATAATTGTTTTTAACTTTCGGTCTGGTTTATTGCGAATAAAAATTCAGACTGGGTCCGTCTCTCTACAATGTCTAAACAAATCCATAAAATAAGTTATCTCTTGTGTGTTGAACCATCGATTTGTCTGAAAATCTGATCAATTATCGTCCAAGTTCTTTCACCTAAAGGGGTTCATCCTTTTTCTTTTTTTTAGGAGTGATGTTAAAGAATAATTGCATCGACACATTACACTGGATAAATAACAACAATACGGTTTCTGCAAACTAAAAACGACTTCAAAGCATAGGGGAGGTACGGTTTATTCCCGGCATCCTAGGGTTCAGCTCCGGTCGGATCTAGTTCTACCACGTCTAACAACAAAAGTTTATCGTATGTACTACTAAAACAATGAATCCGATGTATGTAAAACGAAAGGGGTGTCGCCGCCACGATAGTTCTCATGACAGCCCACCGATGCGGAAGGAAGCCGCACTCGAGTTTTTTCAAAATGGCCGTCTGTCAGACGTCATTCTGACGCGCGAAACAAGAAATTCAAAATGGCGGCGTAAAAGGGGTTTACAAGTTGTTTTGGCGGGCTGCCGGCACCCGTCATCGAAACCCGATCATTTTCCTCGTTAGGTTAGACAATAGAATTGATTCAACAATGTCTGGTGATTCCTTTTAATGTATGGTTTCGAAAAATCCCTGTGTTAGCATTTTAATCGTTACAATAAAATTAAAGAAATACTTTTATGGGTTCTGTAATTATGACCCTATTACGATTATGCGTAGGTACTTTCATGTACAACATATTTGATGTTGGGTAAAAGGCATGAAACATTAATTATTTCCTTTGCCAATACTCGGTGCTGAAAAAGAAACCAGATTCAAGTCGAATATGGACTTCATTCCTAAAAGTAGAACTCATAAAAGAACTCATTAAAACTCGAGTCACAGCCTCCAGCACATTCGCCGACCTTTAACATTTTTGACACAAGAAACAAAGGCCACATTTTTCATCCACGCTTTGCATTTTGACCTAGAACCTTTTTATCACATGAGAGTGGAATGTTTCTCGGACTGTAGTGTCAAAACCGCTTTTTCTCTTAAATCAAAGTGAAGCAGCTCTCAGGCAGCGGGTAGGGCAATATGAAACAGGTCGAGCCGAGTGATCCACACTCCAAAGGGCCCGGGCGGCCGTCTCAGATGTCGCTCAGAGAGCCCATTCGCGCGGCTCGGCCACACCCTCCACTCGAGTCGCACATAAGCCTACGAGCGGCCCGCTTTATTTATTATGTACAGCCATTAACGCCACTGCCATCATGGCGGCGAGTTTTTCAATTTTTAATTTCCCTCTTACCGCGATGGTGACACTCGACAGGCTTCCCGGATTGACACTTAAGTTGTAACTCATTGCGCCGCCAGTTGGCTACTGACGACTTAATGAATGTCTATAACGGAAAGAAATTGCTTTTTCATAAGCGGTTTTCAGATTGTTTGGTGTAATACGAAATAATTACTGAAAATATTTTTACTTTTCAGTCTTGAATATTGTATAAAAAGTTACTTCTCATTTTTGAGACCTTACCATTTTTTCTACAATATATTATGAGTTGAACTCATTAGGAAAATAACAATATACTTTGAAAACCTTACAGCACTAATTCCTTCGAACAAATACGAATTTCGTTGTTTCTGACAGAGTAAACCGATAAGTCCATTTAATCCACGTACGATTTCTTTGACACGTGTTATTTCTAAATACGTAAGCACGTAGTTAATTATGTGTTTTTGTCGTTCGTATCTGATACGGCTTCTACACCCCTAAATACGTTCCCAAAAGTGTTGTATGCCTACGGCTTCTAAAGCTGCATGTCTCAAAATGGCGCCTATTCTTTGACCACTCACGTTTCAACAATAATTACTGTAGAAGGAGACCTATTCGAGGGACAATAGAAGAAATCTAGTTAGAAAACTTAGCCTATAGAAGTGGTGTTAGTAATAGGATCTCTGTTGCTACGTATCGCTGTAGCGAGAGGTTTTGCGATAACAGTTAGGCGTAACAGCGACGTAAAGGGCGCCGGGAGCCCCAGTCCGGTCGGCCAGTCGGTCGCCGGCAGCCGCAACTATCCCCACCGAATGTCCGTCCGGACCGGCCCCAGACACAACTTCCCACTGCTGATTCCGCAAATTTATTTCATTAAATTTAATTCTAAACTCTCAAAGGCCGCCTGGGAATTCGGTCAGAGGCAAACGAGTTAAAGTTCACGAGTACCTACTTGGCAAATTAATCTTAAGGGAGTTTCGATGTTATCCTGCTCCGTGGACTTGAGTGCGCTAAGTCTGTCGGACGTTATAAATTAACAAACCCTCGCCGGTAATTAAGCGGAGGTGTGCTTCACATTGAGTTTAACGAACAAAAATTCAATTAACCCAAATTGTGTTAGAACAATTTTTCAACACAGCATGGTATATTTACATATCTCGTAAATCTGTCGACTCCTGTGGGCCTGTCTTCATTACGCGATCTTAAAGCTCCCTTAGGTATAGAATAATGTTTGCCAACAAATCTGATTATAAAATGTTTGTGCTCCTGAATATAATTAACTTTTATAAAAATAACAACATCTTCGAGAATTTAACGAAATCTTCTCAAAATTAAGCTCATGAGGACTTAATTATGTTGGTAAAAATATCTCTCATATTTATTGAACCACCTCTCTAATAACGTGTTTTTTCTTTTCAGGTAAGACATATTCGACTAATAAAGAGACTACAGCGATCATGCAAGGTAAACATAATTAAATAGGAACCTAATTATTTAAGGTGAGACCTTAAAACGAAAGTCTTGTTTATTAAAGTAGTTGTTCCTAATTAAAATTAACCTCAAGAATTACGATGGCCTCACACTGCCTAATGGACTTATATTGTTTCTTCACGTAGGTACACGAAACGCTAGTAAATGAATATAACACAGAATTTCATATTTTCTCTGAGTAATCGTGTCTTCGGCTCCAAGAACAGACATCTGATCTAGTAAAACATCATAGTATTCTTGCCCTTATTCCAATTAATTAAAGGCGCAACAGTTTTTCTTCTTCTATCTCAGTCTCATCCTCTATATTAGCCGTCATCTCATGAGTGACCTGTTTTCATCAAATCCATCTATCGTTTCCTTGGTATTTCTCTTTTTTAATAAATTGCAGAAACTTGTACAACGGTACAAGTTTCTGCAATTTGCGTGTTTACAGTAAATCTTACATAGGGACCTCCTTTTATGTAAAAGATAAGTCTATGCTAGGAGATCCCGCTCTCCAATGATAAAATAATGAATTGGTAAAAGTGGTGTACAATATGAAAATAGAATTTAAACCTGCCTTCATTCATACTCACAACTTTCCTTACGCATGCTCCATCAATACAAAAACAGATGTCCACAATACTTCTCGGTTGCTTGACCATAAATCGTTTCTGTGAAGCAAAGTTCAAACTTCATAATTAACAGTTAAATATCTATTAAAATTTGTCAAATGAGTCTACTCGTCTTTCATTTACATATTTTGCGACGTCCGACGAATTTCAGTCGAGGTAACACTGACGGTTCATTTCGTACGATTCCCTAGGTGGTCGTACTTGCACCGCCTTAACTCACTACCCCTATATGCTAGCCCTAGCACGATATGGAATTAAATGTTGATTAATATCGTGCATTTTAGGGCCGCACTGCGCTAAGGCCGCGCAAGCCATTCAGGTGTTCAATTTAGAGGCACTTTGCAACTAAGAAGTAGTTAATAGTTGCCCGTCTAGTGGATAGCAGCTGAGCATGTACCTTACCTGAGAGCCCTTCGATATGAAAGGGTTTTGCTTTAATTAATTGTTTCAATACGTATTACAAAGTTTCGATCTCCTACCATTTGGGCGCTGAAAAATATGTAGGTATTTTTTTCTGAAAAGCAATATTTTTCTATTGACTTTTTTATTTTACCCATACGAAACTTGTTAAAAGGTCTAACCTGTTTGTGGTTAAACCTTTTTAACATGTTTTGCATAAAATACAAAAATTGTTATACAATATTTAAATGGACCAAAACAAAAACTAGCCATATTGAATTTTATTGGCCAGAGTACGTTAGCAATAAGTCACGCAAGCTCGCAATAAAAAATATTTTTTATGAAAAAATGAAATGAATGTATTTCTGCGTCGCTGCAAAATTTCGTACAGCGCTGTAGCCAACCAGCCAGGCTATCGTTATGATTTGCCATTTGGACGAAACTAAAATATGTAGTAATTCTCATGGAGTGTGTCTGGTCCCTACGGGCCTCTCCTGTCAATCAGTCGGCAGACACTCCACAGTGGATCGAATAAAATATTTACAAACCTAATCCTGTGTGACCGCGAATCCATTATAAATGGCCTTTTATAAAAGTTCGCCCTATCATATTGCCCTGGGGTGGCGTTTAATAAGGCGCTTTTACCTCGTAATCGTTACTTATTGATGTTCCCATGTCTAGACGCATTCGGTTTTCCTTCTAGTTTTCCAGTTTTCCTGTCACGAACCTATGAATTATTAGTCGTTACTGTAATTTCGCGTACGTGCATCGACGACGGAGATTGTTTTAATGATAGTTATTAGTTCCCCTATTGACGGACACGGAGCATTCAAACAACTGAAATTATCGCGAAGTTACATATTCGACTGAAAATTCTTCCTGTTAAAATATTAAGTGATGGAACAGATTTTTGTGTGCTCGTCCATTTCATCGTTGATCATTGTCAAAAAGTAAATTGATGTTTGACAAAGTGAAGTCACCGTTAAATTTAAGCCGGGGAAGCTTTTAAGGATAATTAATGTGCACTGAATTTTGAACTTTGAAAGATTTGTCACCGATAATAATCGAAAATAATATTTTACACAAACGTTGCTTTCTTTCGGTTTTCTTCTACAGTTCTGAGAGTTGACATATATATGTTAATGATATAATATCATGCTGTAGCCGATAAAAGTGGATATTCACAGTTTAGATATAAAGTTTAAAAATAAATAAAATTTTCTTCCAATAGAATATTTTCCAAGAACAAAGGTAGACCTCAATTAATTTATTTGTTAATATGATACTGGAAGCAACATCTTCGTAGGTATTTAATTTTGGCACAATTTACCTATTAATTTAAAGAATGACTACCTACTAACTGAAATCTTTACGAAATTAAATTCTTGTTTTTCTTTTTACAAATACTTTTATTTTTTCATAAGTATGTTGTTCTATTTTTTAATTATAATAATGGAACATTACAAAGAAGTTGCTAAGTTGACGTATTTAAAGATCTTAGCAATCTTGTATAGCAATTAAAGGATAATAAAAGTCGTAATAAAACTCTGTAAGAAACTTTTCTCGTTGCTTGCTATCAAGCTGACATTTATGTTATCTAGCTTTGATAAATATTATGTTTCAAATCTGTTTTAGAATAAATTCCAAAGATTTTACGAAACACTCAATTAAATATAAACATTTCTTTGAAACAATTTCACAGAAATTAAATTTAGTGTTCTAAACTAATACTTAAACAAATAAATCATCCATTGATTTTAACGTAGCGGATTCCCAAGGTCTTCTGAATCTCGCCACTACATAAAACAAGGGTTTCAGCATTTTAATAATGTTGCTATTACACTATCAAGATCAAACCTCGGAACACGGGAAAAGACTGCTTACTTTAAAGGCCTATTTTCAATTTTCGCATAAGCCCGCGAAAATCCCTTTCGCAGCCCGAAAATCCGTCACCCCTAATCTTAAACTTCGGTCTTTTCGAGCAAATGTCGTGCTATCAGCTCTCCTCAGAGTAAATAACGAGTTGAAAAATGACAGTAATAACTATCGGGGATAATGAGTGGGGCGGAATGCCCCCAGGAATACATGGGGTGCACCAAATGTTGCAGCGAGCAGGATCCCACTGCCCCAAGGTAAACAAACCATTGCCCGCGGTTTTTCCGCTGTTTCAATATAAAATACGTGCTCCTGACGTTTTTTGGTCATACTTCCTTTTCTCGATTTCACGAAACTACTTTTGAAATGTAGACTTTGTATAAATTTTTGAGAAAATATCATATAAATAGCATAAATGTATCATTCTACACACACATACATTTATGCTAATAACTTCTAATAACATCTTTTAGTGCTTCATAAAAATTACTGAAAACGAAATACCCCTAAAATGTGTGCTGGTTTTTTATGGGTTTTGACAACTTGATTCACTCGTATAAAAAATAATTACGTGATTATTATGTTATTCATTCATGTTCTATTGTATAAGAGTTGACACAGTCGAAAATCACGTCAAGTCAGCATCTCGGTCCACAAAGCATTCTTATCAGAACGGCTCATTTCCACTCAATCCTGTTCCACGTGCCATCATACACGACATCGGGGATCCAAGCTTTTTAAACTCTCGAAGCGAGGGGAAAAACGAGCGCGAATTTATCAAAACACCCGTGTTCTTTCCATTAGCAACATCTCAGATTGTCGGCGTTGTGAACGAGTGCGTGTTGCGCGAATAATGATGTAATATACGCGAGACGGTGTAATGACGCCTTTTGATGGTGCCTCCTCGTACCGTCATTACAAAAGTCGCCATGACTACACGGTACTTATGTGGAATAAGATATTATACCCATGATGCGTTTACTTTTTCATGAAACTTGATAATGAACCATTTACAAAATGTCCCAGATAAAAGACGTAAATTCGTGTACAGAAATCTCAGGCAGATTACATTTTCACAATGTTACAGGCGCCAGTTTTGAAAGTAAATTGGTCGTGGATGGCAAAATGGAATACAACATTAAAAATTTTAATTTTTGCGGACAAAACAAGTTTGCAGAGGTACAAAAACCCAATTAAAATTGTTTGCGAATGGCTGAGTAAATCCGAGCAAAAATTGCTGGTACGCAAATACGGACTAGGTAAGCTTCTTCTCAATTTAGGTTCATAATAAGACATTCATAAAGATGTTCCGGCGCGTAACGACAAAAGATGGCGAGGAGACAAGCCCGCTTCCGAACTAAAATGTTAAATTACAAGAAGCCAAGAGACTTATCCGCAGAGGGAACAATGAAACCCACTTCGGTGCAACTGTTTTATACGAATAAATAAGTAATACCAAATTAAATAATCCTAACGAAATTGAAGTTCTACAGATAACAAAGCAAGTGTAATTAATTTTAAATCTGCTTTCAAAGGAATATGTTTAATACTTCAACATTTTATTTTAATAAAATAAGTTTGAATATGTGGCAGTTAGTTTCTCGGTTGGTGAAAAACTTCTTTACGGAAAAGTAATTGTTTGCGTTTAAACGATTTTTAGTTTGTATTAGTAGATCGTGTACTATTTATTTCCTAATTTATGTTATAGGTTGTGTTTATCAGTGGAAATTTGTAAATGGCCTTCAATTTCAAATTGTTTAAGAACACTGTATAATATGTTAGCTGTATGTTTCCCGAATAAAATAAAATAAATAAACTCACTGATTTAACTTATTTAAAGAGGCTTGGTAGCTGTGAACAGTAATAACCTTTTCTCGTTGTCTATGATTAAAAAACACCAAATTAATGTAGTTTTTCATCAAAATGTTTCAAAGATTTAATTGGTAGTCTGATTTGACGTTATATAATATTAACAGACAGCTTTTGGCTTAATCTTAGTTGCTGGGGGTCAACTCCGAAGCGTTAAACCGAAGTATCGGCCGAACGTTCGGCCGTTTTATGACTTCCATAGTTTCCTTTTTTGACTTTGAATCCTTAACCGACTTGAAGTCACATTTTTGACTTTGGTTTATCTCTTTGACTGTCGTTTTTTTTTTTCGCCGTATTCAGCTATAGTTAGCCGTCGTCAAGCAACGGCCAAACATTCGGCCGATAAGTCGGAATAATGTTCGGAGTAGACCCCCTGGTGACATTGTAAGCATTATTATTACAAAATATTATTTAAACTGCCTCGTTGGTCTAGTCACAAGCGCTACTGCTGAGCATGAGGTCCTGGGTTCGATTCCCAGGTCGGGAAAAGTGACACTGGGTTTTTCTAGCTGGAATTTCTTAGTGTGTGTGTCCGGTTGATGGCAATAGGCTCGCCCCCTATTACATGGGAATTAAACTTAACTGGAGAAATGTGGGTGTACTACAGGTACACCTCTGGCCAATCCTTCGGGGAAACAACGCGTGATGTTATGTTATATTTTATACATGGCGAGTAAATAATAAACACAATAATAATTAATAATCTACCAAGAATTTTTTTTTTAATTCATTCAGTTGAGTTTCTTATTCTGATTTATGAGAGGTACCCAAGTCAAACGCATATTGGCTAGTTTGCCAGTGTTATCATTTATTAATATATGATACTTAATATTGATAGTATTGTCGATGCAATTTAATATCGAAGACGTTTAATCGCGTCTTTCGACCCCTAGACATGAAAATCTACTCATTTGTCAGGGTCTCCCCTGAATTGCCCGTCAGATGAACATATCAAATATCAGTCGAAATTAATCAGGCCACCTTGCCATCCCTAGACGTCATGGGGTGTCTTCGTACTGTTTTGCTTGTCATTCTATGTATGTCATTGTATTGTGAGAAAACAAAGAGACTTTGATTTTATTGTTGTCTTAAATGTTCTGTGTTTTTGGGATGTTTGATGTTGTGCGTTATTAAGTTGTCATAAAAAATCGATGATTTTTCATTCACAAGATAAAATTATCGCGGCATTGACTCATTTAAAGTCCAATTTTATTTTATTTGACTAAAGTTACCTTACGTAAACCATATCCGAATTTCCTTCATAATATTTTGGTTCATTTAATATGTTCTTAGTTTCAAATTTCAGGGCAAGTATCAACCTTCCGGTTCTCCACTTAGACGGCTTACATCCCAGACCCAGATCATTTTGATCCAGCCCCTACTCGTATTAATATAATCTCAAGAAAGCTTTATTTTATACTCCCCCCGTCGACAAAAGACAGCAAATGTATTGCAGTTATAAGTCAGACGAATTAATCCCTATCACTTGACAATAAAATGAAAGTAACATCACAAGAAGTTAATAGAAATTTATTATTGTCTCCGGGAGATTTTGGGATTAATATTTTCAACTGCTTCGGTGACGTCATATTGCGGGCCCTTCGAAATTATGGCTAGGTGTTTATTGTTTGGATTAAATACCTTTTGATGTGGATCCTTGTCACTCGTGGTGACTTGCTGACTTCCATCCAATATAAATGTTTTTCTTTTACTTAGGTTATTTTCGATTCTTTCTTATTATTTAATATCTACTTTAAGCACACAAAAGTACAGAGGCGGACTAAAACATAGCATAACATAGATAGACGCCATAGGCGCTTCTCCCAGTCAACCTTTGGTTGATGCAGAGACAAACAGAGGTAGGTGCAATAGCGAGAACTGAGGAATATGGTATTTATTATTTAAATCCATGTTATCTATTAATATTATAAAGACGTAAAATTTATTTGTAAGTTTGTATGTAGGTAATATCTGGAACTACCAGTCGGATTTGAGAAATTCTTCTTGCATTTGATATCTCGATTCTTGAGAAAGGTATATTAGATAATAGGCTATTTAACATCATGCTACGAGCTTTAGGTTTCGAGTAAAATGATAAAAAAGACAGCAAGGACGCTATGTGAAATTGAGTAATAGCGCGGGCGGACGATGCAATGCGACGCGTGGGTCGGGGGACCAAGAAATTTCTCGCGGACGAAGTCGCGAGCAGAACTCTAGTATTAAGATATACCTACTTATACCTATTAAAAACTATAAATATAATATAATCACCTAATCATCACACTAATATTAAAAAGGCGAAAGTTTGTAAGTGTGTGTGTGTGTGTGTGTGTATGTTTGTTAGTTCTTCACGCTCAAACGGCTGGACCAATTTTGATAAAATTTTGTATGGAGATAGCTGACACCCTGGATTAAGACATAGGCTACTTTTTATCCAGATATTCCCACGAGATCGAAACTTACGCGGGTGAAGCCGCGGGGCGCAGCTAGTTATATATAAACATAAGGACAAATAAATACTTACACATAAATACATATATACATATATATGTATATCACTATCTTGGCTATCGTCATTAATTTGGAATTTAACAGTAGTAATTCAATTCAATTCAATTAATTTTATTCAATAACAATTTTCACATCGTGTCTGAATTTCTATAACTAAACATATTACATGCATGCAATCAATATTTAAATCATTATAATTATACAAAATCACACAAAAATAAAAAAAATAACAAAATTAAAAAAATAACAACTGTCTATATTTCCTCAGGTCGATACCTAATCTATCCTAACCCCTGTAATAAAACATAGAATATCAAATGTATGTTTTCCTATAGATCCCCATCCACAATCACCTAATTCAGTTGAAATCTCATCAAGGGTTAGTTCAGTGAAATAATTTTCCGCTATTCCGCCTCCTTATTGCCCAGTGCACCGCGGACCACATTTCAAACAAATTGAAAATCAATTTAACGAAGGGTCCCTATGAAATAGGCGGGCGACGTCTCAAAGAGGAACAGATCGGGATTCTACGGGGATAAGACGAGAGCGATATATATTATTATTGCTATATTTAATAGGGAAATAACAGAAGAATTTTGAATTACCCAGATTGCTTTTGGTGGTTCGCAGCCAATTCAGTTTATATTTAGAACGGCGAAATTTCACATACCTACACGATGTATTTTTTTTTGTTTTATCATGATTAGATCTATATGTGATATCGATACCATCACATCTAGAGTCTGTTAAGTTTTCACAGCTGATTTCATTTGGACCCGGCATAGAAATAATATTTTTTGAAACACGTGAAAATACCCTGTCGCATTGCATTGCCTCACCCTTAACTCGCTGGAGTCGCACCTTGTTGTCACGTGGGACATAACCTATCAAGAGAGGGGAAGAAATAGGAAAATACATCACCTTAAAGCGAGTAGGGAAGATTCATATCGGGCAGGAAATTCGACTCGCGTCTCGCCTTCGAGCAGTCTATTTTTTGAACGAACCACCTTCGCTTTCACGTATGGACTTCTGATTCATGAGTTTTATCTACCATGAAATGTGTGCCTAAGAATTGAATATTACCGGCTTGTCTCCGCGATAGAATTAATGGTAACGAGTATCGATTTTGCCTTTGTAGGAGAAATAAATTCATCGAAATATTCTATTATTCGTAGAAGGATAGAAGATAATAGAAAGGCTCCATTATAACAGTTATTTTACATATAAATGACTCGGAAAACGAGCTGCTAAATCAAATCCACGCTATTATTCCGTACATAAAAACAAATGCACCCACTTCTAATTTGTATTCAATATTTCAAATTGAAGGTAGTGTCAATAAAAAATGCAACAAACTTAGGGATGGAGGTGAATAATACGGCCGAGATGTAACTCAATTTTCCGCATAAAAATTGGCATTCTTTTGTATGTGCAGTTAGTTGATTCGCGCGCCCCATCACGACGATACAGCGATTATTATTACGTTCGAAAACCCATCAAAAGTTACAATTGAAAAGTTAAAGTATTCCGGGAGGGACGGTAAGCCCCCGTCTATCTACAAATGAGTTTGGAGTAGGAATATTCTTTTGTATACACACCATGCCGTGCAGTCACAGTTGTACGCTTAATTATGTTTGAAATTTTTACTATTCCGTTTGAAATAAGAAAGCAATTTTCATTTTAATATGCCGCTAGCATGTGAGCTGTTTAGAGTGTGCTTTATTTGGCTTCCGCGGTTTATTATTTTTTAGTTTCTGTTTGCTACGTTCAGATTCTCGGATATCCCATGATAAATACTGTTTAACTTTGCATCCAAAACAAACATAAACCAGTAACTTGAAGTACGTATTTATTTTCCACATTGAGCTAACTTTATAAACCCTACAATCGATAAAACATCCACTAGGCGGAACTTATCTCGTTCCGCGCTGCATTCCAAAACAATTTTATTAAACTTTTCCTCCCGCCTCGGCTATTGTTGGAGCCTCGGTGCAAGTTCCCTAAAATTCTTTTCTGTACACTTTTTTTTTCTAAAAACAAATTACCTTACCCTCCTTGCACCTTAAAACACGAAAGCACCGCCCTGAATAATTAATACAATGGTAGGTTAAATTCGTCCAAGTGTCAACTTTCCCCTAACTTTTTAAAATACGACACCATCAAAGTGCGGTCTAAGGCGGCGTCTAGACCTTTTATCTAACCGAGGGCTGTTTATTTAATTTTGCTTATTTTATTGGAACTGACAATGATTTAGGAAAACTTTTTCGTTGGGGATGCGGACTTTTTGCAGATACACGTAGGAATTGTAAGGGTGTTCGTTTGATCCTGATTGACGAATTTATCCTGTCCATGTAAAAGTAACGTTTGATGCGAAGTTTTTCGCGAATGTTTTAAGCTGCCAAAACAAATTTTGACATCTTGGGGTGAATCGAATTATTGATAAACTGAATGCATGTAGAGCAGGGTGAAATATGTTTAAACAAGGGGGTACTGAAAATGTAAACATGTATATTTCGGTACGTAGGTAGGTAAGACGTGACGTCGCGGTACGCATTTTTTTAAAGCCAAATTAAGTTTTCCCCTCCCTCGTCATTCCTGTGAAGAACATTTTACGAATTTTAAATTCACGTTTACACGTGGTTAACATTGTTGTTCTCACATATTTGATTTCCTATACAAGTAGGTTAGAATAATTGGTCACTTTGGTGAAACCAATGGGCTGGTAGTAAGCCACTATTACCTATGATTTTATGACCCAATATTAAGCGCTACCTACTCACCTATAATGTAGAGCTTTAAAAAGGCATTAGGAAAATTTCTACGTCATTTTATAAGTAATTAAGTAGGTAATGTTAAACATGGAAGTCCACTTATCTTCTCTACTTAACACATTGACTGCATTGTACCTCTTCTCTACTGAACACATGAACAGCATTGCGCTAATAGAGCTGTCAATAATACGTCGATCTTCGATATCGGTCACGTGACCGATACAGATAAAACTTATTGCAACAAAAACTTTCTATTATAAGTACACCGTTTTTTTTTGTACTTTTACGTAAGCAATGCCCTTTAAATCCCGACAATAATTTCCCTTGGGGCTGCAGGCTGGCCTTTGACAGGGGTGGTCGTGGACACTGAGGGTGACCGGGCCAAGAACTTAGTAAGGGTACTCGGATAGGGTCACTCCTTAGTCGTTTATTGTTCCTCGACGTTTATGGTCAGCAAAAGGGCAAAACGAAAGGTCAAAACTCGGGCGTGGACCCCCAGGTAATTTCTCAACATTTAATATTGAATAAAAGCCTTTCGTGTAGAATGTAATGCTTATCTAAAAGGTAGGAAATTAGTCCGCCAAGATTTATTCGAAAATTTGGGAACAAAGCTTGTTTATAGTTCAAAATTTATTTATGTCGGCCTATATCGAGTTTGGAATGCTTTATTGTTGAAATATAGACATTCTGTGAATTTACTTTACAGATTTATTGTTCCTAGTTCGCAACTAAGTAGGTAGTTTGGTTGGATGTAGGCCTTATGTAAGCGGGCACGGCCATTATGCCTGGAGGCTTTTATTTAGGTACGTTCTGTTACGTTTTTTTTTCTTGTTGAGAATAGTTTTCGACGATTATTTTTTTGTTGGTATATTGGCGTGTGCTAGCTAACATATTATGGTAAATAATTTAATTTAATATTTTGTGTTGCGTAATGCAAATTATTTTATATTATATATTGTATAGAATCAAGTTTTCTAACTGAACAGACAGCTGTGCCGCTGGCGAGTTTGTTACACCACTTCTTCTTCCTAGCAAAAGCACTAGGAAGTGGTGAAGGGCGGGCGTTTTTGGGAGACCGTCTTATGTAATTTTTGACGTTCGAAAAGTGCTGATTCTCAGCCTAGTTTGAATATAGTACATTGTGATACAAGAGTGGAAAGTAGGTTATTTCAAATGAGCTGTTTTAACAAGCCCGAGCCGAAGGCGAATGTTTTTAACGACACGAGTTTGCAATAACCTATACACAGAAATACTAAAAAACAAATCAAAGAATTAATTTAAAATTTCAGAAAATGGCGCGTTTTGGCAACTGGACATATTTTTTTTACAACGAATTCAGCCTATACAGCCTATTCGATTTTTGACAAATGTTGATGTGAAAATAATTAAATTAAAACTGGTAATTAAATATATTAAAGAACCATTTAAAAGACTTTTGAGAATTCAATGCTAAGACGTACGGACTTTTTCATTTTTCCTCGTATAAAATCTATCCCATTTTATTCTATGTATGAAAACTCCTTGCTACTAAACTTTTTAAATTGACTTATAAATTTAAAACTCAACTACAAAACTAATGATAGAGCTCATAAACAAAAGTCACGACCGCGTAACAGAAAGATGCTTATGCAAAAGATTTAATTTTCGAATCATAATTATAGCCTCTGAAAGTACGCCATGTTTAACAACTGTATTGAAAAATTACTTTTGATTTTGTTAGGTACTTAATTAGAAGCATTAATTCATTTGAATTAAGAACTGTGTTTGGAGGGGCTCGTGGTTAAATGATGCTTAACAACCTCACAGGTCGATAGAAGGTTAAACTACGATTACCGCGGCCGGTGGTTCGTGGATGGGTCCATAACGTATCGAGATCCTTCCGTGCCTCGGAAAGCACGTTAATCCATTGGTCCTCTTTGACAGTCGTTACGGGTAGTCAGACGCCCAAAATTCCGACCAGTCTTACCAAGGGGTATCTTGTTACCCAGCAACTGGGTTGTGGAGGTCAGATAGGCAGTTGCTCCATGTAAAATACTGGTATTCATCTGCATCCGGTAAGACTCGATAGTTGGGAAAAGGCTAGGCAGATTGAATTAAGAACAGTGTTTTCTTATTGCTTTTCTTCTTCAGATCCTATAGATCATAAATTTATTTTACTTTTTTAATTTCCATCGTGAAAAACTTCGACTGAATTTCAAATAACCTACCAACAAATTCAAAATCGATCGTCATAAGTTACGAGTATTCACAATTAGATATTTCCAATTTACATCTACAAGTTTCCTAGCAGCAGGTATCTAGTTAACAGGCGTATGCAGCCCTGCGGCGGTGTATCCCCCGCGGATCTACTATGAGTCTTTGTGGTGGTCCACAAGCACGAAGCCAATATTTCCCGGCCTGTATGAAATGCAAATAAAATTTAAAAGTTTACATATTTTCTCAGTGAGACAGAACTCACGCCTACGGCCCGGCTCGTATTATACACTACTTATGTAAACTAAACACATAGCGTAGCTTTTATTGGTAAAAGAAAATTTTACATATTTAATGCACAAAAAGAGCTTCTTGCTTTTAGACTTTTTCGAAGTTAAAAGAATTTGTTTGTAGTTTTAAATATTTAAGACTTGCTTTAGGGTTGGTATCAGTAACGTAAAGTTCAAAAGAATCCAGCACTTTGAAGGAATCTATAATAACATTATTAATACTTTGATGATTTATTATTTCTTGCACCAACAAAATAAGAATCTCTCGGGTCGCCTTAGCGCCTGACAAATTATATTACCCAAGGTAATACAGAAAACTTATTCAACAAACTCTTTAGAAAGTTGAAAGTCAAAGCCTCTTTCAAAGTAATAATCCTTCGGTGACTCCTTGCTAAGTTTCATTCTAACGAAATTGTCATTCGACTGGAATTTGTTTTTGAGATGAAAACTGTAAATTAATTGACAAACAGGCTCTGTAATTAAATGCAATGTTTTATTTTATATACTTAAGCATGTAAACATCAGTCTTATAGAATTTTCAGAATTTCTCTTTTCTTTGCAGTGGAATGAAAAAGCTAATTATTTTCTTGCTTTGTCCGGCGCATAATTATATTGCCGACGCCATTATTAGTATTCGTTTTACGACAGTGAATGGGCTTGGTCCAATGTAAAACAAACTTAGTGAGAGGACGAAGCATAAAATAAGGAATCATAATTCAAATCGAAAAAAGTTTTCCTGTGCCGGGTAATTTTTCCCATCTTACGGGAAGTTTCTCTAGAGGGGTCGTGGCTCTCGCCTCAAGGAAATCTAAGAGAGGGTTTACATTTTTAGCCTTTCGCCGTGTCTTCCTCTTCACTTTATATCGTCTTTTGATTACTCTCTCAACAAGTTATGCATATTGTAAAAGTCGGCGTCGCGGTTAGGAGAATTTTCGGCGTCTCCTTTACGTCTTGGCGTCGTTGATCTCGTTTTTCATACCTTTTATGTTTTTCGATTTAGTATGAATGAATCTACCTTTTATGATGATTATGATTTGTTTTTCTTGTTTTTTCTGTCTTAGATTTTATAATGAATATGAAATCTCACGTGCTATGCATACCATATAAAATGCTTTCATTGAATTGCTGTGCAAATTCTGCAAATGTAACAATACCGTAAAGTACGCGGTGGTTCTTTAAAGCAGTGCTAACGCGCTATGCGCTGTTAATTCCCCTTAAGATCCCAGATCCACCCTAATTGTTATCGGTCTGCCCGACCCTTAATGGTGTTTCTAATGCGGCTAATGTATTTTCGGGACATTTTGCAGCTTGCCTGGGGACATTTTTCTGTTTGTATGAACACTGTGTCCCCCCGTCCCTCCAGTCACGGTAACTGTATTATCTGCAAATATGTTCACAATTTCTATTGTCCATCTGAGTGGTGCGAATGCAATGAACATAAATAAGAGATATACTTTCAGTATGTTGAGTGTGTTTGGCTTGTCTCTATACATCTTACTTTATTCCATTTCTCGACAGAGGGTAGCTTTAGTATTCATAAATTTTCAGGGAGTCTTCTTTTAGCGTCGGACTTGATGTTAGTATTTTTTTTAATGTCCCTTTTTTTATTAAATATATATCGTCCTTTTAATGTCCCAAGTATAAAGTTCTTGTACGTATTGGAAAGTCAAGCACCGAAATAAGGATAAGTTTTATTCCTCAGCACTTTTCAGCATTAATCGTATTAGGGGGAAGCAAATAAAAACTCAAAGTATTGAAAATAAACAATACAATCCAGTCAGCGGCACTCGTAAAACGGTTCGTATAAACGTAGCAAGGCGGTAAATTAGATTTTATTTTATTTCTTAAACAATTTGCGGCCGGACACAGACAAAGGGCACATAGGTTCGATGCCGTGGTCAGCAATTCAAAGGTTTATGCGGGTTCATTTATTACTTACCTAGACCCTAACTAGTGGTGCGCGGTTACGTTTTTTTTTTTTGGGAAAATGTCGATGTTTCGTATAGTTTGATTTTATGCTTTATAGACATTTTGGCAAATATGGTTATTAAAAGGATTTTTCTTAGAAAACGTTACATCCATTTTGTAGGTTCAGTTCGTATAATGTCTCCAGAATGGGTATCCAAGAAACTTACCAACCATTTGTTATATTCGCAGAAAAAAGTCACCTTTTAATATAACATTGGTATATTAGACATCAACGCTCCAAAAAAACAATGAATAATTATGATGTCACCTTGGTGGCTCTTTTTTAGGGTTCCGTACCTCAAAAGGAAAAAACGGAACCCTTATAGGATCACTTCGTTGTCCGTCTGTCTGTCTGTCAGTCGGTCAAGACCATTTTTGAAATTAATAAAAAATACGTAAGTCTATGGTCCCTTGAAGCTCTAAAAAAAATCAAGCTTCCAAGTCAACGCAATAAAAAAATACGGCGATATAAGCGACATTATTGCGACATATTTCGATACTCGGAAATAAATCAAAAGCTATAGGGTACTTCCCGTTGACCTAGAATCATGAAATTTGGCAATAAGCAAGGTCTTACAGCACAAGTAAAGGATAAAGTCCGAAAATAGTAAATTAGTAGTTTTATCACATAAAAAAAATTGCGAATATCTTGCACATAAATCAAAACCTATAGGGTACTTCCCGTTGACCTAGAATCATGAAATTTGGGCAGAAGCAAGGTCTCACAGCACAAGTAAAGGAAAAAGTCCGAAAATTGTTAACTTATAGTTTTATCACATAAAAAAACATTTTTTGCGATTACAAACTTAAATTTTTAGTTGGAAAATTGACCGTGGCGTATATCGATGTATGGGAGAACATGTTTTTCAACTACAATGTTAAGTTTGTTTTAGGGATAAATTCATCCTAACTACGGAACCCTTCATTGTGTGTGGTCCGACACGCACTTGGCCGGTTTTGTTTATTTTGCATTACCTTTCTTCTTGTCTGTGTACATAAATTACTGTTAAATAAAATAAAATTATGAAACCTTTAGAGAACATTTCACTAGAAAAATCGACACGATCCCATCTCTATAGGCCCAACGCGACGATTTCGCAGTGACCACCGCACCGCTCTGCCCCAATCGGCGGCCATTGTCCGGTCGTGTTCTTGTTCACATTAAAACGCAGTTAACCATTCTTTATTGTTTTATCCTCGACCATTCGCCGATAAATGTCCTCGACTCATGGGAAATATTATGGCGCAGCGCAATACAATTTCGATTTCGCCACACCGTAATTAAAGTCACCTTTTATTAGAAATTTGTTGCACTTATTTTGCCTAATTTGACCGGAAATTTTGTTGTTATAGGATTTAGGAGGGATCGATTAATTTAAATGTATGTATGGGTTGGGCCTTGGTATTAATAAAATGAAATTAACGTATAAATTATTAAATTAATAATACTATATGTAATGTTAATCCAAAATAATTTATTGTTGTTACCTTTTACAAACCAAAATAGATTTAAACTTCATAGGTCCATTAGTTTCAATTACTAATGGACCTATGAAGTTTAAAACTATTTTGATTTGTAAACGGTATATTGATTTGTATATATAGTATATACGAGTAGGGTATTTTATTTTATTAAGGATTTAACTTTTAACCGAAAATACACGAAGCTACACCAAAGCAATTGTACAAAAATGAGTTGCTATTTTTCTCCATTTGTTACTATGTATTTAATAAACCTAAAAAATGTATTTATCTTCCAAAATGTTACACCATCACAGATTAGCAGAGCTACCCAACACAAAATTTTAATTCTATCCGAAGCTGTTAAACTCGAAACTTCAAAAGTATTTGAACACTAACTCCTAAAGTTAGTGCAAGCGCATCAGACTTTTCATTTGGTTCACCTTAACGTAGTGGTTACGAAACCTTCGAAGAAAAACTTTCCTGTCGATAATTGCTGAAGTGTGGATGCTTGCCAATCTCGTGAGCCACTGTAGCCCGGCAAGAGAGCTCAATTGAACAATTATTAGACCAAACACGTATGGTTGTCGTGTGTTGCCATACGAGAATTGATTAAGATCAGAAGGCCTACTCCAAAGCGCTAAACCGATCGGCCGAATGTTAGGCCGTTTTATAACTTCCACAGTTTCATTTTTTGACTTCGAGTCCATACCCGACTTCAAGTCACAGTTTTGACTTTGGCTTATCTCTTCGACTGTTTTTTTTTTTTTTTTTTCACCGTATTCAGCTAAAGCTAAAGCAGTAAAGAAACGACCGAAGCCGGTCCGGACCGGAGTAGACCCCCAGGACATCATATTGTTGGCTGTTATTGATTTCAGATTTATTCTCTTAAAGCGGATCAGTCACTGAAACCATTTTTTTTTTTTTTTAATGTGTTTTTTAGTCTGTTCCATAACCAGTTCCTATGCCTCAACTTTAAAGCAAGATATTTTCCTCACTTTATTTGGAAAACCTCGTTATTATGTGTAAATATTATGATTATGAAAATATGTCAAAAAATACTAAAGCAAACGTGAATTTATTTTCAAAATACATAACTTTTACCTACCATCTCTTGCCTACATCCATTAATGTAAAACGTTTGTGTAAGAGTAAGCTTAAAAATGGGATGTTCGCGTAATCACTGACGATTGGCGGCACTACATTGAAGCACGTCTGTCCGGAATCTTGACAGTAATTGCTAGAATTATACCGTAGTGGCCTAATACCAATTAGAATGGAAGACAATAGTAATTTATAGGCACTGTACCGTTATGTAACTATACCCGTTTACCCACAAAGGGCAATTGTGTGGGACAATAGTTAAAGGTGTACTTAAAAGTACATATTGTGTCAAGCTCATTGGCAGAATGTTAATTATCTTGGGTAGCAGATGACAATGATAGGTGTTAACATAGCTAATACTTTGTTTAATGAGGCAGAGGCAGTTACAAGTACATATTGTGTCAAGCTCATTGGCAGAATGGTAATTATCTTGGTTAGCAGATCGATGATAGGTGTTAACATAGCTAATACTTTGTTTAATGAGGCAGAGGCAGTTAAAAGTACATATTTTGTCAAGATCATTGGCTGGATGATCTTGGTTAGCAGATCGATGATAGGTGTTAACATAGCTTATACTTTGTTTAATGAGGCAGAGGCAGTTAAAAGTACATATTTTGTCAAGCTCATTGGCAGAATGGTAATTATCTTGGTTTGCAGATCGATGATAGGTGTTAACAGCTAATACCTTGTTTAATGAGGCAGCGGCAGTTAAAAGTACATATTTTGTCAAGCTCATTGGCGTAATGGTAATTATCTTGGTTATCAGATGACAATGATAAGTGTTAACATAGCTAATAATTTGATTAATTAGGCAGCTGATCACACAATTAAAACTATTAAGTACGTATGAGAAATTATGCCATATTGTATAAATTATTAAGAAAGTTAACAGGCATGCTTACATACACATGCAGACATACATTACTGTTTAATTCAGGACTTAAATAAGTATATTATTTAAGTCCTGAATTAAACAGTAATGTTATTGTACACCCTGTTCGCTGATTACAGTATTACGCTCTAATCTGATACGGCAAGCTTATCACCATTTACCGAATACGATGCTTATCTTGAACAATAACAAAAAACCTAAAGGAAAAACACAGTTACAATTGTGGCCTGACCTTTCTACCGAAACGCTAATGCTGGCGGTTTGAAGTAAATCCTGCTGAAATAGTGACAAGAAATAGCTATTTGAACATTCATCGTTCAGAGGATTCTGTCTGAATCGAAAAAAGAACAAAACTATCTGGGAGGAACATTGAAAGACACGTAAACATCAAATTAAAGATTCAGGTCTCTACTTTATTCACAGCAAGATATTTCCGACCTCAGAGGAGCGACGTCTAAACAATAGTAGGCAGTTTCGATTCAACAAGAATAGATTGCCCTAAGTTAGTTCTACGGGGGGAAAGTATTCCCGTACGCCGGCCGCGATCCCGGGAACTCTCTGAATTATAGATGCGAGGCCCGCCACGTTAGTCTGTCACTCGTGTGATTTTGAGACAATCTGATTTTGTGTTTTCCCCGTTTTGCCCGTTGAATTGTTTATTAGATCACTCCCGTACACTCACGTCTAATGCTCCGCGGGCATATTATCTTGGCTTTGTTTACCCACGTATTGTTAACGTTATCGAACACTTATTCCTGATTAACGTCTGTTACACGTTTACCCTGTTTCCTTAACCACTTCCAAAACATATAAATATTGCATGATTTCCTTTCACATCGTGATAAGGGTATCGTATGAAACTCTCTTATGTTAAAATGGTTGCTCCTAACAATGTTCTGTGAAGGGCAGCGCAGACGGTCGACGAGAGTGTTTTGTTGTGTTAACGGTGCATCAGCCGTTTGTATGCTAATTGTTGCTTTAGTTGAGTCGATAGTGTAAGCAGTTAAAGGTTCTGAAACCAATTTATATTCAAACATGGACCATGGACAGACGTTGTTGGACGTCGGTCTTTATGCGGTTGCCTCCAACGATTTACAATTGGCTTGATAATGTATTGGCTTCTTCTGAATCTCCAGTCGAAAGTTACAGGCATAAATTTTCCCATCCGAGAAGAGCTCGAAACGTGTCAAATATGTCGTTATCACGTTGTTGTTCGCCCACAGGCGCAGCAAAACCTGCGATTAATGTCTTCAGTCATCCCCCATACGAACGCCGAACTTTTCCTAATTAATTGCAAGATTTTAATCATGGTACTGGCGTAACGAAATTATTATGGACCGTTTAATTTCCTTGCCCTACGCCCTTCGGCGTCTTACTGCGCTAATGCGCGTTATTGCAAAATTTTAATCAAGGGTGTGAGCGAGTAATTAAATTATGCAGGCTGTCGTATGCACTCCACGATTATAAATCTCCGATGTTTGCTTAGGTAATGCTAAGAGTCATATTTATCGTAGTAACATTGCAGTGGCCCCTCAATGTCAACATCTGGTACATTGCCAGATATATTAGACGATTTTCATTTTCGAGATGATTAAATTTAATATGTATGTTTAAATGCCTGCATAGCTTAATGTAAGGTCTGAATCTTTATAACAACTTGTCGCAAATATCCCAGGAAGACAACCGTAAAGAACATAATTTAAAAGACATATTAAAACAATATGAAATACGTGTCACTCCATAAACTATGCAGAACAGTCTTATTCAATTATAATGAGAAGCAGCGCGATATAAGCGTTGCATAATAAAATATGTTTATTACTTCAACACGAAACCGCACTTTAGTCAATTTGCTGAACCGCCCTCGGAGTCAAAAGTAAAGGCAGACAGACAGCAATAAAGTTGTGTTTATGTAGTTTGCCAACGAATAAAGCCGAATGATGCTCCAGACCTCAGCTCCACTAAAATCTTCACAACGCAAAAATGAAATTAAAGTCTGCGATCCCAGCGAATGAATCGCGACCAATTGGCCTCGTGTTGGGCCAAGATCAAATAATTTTATGAAAATGAACCCCCGGCCCATTTAATTAACCCGACCCCCTCCTGTTAAACTGTACAAGAATTCCCTGGTTAAACATTAACATTCGTCAGGAATTTAATTCGAGGGCAGCTCTAAATAATATACCTTATACTTTTTTGGTCTTAATTATATTCATCTCACACATCACAATGTTAACGATAGCGGAGATAATTAATTTTTATTGGATTTTCTTTTCGCTAGAGAAGTTTTAATTACTGCAGGGCGTGTGACCGTGTTTTATAAGCCGGTGTGCGCTCGCCTCGCTCGGACGCTAATTGTTTGTTGCGGTTGTAATATCGCTCATATTCGCTCGCAGCCCTGTAAATTTTCCGATTCCAGCTACATAATTCATTAGCAAGCATTGCTATTGCGAACACGTTCCCTAATACCTCGATGATTTTCCAAAATATCGAATAATGCGTACAGCTTTACATACCATTCATTAAATAGGTATATCGATTAATTGAACCGAATTTAATTCACTTATCTCGTGTGGAACACAAACAACCGCAGGACGTGATCGAACTTCAATCTTCGACGGAGAGATGCGTATAGAAATTAAGGAGGTCGAATCTGAGCTCATCAAACATTAAGCCCTTACGTGTACCTGGGGCCCTCGCTAAATAAATAACCCGAGCAAATGAAAAACATCCACGCTTCGCTCGTATTGAACGAAACAGTGAGAATTCGTCGGAGGCAATAATAAATATGCATAGCGCGTCTATGCCACATCCTCTGTGATTAGTCGTGTGGAGGCAAGGAGCCCCCCTAGCCACTGATACGGATAGGTGAGTGATAGCGAGGGGGCCTTAGAACTAAGCAACCCCTAGCTAATAATGCTAGTATCTCTCTGTAGTATTGGCGAAATTTCTTGGATATTGCCAATATGGGGTGTTCACGTGCGCACACTTTTGTTTCTGTCAAAGCGCGCCTCATGGCTGGGTAACGTTCCACGAGGGAATCCGTATTCAAAGGCTAACTTATTATGTGTGGGATAAAAATAGAATCGCATGTTTTTACTTTTACCCATACGTCAATGCGTTGCAATGAAATTAACTTTATTTTACAAAAACCAGACAAGTACAAAAAGAACTCGCGTGGTGAGGATTCCGTATATGTTATCTGCCATGTATTTATCCCAAGATAATTTATCCTAAGTACAAACTTAACATTGTAGTTGAAAATCATGGTCATTTACATTCCAACTGCAAATGTAAGTTTGTGCGCACAATATTGAGAGATTTCTTATAAGTTTTATTGTAATCTATAAGTAAAGAAGCAATCCATTATCACAACAAAATGCAAACAACAATAATGCAGCATTCATGAATTCATCTGTATTTTTTTTTCCAAAATTAAGGGTCAGTAGTTTCGGAGTTATGGGGTGTGATAATGGTAAATTTTCATCTATTTTCTTAAATAACATTAAAACTATTAATTTTAAAATTAAAATTAAATTTGAAACCCTTACATTTTTTTGATATAAACACGGTACCTACAGTTCGCAAAACATAAAAGAAAAAAAAAAAGTGACCCTCAACGTCCGTGTTTGGGTCACAGAAATTCAAAATCAAAAGTCATTTATTTAAACTAGACTGAGAATCAGCACTTTTCGAACGTCAAAATTACATAAGACAGTTCCGCAAACCACCTTCACCAGTTCCTAGTGCTTTAGCTGGGAAGAAGAAGTGGCGCAACAAACGCCTCAGCACAACAGCTGTCCGTTCAGTTAGAAAAACTTGATTCTATACAATAGTATGTAAAATAATTTAAATTACACAAAACATTAATTTAAATTAATTATTTGCCTTAAGTTAGCTAGGACACGCCAAAATACCAAAAAAATAAATTTAAAAAAATCCTCTAAAAAAAGGACGTTAACAGAACGTACCAAAATAAAAGCCTCCAGGCATAAAGGGCGTGCCCGCTTACATAAAGCTATAGCTGTAACTCGAAGTCACAAATGATAAACTAGCACAAATTCATAAGTACCAAATTTCAACTTAACCGGTCCAGTAGATTCGGAGCAAATCAGCTGTGACAGACGGACAGACAGACAGATAGACACACGAGTGATCCTATAAGGGTTCCGTTTTTTTTCTTTTGAGGTACGGAACCCTAAAAAATGTTTACAACCATTAAACTCTTTAAAAAACTGATGTAAAAATTTCTTCCCTTCAAAAACAATATAAAATTCCATTTATTATCTTAACTTCGGGACACTGTTGGCAATTTTAACTTCACACTAGCCTCGAATGTTTAATACTAGCGAGAGCCTGGCTTATGGCACCTAATGCCTCTTATACAATGTCGCCCATGCGCTTGTGACCGCCCGTAATATTCTGAATATTCATGAAAAAATGTCGAAAATAAACTTCAAAAGGGGGGGTCTATCTATAACATTTTTCATGTTATTCAATTTTTAATTTTTTAAGTAGAGTTTGTAGATTTGCTTTCTATTTTTTGATACGTCTCCGAAGTTTATGGGTCGATTTGGATTCTGTTTATTATTTCCAAAAGCTTGTGAGTTATTTTAACAGGTTAATTAACATTTTTACTAAAAATTATCGACTACGAAAAAAAAGACGCAATCGAAGTCATTTTTTCGGTAAAAAATTGTGTATTTATTTTAAAAAAACTAGTGTAAGTCCATAAATTATTCCCATAGGACGACTTTTTTAATCATTATTTGTAATCTACTACATAACAGCTAAAAATTCACAGAACATTACTAATACCTATCTCTAAAAAAAAACCAGCAAACAACTTGTTGAACATTTGCAACTATTCAAATAAAAAGGGTCGCTCAGGTAGAAACCGGTTCCTAGAAACAGCTTTTTAACAGTTGCGTCCCTACCACGTGCATACCCTTGTCGGCTAGCGTTACTTCATTCAGTCGCTTGATTACTGACCCCGTGACTCTACGTGTTTTGTGATTTGTGCACTTAATCTTGTGAGGAAAGTTTCTTTAAGCAAACTTAACTACTCGTATCATTGCAATGGTACGATTGCGTCATCTACCGCCGTCTCATGTGGCTGACGTGCATTTCATTTACGGTGTTTCTAATGGAAATGCACGCGCTGCTGTCGAAGAGTACAGACGTCGATATCCAAGTAGACCAGTACTTGGGTACCGATCCTTCATTGCCGTACATCGTCATTTTTCCGAAAGAGGATTATTTCCGCAACGAAATGAGCCCCGCGTGATTGTTGATGTAGACGTGGAAGAGGATGTGTTACGATTAGTGCGCGCTAACCCTATGCTAAGTATTCGTCTCCTATCGATAAGAGTAGGTATACCAAGAATAAGAGTTTGGAGAATTCTCAAACAAGAAGGCCTGCAAACTTTCCTCACAAGATTAAGTAGTGCACAAATCACAAAACACGTAGCGTCACGGGGTCAGTAATCAAGCGACTGAATGAAGTAACGCTAGCCGACAAGGGTATGCACGTGGTAGGGACGCAACTGTTAAAAAGCTGTTTCTAGGAACCGGTTTCTACCTGAGCGACCCTTTTTATTTGAATAGTTGCAAATGTTCAACAAGTTGTTTGCTGGTTTTTTTTTAGAGATAGGTATTAGTAATGTTCTGTGAATTTTTAGCTGTTATGTAGTAGATTACAAATAATGATTAAAAAAGTCGTCCTATGGGAATAATTTATGGACTTACACTAGTTTTTTTAAAATAAATACACAATTTTTTACCGAAAAAATGACTTCGATTGCGTCTTTTTTTTCGTAGTCGATAATTTTTAGTAAAAATGTTAATTAACCTGTTAAAATAACTCACAAGCTTTTGGAAATAATAAACAGAATCCAAATCGACCCATAAACTTCGGAGACGTATCAAAAAATAGAAAGCAAATCTACAAACTCTACTTAAAAAATTAAAAATTGAATAACATGAAAAATGTTATAGATAGACCCCCCCTTTTGAAGTTTATTTTCGACATTATTTCATGAATATTCAGAAAATTACGGGCGGTCACATGCGCATGGGCGACATTGTATTAGTACCAGCATATAAATTTACAACATGGTACACTGAAGCATGCACTTTATGGCCCGGTTTGGGATGCATTATATTCGGCAGAGTTATGTGCTCTTTGGGCTGTCTTCGGAGAAGAATGACTCCCAAGGTATAGGGCTGTAGTGTTGGGGAGGATAGAGCCTTCGATTTATTTGAGGACGTATTTTTGTTTATTTCGGTTGAGGTGTGTTGTATTGCCCTTTGTGTACAAATTCTTTGACATGTTGTTTTGTTTATACGGTACGAGATTTAAAAAGGAAGTTTAAAAATGTCTCTTAGTAATTTATTAGCAAAATTACCGAGGTGTATAAATGACATAAAATCTGTGCTAATAAAAAATTCGTTACGTATCCTGGAAAATTCTCATGCACTTCATTAGTATGTTTTGAAAGGCAACGTGTATATGTACCTACGCGTACATTTGTGAACTTCATCAGGTGTGCAAGAAACAAGTGAGCCAGAAATAATTCATGCGGCGGTTTCTTCACACTCGAGCAGTGCTCTTTACAAAACTAATTCCCCTACGTGACCCCCGCGCCTATTGAATGTAGACACAAAATCGCAACAAGGCACTGAACAATTGAACGCAGAGATTCACCTCTAGCGGTTATATTTATTGTTATTGCTCTCCGATTGCGCGAGAACCGTCGCCTAAATCAAATTACGAGTCCGGCACAGTCCTAAACAAATTTCAATTTTCAATTACGTCCATGTAGGAGTGGTAACCTCCCTAGAGGTCCTCCTGACTTATTGCAGAGCATCGAAGTGATGCTTCAATAATGTATTCAGAATAATTGTTTGTACTACGGCGGTGCCTGATTCGATTGAACCCGCAGGAGACACTATAACTCATGATTTATATCGAGCCCCAGTACAAACTGATCACGCAACTAAACGTGAGTATGATTTTATGAGTTTTATTACATGAAGCGGTCCTCAAAACAGTTGCCGCGTCACGCTTCTTATTGATTTCGTGTGGCAATAAAAGAATCGACGCCGACCTTAGCCTCCCCATATACTTTTTCCAGTTCAATGAGCATAAATTGCAATAGGATTCCACGCGGTGGATGGCCCCGAATATTTCTTGTGAACCGCGCGTATCTTCAGTGTAGAAAAGGTGCAAAGATTTACCTGAAACCCTTATAGGGGCTATCGGTTAACATTAAAATATTTATTTTTCGATAAATCTCTTTGTGTGAGAGGGTAAATACTTCGCAGTGTTTTGGCAGCTGGGTAGTGTTCTTACAGCTGGACGAGTGAAATCGCGAGTACATTTTCATCGGATCTGTGAGTTTTTTCCAGCATGCAGATTATCTTGAGAGTTACGGTTTTTACTCAAAAGCTGCCAGTAAAATAGGTCTTGTCGACGATGAAGATGACGGAATCCTATGATTGAAGTTTACCCAATTCACTGCGTTTGCTTAAGATTTTATGTAAATTATTTTTCGACGGCGTCGAATTCTCAGAAAACATTTTGTCTGTATATAAAACGAGTGCCTAACAAATTACAAGCAAACAACTTTAGGAATAAATAAAATGTTACTAGGGAAGAACGTTACAAACCATTTTGCTGTAAAAGGTTTCGAAATTTCATATTTTCTCTTACCTAATTCGCCCGGTACATATTTTCCAGTGACACAAATCAGTGTCGTATGAAAACAAACCGATTCAAGCTGACATATTGGAAGGGAACCCCTATTCGTTCAAACGACAATAAAAGCAATAGTTGTATCCGAGCGCGTCCCGTTCCAATGAATTCTTACGGAAAGGAGCAATAAAAAAAAAATATTTCCAACAAAGCTGCGGTGATAGTCAATATAGCAGATGCAAGACAAACAGGTAGCAATATCGAGACATCCATAGAGTACACCGGTGATATCAATAAGAGGCGTGATGCCACGACGAAAAGCCGAGATAAAGTAGGGGCGGGCGGTGCGCGTGCTTCACTGAGATTGGCGACGATTACCGACCCGATTCTATCAACTGGGCCCGCTCTCTGCACTCGTGTTACAACATTATGAACTTACTCACAACATCATTAATCTTCCCAAATTAAACTCCGCATATCCGCGCAATCTGCAATTTGAACTCTGATTGTAGACAATATCAAAATAGCTCGCGGAAAAGCAAATACTTTCGTGCCAATTTGTTTAAACTGCCGCTTTCATTGAGTGCAATGAAAATAAACATCTCATTTGACTTCATAATGCAATAACTTTTTTTCAGTTCAGCATACAAAGCAGAACGATATTAAAAATGAATCCGACGTTTCACGAGCTCAATAATCAATAAGCAGTTTAAATAATACGCAATAAAACTCAAGCTTTGGATATAGTGTTTCAAAAATGTTCCATTTCTCCGACACGGACCATTAGTGGAGCGAAAGAAATCTGCAATCTCAGGAGATTGAAAATCAAACAATACGAACGTTGTAACATTATACCATTCGTTATTAAGACACAAATGTGGCATTAGAGGGAAGTGGGTAAGGCTAGGACGAAAGCTGCGCCGCGTTCGACGCGAGGGGAGACGCGACACAAAATGTTTATGAAGAGAACAGGGTAAGGGGGTAATGTTAGTAATAAAATTTTATACACCTTAATATTTCGCCGAACGATGAGTCGAGGCGTGTGTGAAATTATGTACCTACAGCGTGGTGGAAAACTTTACTACTTTCTCCGCGAAACTGCAGACGTATTTTTTTCATTGCACAATGGGTTAAAATATTTCCTGTGTTTTATAGTGGGATGCTGCTCGCCTTTTTTTATTAGCGTCAATTAAATTCATTCTAACCGAAGCTGCTTTTCATTTAATTCTTAAAAGCCTCAAGTAAATTAATCCCAATGGGCGATCCCGACGTGTTGCTTAAATAAGCATCCCTGTAAGGTGGTTTGCGCCCGCTTCGAATAGACGCCGCTTCGCCGTGTGATAATTTATGTAAATGAAAAACACATTACCCTGTTTCCTATTCGAAGCGCTGACATGTTTTCAGAACATGTTTATTGCCGTGTTTTGTCTTTATTATCTCGACTCTCGTGTCACTACTTTCATCCTATGTGTCGTCGTGCCGCCGTATTTCATAATTTTTGCCGCTCTCGACTGTGAATTCATTTTTATCACGCTCTAAAAGCTATCTGATATATGTATGTACACGCTAAAACTCAGCTAACGTTGAAATGCATTTTTAAATAACCGTTCTCGAGAGCGACTACGTTTTCTTTAGAAATAAAAGCTTATATTAAATTCGTGTAGATTGAAAAAAAACTTAATCAACTCCACAAAGCTATAGCAGAAACTAGATATCCGTTTTATAGCAGTTTTAGGAAAAAGCGCCAGTAACACCGCAGAGCGTTTTCTAAATTACCAGCGCGAACCTAATAAAGGCTGAGAAGTTTTAGGTGCGCGTTTGGTAAAAATACGGTGTCGCAAAAGTTTTCTTTATTAGTTTCCCCCTTTAATCCGGCCAGGCGTGTCCCAATGTCTTTATGGCGAATTTTCAATCTGAGTCTGGGTGGAAGCCAATAAGAAATCAACTATTTTTCCCTGATTCCCGTGCATCGGTTCGAGGGGAGACTCGCTTCTTTACGACTTCTTTTACGATTGGAGGTGCATTCGGAATTAGTCCGCACCATCGGGAGAGCCTTTTCGTGTCTACGACGAATGGTAAAAGGATTACAATGACAGAATTTTTCTTCCCTTTAAAAATTTTAAAGCCTTTATTTTATTGAACAATGTGGACTCGTATTTTTCCGTAATTTCCAACATCGTTTATTATAAAATCGATGTGACGACAGCACACAACTTTGATACTTGAAGCGAAAAGCGTATAATGCTCGCTTTTAAACTACTGAAGTTTTCCCTAACATAGCGGGTGAATGTTTACGATATTGTTAGCTTTTTAGAAAACAATTTTGCGTCGTTTTCCTGTTTCGCAAGTTCAGAACCTTTTTCAACAAAAAGATTTCAGTAGTAAAGGATTTTGTAGATGGCATCTCGCATGCTACGTGTTTAATGTTAATCAAGTGAATGGAGTTATTAAGCAGAATGTACTGGAGGTGGTAATCTGACAGTAGATCTGACTTTATGAAATCTTTTTATTTACTAGGAGATTGGACACATTTAGTTTTGTGAGATGTTTTCTAAACATAAGGTACCTACTTACGTTACTTTGTTTGGTTTTATTTGTTACGAACACGTAAAGGACTACGGAACCGCTGGGAAACGGAGTAGGTACAGTCAACCTCATTTTCATTTCATGTCTCTTATCATGCAAACCCGACAAGGAAACCATGGCAAAAAATGTCAAAAAAGTCTAGTGGTAACTCAACTCATTACTTTTTAATCTTGCATTTAATCGCGAGCTATCGCCATATTCCAACATTAAACGGCTAAGTAATACACCAGAACCGGCTTGCAACATAAAAGGTACCAACAAAAATAATTAAAAGACTTCATTCCACAAAAATAAGTTTGTAACGATGGATGAGACGAGATGAAGTTCCGTTAATACTTTATTACGACTCTTGCTAGGTAACTGGACGACTTTATGGCACTCTTTTAATAGCCACTGAGTCCGGCCCTGGCGAGTGGCGACCTCTGCCGTTGGTTTATGTACTATTATTAATATTTTAAATACATTTTGAACTTTAATAAGACATTAAACATTGAAAGGGATAGACTAGTCGGTATTATGATTGCTTGGTGTAAACCAAGCGAATGTTTTTGCTATTAAAAGTTAGTTAATAAATGCTGGATAGAATACTTCTTTTGTATCATGGTTTACTGCAATGTCTGCATTGTTATGATTATACAATATAACTTAGCAGCTGGTCATGGGTTTTCGTAAACTTTCCCATTATTAATTATTGTAAACCCTTTTTACTCAATCTGCCTAGCCTTTTCCCAACTATGTTGGGGTCGGCTTCCAGTCTAACCGGATGCAGCTGAATACCAGTACTTTACGAGTACATGGAGCAACTGTCTATCTGACCTCCACAACCCAGTAACAGAGTAATACGATACCCCTTGGTAAGACTAGTTGTCAGACTTTCGGGCTTCTGACGACCCGTAACGACTGCCAAAGATCCACGAATGACAGCCGGGACAAACGGCTTAACGTGCTTTCTGAGGCACGGAGGAGCCTCGATATGAATCGGTATTCCTAACCAAATGAAAGAACTTCCAATGGTCCGCTTTAGAAGGGCTTTACGCAGTTGGTTAATTGAGAATTCCTTCTATACTTTAAAAGAATTCCTTCAGTTTAAATTAAAATAACCTAATTGTACCTATACCATAATTTTGCATGTCATTATGTTATGATTAAATATGTTAAGCTACTATAATACTACCAATATAAGAACTTTTATAACCATATTTATCAGCAAATAAATCTTTGACTTTGACTTTGAAAAGATGGTCACCCATCCACGGATCAACCCCGGCAACCGTAGCTTAACCTGATGGATAAACCCATGCGGCTGTTATTACTTAGCCACGAGCTCCTAAACCCTTTTTACTAACATTCTTTTCCCAAGAATTATATGAATTTCTACGCTATTTAGATAACATTTAAATTTTATTATTACTATTACAATTTAATAATAATCTTAATAGCATATTTGAATTTCTAAAGCTAATTTTATAACTTTTATCAAACTAATAACGATTAGTCGTAATGGAACCTTTTTTCAAATTACATTAGACCAGTTAATCTAACAAAAACTAAAAGGTTTGTTAACTTTAATTTATTATTGTTTCTTTGGCTCTTTTTGTAAATAAAAGAAAATCTACTCAAATACTGAAGCTAGCCCTTTTGTCTAAGAAAACATCGTGGATTAAGGTGAATCCACAGCGATATGTATTTACAGAATTATAATCATTATAATCATTAATACATCTCTCTAAGTTAGATTTGTTCGTCATTGTCATGATTTCATAAAAAAGTCACTCAATAGAACAAATCTAACTTAATGTAATTAATGATTCTAATGATTATAATTCTGTAAATACAGATCTGTTAAAGTCGCGAAACATATTTTGATCAAGATGTGACATTGACCTGCAAATTGCAAAAAACACAAGAAAATTTGAATTTGGCGGGCTACAGTTGCGGATCAGTCTTTCTATTACAAACTATTATTTATTCAAACCTTGACCCAACTGCAAATACGCATGCGATAATCGAGCTTCTAAACACAGAATTTATGTTTCATGTTTACGTGTACAACCTTCTCCCTCTCTTTTTCATAAACATCGTATATCCAAAATTCATTTGGTACTTTACCTAAACACGTGTCGCGATTAACTCTGCTAACTCACTTCGACTTGCCGACGACGCCGGTAACCGAGTATTCACTGAGATCGTGACTGAAATATCATATCTTAAGCGAGTTAATTTAGTTCTCCCCCTATATATGGGGCTTAGTGGCATTTGTAGTTACCTACTACTGCTAAATAATCTACGTAAAAATTGTATGAAACTATAAATTGTTGATTATGGTTTTAGCAGGAAAATATTTTTTTTTTATTGCCCTTTTTGCAAGTTATATGCACACTTGGCGAATGAAAGCAAGACCGAAAAAAATTTACATTTTGACCATCATGACACTTTTGCTATAGTATGTGTGTCTGTGTTTACAAGCGTTTGTATATGTATATGTAGGCGTCCAAGCGAAAAGGGTACGGGCGAGGGCAGGGGGGTAGGGGGGGGCTGGTTCTCGGCATTTAGTTTCTGAGAGAGATAGTACGCAGTTTTGTAAAGTTGGGTGCAAAGATTGCATTTTGCGATTTTAATTGATAAATGATAAATTTATCACACTAATATTATAAAGGCGTAAGTTTGTGTGTGTGTGTATGTTTGTTACTTCTTCACGCTCAAACGGCTGGACGATATTCCCACGGGATCGAGACTTACGCGGGTGAAACCGCGGGGCGCAGCTAGTTTGCCATAAAAATACAGATAGGAAATCCATTATAAAAATAGTGACACTATGTTAATATCTGTACTCGAGTATATAACCCTGCCTCTTAAACTAGGTAAACTGGTATCTTAAGAGACAGAATTGATTAATTGATTATTATTTAATGCTTAATTATCTACAAGTTCATAAAGTTTTTCTCAAATTAAGCTTTTTCAGAGTTTCAACTTCAAATGTCTAATTTAAAAAAAAATGTGCCAGTTTTTTATATTTTTTAAATCCTTATTATCAATTGACTATTCTAGATACCGAATCTAGTTTCTAACTCAATATCCCACAATACTGGAACCTTTCTGCTTGGACTCCCACATATTACTGTTATGTAGTATTTAACGTGCGAAATTAATTATAATTTTATGTTACTTTTCCTTCATTTTATTTTTCATTTATTTATTTTGAAACTTTGTTACATTAGTTTATTTCATTGTGCCTGTTATTTAAATACATAATATACAAAGAAAGGAACTTCGTTCCAACCGGGTGTCCCACGACAATTCTCAACTTTCTCTTTTCGAAACAACTTTTTGTCAATTTTAATTGACTAGGTACAGACGCCAGCAGGTCAAGCTACCCGAAACTGTCAAATTTTCCCAATCAACCTTTAACCTTATGCTTTAACGATAAAGTTGAAATTTTTAAAGAAATGTGACAGATTGTAGTATCTAGAAAAGCTGGCGTCTGTACATCAACTATAGTCTCATTGAAGCAATTTGTCTGTAAACCTCCAATAAAAAGTGTCTACAACAATCAACTAACAAACTAAAATCAACATCAATCTGCCTTTTCCTATGTTGTGGTCGGCTTCCAGTCCAACCGGATGCAGCTGAATACCAGTATTTTAGGTGGAGCGACTGCATATCTGACCTCCACAACCCAGTTACTGGGTAATACGATACACCTTGGTAAGACTGGTTGTCAGTCTTTCGGGCTTCTGACGACCCGTAACGACTGTTTCAAAGATCCATGAATGACAGCCGGGACCAACGTCTTTACGTGCTTTCCGAGGCACGGAGGAGTCTTGGTATGAAAAGATGGTCACCAATTCAAGGACCAACTCCGGCTAGCGCAGCTTAACATGATGGATCGACCTGTGCGGCTGTTCTTACTTAGCCATAAGCTCCTTTAGCCTTAGCGACGAGCTCATAATTTAGAACTAACAAACAAAAATCAAAAAAACCGTTGTTTAATTAAACGTGTCAAATATTAAATTTCGACTTTCCCATGTTATTGTTAAAGACAGAACCGTTATCGACACGAAACAAACTCCCGCGTGGCGCGTTCTGAATTAATCCAATCCACGGAATAGGTACTTACCTGTAACTGGAAGCTAATGGGCCAAAGTTTCTATGTAAGCCAATTGTGTGCCGTTAATCTAATCGGTGCCGTGTATAACGATATTTTGATATCAGACCGTACAATTGCCAAATGAAAAATACGCGGATTTCCTGTCGACCGTAATCGCCTTGTAATCCATCAACTGAAACGATGGCGAACGCTTTGCTTACCTTACGAAAGTCTGCCCTATTACGGATTGTCACGATTTAATACGGCTGATGTATGAGATATTTACAATGTATTTGTTTTGATTGATTGTGAATTCAATGAATATGTTTATAGAAAACAACTAATTTACAAACGAAATATTGAATTCATGTACGTTTTTGGGGACTGTTATCTGTAAGGTATTGTCCCGAATGTGGGTAACCTGTTCATGAGTTTCTACGAAAGACATTAAACTGTATCAGTAACCTAAATACAATGCAAACGAGGGTGTGTTCCCTTACAAATTACAGTATCTATAAAATACAAAGCATGTTGTTTGCTCAAACTACCCTTGACCAAAATAATGTCGTGTGATAGGATCTTTGAAACGTGCGCGGGTTTATTATAACTTTCTTCCTTGGAGTTCCAGCTGTGAGGGACCATGTCGCACGCCTCCCTGCTTGCCCGCACCACCTTGGTTTCCCCTCACCTGACCAATGTAACGGAGCTCATGCGATAAAACAATTACCACAATGAAGTCGCGTTCGGACTACGAAACTTAGGAAACCCTTTATCGTGAAACTTTCATTATAATTCTAGAAATAATATTGCTGAAGTACAAAGTCAGGTTTACGATATTTGTTTAATCCACGAAAAATAAAATCAGTAATAAAAGCCGTACTTATTATGATGATGAAAAGGTAATGAAATAACTTTTTAATGAGACCGTAATTTTAATTTTTAAAGTTTAGAGTGTAATTAAAGCTAACCCTTACACGACTTATTTCAGTTTTATTTATTAACTTGGTAAATACAGTTAACGAGGTGATTGGACGCTCGTATAAATGGTCAGGTTTAACTCATACAACGAAAACAAAAGAAAAAAGCAAATAACATAGCTACATCAAGAAACGATCATAAATATAAACAGCCTGCTTATTTAACTTCCACTTCGATAAGCCCATAACTAGAGATTAAAACGAATGTAGTTACTATTTACCATATCATATTATTAAATAAACCTCTAATTAAAGGAAAAAATAATCTAGTAGCAACAAAAGGCAGGTTCATATTATCAGATCTCGGTTCGTTGTCGTGTTACCGTTTAAACAACTCGCGTGCTGGCTTCAGCCTACTAAGATCTTGATACGGTAAGGCCCACACTAATTATAGTTTTGCTTATTACTCCCGACCTCGACTAGTTGCTGTAGTTACGCTAATAATTTTTTGATCCAGTGCTGACCTGAATATTGATATTGCTAATAAATAGGTTGATAAAATCCATTAATTTTGTACAGGTATTTGCCAGTCAAAGCTTGCTGCCTGAGGTCATAAATAGCCGTGCTTTATTTCAAGTGTCTGAGTTTCGTCATAAACACTATATTTATACTTATTGCAATATTATCAAATCCCATACTCCTTACGACGAACTAAAATCAGAACAAAATCTTCAGCTAACATAATAAATTATACAAACTAGCACAGACTTTGTAAGTCTAGTGTGTAGATCATCTATGTGCTGAAAGTCGGGATCAACGTGAATATTCTCGCCGCCGAAGGTTCGACACTAAACTCTACATATTTCATCGCGACGCGGCGGCGGTTGTCGTCCTATCTTTCATTGCGTCTGCTGTAAGAATCACATATTCAAAGCCAGTGCATTTTTCATCAGTCAATCCTATGTAGGATCACAATAAACTTTTAGTGGGTGTTCCGCAAGGTAACATTTTAAGTCCAAAGTTGGCTATGTCAATCTTTTTTTTTTTCAATACTTAATTCTTTATTGCATTCCATATGTATTACATAGATGGTTTAATAAGGTAAAATATCAATATGGAGATCAATATAAAATTAGGAGAGAGGAAGAGGGCTAAGTAGCAATTCAAGCAATTCAATATTATTATAAACTAATAGATATGTTTAATTGGGTGTATAATATAATGGATATGTTACGGCTAATACCCGAAGTGCGGCTACACCTAGTTTTAGCCGGTTAGAATTATAGGTCCAGACAATCCCTGTTGGATAAAACCAATTTACCAACAATAGAGGGGATCTGGCGCTCGGCGGCCGCTACCGCGGCACGCTCGCTTCGCTCGCTCGCCTTCGCTTGTTAATGGTTACTGTTCTAACCTAACCTAACCCAAATGATTTTACCCGAAAACAATCGGCTCGTACTAGGTTTAACCAAGAGTAAGTGGCTACACCTAATTCTAACCGGCTAAAACTAGGTGTAGCCGCACTTCGGGTATTAGCCGTAACATATATACAATATTAGTTTTAGTATATGCAAAACCCGAAACACGTGTCTAGTATTTTTATGTAAAGAATCTATGTACAAAATTTCAAAAATGACAAAGTTCTATGGTTGTTGTTACCGGGTTATCCGTAAAGCCCCCGCGCGTCCAGGGTCGTCTTGCGTTCATTGATAATAATTTGGCTAACGTAACCTAACCTACGGCATTGTATTGTAAGTAATTAAATAGTGATAACATTTTCCATCACATATAAATATTTTTGGAACAAAATAAACATGGTGTCAAAATTATTGAAATCGATTCAGTTCCTTATTCTGAACAAACTATATTCAGGTTTCGCATATACTAAAAATAATGTTGTATATAATATATATTATTAGGTTTGTGTAGTAGTGTAGGTAATTATTATGAAATTCTTAGAAATATTTTCATTTTCATTAAATTATGTGATTATTGTATTCACATATTTATATTTGAATTTGTGATGTGTATTGTTTACTGTATCTTATATGTAGTTATCTGTAGCTTAAATTAATGGTTTAACAGAAATAACTAAAAACTTGTAATACAATGAAAACGACTGAATGATAATATACTTTTTTCTACTACAGCAAAAATTAATAACAATTCAACAGCTACACAATCCATCCGTACAAAGAAAAGTAGTTAGCTGAAGCACTGACACGGTCTTATGAAAAATGTATAATGGCATAAAGTTAAAACCAACAGCAACTGTAACTACATTTAATGGGCGATGACATTCTTGAAACGTCTGGTATTACGTGGCAATAAAAACGAATACATTTATACGATGTTCAGTCTGCCATCATAATAATTTCTCTACGTGCATTCTGTTCATAGTCTCTAAAATCGTCTTTATTGTTCGTGTTTCTGACTACTAAGATTTCTTTGTGTTTTATTTTATCTTTAGTTTTGTTGTTTTTCATCAATATATATAAAGTGGTGAATATGAAATGTTAGTAATATTGTCGTATATTTAAGATTTCTGGACTGCTTTATCCTCTTACATACTAATGACAATACTTTACTAACAATGATCTAATGAACACTTCATTATTAATCAGCTCTTGCTAATAAGTGCAATACAAAATGTATACATATTGCTTAAGAGATTATCAAACCATCTGTATCCAGTGTCCTACAGTCTCCTAAATAACAATAACTGTCAGACGGCCAACTTACATCTCGAAGCATATGCAAATTGTTGTAACAACAGGCTCCAAATGGTGTCCCAGCGGCGTCTCGTCTGCAAGCAATACTGATTCCTGAATTCTCTAGCACCTGCCGATTCCCTACGATGTCGCCTTTCCAATTCAAACTACATTTCGACGGATCTACGTAATGTCAAGTCTTTATGGCTCCACTTACATTATACTGTAGACATCGGTTTGTGTCTCTCTATACGTATAATACTAAAATGTTTGAGTATTGGGTTTCTTATAAGGAATACTAGCTATGTTATTGTCGATCATGATATTTTTTGCTGTGAAAATATTCTTATGACAGGGATGGAATTTTATAGAAATAAAAAAAAAGAGAAGAGAAGAAAAGAGGGAAGATAAAGCGTATTGTATTCTATTCTATTCTCTCGCGGTCGAAAATTATAATTCGGTCTCTTATTCTTCTAATATCATTTGTAAAATTACGTTTATGTTCGTAAAAGAAAGGTTGCACCTATAATACAAAAAATATGAAATAAACAGCTAACAAGTTCCATCGACGATGTTCGGTCGAAGGATCAAAACTCGGAGAGCCTGACAGACATGACAGCTGGTTTCGTGAAAAATATATTCTATGAAGTAATACACGCAGGAACAGGTCCCAGTGAAAATACTTTAAAATTCCCAACTTTTGAACTAAACTATTTTAACTCAAATTTCAAGTTTTAGAAAGATGCTGAATATTAGTCAATTATTTTTCAACACGGGATTTTTTTTTTGTAGGGTAAACTTCTTTATTTCGTGCAAGTAATTATAGTTCATTTTCGCTGTAAGTAACTTTAATGAAACCTTAAGAACTTGAGGTTAGTAGCTTAGGTTGGAATAATATTTATCCTATTGTAAATATATTTATTTTATTTATTTATTTTATTTAAATATATATTTATTTATTATAATATATATATAACATTACGTATTACTACTAACCACTACTATTGCTACTTTTTATTATTATAACTTTTTTTTATTTTTTTTTATTAGTGTGGGTGTAGTATTAGATACACCTCTGCTTAACCCTTCGGGGATTACAGGCGTGATGTTATGTTATAAAATATTGAATGTTTTATTAATATATGTACGTCAAGGCGAACCATAGACCTGAAAACAAAACGAATCACAATTCACAACCCAACTAATTAGTTCTAATAAATTATATTCCTTATGGTGCAGTCAGGTAAATTAATTTTTAACCAATTGACACCCTCCGTCAATTTTCCGTGTTATATTAATGACAGTTGTGATTTGATTATACGGAAAAGAGCGCTCAGAAGGTAGTCCATTTACTTACAATTAATGGCCCCGACTTTACATGCTTAATAAATCACATTATAAAACATATTAACTGAAACCAGTTCAAAGTCCCGTCAACAATGTACCTTTGATGTGAGTATCTCGAATAGCTGAGACGTATCTGTAAATATGCGACCTCTTTTTAATAGCTCTTTGATCTTCTTTGTGTTTAAAAAAAATACTTAAACGTGAAGGTACCTACGTCTTTTTATTAAATGTAACTAATATGAAAAGTTAGTTGGTATTTGCACTTGAATTTTCTTGCTCAGTGGCTTTTTCAATTTACCTATAAAGGTGGATTGCGATGAGTGAATACCAAAATTATGGATTATTTTTGCTTAAGTCTCTGAGAAAATTGTAGCATCGTATTTTTTTCATGGAATGAAGATAGTAGGTATCTACGGTGTAGGTACTTTTTGAAAATCAAAATTAAAAGCCATTTATTGAAATTAGGCTGAGAATTAGCACCTTTCGAACGTCAATAATTACATAAGACAGTCCCCCCAAAAACGTCCACACTTCACCACTTCCTAGTTCTTTAGCTGGGAAGAAGAAGTGGCGCAACAAGCTCCCCAGCAGTTTATGAAAGTAACAGTTTTGTTCAAAAACGATACATCGTTTTCATCAATGTAGAGTAGGAAACTAGTTATCCACAGGTACTTACCGATCTCATGTAGTTTTATTTCAGTAACATTATTTTTGTAATCCAAATTACATAAATAATTACCATAAAAACATAATAAAACACACATTTAAATCACACACAGACACATGACACACACATTAAATTCACACACACACACACACATTCACACACACACGGACACATCACACACCCACAAATACACACTCTAACATTTTAATTTTTATTATTAATTATTTTACCTAGGTTTATACTATGTATTCTGAAAACCATGCCTCTGAATCTCCTGCTACGTAACACTTAATGGATTACGTTGTTCTATCACGATAAATGAATCCCTGTGTAAATGTTATCGCACAAGAATAAACTGATATAATACAATATCTTTTGTTTTCCTACTATTTATGATTAACGTTCATTTGCTCATGTTAATTTCTATCTTTTCAGATCATGTTCGCGAATTCTCCTGTGGCACGCTATACTACCGAACCTTCTTTGTGGATTCCAAACGGGATGCCCTTTACGTGGGTGCAATGTGAGTACATCACATTTCAGTTTAAAACATTAAACACATAAATGTCTTGTTAATAATTAAAAGTATTTAATCTATCTCAATCTGGCTAGTCTTTTTCCCAACTATGTTGGGGTCGGCTTCCAGTCTAACCGAATGCAGCTGAATATCAGTATTTTACATGAAGCGAATGCCTATCTGACCTCCACAACTCAGTTACTGGGTAATACAATACCCCTTGGTAAGACTGGTTGTCAGACTTTCGAGCTTCTGACGACCCGTAACGACTGTCAAAGATCTATGAATGATAGCTGGAACCAACGTCTTTACGTGCTTTCCGAGGCACGGAGGAGTCTCGGTATGTAAAGATGATCACCCCTCCACGGACCAACTCTGGCTAGCGTAGCTTAACCTGATGGATCGACTCCTGCGGCTGTTATTACTTAGCCACGAGCTCCTCCTTAGTTACTATCTATCTATACATACTTATTTGTCTGTATAGAACGGCCATTGCAGATTCGAATTTGATAAAATTGGGTAAAATTTAAATGACCTACTACCTACTTTCACGCTTAGATTTACCGATGTGCCGTATTATATTTCAAAACTATATCAATATGATAGAGTTGGAATTTTCAGTACCTGTTCATAAACAAAAAAAGCTTAACTTTCGAGGCTTAAATACAATCTACTTAATAATATCATCTCAGTCCGCTGGTTATTTGCAAAACTGCTCCAAAATATCAATATCAAAATAATACCTTATCTACCACATCTAAGGAAATAAATTTAAAATACAAATACATGTAACATCAATACCTACTTATTGCTCAATAACACAAAATCAAATATGATTTCGATCTTCAATTCAAATCCGTATCCATCATTTTCTTGGCACAAAACAAAAACCAATCGGTCCAATACAATCAAATAGCTATTTTTACGAGTGTGCCACAGTATCAGCTTTACCGTTGGTTGACTATGGTTAACCATCAACCATTCCCACTTGACCCCTGGTAATTCATAGTTTTACCCAACCAAAGCCCACTACACGAAAGTTTTTGAGGAGTCAGGAGGGTCAACCTGGATCGGTGATTCAATAAAAAGAGGTGATATAGGTCAATCGTGTGTGTCACGAAGGCAACCAATTTCATTCGAGGAATAATACAGCCGCATTTTGAGCTATAAAACGATTCTTATAAATGTTATGGTAACTTTACGCAACTTTGTAACGTATAACGTATCCCCTCTAGTCCGCAGTAAATCGACTAAACTTTTCCATTCAAATAGCCCAAGTTAAAGGAGTTTTACAACATTCCTTTTATGTTTTTCTCATGATTCTTTTTTTTTCAGGGATCGGCTATATCGGTTGAATATGAACAACATCAGCGCATCACATTGCGAAGTAAGTTATAACATAAAACATTTAACTAGAAAGAAATAAGATTTTAGAGTGCAGTTCAAAAAATATGTCTGCAAATTATTAGCATCATAAAAACATGAAATACGGCGGAATTTCCAAAATAATGTTCAACGAATTCACATTAAACTTTACCTTTTTGTTTGCAGAGAGATTCCATAAATTTGGAGCCCAGTAACGTGGCACAGTGCGTATCTAAAGGGAAATCAGAGGTAAGTAAATTAACTGCTAAGTATCCTACACAAATGAGATTAAAACTTCCACAATTCTTGCAAAATTACTTACAACTAGCACTATTTCCATCAAGGGTTAATCCCATTTTTAACTGTGAGCGGCGGGCGGCGAGCATATTTCATAGCGGGGGGCTTACAGCCATGCTCTGCTCCGCTATATTAAGGCCGTTAATTTTGATTTACAATCCCAACGTAAAAGCAATATTTGTTTTATTTCTCGGCGGTTGCAGGCTGTCTCGAAGATCGGGGCTCGGCGATTATTGCGACTTGATTTAGTACGTCATCCACTAATTCGATAATACCCAATCTACACGAACCGTTACACTTGAGTGGTATCCTTTATTCTTACCCTTTAGCAATATTACAATTTTTCGATTTTTGCTACACCCACAGTTTTATTTATACGTCGCTGCTATAAAATTAGAGACGACTCACCGTATGGTGTCGTATATATTTATAACTCTTTATTGACACACTCAGGCACGTTTATATCTAATAAGAGAGTCATATAGCCAGCAACCAGAAATGGGCTGTCTCGTGCGAAATGTATAAAGTCCTACCGTGAACAGTAAACCCTCTTTGTGACTCTTAAAGGTGTACCGAAGCGATGAGAGACGCAAAAACTGCTACAAGCAAATTCACAAGTTTACTACAACAAAATATCGCGGTAACATAAACCATGCAAATAAAAGGTCAAACTTCTGCAATAGCGTGAGAAGAAAACCAATAGACCACATGCTACCCACTCCAACTCTTCCGATGGAGAAAAAAGTAAATTTGTTTTATTAGTATCAAAGAGGGCTATAAAAAAGAAATATCCTCGAGTCTATCACCTCGATCGCGAATGGAACGGCCAGTCGTGAAGGCTATAATCAAAGTTTCTCGCTGTCGGCGAGTTTTCTTTTCTCTAAACACGATGTCGTAACACGAAAAAGGCTGGAAAAATGCCGTCGGCGAATTCCTTGAGGCGGCCACCGGGCCGACGCTCTGCTTGTTGTTTTAACTTCACCGCTCTTTGTGAGGCTATTAAGGAAAATTCACTGGCTTAGGTAAATCAGAGACTCGAGGTTTTAGAAAATGAGAGATATAATATCTCTAGTAAATAAGAAATCCAAACTGCTTTGTCCTTTTCCTTTGGCAAGCTCGTTTTTCCATCTCGTTATATACATTTACTTAAAACACAACTCAGACAGAAAGTCCGTATTTTATATAAATTACTATGGAATAAAAACATTTTAACCAAGAGCGAAAAGCCTAAAAAGAAAAACGACGTAAATAATACGAAAACCGCCTTTCAGACGTTCGTCCACAAACCACACTTACAATACGTTTTCTTTTAATTTGCCAGTACTTATTACGACCTTTGTGTACGAGTATCGTGGCAAAAGCAATAATATGTTCCGCATTGGTAAGTAATGCAAATCAGCGCTCTTAAATTCCTAATAAAAACCTTTATAGAAAAACAAGAAAAGATCCTTTTGGGTAGAAAAACGCGCGGAAAGCCCGCCGTAAATCTACTTACGTACAAAGTGGCGAATAATTAACGAAATGGTCCAATCGAAGGCATTAGTTCCGACTGGAGTTATGCGAGCACTGCCGGCTAAGTGCCGTTAAAAGAAACTTAGACGCGAGCTTGATTGTTCTCTTGCGTAATTCTGATTGTTTCTGAGTGCAAAACAGTTTTGTGTTCACGTCAGTACGACGGCTGAGCGCTCACAGTATATTAATCCGATAATTACTTTAGAACAATCTCTTGCAAAGTTACCTCGCCCAGCCGAACCAAAGAAACCTGGCGAAACTTTTTATTAACAAACAAAGCACTCGGTTAATTGCTTACTTACACGTGCCTATTCCAAATCGAGTTTTACTACGTTTACTGATTTTGTGTGTATAGAAAGTAATATAATTATGGTTCGTTATCAAGTTTACTTAATCAAACAAAGAGCTACGATATATTATTATTTTGTTAGCTGGGTCTGTGTTTATCCAAAAACTTTTTGTTCCAGTGTTTTATTCGGTAAGGTTTTTTTTCCTAAGGGTCAAAAAAGCCTATCCCGATTTACGAATTTTACCTATATAACATCATTATCTGCCTAGCCTTTTTCCAATAATATTGGGGTCGGCTTCCAGTCTAACCGGATGCAGCTGAATACCAGTATTTTACATGGAGCGACTGCGTGTCCTTTCTTTGGTATTGTTCGTCGAGTCGTTGAGGTCCTTAAGTCTTGAGTTGAGCTGCACGTTACTGACAAATGCTTGCACTGATTGGACAGGTCCACTCAAATTTGTGTGGTTCTTTCCTCCAAAAGACCATTTCAGACACGGATCTACATGGTCCTCACATGATCTGACCAAGATTATGTCTGGACTTTAAAAGAGATTTTGACCCCTGCGTTTGTTTCGCCATTTCTTCTCAGGGGTAGTCAGATAGGAAATGTCGACTACATCTAGCTTATTTTTTAATTTTTAGTATGACGTGTAAAAGTGATTCCGATAAGCTATTTACAGAATAAACGATTTCATTTCATTTCCTATCTGACCTCACAGCACAGTTACTGAGCAATACGATACCTCTTGAGGTAAGACTTGTTGTTAGACCTACCTAAATCATTGCATAAAGCCATTAGGGCAATTGTCATACAAGGATAACTCAGTGAATTTCGCAATATGTGTAAAGTAAATAAATATACTGCAGTTAGTCGCAATTTATATTATTTAATAACAATTTAAGTAATAAAAATATTATTTTGTTCAGTAAATTGTTATCCGTGGAATCTCCTTTTAAATTATATTGTGATTTTATAAAACGACACTTGGCTACAATGAGCTTGAATGTGAGCACTTTAGCAAACTTAACTTAACTTTTGTACCGCAAAAGCAAGACAAAAAATATCCTTGTAGCAATTTACATTGTAAGGTCGTTTCAAAAGTTTATTTTCTTTACAGTTCATAATGTCAAATTAATTAAAACTATCTCGTCCAATTATAACAAAACAAGAGATTTTCGAAACTTTTTAATTTTTCTACCACAAAAAAGTCTGGCCTAGTCTTTGATAAAATTTAAACAATTTTCGTTCACATAGCTACAATAAAGAGGTCGACAGACGCCACTCAATATTTTTTTGTCAAATAAATTTTATCTGACAGTATTTTGATCAGATTTATATACGAGTTTCCGTCCGCCCGTGTGCAGCTTTCATTCTGACGTAGAGAAAATTAGTTTCGGACTTGACGAGTGACCGCGAAGACCACGTACCAATTTGCCGTAAAATATACACTTTGATTCATTCGCTCTATAAAAGTTTGGCTTGTTGTTATTTTGTGCAATTTTAGGGTTCCGTACCGCAAAAGGAAAAAACGAAACCCTTATAGGATCATTGTCCGTCTGTCTGTCTGTCAATACCCTTTTTCTCAAGAACGCGTGGAGGTATCAAGTTGAAATTAATATCAAATACTAGTCTACGGTCCCTTGATGCTTTAAAAATCAAGGTTCTATGTTAACGCAATAAAAAAATACGGCGTTTTGTGTGACATATTTCGATACTCGCAAATAAACCAAAACCTATAGGGTACTTCCCGTTGACCTAGAATCATGAAATTTGGCAAGAAGCAAGGTCTTACAGCACAAGTAAATGAAACAGTCCTAAAATTGTTAATTTGTAGTTTTGTCACATAAATAAATACTTTTTACGATTAAAAACTTATATTTGCACTTGGAAAATTGACCGTGGCGAATATCGATGTATCGCAAAACATGTATTTAAACTACAATGTTAAGCTTGTTTTGCGGATAAATTCATCCCAACTACGAAACCCTTCATTGTGCGTGGTCCGACATGCTTGGCAGGTTTTCTAATGTTACTTTTGTGGGGAATGCAGTATTGCGAGTTACCTATGAGATATTATAAACTTTGTTAGCGACAACAGCTTTTAGCCAAAATTGTAAAACAATTATTATAATGCGACAGTTCATGTATTATTTTTTATATTTCGTATCAAATAAAAGTGACCTAATCTACCTTTGTGAATACTAAAACTGTAATCATACAACACTAAATCCGAATCCATTAGAAATCCAAAAAATATACTTAAAAAAAAAATGGAACTTTAATGAACCGTAATGAACTAAAATGGACCAATATAGCAGTGTTTTAACCGGTAAAGCGAGCAATGCATTTCTGTTGTCCGGAATATTAATGCCCCGTTTAATATTTATGTCGAAGGCAAATTTGCATAATCACGGGCTGTGAATACTCATACACACCCACGTACTTTCGAATTACTATTATTCCAATGAATTTTGCCCGAGGTAGGGTAGGTATGCGCATCGCTCGCCCATTGATGTGTTCCGATTGTTTGCATTACAGTTTATTTTTGTTACGTGCTGACAATGAAAAGGATTTAATATTTCGTTGGCGTCTCGTTTAATCGGTTCATTTAAGTTATAAGCTAAAATTGGTTGGGAAATTGTTAATCAAGCTCTATTTATACTACTCTCAATACCTACTTATCGATTTGGTACAAGTTAAAACATTAAACAAAGAAATGAAATACATTTAGGTATTTAGCACAGACCTTAATCAATCAATCAATTTTATTTTGGACAGAATCCATAAAAGTGTTAGTAACAATTTTCTTAATATCTATGTATAATTGTATGTCTATAATATACTGCAGATAAAAATCTAATAGGAAGTGCAAAAATTAAATTAAGAACCTTAAGGATAATCGAAGGGGATTTAGTTAACATTAGTTAACTAAATCGCCTTCGATTATCCTGTTCCAAAAAAAATATATCTTTACTCAATTTTCGCGTTTTAAACTGCAAAGAAGTTTCTGAATTATGTCTATTTTAGTAGGTTAAAGGATCACTGTATTAAGATGAATTATTTTCTTTCAGCATTTCGACTGTCGGAACCACGTGCGCGTAATCCAGCCGATGGGCGATGGCGCCCGCCTTTACGTCTGCGGGACCAACGCGCATAGCCCAAAGGATTGGGTCTTATATGTAAGTGTAACTACATTTTTTTTTTTTTTAATCTTTATTAGTTTATAGAGAGTTTGATCAGTATGACCATGTCACCCTCATAGGGGCGTTCTACGAGTACATCTATCTACGCTTAATGCCTAGGTGTACAATTTTGTATAATTTTTTGGCTGTCCTGGACAAGGGAGCAGCCAGGATATTATTATACATACCAACATTAATAGAATTGTAACTACATATTAAAATGACAAAACCACCTCGACTACCTCTAGACTATCTCGTTGGTCGAGTGGCAAGCGCTATTGAGCACGAGGTCTTGGGTTCGATTCTTTAGTCGGGCTAAGTGTTATTGGGTTTCCCATCTGGAATTTCTCAGTAGCAGCTCGGAGTCTGGATTTGTGACCAGTTGAAGGGAATAGGCTCGACCCTATTATATGAGACTTAAAACATAACTAGCGAAATGTGGATGTACTATAGATAAACCTCTGCTGAGCTCTTCGGGGAATAGATCATACAGACGTGATTATTGTGTGTGCATAATAACATAACTATATTTCTCTACCTGGATTCTGTAATGGGAGGAGACACTGCATCCAAAACAACAACAACCAACTTACAAGGACTGGGCTTGGGCCAAATAAAAGTGATTTATTATATAACTATAACTTATTAAGGGTGCTGGTTGCAACGCCTACCTGTTGTGTTACCTAGCATAAGTCAAGTCTACCAACAAATGATACTATTTAAATGTTAACATTGTTATTTGATTAGATTGATTGAATAAAATTATTATTACCTACTGAGCAAACATTTAAACAAATACCGTTTTATTATACTGTGGCAAAACCTAGTTTGATAAATATATCATGTATATTTATTTATTTAACCATTTATGTTCACATATATACACTACGCTACGCTACGCTATGTTACTTTTATTGTATTTTCTCTGTAAGTGATTAATGTAATCTTTTGAGAAAAATAAATGTCTTAAACCGTATATATAAAAACATACAAGAAGAAAGGAACAGAAAAATACGTATGCTTATTTCAAAAAGAAATCTCTTCCACCATACCTGCTATAGGAAAGTAGACAAAGAGATGTAGACAACGTGTGTAAGAGTAGAAGAGAAAATAGAATACATAAAATCAAAAACAATTCACTTCATAAAATAAAACAAATAATATGAGAATATACTAACATAACACACACATGCTTCTAAAATAAATGTTACTAGAATATTTAATAAATATCTTTATAATTAAATTAAAATAATTTAAACATACGCAACTATGACGAAGCCGAAAGATAAATAGATAGATAATAGTGGATGTTCGTGTATTTATTAGTCTAACCTACATAATTATGGCTGGAAAGTTGAAACTGTTCTCATCTTCCTACGCAATAAAACAGCGATTCAAGGCTGCCTGTCTAGTACGTCATGACCTCCTGATATTTAACATGCCACATATTGTAATAGTTCGTGGGATATTATGGGCGGGAAATATGATACGATTTTTTCCACATATTACTTCTAGGTGTATAGTGGGGGGTGTATAAAAGCATACTTTCGCTTAATCCTTCTGAAAAAAACCGTACAAAAGACTACTACTATCTAGTGACTAACACTGAAACTGTTTCTCTAGTCAAATGTCCGGTAAAGAATGGATAACCTTGAAATAGTATATAATAGACCTTATGGCCGTTCTAAATAAAATACAATAACGAATATATCCCAAGTAGTACCAAAGATACGCTTTAAAAAAAATACTGTGCATTTTATAGTCACATTATTTACTACCTCTCTGTGCAGTCAACGTACAAAATTATACAGGGTGTTTGGCAGAACGTTGAACATACGAAAATGGTGGATAGGTGGGGTCATCTGCTACTTACTCAGCCCTAATTTATTTGGCCCTGGCCCCCTAGATATTATTTTAATTTTAATTTTTTAGCTAACATCTGAGTAAAGCAATAACTTTATAAGCATCTGCCAACATTAAAGATTAAAAAAAAAACAAAAATATTGCCTGTTTTACCCATTTTTAATAAAAATTACACTTTAAAGTTAAGAAAGTGGTGAAACTAGAAGAAAGCAAAAAAAAAATTAAAAAATACCAGGGGGCCAGGGCCAAATAAATTAGGGCTGAGTAAGTAGCAGATGACCCCACCTACCCACCATTTTCGTATGTTCAACGTTCTGCCAAACACCCTGTATAATATAATTATATATATTATACAAATAACCGTAAAAAAGTTAGAAATTTTTCTAAAAAAAGTTAGACAAACGATGTGACGATGTGTGTGTGAATGTTGACTTGCGATATAAATATTTTTTTTGTTTTTTTTTTTACTACGGCCATAAGGTCTGCTATATGCTATTTCAAGGTTATCTATTATGATATTATGTTCATATATGCTTTATGTTTTAATAATTAAGTATACCGCGTTTTTTTTAAACACATTCTTAAATTATTTAAGAATGTGTTTAAAAAAAACGCGGTATACGTGTATTTAACATTTTAATTTAAGATTTCGCATATTCATATTTTTTACTTCTTGTTCTCACACACTGTTGTCTATATTGCTCCTTTCGCAGGTCTGCTAGAAGAAATTTCTTAAGAAATGAGTGAGCAGTACCTTTTTACTAAAATTATAATAATGTTGTATCTCTATGTATTTTACTGCGTGTACATAAATACATATTTATCCGTTTACAGTATACCTCTTCCTCAGTCTTCTAGGGACGAATGTAGGTGGACACACTTTGTCTTGTCACGTCCAAGAACTTCACGTGGGTGAATCAAAGTAGGTATGTACATCTTTTCCCGATCTTTTCGGGAACACCGTGAAAGTAGGTAGGTAAAATGTTCTCAAAGCTTCTAAAGTAAAAATATATTACTTTTAAAAGCACAGCTACTAACATTTTAATTAATTAAAGTTACGGTTTTAATGTCGCTGCCCGTATATTTCCCGACACTTATCAACAAACATCTAGAGAGCAAAATCTCTACTCCAACGCAGACAAGTGTAAAATAAACAACGAGACGAGACTATTTTATGCGGCGATTTCCATTACATAGCCAACACGGGTATCTCTGTGAACACTCCCGAGCACATGCAACGAAATGCGAGCTATTATCTAAAGACCCACCCCACTCGAACTGATCCCGACATGAGCCTTGGACACTAGCCAGCGACGCAACAGATCTCCAACAGGTCCCTAACATATTTGTGCTACAGATAAATGCGACAGAATTGAATGTTTACAGTGATAAATGCTGGTGCAAAATACGCACGGTGCATAAGTTTTTATAGCTTCAAATTAAGTTTCGTAACAAAATTGTTTCAAATTAAGAAAAACTATTCCGGAGTAATCTACTTCGCCTGAAGCTGAAACTAACTCCTGTACATTCCCCAAGACTCGCAATTTTCCTAACATTGTACACTGATGCTCTTTAAATTTCTATTTCGCCGGTTTATACTGACGACAAACTCAACGAGACGGTATTAAGCGTCCATTCTACATGCAGCTGGATGCATCCAGTGCATAACGCACTTCCTTGCTAGCAGGAACCGCGACAAATTTCACGGGCAGCGACTTCAAATGCCGCCGTAACGTGAGCGAAGATTTTCACGACGTCGACAAATTTCTAACCGAACGCCTGCAGAACCCATCCAATGACGAGTTTTAACGTGAAAGAATTTTCCTTGATAGAAATTCAAAATAAAATCCACCACGACTTTATGCGACCACTTTAGATTTATTATTTATTAGGCACTTACATTCTGACCAGCGCCGCAGTAACATCCAAATGGACGCTATTTGAGAACCCGCGATGCGATGATAAGTGGAGTTATTTTCATGAAAATTATTTTAAAAACTCATAAAACCAACTTTTCACAATAGGTATCGAAAGCAGACCGCAATAAATTTTCAGTGTGGCCTGTTCACCTCTCACTTTCCCCGCACTTGACTTTCATATAATTTTATGATGTATTGGCGGTCGTTTTGACCCTTCACACGTTTTATAGCAGTTCTGACACTGTAGAGTTTGGGTTTAATAGCTGCATAGAAAAATATAATAATTGAATTCTAATGAGATTTTAGTTTTGCGGCAGATCCGATTTTTAAACTGCTCCTAACGTGCTTAGAGACTGTAAATTCTCTTCCCTCCTTTAAAATATTAACTGTTATTATTATATATTAAATATTAATATTAACAAAGTTTGTTGTAGGTATTTGTTTTGATATTTTACTAAAAAGTCGTAGTACTGGTTAAATTCCACCAAAAGCCAGTTTAATGTGCGGAGAAACAAATCTAAACAGAATTACCAATCGGACAAACCCACAAATACAGCAAATAGGTTGCATTGAAAACAAAACACTTATCGAACATTAATTTATCTGTTTCACGTCCTGCAATAAAAATAAATCACACAAGTCGAAAATTCACACTAATAGGAAGCCAAAAATTGAAAATATATCATCTTTACTTATGTAGGGAGGGGACACAGGATCGCGTTGATCCCGTTCGTTGGGACTCTTTTGTACAGAGCACTGACAAAACAGAGATAGTTGCGCATTTAAATATGACTGGATATTAATTCCCTTTGGAAATTGATTTAATTAACTGCCGGATTGGTTAGAAGCTCATTGGTATATTCGTTGGATAACATTTTTGTGTTTTTGGAAATTGAACGATTTATAAGCTTTCACAATTTAAAAAAATACAAGAAAATATTGAAAAGAAATTACAGGCTGAAACAGTGAAATCATCTTGAATGAGGCTTATTTAAATTACAGACTACGATTTCACTTATTAATGAAAGCCTCATTTTAAAGTTCCAATGTTTTACCACAGATTAAAAATAAACTTTCAGAGTAATTCAAAAGCAAAAAACAACTGAAACCCAACACTACAGCACAATGCTTTCACAGAGCAATAAATAAAATAAATACAAAGTGCAAAGTCGCGCGTTATCTGCACTATGAGTAATGTATCCCTCCTCTTAGGGCGCGTCAGTTTCAAAAATTGAGTGAAATCACATGTACACGATTGATAGGGAGAATGCGACTTGAACGAAATCGACCGAACGATTCATATTTGCTGCAACCACCAATTTATATCTATTCTGCTACAAATAGCTGTAGCGAATTGGACGGGTATTGGAAACAAATGACGCGGTAGTTTGTTAGTAGTATTTGTGCTTTTTTTTTTCAATATTGTGGCTTAAAGGCTGTGATGGAAAATGGGGATCGGGATTTGGATTTGGTTTATTTTATGGTTTGATAAAATATTGTTTCAAACTTTAATTTTTACTTTAAAAAAGATAAAAGTTAGGACTTTCAAAGCAAAAACAAATAATAAATAAATATAATATACTAACGATTGTAATTTATCTGAAATAAAATATTTGAATTGAAAACACCTAATTTAGACTACTTAAAAAAGTAGAAAATTTATAATATTTCAAGCAAAGATTTAAATCATTTTAAGTATTTTATATGCTGCACCTTATATAATATTTTTGCTTGAACATTACAAACTGTAAACTTAATAAAAAAATAACATCTACCAAAGCCTTTAGGTAACCAAAAAGTCTTATTTTATATGTATAACACAAATAAATTTCCAAATTACTTTTTAATAATTTATCTTTATCCAATACTCGCTACAAGAAGCTTTATGGTGATTACGCTTCATTTTTCCACCTCATTTGGTAACTGTGACGAAAAAACAGATTCACGTTTTCATTTTAAATGGATACAATCAATAAGGTGGGCTTATCGCATTTTTTACGAGATGTATACGATGTGCTTTAAATCTCCTATTAGGTAGGTACAAATGGCTGTATTGTACGGAACAGGTAACAAACGGCTCGTGCTCCTTTTTTTTTAGTCTGATCACACTTGTTCTTTTAGCCCCGGTGTTGCCAACGGGCGCGCTAAATTGTCTTTGTGTCTCATTCATTGTGTTCATAATGTTCTACCGTTATTGTTATTAGATTTATTGGGTTTTATAATTACTTGGTTTACTCTCCCATATACAGGATGTCTGGTAAAGAAGAACCATTAAATAACATATAATAAGTCAAAGTTTTTAACAGACAAAGTATTGATTTAGTTTTTTTTATATACATTTTTATTTTAACATTTACTTAATTTTTATTATTATTTTTTGTTCATTGTTGGTGTTATGTATAATATTCAATTAAATGAACCTGACTCGTGTGAAATGATATGTATATTTTTTATTCCTAATTACTTTGACTTTTGACTGGCTAATTTTAATTTTATTACATTTCTATGATGACTTGATGACATTCTGTAGTATATTTATTATAATTTGATTGATTAAGTTTTAATTTAATATGTTAATTTTCTTTGAATAATGGACTAATTTTATAACTATTTGATGTTTATATCCTAATAAAAATAACCAACCCGTTTATATTTGTACGCCGTTAAGGCAAAACATGACTGTGCTATAATTTTTATGTAACATCTTGGTGTGTGTATACTTATGTTTTGGACAAATAAATGATGTATTTCTATAAGGTAAAAAAGTTAGTATTTTTTTGAACGGCCATAAGGGCTACTATATGCTACTTCAAGGTTATCCATTCTTTACCGGACACCCTGTATGGTAACCATGTTTATATAAGAGGCTGTATACCAGTAATTTGAATACAACGGATTTTTGTATTTTTAGCCATTTGGAAAAGATATACAAATAACTCAGTTCGCTTTCGCAAAACTAAAATATTTTTGTATTTGCTACTTCTACTGCAGTTATGGGTCAAACTGGCGTAGCAGCAGGGTGACCATATTTTGTGCTAAGGGTTACAGATTCTATTTCCGCAACGGGACAAACATTTTGTATATCCAGTTGCGACCGTGATTTATGGATCTGAAAGTACCGACGACGCTGGAATCTAAGTACGTACTCCAAGTCGATGCGTACCAAACAAACATTGTATTTAGTTCTAGCTTTCACTATTAATAGCAGAAAGTCCCCATTTTACCTCGGTCTAATAATTCAAATTTGAAAGGTTCTTTTTACGCAACGAGCGTTTGGTATTTCGGCTGTCATGATATTTTTTTTTACGTTTTCTTATATCGTTATTAGCCGTTGGCCGCGACAAAAATATGTTGTAGCATGACGATGAAAAGTAGCATATGTCCTTTTCCAGGTCATGGTCTACCCATGTGCCAAATTTTATTTAAATCCGTTCAGCCGTTTTAGCGTGAAAGCGTAACAAACTCACTTTCGCATTTATAAGTAGAATAAGTTCAAAAACTAAAACCCGACTACTGAAAAATCACGATCTAAAAAGTATGAAACAAGAAAATATTCTCATCTGAAATTATTATGTACAAACTATTCAATATTTATCGTCTATTAAATAAACAACTTACACGTAATATATTTTAATATATTTAATATATATTCATAGTGATGTTCAGAAGACAGCCGTGGTCTGCATTTATAGTGCAATCATCAAATTGTATGAGAACTGCACGTGTCTGTTCTCCATGCTCCAGCTGGTCACGACGAAGAGCAGGCCATATTAAGTTCCTGGCCACATTGAAATACGTATTTATTATAATATAATTATGTATTTTGTGTAGGTTTGGAGAGAAAATATGTTTGTTGTTGCTTATGTTTTTATAGAAATTATACCTAATTATTATGTGCATGCAAGCAAATTCATAAGCATATAAATTTTTGAAATGTGCTAATTAAGGCCTTTCATTGGATACCCAACACATCATGAATAATTTTTTTTTTGTTTTGTAGGCTTTGACTTTATGTCCGCTAGAGGGCGCCATATTGAATTTAATGTAACCTCACATAGCCTATAACCAGCAGACGATCAAGAGGCTTCCAACAATACCTCATTTGTCAAATTATGACAAGCGGTTTAGAAGTAATGAGGGAACAGATGAACATACATACATACATACCGGTCAAAATCATAACCCTCCTTTTTGATTCGCCGTAGTCGGGTAAAAAGGTAGCCTATGTATAAAGGTAGGGATAAAAAGTAGCCTATGTCTTAATCCAGGGTGTCAGCTACCTTCACACAAAATTTTATCAAAATTGGCCCAAACGTTTGAGCGTGAAGAAGAAACAAACACACACACACCCACAAACTTTCGCCTTTATAATATTGGTGTGATGTGATAGTGTGATAAAGGCTCGTGCAGACTGGCACGATATCGTGGGTGTGACAGACCAGCGCGACGGGCAGCGCGACACTTACCATGAAGTTTTCATAGAAAATGTGCTACTAGTGTCGCGTCGCGCCTGTCTGCGGGAGCCTTTAGTTAGGATTACCTGATACCACCCTATACAGTTTATTATATTTCTTCGTAGATTCATTCCTAAGAACTTTATTATATCCCAGATGGTATCAGCAGAGTAAGCATTTAAATCAGTAGTCTCCGTGTAACATTTTTCCGGCGATACCCCACAAAAGCTGAACTAGCAAAACTTGTGTCCTAAAATAAGTTGTTCAAGTTTCCAGTGCTGTTTACTCGAAACTTTACCACGAACACAAACTAGGGGAGGTTTTCATACGGACCTCTACAACTTTTGTACACATCCCTGTAGTTATCATAAGGGTTTCGTGTTGATCTAAAAAGTTTTGCCTCCGATTCCACTCGATTAGGATTTTTTTTTCCTTTTTTGTTTTATTTTGTGGCAATCTTTTTGGAATTAGTTACTTTTTGAGGTGCTGGCTAAATGGTGTGTAAAATATGGACTATGGTGGTGATGGGAATAAGAAAGCAGGTAGTAAAGTAAATAATGTTTATTTATCCAAAGTAATACATAGACACAGGTTGAGCACAGTTCAAGTTCAAGTTATTTATTTCATTTTACATATTTGCACAGTAGGTACACAAAAAAGCAACATAACAATTATAATATTTATAAGAACCTCGTTCCTCACCCATCATCGAAGTTATAACGTCTATCCAAAATTCAAAAACACTAACTTTACAAACAAATATTCTTATAGACATCGAACAAAGTCCCTAGCAAAATACATTTAATATCGAAATATTAAGTATAAAAAAAACACAACATTTATAACAAAGTCTAAGAGCAATGAGTACACATTTATTAATTTAAGTTTAATTTCATACTAGTTTTAAGATTTTTGTTATTACAAAACTCTTCAATGCTATAATAGGCTTTATTGATTAACAAAGCCCTGAGTTTATTTTAAACATGTTCACATTCGGAATATCCTTTAATTCTGCTGGTAATTTGTTAAACAGATTGACAGACTGCACGCGTGACGAGTGTTTGACAACATTAAGCTTTGCCTGCAGAGGAAGATCTTTTCTGCGAGTATCTTTTCTACAGTAGTAGATATACTAAAAAGATACATCATAATTGTTTGTACAAAAGTTAAAAGGCTACAAAAATCTATATAAACAAAACATAAACCCTGTCTCTTAAACAAGGAGGCCTGTATCTTAAGAGACATAAAGTAGGTAGGTAGAGGTAGTAGGTGAAAACTGCAGTATATTATAATATCACGGAAAAGTGGAAAATACACCTTTCATATTACTACAAAGCGCTCACATTGTAAATTGCTGTTTATAATCCTGCCTAAGGTGGTAAATATAAAAAAAATGATTATTTCAGTTACCTACATAATGTTTAACAGACATGTTTTGGAGATCACCTTTTAAGCAAAATGCTTGTGTTGGGTGACTCCGCTCTTCCACATAACATTAACCGTGTAGGTATGCAATTGAAAAACATATTTTAAAAAGAAAAATATAAAAATACAAAGCTAAATCTAGTATCCTTGCGTTACTAAACATAAACACCAGAAAGCCTAACATTATGCATCGGTCTAAATGCTAAAGTTTTACTCTACGTTCCAGTTCAGTATGTATATATATTCAGTATACGCAAACACCAAAATAATCGTTTCACTTCACGAGGAAAATCGATATAAACTTTGTGTCTTAAAGACCAGCTGTGTGTACGACCATACAATAAACATCATAAACAAAATGTAATATCACTAGGTTGAAACTCGACGGAAACTATCGCGAAACAACCCACACATTGAATAATAGATTCCAAAAGTGTGTAATAAATGGTCTAGAACGCTTGATAAGTGGCGGGCCCACGTTAGGCATACACCGTCGAGCGTCGGCGCGAACTATACCCTGCTATTATACTTAAATTATCTATCTTTACACTGCACGGGAATTACAAAGAACAACGTATGTGTTCAACATTCCATTACCACGAATTGCATTATACAAAGACCCTCAAATGTTTGTGAAAATTGACCATTTTCAAAACGCAAACTGTGCAATGTCGATTCTCGCCCGACGCACAAAGCACAATCCAAAACGTCAGTGTTATTTCCCTCTTTGTAATATAATTATTCATACCGATAGATCAACAAGCTTTTGTGTCATCATACAATAATGTTTATGGCATAATAATGGTGCAAATTCAACTCCCGCGCCGCATCGCTGAGTGCACTTCGGAAAATCACTTTATAATCTATGCAATGCCGCATTCGGCTGAACACCGACGCCGCATAACCATTTTTGTGCATTACATGAATGCAGCTGCCCGTAAAATTTTATACAAACAACTTTGAAACTAAGTGTACTTATTTTGTATGTGGAAATTGACTTAGTTTCAAAGTGTGTATTTGTGTTAGCGTACGATGAACGGTTACTGTGTTTTGCAGTTTTCTTTATGATTTTCACACGATATGTGTACCATACTAATGCAATTTTACTTTGATATCACATCGTTAATTCCCACTTAAGGACGGAAGATATTTTCGTACAGACACGATTTATGTAAAACAGAGCGTTGATCTTGAGATCCCAACAGATCCTTGAAAAACTGATTTGAACCCATAATATTATTAAGTAGAGTATAGGTTTCAATTAAATGGAGGACATTAATTTAATAAAACAATGACATTTGTGGTTTGGATTAGGACTATCCTTTACATCCTACGCAAAGAACAGATGAAACTGAACTGCTATTTGTCTTCGGGATAAGTGACCCATTATTTTTATAACCTTCTGCAGTAATTGTATAGGTTCTCGTTAAGAAATTATAGTAATTGAAAATATACCTTACCGCAGAAGAAAATTGAACGTTTTTCTTTCTTTTCCTCATTCTTCATTGCATATCAAAATCAATTCAATACTTACGTTTCAGAGTTTCTTGCCCGTTCTTCTCCATAGGAACCTACTACGCTTTGGAATGGGCAACTAGCTTCATCTCTCTGACTGACCGACCCCTTGACAATTCAAAAGTGCCCGTAATTGATTTATTTGAAATAAATGCGTTTTTAGTTTGAGTTTACGCCAAGAAACAACTATTAACCGAACGTTCAATTCTTGACAAATTGATTTTCACGGAACTGGTTCTTTGAGCCTAAATTTTTAATCCAACTCGAGTTACTTACCCGAGTCTATAATTTGTACCGCCAACCCACCGACTGTGTGTTCACTCAATTAAATGTTCGTAACTATTGTCTTCCCTTCCTAGTTACATGACAGGCTAATTTATTTGAAGCCTGTCATAGTCCCTCACTTGACTGGCGTATTTGTATCCTCATGACAGTTAACGTAACTGCTTATTATTTACTCAGAACTGTTACCAGGTACTTTAGTTCTTGTCTTTTACTGACAACACACCTTAGTAAATTAAGTCTGAATATTTAATTTCAATTCTTCACGAGGATTTTTCTTTGTTTTTTTATACTCAAGTGACTTGTTTCTGAAGCTTAGTTAATTTAAGCTAAGTTCTTGGAATACTTATTCCATTATCTTTGATTACAAATATAAAGCTTAGTAAGATTACTGTATCTATCCATGCTTAAATTAAAATTTTGATTCGAATTCTGTGCAAAATATTAATCGAATACTCGAACTACTTTGTCATTCGAAAGCATTTTGTCTCGTGTGACGTGAAATGAATACGTTTTTTATTGATCTAAAACCTATAGTCGTATTTCACATGGCACTAGTCGGTGCACAGGTGCAGTAGCCTTCTCATTCGGAATTAGTACCTATCCAATATCGCGTGTACTTTACGATTGCCTACGACGCAGTCGGTCGCTTGGTAAAGTTCTACGTGCACTACTATTTCCAACCGACTTCAAAAAAGAAGGAAGTTTTATGTTCATCTGTATGTATTATAATGCATGTTCATCGATTTCTCCGTGTAGGCTTCTCATTCGGAATTAGTATCCAATATCGCGTGTACTTTACGATTGCCCACGACGCAGTCGGTCGCTTGGTAAAGTTCTTCGTGCACTACTATTTCTAACCGACTTCAAAAAAGAAGGAAGTTCTGTGTTCATCTGTATGTATTATAATGTATGTTCATCGATTTCTCCGTGTAGGCTTCTCATTCGGAATTAGTATCCAATATCGCGTGTACTTTACGATTGCCTACGACGCAGTCGGTCGCTTGGTATAGTTCTACGTGCACTGCTATTTCTAACCGACTTCAAAAAAGGAGGAAGTTCTACACACAGATGAACACATCTGTACGTATTTTTTATGCATGTTCATCGATTTCTCCGTGTATCCTTCTCATTCGGAATTAGTATCCAATATAGCGTGTACTCTACGATTGCCTAAGTCACGGTCGGTCGCTTTGTAAAGTTCTACGTCCACTCCTATTTCTAACCGACTTCTAAAAAGAAGGAAGTTCTATGTTCATCTGTATGTATTTTTTATGCATGTTCATCGATTTCTCTGTGATTACTGGGCGTTACGCGATTCTTTTTCATTTGGTAGATGTAGTTTGCGCCCGTGGTCCCGAGGTGGCCGTGGTACCACCACGGCCACCTCGGGAACTTTGCTTGGATAGTTTTTGAGTTAGCTTCAATAATACTTATTTTTTCCACTTAGTGTATGTTGATGATGTTATAATAACTTCTTGGAATGTAATTATTTTAGGAAAACGTTTTTTTTTTTTTTTTACAATGTTTGTAAATATGTGAGCACCATGTATCTATCACATAATTAATTTATCTGTCATTGCTTCATTTTTAATTCTTTTTACCTATTGTGGTATAGTAATTTTATTCTAGGTGCATCGTCTTCACATATAATTATATAATTGATGTACCGATACAAAATATTGTAAAACATTTTAAAAGAGTAACAGTTGAGTTTCTTGCCCATTCTTCTCCATACGAAGCTACCTTTTGGAAGGGGCGACTAGAATCAATTCTATTTTATTTGTAAATTTTGACGTTCAAAAGTGCCATCTATGTGCCTATTTTAAATAAATAATTTGACTTTGACTTATCACTGGTATTTACACAGCAAGAAGTTATTTACGAATTTGTGTGGGGTAGGTACCGCAACTAAAAAGTGAATAATTAAATTTTTAGACGAAAAAAAACAACCGACTTCCGAAATTAAAGTAATTTTTCTCTTTGTAGTGAAAGTTTTTGTTGTTTATTTTAGGAGTTTTAGAGGGAAAATTGAAAAGTCATGCGTTTTGTACCTTTTAATCTTCACCAAAACGAATTTCATCATCATCATTCTCCTGCCCTTATCCCAATTGATTTGGGGTCAGCGCACCATGTCTGTTTCTTCCATACTTCTATTAGTTGTCATCTCAGTAGTCACTCCCTTTCTAGCCATATCATCTTTCACACAGTCTATCCATCGTTTCTTTGGTCTTCCCCTACTCTTATAGCTATCGACATGCATATTCAAAACTTTCCTCACGACATTTTCTTCATTGCTCCGCATCACATGCCCATACCATGACAACCGATTTCCACACAACTTTTCAGTCACCGGTGACACTTTCAGAGTTCCTCTTATGTACTCATTTCTTATTCTATCCATTCGTGTCACATCACACATTCCTCTTAGCATTCTCATATCAGCTACATGCAATTGCCTTTCATTCATCCCTTTTGTGGCCAAACATTCTGATCCATACAAGACAGCAGGTCTAACCATTGTTTTATATATCTTCCCCTTAAGTTTAAGAGGACTGCGGGAGTCGCACATTGTTCCCGTGACCTGCCGCCATTTCATCCATCCAGTGTTAATTCTGTGCTTAACCGTCCGATCTACTTCGCCATCGCTTTGCACGAAAACGAATTTCTTAATTATAAATTTATATTAACTTCAGTGATTGAAAAAATGTCAGTTTAAATATTTAATGTAAAGTTTAGCAATTTCGTTGAATCATACTTATACAATATTAGTTTTAGTATATGCGAAACCTGAAACACGTGTCTAGTTTTTTTATTTAAAGAATCTATGTGCATAATTTCAAAACTGTATCATGAAAAATCACAAAGTTATAAGGTTGTTATGTTACCGGGTTGTCCGTACAAAAACAGCGGCGCGGCGCCCCCGCGCCACCAGGGTCGTCTTGCGCTCATTGATAATATTTTGGCTGTAGGTACCTAACCGTACGGCGATTGTATTGTAAGTAATTAAATGGTGATAACATTTTCCATCACTATATGTGTATATAAATATTTTTAGGACAAAATAATATATAACATGGTGTAAAAATGATTGAAATCGATTCAGTTCCTTATTCTGAACAAACTATATTCAGGTTTCGCATATACTAAAAATAATGTTGTATATGAACAAAAAACTTAAAATTTTGAGAGATTATTTCAATTCTAAAGTGCTAGAAAATTCTTTAAAATTGAATTCTCAATCTTTATTACGGTTATCAAGACTTTTCATCACTTACGTGTGTTTGCAGGTAAATAAATAATATTCCCATGCTGCTATCACCCTTATGCAAGCCTGGTCCAACTTTTCCTCTATTCACGTAAACTCTACTTATTTCTATTTCAAGATTGCGAAATGTGTTCAGTCTTTGTGAGTGATATGCGGCTAGCGAACTTCAAGTGTAACTTGGATATTTTGACTTTGAACATTGCCTAGAGTCTGCTGGTAATGTTTGAAAGACTTAGTTGTGGAATATTTAGTCGAATGGTGTTTACTTGTGTAAATGGACATATTCGTTCGTTCTTAAGGACCATTTTTTTTTGCATTTGTAGCAGTTTTTGTAAGAAAGAAAGATGAAGTTGAAAGTTGTGTACCTTTTATTTTGTACTGCTGAAATTAATCTAAAAACTATATAACATTTCGTAAAACATTTACAATAACACATGCTCCATCTGCATTTTCTAAAGGACCAAATTTCGCTTAACTCCTGACAATTATTTAGTTTAATCTCACTTTAAATTAATATTTGTACAAGTGCTATACATTTGTTGTATCAAGAGCAATATGTCGTTATAAATTCAGATCATCCTCACAGGTTATTAACTGATAGTGACGTGGTTGTCAAAACTTTGCCTCCCCCACAATCTCTACAATCCTGAGATCCCTTATGCGTTTGAAAGTTACTCGTTCCAATACACGCACTGACAAAGACAACTTTCGTAATGTATGTCGCAACTCGTAACATATTCAGAACTTGTATAATTATTGTTTAAACACGTTACTAGTTGCTATCAAGAGTTGTTGTGCTTAACAGAAGTCCTCAACACTTATTTTCTATAGTTTTGTCTTCGTCGTTACCGACCAGTAGTTTGATGATAAAATCAGAAATCAAAATCAAACGTCATTTATTCAAACTAGGGTGAGAATCAGCACTTTTCAAACGTCAAAAATTACATAAGACAGTCTCCCAAAAACGCACACCCTTCACCACTTCCTATAGTGCTTTAGCTGGGAAGAAGAAGTGGCGCAACAAACTCTCCAGCAGCACAGCTGTCTGCTTAGTTAGAAAACTTGATTCTATACAATACTATGTAAAATAATTTGCATTACACAATATGGTAGCACACGCCACTATACCAACAAAAATAAAATAATAATCGTCGAAAGCTATACTCAAGCAGACATAAAATATTAAAACTAAAAAACGTAAACGATCGTACCTAAATAAAAGCCTCCAGGCATAATGGGCGTGCCCGCTATCTATAGGCTATTCTGTACGGACACTAATTTGACCTTCGATTACAAGCCTTTTAATTCTACAGACAATTTGTCTCTGATTACTGAGACATAATTCGAGGAATTACATTAACAAATTACCCCTGTCGTGCTCCATTATTGCATGGTTATGTAAGATCCGATTTATGTGTAGTTAATCACCCAATCAACTAAATTTGTGCTATTAGAACCTCGTTCAGAACATACGTTACGTCAGAATCAGGTCAGATTGAAATATCGTCGTCAAATCACTGGTCTACGTAATACAGGGGTGATAAGACAAATGGGACCCGGAGAAAAATAATCAGATTATTATGAGGTAGCCATTTTACTGAAAATAACACTTTCTTTCAGATATAAAATTAAACAACTCTACACTTTTTTGTCCCATCCCTCTTTTCCGATTCAAATTGATACATACAAGTGTGAACAAATACTGAACTGTATTTTTATTATACAACATTATTTTTAGTATATGTAAACCTGAATATAGTTTGTTCAGAATAAGGAACTGAATCAATTTCAATAATTTTTACACCATGTTATATTTTGTCTCAAAAATATTTTAGTGTGATGGAAAATGTTATCACCATTTAATTACTTACAATACAATCGCCGTACGGTTAGGTACCTACAGCCAAAATATTATCAATGAGCGCAAGACGACCCTGGTGGCGCGGGGGCGCCGCGCCGCTGTTTTTGTACGGACAACCCGGTAACATAACAACCTTATAACTTTGTGATTTTTCATGATACAGTTTTGAAATTATGCACATAGATTCTTTAAATAAAAAAACTAGACACGTGTTTCAGGTTTCGCATATACTAAAACTAATATTGTATAAGTATGATTCAACGAAATTGCTAAACTTTAAATTGAATATTTAAACTGACATTTTTTCAATCATAATAATTTTGATAATAATTTTCAATGAGCGCAAGACGAACCTGGAGGTACGGCGGCATGTTTTTGTACGGACAACCCGGTAACATAACAGTCTTATAACTTTGTGATTTTTCATGACACAGTTTTGAAATGTTGTACATAGATTTTGTACATAAAAATACTAGACACGTGCTTTTTGATTGATCCGACCGAATGAGATTTGACCCGAAATCAAATCTCATTCGGTCGGATCAATCATAAAGTAAAATCCGTATAAAGGCTTTTCTGGTAGAATAATTTTCATAAAGTTTCCTTAAAAATTGTTCTACTAGAGTCGCGTCGTGCCTGTCTGCCGGAACCATATCAAACTTTGAAAATATCCTTTAAGGTGATTATGATGGGTACCTTTTATTTTCAAGTACTTCTTTCTTACTGCACTGTATTTACGTAGACGACGTAAACGTGCACTTTTACTCAGTACCAATTTAAAAAGTAAAGCGAAGTAACATCCACTTTCTTGTATAAATATTCACACATTACCTACCCTCTACAAACTCGTAGTGAATGTCTCGAAAGTTTCCCGTAGGATATTACGTACGTAACGTATGTATTCACAATGTATCGGGAAGCCATTGTCGTATATCATGCGACCGCGTATCTGTAGGTGCCAACTATTCTCTTGTCTAGATACCGTGTTTTACTTTGTAAACTTTTAAACGGCTGTGTCGTATCTTGGCGAAGTTTGTTTGACGTATATTGGGAACAAATTTTGGAGTTATTATCTAAAACACAGAACGTTAAAGACTCGCCTTGAATGTGTTAGCTCATTGTGAAAAATCGATCAGAGAAAACCATCAAGTTCCCTAAAGTGCTTGGTCATACGTCAATTAAAATTGACGAACAGACAACCTATTCAAAAGTTTTAATAGGTCGTTTTCGGTAATTACGTAGTTGTTTGAAGTATCGGTGAAGTTGATGGTAGGAAACAATGAGTAAAAAAGTTTCAAAAATATAAAAACCGGCCAAGTGTGAGACGGACTCGCGCACGAAGGGTTCCGTACCATTATCTATAAAAATGGCAAAAAAATCACGTTTGTTGTTTTTTTTTGTACATCATTAGGCCGTCACAGTTTCATTATGTGAATGAAAAGCCTTAAATATTTGTTTTATTTTAATTTAATTATTTACAGAATATTTCAAGCGTTTACCAGTTGCCGTTATCAATATCGAGCAAAAAAAACACGTTTGTTGCATGGGAGCCCCCTTAAATATTTATTTTATTCTGTTTTTTAGTATTTGTTGTTATAGCGGTAACAGAAATACATGTAAAAATGTCAACTGTCTAACTATCACGGTTCATGAGATACAGCCTGGTGACAGACGGACAGACAGACAGACGGGTAATAGGGTTCCCGTTTTACCCTTTGGGTACGGTACCCTAAAAATTACGTTAATATCTATCTATCATACTTTGTCGTGCCCACAATTTTCCAATTACAAATCTATTCTCCAGTGCCTAAATAAGTTTGATATCATAATGAACAGTATTGGAATAACAACTTTAGACAGTTCAAAACTTGCTTAACTTAGATAAATTAAGAACACTGAATTATACAATCTGAAGCAAACTCTAGTTCTTGCATGATTTATACACAAACAGTTATCAAAATATGATCACTTTTATAAATACACCGCCCGATTAAATATAATATAGAGTCTAGACACGGAGTAAACATCATGTACGTTGAATAAAACATAAATGTCTTTAGGAGACATTAAATGTAATATCTTTACCAAAATTGATTGATGATTTCCATCACAAATTCAAAGACAAAAACTCGCCTCCGATTCACATCATTAGGCCGTCACAGTTTCATTATGTGAATGAAAAGCCTTCTAGATGCTAATTTGGTGGGCAAACAAAGCTAAGGCCTAATGAGGGACGCTTGCGGGTCCCTAGACAAACTTTCTTATTCAACTTTAGGGGGCCCGCGGGCCCTTCCGCCCGGACCATTTGCTTGTTTATCCTGGACTTAGGATCGCGCTTCGATGCTGAAAGGGAAAATAATGTTGCAAAGAGCTTCACAGTTTGGTGTAAAGTTCGCGGTGTGTTTAACTCGTTAAGGTTTTGTGTGCCAATGGTACGAAAACACCTTAGACGGTGTTCCAAGTTGTGCGCGCGCATAAGGACCAGTTTTTAAGTATTAACTTATAAACTTTCAAGTAAAACCTTTTAGCCAGTCATTATTTACGTTTTAACATAGGTACTTACCTAATTATTTAGATTGCGTTCGACTTATTAATAACACCAATATTATAATTTTGGGCTAACAGTCGGGCTGGTCCACAAATTCAAGGTCACTCAGCGTGCTATGGAGCGGGCTATGCTCGGAGTTTCTTTAAAGTATAAGATCAGGAATGAAGTTATCCGGAAGAGAACCGGTGTTACCGACATAGCCTGCAGAGTAAGCAAGCTGAAGTGGCAGTGGGCTGGCCATGTTTGTCGAAGGACCGATGGGCGGTGGAGCAGACGAGTCCTGGAGTGGAGACCGCGTATCGGCAAGCGTAGTGTGGGGCGCCCCCCAGCTAGATGGACCGACGACCTTAAAAAGGTGGCTGGGACAGACTGGATGCGGAAGGCGGAGGACAGGGTGTTGTGGCGCAGCCTGGGAGAGGCCTATATCCAGCAGTGGACTGCTATAGGCAGAGTTGATTGATATAATTTTGAACCTCCTTCAAATGAAGTGTCTGTTAGCTTTTATCTACGTCTGTAACCATAATTTTCATATTATTATGAAAACAGCTCTGTCTATTCATACTCGAGGTATTTAGGTTTCGCATTAGTATATCAATAGGTAATAAAAGTGTCAGTACCAAACATTACATTGCCTATATGGCTTAAAGATCATAATCATGTAGGGACCCACCAACAATAACAAATGCGCGTAATGTCTTGGGGTGCCACCGGCGGTTATAAGAAAGCTAGGGGATACCATCAAGAGTTGCAGCGCTAAGAGTCTGAGAAATAAAATATTTTATTAGAACGATCTTGTGTTTTTCAGTAAACTTTTATGTGACGATGATAAAGTCAGTAGAAAACCAGCATTATTAATAAATGTTTGGAAATACCGAGTCAAATATGTTTACAACTCCCTAAAGAGCAAGGAATGTGACTTTTTGAGTAATTTTTTTTGTTTCGTATTGATGGAATCCAAGTCAGTGTGTGTGTGGGCCTCTAATGTATTATGAGCACGTTTCCCTAAAAATATCACCCCTTCTATTTCTAGCAGATAATGATCAATACGTCAATTTTCGTGACGCTCTACTTGACATTTCACAGCCTGTATGAGGAAGCGTAGGTGTTTTATTATTCATAGTATGATATCCAAAACATAATTTCAGGCAGAATATTAAGTAGGTTTGTTTTTGATAGAACCTATTACGAGTTACGACCAAGTGGGTTAAACGTGGCTTAAGGCATATTTATTTACATTATCAAACGATTTACGCGTGTCCGGTTTAAATAACGTGTAAAGCTACAAATGGTTTTCCGATAAAAGTCAAAATACAAGTATAGTACGAGGAAAATCTTACCCCCGGGCGGTTGGGCCGGCACGTCTTGGCATGCCTAATTTAATCCTTGGCTTATTGAAATAAAAACGACATAGGTTTTCGACAGGTGCCCGCGGGCGACGGCCGCGGGGAGAGGGTCACAGGTGGCCCCGATGGTCGCAGCGTCGTTAAAATTTACATAAAGTCTCAATCCACGACGACGGGCGCCGCTGCCCACCCCACGTTTATGCTACATTTAGTAATTTTATGATAATTTCGAAAACCGTACCGCCACCCATCGCATTATACTAATAGAGGAATTCTCCCGAGCCCGGCGCAATGCCGAAAAAATTCGAACGCCTTCAAAATAATAAGTTTCGGTTAATAAATCGCGTTCAGCGCGAAACGAACATAAATTTTTGGAAAAATTAATAGCAGATGTGTTGTTGAGTTGCACAGGGGACGAGCCGGGGGCGGTCCACTGGCCAGTGCGCTGTTACTGACTTTGAAACGCATAAATTCAGTCGTTACGTTTTGTTTTTTAGATATATTTTTGACTAATGGCGCATAAAATCGAAACGTTCACGCGTGGAAATTTTAATATTTTTGGAAACTTTTTATTCACCCTCTACTAACATCCCTACTTTGGTGTTTCGGAAATTGGGGTGTTTGGAAGTTTTAATTAACGTGTTTACCAAAACGCACACCCTTATGCACAAACAATTGTGGAGATAGGTACTGTATACGCAGTTTAAATCAGAGGGGTATTAGTAGCGAAATAATTACGCTTTCAAAATGAAATTACGTAGGTAAGTTAGGTTAAATAGAGTTATGATTTAATAACAACGTTGTGCTGACTTAACTTGAGTTTATTGCGTTACTTGTTACCAACTAAACGTTTAGTTTGGTAAGTTATTTATTGCATAACATACCAAAGCAAGAGCTTTCGTTTGTACTGCAATAAACTGTGGTATTACTTTGATTGTGCACACAATTCAAACACAACACCTGTATACGCAATTTCAGAAAAAATATACCAACTTAAAGTGCTCATTCAAGACAATAATCTCCTTTTGTTACAGTCCAACTTGACGCACCTGCCTCGTCACGAGTACGTGCCAGGCATAGGCATGGGTGTCGCCAAGTGCCCGTACGACCCTGCAGACAACTCCACAGCCCTTTGGGTGGAAAAGGGCAACCCTGGCAGTTTACCTGCGCTATACTCTGGTACTAATGCAGAGTTCACCAAGGCGGATACCGTCATCTTCAGAACGGATCTCCATAACTTGACGACGGGGCGACGCGAGTTTGCGTTCAAGAGGACCCTGAAATATGATTCGAAATGGCTTGACAGTGAGTATAAACTACTATATTTTTCCCAATCAGTTCTCCGCAGTTTTGTACTAAGTATAAAATTCTAGCAGGCTGTTTTTTATTGTGGAAATAACTGTTGTTTCGTTATATACTGATAATTATTTTCAGCATTAAGCCCAAACTACCTGTACATGCCTAAGTAGGTAAGAACCGTAATAAAAAAGGAAATCTTTTTTTGTTCTTCAATAATGTGCACACTTAACGTTTTGGGGCCAACATTTGCTGCCATAAAAAGGTTATTATACGAGTCTAGTGTGGCTAATGTAACTAGACTAATGAGGTATACCGAACCCAACATTCCTTTCTAAGTACCAGATCGATATTTTCTGTCTGACTGGCTCTCACTGGCTCAGTCAACCGATATTATGGAGCTGGAAGGCCATGGTAGAGCAAAAAAATACAGTTTATAAAGACACATTACATAGCCGTTATCTACGCTTTCTTTAAATTTTATTTAAGTAATGTGGCGGCATCTTCATCGCCACATGCGAACTATTCATGATACTGACGTCACGCAAACTCCTGCATCGCGCAAGCAGAGTTTACCGCGTAACTAGCATATATACAACATCCCGACATCAACAGTCGGGTAGTTGCCCACCAGACACAACACCCGTTGGGGGATCCTCCTTTTTCTATTGAGGATTAATGAACTTTACACCCTGTTCCTAATTCCTCTATAGTAACATTGAGAGAAGTTATTGCTGCGACATGACTTTGACAATTTTTGGTGTCTAAAATCACTGTTTACTGTAGTGCGCATTACAACACACGCAAAGCATTGCTTATGGGTTCATGCATCGATACAGGAGCCGTGGGAGTATTTAAAGTTAAGTTATAACATCTAAAACCTGTTTTCGAAAAACAAAACGACAAAAAACCTTCGATATCTCCGTGACCAAAAGATTTCCAGATATGGGCCAGTACCAAAAAAATATCATAATAACGGGAACAACAAGTGAGTCTTGGGTTCGGTTAGGGGTATTTTTACACCCGTTATACAGCTGTATGGAGGGTACCTCACGTGGCGTCCGATTTGTTCGCAACCAACCATACATGATGGTAGCGCAACCATGAGTTGAGCTCCTTAAGTTCTGAGTAGAGCTGCACGATTACTGACAAATGCGTGCACTGACTGGTCAGATCCACTCAATCTGTGTGGTTCTTTCCTCAAAAGACCATTTCAGACACCAATCTACATGGCCTTCACATGATCTGACCAAGATTATGTCTGGACTTTAAAAGAGACTGTGACCTCTGAGTTTGTTTCGGCCTTTCTTCTCAGAGTAGTCAGATAGGAAACGCCGACCTCATCTAGTTTTAAAAATATGACTGACATGTAAAATTGTTTGTACAAACCTACTTACAGAAATAAAAATCATTTATCATCATTTATCATGTCTCATGATTGCGCCACCGGTGGTGGTTACGTCGTGTCCCAGTGTAATATTGCTTAATATTGAAACGAGCGTGATCACGGCTTCCCAACAATGGGCGAGTATCCATTAGGCTGAAAGCGAACCGGTAATAATAAGGACAAATGTTACAATTATCGAAGCTTACACGATTTACACGGAAATTGGCCTGTTTGCGATTAAACAGGCGAAATTAAACTGTGTTCGGTCTAACGAGCAACAATGTATCGGTTCTATGGCACGAATATTCCTGTTTAACCCAATTATTGTTTGCCTGTTCTGTATTGAAATTGATTTTAGTCACGGTTATTTATTTTATTCTGTTCGGGAAACTTATAGCATACTTATTACAGTGTTCTTAAAAATATGATAAAAACTAAAATAAAAACGGAAAATGTAGACATATAATACCTAAAACATAAATTATACAAAAATCGTTTCACAGTTTTTTTTTTTCACTTTTCCGTGAAGAAACAATACTATTATACAAATATATAATAATAGAAACTATATTATTTGTATAGGTATATTCAAATCATGTTCACTACACAACTATAAGGTCAAATTAAATTAGCTAGCAAAATTCTGCAGATGTGATGGGGATAACATAAAAATAAAAAATAAAAAGAATTTTATTTTGGGGGCCAACGACAGCTGGTAGTATTGTCACTTGAATTATGAGTTGGAAAAATCTATTTTCTTTTGTTTTATCATGTTTAGGTATCGTTACCAATCACGTCTGTGAAGTTTACACAAAAAAACTGTTTTTAAAGTGATATTTCAAGTGATTACAATAATTGCGGTCGATGACCCCACAAAAATCATCATTTTTTTTTTTTTTTTGATCATCTTTAGATATCTATACCCAACACGTCTGCGGAGTATCGCTAGCTAATTTAATTTGACCCGTATAATATAGCTCCAAATCATGTTCTTTAGTATAAAATGTGTGAATGTGTGTGTGTGTGTGTATAATAAGTATCAATTTTTAGATAGACAGCAAAGGTTATCTTGGTTTATCCTGGTTATCATAACAAAAGTCTTAAACTATCTGTGATTAATATATTATACAAAAACCAAATCTTTTAAACTTGAAAGTCGCTAGGTTTGATAAAGTTGTTTGAAGTGCTGATGTGCTCACGCATAAATAAGAAAATCTAGATGTAAAAGATGTGTCTTTCTTAAACTTAAACAAATATTATCTCTGCTTTATCTACACTTGACTTAACGGATGATAAAATGCTGACACTCATTTACATTTTGCTGGCTCAGTAGTTAGGTACATACATTACTTTCAAAGAAATCACTATATCTTAAAATAATTGCAAATTTGATGATAAAATGCCGAAATTTTTTAAATAATTAAAGCTAAGATATCGCATATTCATAAAATATTAGATCTTCCACAAGATTGCACCATATTTTAATTTTTTGTATTCCTCAGAAAATTTTATTTAAATTTTGCAATGAAAAACTGATATCAAATGAAATTAATATTTTATAAACAGCACCTTTTCAAGTTATTGGCTTAATTGTTCTGATTTTAGTACGAAATGAATATCGAAACAATTGGGACCAACCCTTTTGCCCGTTAATTTGTGTGGCACGGTAGCAGCGAAATAGAAATTACGCTTGTGTACAAATTTGCCTAATTTTCGTTAATATTGCTCTGTTCATTACACTCGGCCCTTTATTACTAACGTTTCGAATGCCACTAACAGTTAATTATTTTCATTTAATTTTCATTTGTACTGTATACCCTTTTTAGCATTCATCCTATTTCTAAGTTACGTTTTGAATAAATTCGTTCGCTTAGACTCAATTATGACGTAATGAAATAAACGCTGAATAACTTAATATTTTTTCTTCTAGAAAATACTACTTTACTTACTCTAAATACAACTACTTTTATTTGAATATTTTTGATGTTAGACCATCATTATACATAATATGTAGTTACTTGCTCTCGTGTCATGTTTATTATTGTGTAAATATTGATATGTATATAAGTATATACTTTATGTATGCATGTATGTATTGTATATGTAAATGGTACACCACTGACTACCTACAGTGTTGTCTCTCCTTCTCCCTTTAATCCATCCCAAGATTGTTTGTAAAAGATCGCTTTTAGTGATAAGACCGCCCATTGTGTCAACCCTAGGTAAAATTTCAACATTTATATCTGTAATTTTTATGGTGTATATAATAAAGAGTATTCTATTCTATTCTATTCCTACCCAATCATAAAAATCATAAAACAGGGTGTTTGCTAATAATAACAATAATTAATAAGATAAGCCTGAACACAACGGAATGCTTTTATGAAACTATTGATGTTTGTGTGGATATCATTATTGTACTATTTTGATGGATACTCATTTGCATTAAACTTGGCTATCGATCCTGAAATAAATAATAATATATTAAAGACATTTAATGTGGCATTATTATTAACGCCACGTACAAAATATTCATCAAACGAGGGTTTATCACCACTATTCATTAAATGAAGCCAAATTTATAGGCGTAATAATTTTAAAAGTTCCTAGGCCATTACTTATTAAAGTTTCTATCTTAAAGCTTATGTTACTGCCATTGTAGCGTATGCTGTGGATGATATTATTCAACAATGTGAATAGAGAAATTGGGTGTAAGGCGCGCGTCCGCATTCCATAATCCGCGCCACGTGGCGTTTTCATTATAGGACCAACAAATAAGCACTTATTAATGCTGGCTATAAACGTCTCGTGTGACATAATTGTCACCCACGGCTTCATCTAATATTTATTGCATATCACATGGAATAACAGCAATTTGATACTGTGGAATTAACACTGATTGTGGGAACGCACACTCGCCAGAGTATACCAACAATATAAATATTCAAAATCAACGAAAAATAATTTCGTTGATTTTGAATATTTATATTGTTTATTATTACACCGCAACGTGACTATTGTAATTTAACTTGACAAGTCGCTATTAAATTGGAATTATAATGCTTATTATTTATTTAAAACTGATTCCGAAGTTAGTTTTAAACTAGAGTAATTTAGAGTACTTTACTTTCGACTATCAATTACGTTCAACATTTAAGTGTCGAAAAGTTTTCGAGTTATTGTCTCTAGGTTACATTCATGAAGCATGTTATTAACTTGGTATTATTTTGTTCCAGAACCGAACTTCGTGGGTTCGTTTGATGTTGGGGACTACGTGCTATTCTTCTTTCGGGAGACTGCTGTGGAATATATTAATTGTGGCAAGGCAGTCTACTCAAGGGTAGCAAGAGTTTGCAAGAGGGACACTGGTGGCAAGAACATTCTCAGTCAAAACTGGGCAACGTATCTGAAAGCAAGACTGAACTGTAGCATACCTGGAGAGTTCCCCTTCTACTTCAATGAAATACGTAAGTTTTAATCTGTGTGTTTTTTATGTGTATTTAACTAAACTGAGTAATGTTTGTCATTCTCCAAACTATTCTTAGAAAATCGTTGCCAAAGTACACTCTCTAAATACACTGTAAGTATTATATGCACACATAAATATTTCTCCACCATTTTCACTTGAGAACCTTGTCGAATTTCGACTTACCGTTCCTTGCACACACAAACATTGACTGTCACTCCCTAGCAAACATTTTGAGTTCCAAATTCAAAAGTGCATAGTACGATTTTACGAGAGTCTAGTCGATTCCGCGCTGCACTTGGGCACGGGACCTCCCAGACTGTGTTCATATAATATTAACGGTCGGGGTTCGCGCCATGACACGGTTTTTCACGCGGACCCACTCCTGTCACTGCATTACTCATGAGAATGTAATAGGTACTCAAGTGCTCAGTATTTACTGTAGGTGTGTTATTTACATGTCTGTTCGAGCAATTAGGTTCGCACCGAAGTTTGCGTTCTCGTTTCTCTCTGAATAGGGTCCCATTCGAAGGTACAATAGCAAGAATTCGGCCTATAAAGATTCCTTTCGTGTTTATTTTTTGTCAGACATAAAATGTTGTCGCTGAAATTGCTTATCTACACAATGATTTTTCCTTATACGGAGTTGAATAGAATGGTTACTTACGTCCCAATAGCTGGAGGAGAAATCAAGATGAACAAAAGTATGTTCAGTCCGCCATTATAAAATTAATCGCCTTGCAATTAGGTACTATTGTTATACCATTTGTAGCGCAAGCGCTAGTTATATTAATAATAGCATCAACTTGAACTCAACTGCTGTAACTTTACGAGAGATATTAGGTTGAGAGCCCACAATTATAACCATTTGATAGTAAACTGAAGTTTCAACAACTAAAGCACAGATTAGACATCATGACGGCGCTTGATAAATTTTAGTTACAGTTGTCCAATAGTTGGATGTTCAATTTAAATTTAAATTACTTTTGCAGCCTCTTTGAAATGTACACCTGGTTAGGCATTAAGTTTTATTAAAATAAAACTTTGAAATTAACACTGTTCAACCAAATTCTGTTTAATCTTCCATATTGAAAACAATAATTCTGAAGTTTATCGTGTCTGCTTAATAAATCTACGTTATAATAATTTAATTTTGAAGTTTTATTGAATATTTATTCAATTCGAATTCAGATAATATGCTTTGAAATGAAAATGAAACCGAATTATGGAGCTTTAACGTACCTAATATTCCATTTAGATACGAAATTCACATTAAATAAATTAAAAACATTAATTGGAGATTTTAGGTTAATTTATGGTATAAATATTTTTTATAATATGCATGCATGAAGCAAAACAAATTCTACCGCAGCGCGTTTACATAAAACTATGGAGTAAAACCTACATACATAATGGCTTTCCCCATAGGAGTAAATACAAACTAGAGGACGACATGTGTTACCATCTTTAAATACTCCTTTTGCTTTATACATGAACCTTTTCATACAAGCGTGTTGGTAGATGTATTGTAGACACGACCGACCTTCCACCTAAATACTTTGAGATCAGTTTGGAAAATTTTATCAAAGTGCACGGAGTTTGGTTGCCATTTTTCTCTGACGAATAAGTAACCTTATGCCATTATCTGCTTAGGAGTTTGTTGCACGACTTCTTCCTCCCAGCTAAAGCAATAGTGGTAAAGGGTTTTTGGGGGACTGTCTTATGTGTTTTTTGACGTTTGAAAAGTACTGATTCTCAGCCTAGTTTGAATAAATGATTTGATTTTGATTATTTCTATTAATACTCGTACTATCTTTTTTTTGTAAGTTTACCTTGTGTACAAATTATTATACTTTTTAATAAGAGTTAATATTTAGCAAAGAGGAAGCCTTTGCCCAGCAGTGGGCTGGGCAAATGCCTCCCCGTGGTGTAGAAAGAAAGAAAAATGAAACATAGCAGTTACAAAGCGGTGTTAATTTTTATGAGATCACTCATAAAATCGCCTCGTTGGTCTAGTGGTCGCAAGCGCGACTGTTGGGCATGAGGTCCTGGGTTCAATTCCCAGGTCGAGCAAAGTGTTATTGGGATTTTCCATTAGGAATTTCTCAGTGGCAGCCCGGAGTCTGGAATTGTGCCCGGTTAATGGCAATAAGCTCGCCTCCTATTACATGGGACTTAAACGTCCCACGGGACGTACACCTCTACCTAACCCTTCGGGGATTACAGGCGTGATGTTATGTTTATGTCATAAAATCATTTGTAACTGCTATGCTTGCCTTAGACAACAATACATTTTTTTATAAAAATAACTACATCTAACGCTATCTATTTCAACAGAGAGCATCTACAAAGTACCCGGTGATGACAGCCGGTTCTATGGCGTCTTCACGACAGCCTCCACCGGCCTTATGGGTTCTGCCATCTGTACCTTTACCATCGGGGACATACAGAAGGCTTTCGAAGGGAAGTTCAAGGAGCAAGCATCTTCAAGCTCGGCCTGGTTACCAGTCATTAGCAGTAAGGTCCCTGAACCCAGGCCGGGAACCTGTGTGAATGATACCTCATCTTTGCCTGATACGGTGCTCAATTTCATAAGGTGAGTGATCTGAATGACTTACGGCTGTATAAAGTAAGTTGTTGCACATTAAATTTAAATGTTTAATGAAATGTACAACGACAGAGTTTTCGTATATCCATTCAAATAAATATAAAACAGTAAATTCTGACGACTACTAATTAAGTAATGGAACTGAAATTCGCCGACAAATTGAAAATAGAATAAACCCCACCTCTCACACTTACAGATTATCGGAATTTGTAACGCATTGTTCAATTTATTCATTAAAAAAACGCACCGTACGAAGCAGAGAATTAATTTATTTTCAAAACGGCCGGGCAGCCGGATACGCAAAAAGAACAAAAGGCGAGACTGTCGTTATTGTAACAAGCGCGCCGGACGTAAACAAAGTAGAAAATCGTCACTTAAAAACGCGAAACACGATCCTGTCGCCGACGAGGTCTCTAGCGATTCCAGAATTCCACGCTCATTGAAATCCACAGGCACTTTTATCTGGCGACACGTCCTGTTAATTATCCGACGCTCTCACCCCGAGAGCGTTCAATTATTTTTTTTCCCGCTTTTCCATGATCCTCATGTGGAAACGTTGAGATTTTAACACTTCACCTGAACCAGTCTGCTGAAAATAGTATAACATTTTTTATTCATAACGAGTGGAGGTTTTAATTAAATGAATGGTATTTTGTTTTTGGCGTCGAAGCAAAGACAGTATTGTGCGACATTATCGTCGCGCGCGATTGTCGCGGGCGACGTCGACGTCGTGACGCAACCTTATTGTTATCAACATGCTTGTAATGTTTCCGTCGCTACGCTCCGGTGACTTTTCCTTTATTATACACCTTTACACGCTGCATTGTTTCTGAAAATATATTTCGAAATATGTATTTAGTTTGATGAGTTTGAACGGTGTCGCTGAACTGTTTTCATCAAACATAATTATTAACCTCTTAATATTTTGAAAGTCATTTCCAAGTTTCATACAAACGCTAAGTACGTGCTTTGTAAAATTGGATCGACTATAATAAGTGACAAATTCAAATAATAGACAAAGGCACCTTTCAAATTACTACAATCAGCCACACGAGTAACATTCATATTGGCTTGTAGTCATAAATCTTGAAGTCTGCTGTCACAATGACTGCTACATAACCTTCGTGATCCATGAGACAGTTGCGAAGTACCCACCAGCTTTTTCTTAAACGACTTTTAATTCCGAAGACTGAAACTAAATAATTATAGTCTTGATAGGCTCCACTTTATTTATATATAAAATAAAGGACCAGGTGTGAGTCAAGGAGTTGCAGACAAACGAAGAAAGAAAGGATAAAATACGTTTATTGTGGCATACATACAAATAAAACACCTTAAGAGCGGCCAACCCGTCATACTTTTCATACAAACGCTCGTACGTGATTATGGCGTTGTAACACATCTTTCTTTGAAAATTTTGAACTAATAGGTATCTTGTTCACTATAAATAAGTTTCTATGTAAGCAAAAAATAAAAATTTGGAGAAACGAATTCAGTATAAGCCTGCAAAAGTCTGCTTTTTTTGCACAAATTTTACCTGAACTTTGGCTGTTCATAATGTACTCATAAATTTAAAAGTAATGAAAACATCTTGATATACACTTTACACATGTAATGGAGATTCTAAATGATAAACATTTATTTCACAAACTTGTAAGGCTTACGCAAAAACACGTATTTCCAGGACAAGTAATATGAAGTTTCCGCATACAATTTTTCGTTAATGTGGCGTTCTCACTTGCTTGTTAGTAGTGCTCACTTGCGCTGAACGAAACAACAAACTTTTCGACCATGCTCGCTTTAGTGATAGACGGACCGGGAAGGGCCCTCTTAAACAAAGGTTGCTGAGTTAGGTACATAGCACTGTGCAGGAGTATACACACAGCAGAGGCACTCGCACTATTTAATAATAAAGATTAGTCAAGAACGGTTTGCAAAAATGTGTTCTGAATCAGGTCAAATTTAGAGCTGTGAATTGTATTGTGAGAAAAATGTATATTAAACAACTAGTTAGCCGTTATATTTCCGTTTCAGTCTAACCTGGTAAATCAAATTGCAGTTTGGCTTTCCATAGCTGCTTGTTAATACCTCTCAATTGACTGCCTCCTTATTCTGCTAGGACCACAGAAGCAGTACAAAGTATAGCCCGGTCACATTATCTCGAGACCTGGCGTCGATGACGTCACGTCGTGTCGGCGCTCTGATATGGTGCGCAAAACAAGTATCCTCTAGTAGGATATTATTATAAACAATAAGATTTCCAACAAAACAAATATTGTGTTAATTAATTTAATGTAGGTAATATTATTATAATGATATGATTAAAATGATAAAAATAAAAAATTCCAGCGAGGTCTCGAGATAATGTGACCGGGTTTTTTTTTATAGGTGCAATTTTCTCATCAATATTTTCTTCCAACAGATCTCACCCACTGATGGACAGTGCCGTCTCTCACGAGAACGAGAAACCTATCTACTACAAGCGGGATCTGTTCTTCACGAGGCTCGTGGTGGATAAAGTCAAGGTCGACATGATGGGACACCCGCTTGAATACACCGTGTATTATGCTGGCACAAGTAAGTCATCATCATCATTTCAGCCGAAAGACGTCTACTGCTGGACGTAAGCTTCCCCCAAGGGGGGGGGGGTTGCCTTAATCACCACGCTTGGCAGGCGGGTTGACAATCGCAGTATGGTGTTACAATGCATAGAGAACGCTGCTGCCCATTCTCTAGTCAATTAGTCGCCTTTTACGACACCCACGGGAAGTAATAGGGTGGTGCTATTCTTTATGTCCGCCAGCACACGGCACCTACACGGTACATTATATTTATTAGAATTTTTACTTTAGTACTAGCGATCTGCGTGTTTTTTTTTGTCAAAAGGTTTTAGTAAGTTTCGCTCAGATCATCTTTTATTTTACAATTGATCCAAATATATGGATTGCTCAACAAAATGAACCTTGTTCGGGAGAACAAGGTTCATTTTGTTGAGCAATCCATGATAAAGTTTTTGAAATGTTGCTCGTATTATGAATCATTCCTATAAATAACTGATAATTCGGTTTCACACTTGTTATACTTATTCCGTTGTCCATTAGAGTAATATGAAATTTCATTTTATTGAATGTTCTCTCCCTCAACCCTTGTGGATTGGATACCAGGGCCTAAATATGACTTCCTATTTACCAAATATTATAATCTTTTAGTCACCTCTTTCGTGAAAAGATCAGTCCCCAAAATTCTTAGCAAGGGTCCACACCGCACGTAAAATCTTTACAAGAACTCATAAAATATACTATGTATGCAAATTTTACTCGTCCTAATGGAAAAGCCTGATACCTAAAAATACATGGGCGCTTATAGCGGAGCATATTCCATTCCTTTGTTAACAAAGAGTAATGGCACTTTTACGGATCTGAAAAATAAAACATTAGACACGTAGACGACCAATGGTTGAAACAATTAGTGAATTCCGAAACGCAAAGCAACGCCGAACAATCAGTGCACGGATACGCCAGGACATAAAATTTCATAAAAGCTCACGAATTAAAAAATGCCTTCCACTGGGAAATTAAAAAGTGGTTGCGAGTGAAAGTGGCACAAAGGCCATAATTCGTCTCGTCCATGACGGCTGCATGTCCGTCTGGATTCCATCGCTGTTTCACTCTCCCATACCATGAAACAGGGGATTTACTTCAAAACATGAAAAACCGATTATACGTTCATTGTTTGTAGCAAAATGGCGTGCGAAACTCTATAGTTTAAGCGCTTTTGGTACTTCAATTTTATTGACTCCTAAAAAGCTCGCGCTAAAGCTTGTAAATCCCTGCGCTACAATCAGAATATCTACATACAGCACAGGTGAACGGTTCGTTGGTTAAAAAACAAACAATGAGACACTAAAGGTAACATCATTACGAACAGTCTAACATGTTTTGGAAGCCTTTCAAATTCTTATCGCTTCGTTTTCACGAACAACAGGCAACAATTAAGATTGTAATAGGCATTACACACTCACGAAAATGTATCTCGACGTTTATTCCGTCCGCATTTTCGTAGCGTGTGCTACGCCGTAGCGTCGTAGCACACGGTATGTGCGCGCGGTTCGCTGTAGACCACAGAGAGTCAACGTCACATTTCCATTGCCGCATAAATTCGGGCCGCCACCGCCGTTCTCTAAACAACGCCTCCAAGTGGTAATTTTCGCCTATGTTGTTGCAATTTTCACCAATTTTCTCGAAAATCGTTCCCGACTGAACCGCCTTGCCGAGTGGATTAAACTCACGTAGATATCTAACGAAGGAGGGGGGTTCGTTTACGGAACAACTTTTACGAAAGGAGAAGCTACGTTTGAGTTGGCGTTTGAAATGCTTGTGTGTAGAATATTAAATTGTTTAAACGTTACCTTTGACGCACCCCACCCGTAGCATAGCCACGTACCATGATAATTACTCTAACTTAATCTACACAATATAACTTTGTTCCAGTGCTCTAAGACTAACTAAGACTGTTTTCCCGAGCACTATTAATAATGCTAACGTTTCGGCAAACAAAGAGACTACGACGCAATAGTTTTATGCAACAGTGTGTTGCACAGTGCACGATATACGTCGATGTATATTCAAAACCGCAGAGGAAAGGGTTGCGTCCGAAAATCCGAAGCGCTCTTAGTTCACTATTATTTACACTCGAGCGCAAAATAAGTTGCACGAAATTCCGTCACAAAGAGCCCGAGGCGTCCGTGAAAAAGGACAGTTTACTCTTTCAATAAAGAGAGCGTTCGTGCGCTCGCGTCTACCGCAGCGATATTGCCTCGCCGCTTAGTCTATTTTGAGTACTTACCGCGTTATAATATGCATTAAACTGCACTGGCAGAAACTTGTAGCGGCGCTCGAGGTGCTAGCAGACAATGAGAAATGAGCGTATGATGCTCCCGCAATGCGGGCCCCAAGTCTCGCCTCATTCCATTTGTTTTATCACGCCTAAATCACTGTTGCAAGACAACTTTTGAACGCCCCGCCGAGGTTGATAAAAGTTTGACAGCGACTGTCGCTTACACACCAGGGATTGTGTTTGTCAATGAAAGGGAGCGGAGGTATCAAAGACGTTAAGAGTATTTAGAAGTTAACGAAGTTAATTAAATTCACCGAGTTAGACGTCGACGCCGCCGCCACTCTTTAGTATCAAGGGCGCCTTTGTAAACAAACGAACATATTAATGTTAAAGTATCGCATGAATACGGACTGAGTTAACAACCAACTCGAAACGTAATTACGGCGCGTTTGTTGTAAAAAACAAAAGAAATTGTCTGTTTTTTTTTAGTTTGCTGTCATTGAAAAGTTGCGTTGCATACGAAAAACTGAATATAGAAAATCAAATTGCAAAGTAAGGCTCAGCTTTGACAGCGGCTGCTGTGGTACGGGACTGCTATTAAAAACGATTTAAAATTCACAGAAGGCTTAACTGCCGAACCTCGCTGGAAACGTCACAGCAATTTGATGACGTAATTATGTAAGCTCAGAGTCACAAAACGCTAACCCTTTGATATTTTTACAGATACGTAGTTATGTAGTTTTGCTTGCAGAGCGTACATTCGAGATAGCAAAACGACTTTTCATGACAGGAAATTTTGAAGAAACAAGATTAAAATATAGTATCCGTTCATCGTTGGTTAGGATTTCAGATTGGCAATTTTCATATTATTATTCTCGCACTATTAGTAATGCATAGTATTACAAAGCGTCCAACTACAACGAAGAAAAAGAACATTATTTAGTAAGATACTAAGTTTTTACAGCTCAACTAGCTGCGCCCCGCGGTTTCACCCGCGTAAGCCTCGATCCTGTGGGAGTATCGGAATAAAAAGTAGCCTATGTCTTAATCCAAGGTGTCAGCTACCTCCATAAAATTTTTTATCAAAATTCGTCCAGCCGTTTGAGCGTGAAGAAGTAATAAACATACACACACACACACTCACAAACTTTCGCCTTTGTAATATTAAAGTGATGTGATTTCCCGATCAAACTAATAAATTGCTCTGAACGGCTTTATTTACCTCTAGCATAACGCCAGTAATAATTCTAAAATAACTTACCTTGCATAAAATGTAGCGATACGAAGCGTATATCGCTCTTATAAGTATCGGAAACCCATTTGCCTAAGTGCATGAAGTCCAAGTTTTGCCATAAACATGAAATGCGGTCCATGCAAAATGATATGTTAAGGTGAGGTGAGGTGGTGGTGAGGTATGGCGGACAAGCCGGGTTTATGTAGAGCAAGTTGCCGTACCGCCGGCAATCGTGAGGAGTTAGTGCGGAGTCTCCCCAACGTGGCATAGCTTCGTGCTTCATCGACGTGCATTGCCCACAGGACGAAAATGAACAATATTTATTGCCGAGTTGCGGTACGATATGCCGGAACGGAATTTCCAAAGTAATTTATAGTTCGCAACACCTTGCCTTCGTTGCTCCGTTCCGAACTCGAGCTATGGTTCAATTTTGATTTCACGTCGAGCATAGACGAAAATTCTTTAAATTGTTCTAAATCGCTCGCTAGTGCGGAACCGTTCGCTATTTCCAGAATACGAACAAAAAACTTTTGATATCTTCATGTTATGGGAGCGAAGGTTCAATCGAATTGAAAATACATTAATTATTCCATTAGAAATATATCACAGACAAGAGAAAATTCAATCTGGATTCGTCGCACCGCATTTGAGAACCATTTATAAAACGATTGCGCCTTCACACAAACACAAAGCAATTAGTTATACCTATAATTAGCATTCGAATCGCGTTCACCGGGAATAAACATTGATTTTTTATTCCCCCAAAATGGAGGGAGGCCGCGGTTGCGGATGAGATTGGGAATACTAATGTGTTCATTTTTGAACGGTTATTCGCGCCCCGCTAACGCCCAACGTTTTTTGCATAAAACATCTCATCAAAGGATTGCTTAGGTCCCTCAGTATATTGAATATCAAAAGGTGCACGAACGAGAAAGTTTCGGAGGTGGAGCGATCGCGGCATCCCTAATATCGGCCACCGTGAAAGCCTCCTTTAAAAATACACCTTTGGAACGTGTTTGGAATAATCGTTCGTTCAACTAAAGCATGTTTATCTAGTAAATCGAAAATGTATTTGAAGATAAAGTTTGAAACTTTTTGATTATCTACTACAAACTAAAGTCGTATAATTTACAGTTTTTATGAGTAAAGTTTTATGTTTTATTAAACATGTTAAGCATAAAGAATCAAAGGCTATTTATTCATGATAATGTTTGAAACCAAACAACAAAATCATACGAATGAACGCGTACTTGTAAAGGGCTTTCAAACAACAAGGAAACAATAACTTTAAAATGGTTGTTATTAGAAGTTTGACGTTCTAGTTACAACTACGTAAAGAATGTGAGGACTCAATTATGCATATCGATTGAAAAAATAAATCGGTTTTGGAAATTCATGAACATAAAATTTTCTTGGGACGAACCTCGTAAAAGTCAGCAGAGCCCTCGTAGGCAAACGTTAAAAACCCACGTCTCTCGATTTACGGCACCTATAAAATACATATTGCGATTCGTGATAAAAGTCCTTGCCGAATTCGTTCATGCCGCCAATCGCTGAATTTATCTGGCCTGTCTATGAAATACATTTCAGCGGTCTCCATCGCTACCAATAGCCGCAGCGCTGAATACCGCTCATATCAATATTTCAGCGCTTCGAAATGTTCTTGAAATATTTATTAGCGGTAAATTTAAAGCAAATATAAGTAGCAAAAAATGTCACGAGTACTTAGTAAATTTTTAGGAAGTAAAACAGGAAAAAGATTACACAATAACAAAACTCTTAGCGACACTCCCCCTCGGAATTTACAATACACTGCCACCCTGAAATATTATGCAGTAAATTTAGTTGCAGGTGCTGTAATGTATAAAATACAAAAGGTAAAAAACGTCACGGCGTAAACGTCGAGATGAGGGGAACCCGACCGATCTCTAACTGGTAAATCTATACGTTAAACGCGGACTTTTTATATGAAAAGCAATAAAGATGTTAGAGCTACTTTGTGTTTGGGAATTTATACCACTTGGAGGAATAAAACTTATATTGTTCGGGGATCGCAAAAAGTTTTCACTTAGGCCTGTCGAAGCGAAATCTTTATTGGATTGCGGGATTATTTCTTTTGAGACCGCTGTCGGGAGACGTCGTGATCGCTCGCAAAGAAAATAATATGAAAGATAATTAAAGAGTTGTCTTACCTTGGATTACTTTGGACTTGTTCGAATTGATATCTATCAGTTGCTAAATTGATTACACATCAAAAACAAACGGACCATAGAGCAAATTGGCCTTTGGTTTGGAAGTAGAAAGGAGACGCCTTTGCCCAGCAGATGAAAACAATGTAGCAATGCGTGCAAAAAAAAAAAGTCCGTGGACATAATATCTGGTTAATTTGTATGTTCCACATGCTGCTAGCGCTGCGGTGACTACGCTTCGGTAGTTTTCTTTGACATTTCAGACATGATTTCCTTGTTTGGCATTTTCGGGCGTTTCCTTATGAAATTCGTTATTGTTTAGGCGAGGGTGGTCTTCAGGGAGCAGACCCGTCCGTCTACGTCCAATGTGGGATTGTTTAATTATTTTGCTCGTCCCAACCGTGATCGGAATTAATCACTAGAAGTAAATTTATTTATAGACCACCAGCGGATTGGAGATCGTGCATACGTACGTATACAATTGTGTATGTGTTTCAATTAAGTTCATTAACTTGAACGCCGTAGGGGAATAAATTATCCGTCTAATTTCAGTGTTTACTGTAGAGTACGTTTTGGCTTTCTTAGTTTCTACCTATTGAAATTCTTTGTGTAAAAGATATTCTGCTTCAGTTCTCATGCCTCGTCACCCATTCAAATCAAAATCAAATCATTTATTATAACATGTGTTTTATAATAAAATTCTCCATATTTTACCGTCACATGGGCATTATTAGGAATTGTAAACCTTTGCAGGTTTACAATTCCTAATAAAACAATCAAAAATAAGTAGCAGATCTTTGGAATTACAAATAAAAAATAAAACATATAGACCAAAAATGTCAAAAAGTCACAACAATAAAAAAATAAAATAAAATGACTTCCTATATAATTTCAAACAGAAATAAAAAGTAAGTGAAACCAGGATCTGAATAATGTGTCAATCAGTTAGTGAAAAATCATTAAGAAAATCGTCAATCGTGTAATAGGTTTTCATAATTTAAAAAAATTAAATGTCGAATTTTTTTATAATAATAAGTACTCACAGGAGTTATATTAATCATCAAATATATATACGCTGATACGTCCAATTGGTACATATTCGTTAACCTCGCCAGTTACGTCAACACGAACGAGCTTTCTTCCCCAATTACCCATTAAAGCCTAACACGAAAACTGGAAGCAGAATGTCTTAACCCACTTAGTCCTCCAATATCCCCCCCTCATTGCTGTTTCACACCAGATAGTGTGACAAGTAAAGCTTAAAACATGTTACAGTGTTTCTCGTAAACAGATTTGAGTTGGGTACCTTGTACCGCCTCCCCCACATTTGCTTGCCGACAAGTTTGCTGAATGCTTTCTCGTGTCCCAGCTATTATCGCATCAAGATACTTGTGCGTCAAAACGAGATACTACCGTGTTGGGAATATTATCATTGTAAGATATATTGTTAGTGGTGGTTATGCTCTTCGTATGTCGAGATTTACCTACTTCAGTTTTTATTCAATAAAGTACTTGAAAGTGTGAAAATCTATTTTTATTTTTATCGTGAAGTACTACATACTTAATTATCAGTATTGCGAATTATTTAAAGGTACTTACTTCCTAAAAATATCGTGGTAAGGCTTTTTTCCTGAGTCTATAATCCCACTGCTGGTCAAAGTCTTTCCCTATATCTTTCCAGGTATATTCTTTTCTTGCGCCACCCCGAACTAGCCTCGAACTAGTATATGTAGATAAAAATTATTTCGGTCATTAAAGTTTGAAACTTTTTGATTATCTACTACAAACTAAAGTCGTATAATTTACAGTTTTTATGAGTAAATTTTTTTATGTTTTATTAAACATGTTAAGCATAAAGAATCAAAGGCTATTTATTCATGATAATTTTTGAAACCAAACAACAAAATCATACGATTGAACGCGTACCTACTTGTAAAGGGCTTTCAAACAACAAGGAAACAATAACTTTAAAATGGTTGTTATTAGAAGTTTGTCGTTCTAGTTACAACTACGTAAAGAATGTGAGGACTCAATTATGCATATCGATTGAAAAAATAAATCGGTTTTGGAAATTCATGAACATAAAATTTTCTAACTAAAAATTATTTCGGTCATTAAACCTTAACTTCGTCGTGAGGTTTAATGGCCGAAATCATTTTTATCTATATATCCATTTACATATAATAAAATAGTGACGAAGAATTTTTGTCCGTTTGTCTGTTTGTCTGTATGTATGTTCTGGACTGACGCAAAAACGGCTGAACTATTTGCATAAAATTCGGCACGCAGATAGTTTATAACCGTGGTTAACACATAGGGTACTTTTAATCCCGGTAGTACGTTCCCGTGGGATATTTTCCGACATCCACGCGGGTGACACCGTGGGCAAAAGCTAGTCATTAATAGAAGACTGATTACGAAGCAGCAAACTCTTAAATATTTTGTTTTCTTTATATTTCCATCTGATTTACGCATAATTAACCCTTGGCGTGGATCCACGCGAGATACAATGGTGTTTTTAATTGTTTCTGTAATTACGGCATTCAACCGGTAAAATGCCTTTTCAAAATCGGGGTACAAAAACATTTCAGTCACATTAAAATGTTCCTGTCGTGTTCTAATCAGTCACCTCCGTTGAACAAAAGGCCACTACCACACTAAATTAATCCTATCGCTTAGAATTCACGCGTCGCCACGAATTCCTCAGACAACACGTTCCAATTACGGAGTTCCTTACACGATATTCAGGAAACATAATTACCGTGGGTTGGTTCCGTCACTCAGTGGAACTGCGCACACGACGTTAATGGTCCCGGTGTCACGCTGCTGTCGCACTTTGTTACTTATTGCTCTAATCTCGCTAATTCTATGCGAAAATATCAAGTCCTTCTGCCTTGAACTTAAAGGATTAGGAAATTGAATTATTGCCGTGTAATTTGAAATGGTTCTGGATCTTATTGCGATATTTTTAGGCTCACATTTGCTCACTATCTTTTTCCACGTACTCCAAACATTATTGGCTCTAAACAGGCATGCGCAAAGGAAACAAAAATCATGCTTTTTCATAGCTTTATTTATTTATTTAACAGCATCTAACTTGGAATACACAATGGTGCATATTATCTGAAGGTTGTGACATTATATTTCAGACCTTCAGAGCTATATTATGACAGTTCACAGTATTAATAACACATTAATTGCAAAATAGCTCAAAACATTACCTACAATAAAATAAGTGATTTATTTTTCCATCAAAAACCTACCCTTTGAATCGATCATTACCATTAATATAAAACTAATGCGTATGCTACACACTTGCCCGACTTTATTATCCTTTCTTTAATAGAATGGGGTGCCGGGAAGTATATTGTTAGTTCTTCAATTCCCACTGGAAATTCGGAATCCGCATCGCAAAAATAGGGGTCTTTGTCGATTTAGCAGTTTTAAAAGCTGAGTGTTGAATTTGGCTTTTTATACGTGTGGATTTAGTTTTTCACTGAGTTTAGATAGTGTTGTTGAGGGGCTTGTGATTAAGTAATAACAGCTGCACGGGTCGATCGATCAGGTTCAGGTACGCTTGCGGCGATTGGTCCGTAAATGAGTGACCATATTTACATACCACGATCGCTTCCGAGCCTCGGAAAGCATGTTAAACCGTTGGTCCCAGGTGTCATTTATAGATCTTTGACAGTTTTTACTAGTCATCAAAATACAGAAAGTCTGATAACCAGTCTTACCAAGGGGTATCTGGGTTGTAGACGTCAGGTAGGCAGTCGCTCCATGTAAAATATTGGTATTCAGCTGCATCCGGTTAGACTACCCCAACATAGTTGGGAAATATATATATACGATATTATCTAATTAAATATATTCGGTAAACAATGTTTATAGGTATTTTTGTCTGGGGGTTAGCACGGAGGACGATTAATTGATTAATTGGAATCCGCTCCACCTTGCAGTAGTTTGAATTTAAATTGGAATTTCAATGAAAACCAGGAATTTGAATGATTCTTAATAATACAAGTGATGAGACTGAAAAAAAATATCGCCTTGTGACTTCTAAAATTAATCGTGTATAAATATTTATCAATGGTCTGCATTATGTGCTTAAAATCACCTAAACCCACACGCGAATTCGAATGAACCGAACCAAATTCCTCAAGGCATTAGTGCCTTTGTCAAAGTGCTATCAAGGAATTACACGCCACTACATTCCACAACAACGATGCAATGCTATATTTGGATACATTGATTGCTTAACATTACGATATCAGAGTTTAATCCGTTTCAAACAGACAATGGATACTGAAATAGTCGAATAAAATATGAGCTTTGAATAGAATTGGAATGAGAATGGAGTGTGTCATAGAGAGCGGTTGTTTGCCGTGTCCAACCACTTGTAAGAGTCGGCTGAGGGTAGGTTATTATAATGTCGTTTGTGTCGACTGCAGTCTGTCTGTGTTTCTGTTAGACTGTCTTATGTAGCTTCGTCTGGTACTCTGGTTTGGTGTTGGATATAATTATTTTTAAAGCTACAGTAGACTGAATATTAGGGAGTTTGCTAGGGAGAAAGCAGTCATGACTTCAAACGTTAGTTGTTATATTACTAACGTGAATCAAAGCCTTACTTCACCACAGTTTAGTTGGTCGTGTAAATATACATATTTCAGTAGAAGGTAATAATAAATTATTTTATAAATAAATGAATACTACAAATTTCTTTCGGGCCCTATCTGAATACCAGCGTTGCGGTATTTGTTTTTAAATATCGCAGCATTATGCTAAGATAGGAGCCTTTTTGGCGTCGCGTAAGTCTTGATTGTTTTTTTTTTTGTAATTTGTTCGAACAAATATGTCAATTTTGTTAGTTTTAAGTGCTCCTTTTCTACTTTTTGTATTTCTTGTGCGTGTCCCAAATAACATATTTTTCTTTCTTTCTTTCATAATTTCAATTTTAATTTCTTTTTTTCTTAATTTTCTCTCTTTTTTTTTTTTTTTTTCATAAAAAAAAAAGAAGAAAGAAAGAAACAAAAATTATTTATTCTGCACAAACAAAACGCACAGTACAACTAAAAGTCAAAAAACACACATACAAAGTAGCCAAAAGCCTCGCATCCAATACCCTAAACATTTTGACAATCTTGTTCATTGGTTGATGTCAGGGACCAAAGACAATTTACAAACTGTTTACTAGTATAAAATCTCATTATATATATATTAGTCTATGGTCTATGTGATGACAACAAAGTCGACAAACAAACAATGAAAACAAAAACAAAATAATTTCATAATTTTTGAAACCATAAATGAAAGCGCTCGACTTCAATATTTAGCGTTCATGTAGCAAAATTTTATAGAAGCAAGCAAAGCATCTATGGCACATAAAGCAACACTAAGGGTGGACCTGCATCCCCATAAATATTCGGACACAAATGAGCTTACCCATGGATTTTAAGAGTTTAGACTTGCTGATGAGAACATTTCAAATTCAGGTGCCGAGGGGTGACCAGCGTGGTGGTCATAGAATTTTAAACGTAAATGATACGAGTCCCGTACTTATAACAGATTTATTTTGCACTTAAATGTTAGCAAAATACCTATTTACAAGCGTAAATTTATAATATTTTATTTTATTGCTTAGGCATTGATCATAACTTCCGTCATTATGCTATTTTTTGTGCGTATTTGCGCCAATTAACAACACAAAATATGGCTCACTAAATATCCAGCAGGAATATAACACGCAAGCCCATTCACACAATCAATGTAGCACATTCATTTGCTCCAAGGGCCCCAATATAATTACTGATTTATAGCTCAGCAGCTATAACTTAACGAACACAATAATACGGGGCCCGAACCATTCCGTCTTTGGCGACACACTGAGACACGTAGCTCGAGCATTGTACGTAACACGGTTAGGTAATTTCGCTATATGCCTCTAACCCAATTAGCTATTAAGATTCGTGGCCCGAATATTAATTCGCTCCTGATTCGGCCGCTTCGTAAGGAAGCTGGGACTCTGACCTTATGTACAATGGAGGCTTTCATAGGCCGTGGTCACGTGCCGAATGCGATTGTGCCCATCGATTGTGTTTACAGAGATTGTTCTGTATTTTCTGACCTTCCGACAATACGCCTGGGTTTTTCGTCGAATATAAGATGGATTGTATGTATGATGTGTGATCCGTTTCTATCTTCGTTCTCCGTTTTATGTCAGACAAGGTCGGATAGGTCGGCTAGTACAGACTTTGGGCTAATGTTAGATATAAATATTGATAGATATTCAGAATTACGTCAAGAATTTCGTTGTCATTTAATAATTCTCAACAATAGAATATTAAAGTTACTTCAAGACAAAGACGACGTAGTTCTCAAGTTAGTTTTACATTTTGGAATAGTTGAAATCTAGATAAACAAACAATGGGTTGGACGTTTCGTGACTATTGTAGGGAGGGGAATTAATTGGCGCCATCACTTTGAGTTGTCCCCACCATTTATCACACAGTTTGAACAAGCTGTTAGAAACGTTCTGTTCGCTTGACATTTGTGAGTTCACACGTTTGCAGACGATCACGAAACCGCTGAATTTCCACCTTTGAATTGATACTTAGTCATTGTTTATTGAGAATCATAATAGAAACTGCTAAAGTAATATAAAGTTTAAGGACTTAATCTTCGCGTTATTGGCGCAGTTGATTGAAACATTGTTGAAGAACTATTATATTGGTTCTGAGAATCTACGACGATTTAATCGCTTTGTAATTTCTAGAACCGGGCTTAATTTCTACAATTATTGGAGTCTCCTTGTACTACTGTCTACCTTTTATCAATAATGAAAATTCGCAGCGTATTAATGGGATCATTTATTGATCTTCTGGTCATATAAAAAATGTCAAAGTATGTTCTGACCACTCTGAAGACTGTCTGTGTTATTAAATAAATAAAATACGTTTATTTCGACCAACAAGGATCATAGACACAGTGTTTTACCAAATTAAAATTAAAAAAAAACACATAAAAAAAACACACAATTAAAATTACCATATACGTACAGACGCCAGCAGGTCAAGCTACTCAAAACTGTAAAATTTTCCCAATCAACCTTGAACCTTAAGCTGTAGCGATAAAGTTGAAAATCTATCAAAGTAATTTGACAGATTGTAGTAGCTTGATGTGCTGGCGTCTGTACATTAACGACCTTGATTGCTCAGTATGTGAACCATAAAGCAATGGTTCAGGTTCTGACAATCGAACCTCTGCGCAAATGCCCCCAGCATGCCGCTGGAGCAAGCCCGAACCCTGCGCACCAGGGATTTACACGGTTTTCGCATAGTAGAATAGAAACAGTCCACACGGCGAACATACCTGATGCGCTGCAGAATCGGGGCAGCTTTATCAGCACCCTGAAGGCATTATTATATTGCACACGCAAGGCGTTGTACTGTCTGCGCGTGTATAAGACCCACATGCTGCTCGTGTAGAAATATGTACAATATGTTCTGAACAATGTCATTAACAACTGATCCTGATTTAATTCAGAAACTACAAAACTCTCCATAATAATATCTAAATTAATTCAGTGAAGTTCATTAGCTCCATAAATCAAGCGTGCCCATACATTAACTAATAATCAGCTCTCAATTATAATATTAATCGTGATTAACGCAAACATCGGCGTATAAGATGTGGCTAATAGAATCCCGAATTACATGACAGATAAGGAGAGAAGGCCAGCTCCATACAACGACCGAAAACAAGCGAACGCACACATAGACGCGACATAAGGCGATTTTCAATGAATGCTAGTTACGAGTGCGCTGGCTCGCTGTACGTAGACGCCTGTCTTGTCTATGTGTACGTGCGTTTTCGCCCATTGTATGGAGCTGGCCTTCTGTACCTATCTATTCTGTGCCGGAACACACGGCGGCGCCGGAATTCCGGATACATGTCACTTATGTACTGATGATACTGCTAATTAACTAAATACCTATGTGTATGTGCTTCGTAAATGACATTTAGGTAATTGAGCGTTTTCGACAAGCACTGTGGCGGAACTGATAAATAGATTGATGTTGTGTACTGATTATGTTGATACGTATTCTGTTTATGTCTTGAAGATAAACTAGTTATAGGGAAATGGAATAGGTATTTCTAGAATTTTCTTCAATCTTCAGCCTTATTTTTGCCTTTTGAGCCCAATGAGTAGAAAAGTATTAAAACAGTTCAGCGCAATCTCTGTCGCCTATTGGTGACGAAAATGAGCTGAACTCATGTTCTTTCAGGAGTCTTTTCACAGAGATATTCATTAAAAAATGTCGTTTCTCGTAAAAAAATTCTAGCACCTTAGTTACTTGAAAATATCAACCAATATTCCAATTGGAATTTCAAAAACGGGAACGTAAAATCTAAAATCATATCACTTTTATTGCAGATGAAGGCAAAATTCACAAGATAGTGCAGTGGAACCGCAATGGTGACAGCCAATCAGCGCTGCTCGATATTTTTGACGTCACCCCCGGGGAACCGATACAGGTATGTCTTTGTTACAATCAACGGATATAGGTGGATGTGTGTACTTTGACTTTTTCTGGAGTAAGTCTACTTTAACTCAGTTCATGACAGGATTATTATCCAAGCTTAAAACACTAATAATTACACTACCTAGGTGGTATTACTTAACATAGCAATTGAGTTTTCCACCGATAGTTGGAACTATGCAGGATCAATTTGAAAAGTTATTATCCGGATGAAATCAAAGTTATTGTCCGAATCAATTTATCGGAGGAATTAGTGGATAAAACTAATTTATTTATTAATTTTATTAAATACACCACACAAAAAAACAAAGGACTTTTTTATTTTGGAGTATTTATTTAATGAAACAAGAGATATATAGTTGTTCTTTAACATAAAATGTAGAACTACCTACCACTATTCTTTTCTTTTTTTTATTTTTTTATTCTTACAATCTTTTTGTCTAGGCAATGGCGATATCCCGAATGCACGGCTCCCTTTACGCGGCATCTGACAGACGAGTACTTCAACTCCGACTTGCGTTATGCGCGCGACGCTACGACGCATGCGTGAGGTGCGCACGCGACCCCTACTGCGGCTGGGACAGGGACGCCGGCGTCTGTAGGGAGTACATGCCAGGGTAAGTTTAAATTAAGAATGTATGAGATTTATTGCGATTATAAAATGAACTTTGAATTTTTTGGTCGGAGAGTATGACGTGCACAGATGTCCTTACTAAGAGTAGCTTGATCTTATCTTTGTTTTCGATTCACTCCATTTTTAGGGTTCCGTAACTCAAAAGGAAAAAACACGTTTTTTCAAACTTCGTTGTCCGTCTGTCTGTCTGTCTGTCAGTCTGTCAAGACCATTTTTCTCACGAACGCGTGGAGGTATCAAGTTAAAATTAATATCAAATACGTAAGTCTATGGTCCCTTGAACCTCTAAAAAAATCAAGCTTCCAAGTCAACGCAATAAAAAAATACGGCGATATAAGCGACATTATTGTGACATATTTCGATACTCGTAAATAAATCAAAACCCGTTGACCTATAATCATGAAATTTAGCAACAAGCAAGGTCTTACAGCACAAGTATAGGAAAAAGTCCGAAAATTGTAAATTTATAGTTAAATAACATAAAAAAAAAATCGCGAATATCTCGCACACAAATCAAAACCTATAGGGTACTTCCCGTTGAACTAGAATCATGAAATTTGAGCAGAAGCAAGGTCTCACAGCACCAGTAAAGGAAAAAGTCTGAAAATTGTAAATTTGTAGTTTTATCACATAAAAAAAAATGCGAATATCTCGCACATAAATCAAAACCTATAGGATAGTTCCCGTTGACTTAGAATCATGAAATTTAGCAACAAGCAAGGTCTTACAGCACAAGTAATGGAAAAAGTCCGAAAGTTGAAAAAAACATTTTTTGCGATTACAATCTTAAATTTTCAGTTGGAAAATTGACCGTAGCGTATATCGATGTATGGGAGAATATGTTTTTCAACTACAATGTTAAGTTTGTTTTAGAGATAAATTCATCGTAACTACAGAACCCTTCATTGTGCGTGGTCCGACACGCACTTGGCCGTTTTTTGTCAATACCAAGAATACCATTTGTTTTATTAACTACAGTAAAGAAACAGACGCTATAATATTCTGTACAATATTTGCTACGGTACTTTGGAAGCACCTGACTACGGCGTAGACAAAACTCACTTAGCTACAGCGTAGTCGACTACACACCATAAAAAAGTTTACTTAAAGGCGAACTTACTGTAAAAACGTTATTTTGTAACACAATACTTATTAAATATCTGAAAGCAATGAAACTCTACTCATCAAAACTGTAACGTTCTTTCCTAAACAGCCTGATACAAGACGTAGCCAATGAGACTGCAGACATCTGTGACTCGTCCATCGCTCGTAAAAGCGTGTCAGCGACGTGGGGTCAGAGCCTGCACCTCGGCAGCTTCGTCAAGATGCCAGAGGTGTTGCAGCCAAGGGCAGTCACGTGGTACCACTACTCCAGGGAGAAGGGACGGCATCCAATTACTTTCAAGTGAGTTAGAGTTTATAATTAATATAAATAGTTCAAATAAATTATTTCCTACTACTTTTTGCTGCCAATTTGCGATAAATTTTTAAGTAATTTTTTGATACTTAAAAAAATCAATTCTGTTTTTTTTTATAAATAACGGTATAAGAAGCTAAGAAGCTTTTTAGAGCAGTAAAGAAACTAAGATTAATCACTACACAACACGGTAGAGTGCTAAAACACCCTCGGATTTTGTGTTGTGCCGAACATAAAATCGCTAAAAAGTTAAGTTACCCCAAACTTTAGAACACAAACTTCAGTCTAAATTCACGAGCTCTCTTCAATTAACGCGTAAACCGTGAACCGAAACTCCAGCTAAATCTAATATATTTGCCTGATAAACCACCATTTCTTGTTTAATGCATCCCCCGAGCCCAAAAACTTTAAACGTTCCACTTTAAGCCCCCTACAACTTAATTGCCTACACCTGCAAAGTATTTTTCACTCGTACAGTCGCGAAGATAAATACAATTTGGATAGCTTTTAAAGTTATACAGAAAATACTGTAAGTGAACACGCATGCACCAACATTAATTAAAGGGCTCCCAAATCTTCGGTTATCGCACTTCCGCCACCTCAATTAAAATGCAAGGGGAAACTTTGGTATTAGCGTTTTATTTACCATGTTTTATTCACCAACAGACTTGTTAAGCTACCCGATGGTGTAGGCAAAATATAAAGTAATCCTTTCGGGACAATCAATTGAGAGAAATATTTTTTTTGGAGATAGAATTCGCTTTGGGCGACTGTTTTGTGTAGTTTTCATTATTTATATTTAAATTTCTTAAAGTAAATTCTTCTAACTAAGCTTATTTACAGGTTAACATCAATGTCAAAAGTTCAAAAACAAAAATATTGATCCCTTTTTTGCAACCAGACATTAATATATTCCCAGACAGCCTTCGTAATGCAACCCCTTGTTTTAGAATCGACGAACTCATAATGAACAGATCCATTTCAGATACAGATTAATCACAAAGTAAGTCTAGCCTTCATAAATATTGAAAGCATTCGTCTCATTAAAATTTTAAACAAAAACAGCAAATCTACAAACCGCAATATTTAATACTTTGTAGTAGGAGCAAACAATCTTGATCCTTGATAAAAGTAATAATATTAAAATATGTATTTCTATATGTTTGCAGTAAACCGGAAAAGTACATTGAGACGTCGGAACATGGTTTGCTGATTATTTCAGTAAATGAAGCCGATGCTGGGCGATACGACTGTTGGTTGGGAGGATCTCTGTTATGCTCCTACAACATCACCGTTGATACTCACAGGTAAAGTAAAAATCCAAGTCAAATACTTACATTACGTACACAGTACGTACGTATTACAGTTTCTAATTAAAATGTATTTGTTTTACAGGTGCTCTCCTCCCGAAAAGAGTAACGAGTACCAGAAAATATATTCGAATTGGTGCCATGAATTCGAAAAGTACAAATCCGCGATGAAAACTTGGGAGCGAAAACAAGAGGTAACCGTCTTATTTTAACTGATCTTGGTTTTTTATTGATTTCATTGAAACAACTATTAATTTCCATCGTATATTGTGATCTGTGATATGAACTAATATATTTTTTCATTTTTTTCAGCAGTGCGCGAGACAAAACGACTCGAATCAGAACACACATCCAAACGAAATAGTGTGATAGCTTCTGAACATCGCCTATCTCATGTTTCAGTCTGTTAATTATTATGCTGGAGCTATACCGATACCTTATGTGTCGGCCGGCCTGAAGTACTTCAATATATTCTCGTGAGGAAATCCGTCAATATCATCCGCTCCATTAAGATCTCATAGTGACTCCATAGTTGTGTACGTCGAGCTCAAGATTTGTGCAATCGACCGAATGTGACTCCCTCTAGCTTTTTTAAAGACGTATTGAAAGTGTAGTGACACTGACTAGTAATGCAATAGTGCATCGTTCCGAACTCTCGGCGGGAACATGAATAGGTGATTATTGGACACTCGAAATTTTTACGAACACTTTTATTATTGAAAAATTAAATGGAACGAATATAAAGAGCGTTGTGCGTTGCTTTGTTGGTAAATGGAATGTAAAATATTTAGTAATCGAAATTATAAGTACGCTTCGTTCGTTGGCTAAGTGATAGAACAATTGTTAGATTTATGGGATGGTAATATGTGAATGTATGTAGATGATTTTATTTTATCTTTTTTTTATCCTATTTTTGCATTAAAACTTATGTATCTCTAATCCTGTCTGTTTAGTTAAGCTTAGTGTGTGCAGGTAATGTTTCTTGATCTTGACTTTCACAATCAGATCAAGACACATTATTTGTTGTAAACTAACGATTCAAATACAAAGATACGTATTGCCGTGTGTTGGTACCGCGGTCGTAATTTGAAATCTCCGAGGGTTGTGGGAGGGTTCGCCTCATTATTTTTCCCCTATTTGTGTAAATAGTTACCTAATTTCGTTTGACTGTATCTATTATAAGTGTACGTATAGTATGCACGTCCCTAATGGTAATGAGTATAATTTAAGCCTGTGATATATAAGAAACTCGTTTAGGAAATATATTTTTAAGTATAATGATCGTGGACTTATTAAGACTAAAATTATCACTCATTAATATAGCTGCAACATTTATTTTTTTGTAAAATCACGAATAGTGTTATAGTAAGAATATTATACTAAATTTAATTTTAATTAGACAGTACCTATCTACAACGCTGTGAAGCAATGTATTCTAAACACGTATGACTGCACAAGCTAATGTTTCATTTATGACCACAGCAATATAAAGGAATTATTACATCGACCTCAAGGGCTCTCATAAAAACGTATACTGATTTTAAAAATTAAGTTTTTAAATACATTATTTTAAGCAGGTATTTGGAATGATTTATTAAATATAGCTTTTGTTATTTTCTAACTACCCTCAATAAAATGTATAGTTGCTCATTATTGTGCATGACTTAAGTATTTGAAGTCGTTTTCAAAACACTGAAAAAACAGTTTTATGAGAGTTTATATTAAGATATGATTTAAACTTACAAGTAAATATAGATTGTACACAAAGTAGAAAACTTTAGACACATTTTTTTAAATTTTAAAATTACATTTTTAGAAAAGTATCTCTGAATATTTTTGTACAAAAGTCCCAGTACCCAATTTAGCTCACTATTCAAGTATCAACTAGTACCTACTCAAGTTATTCGATTCCATATCATACAATTGTACCTAAGAGCTTGTACATAATATTCATTGTCACACCAATATATTTACATTCGCAGCGGTCAAAATATAAAAAGTATCAAAATTATATGAGTATTCTATATATTTTTTCTAAACATTTTTTCGAATAATGCCATTTAACATCCGCTGCCAGAATTTTTGTAGTGTACTTTTATGTTTTATTACAAAAAATATATTAAGGCATTATAATCTGAATGAATGAAGCCGAAATTATATTACTAAAATTTTAAAAACTATAAATGAAAGAAAGTTTGCGCAATTAGTTTCGTAATGTAAATCCGGCTGTATACTTTTAATTTCATGATTTGTAATTCCGTCAATAAGACATGTTATTATTGTATTGAATAGAAGTTACTTTTATAATATTTATATTTTTGTCATAAAAACCCTAGCATAAATATCATAATTTTAAAATAATTATGTGTTCATCCTAACTTAACATAAAATTGTACTTAAGGTTATTAATTTATTCGATTGCTCATTAAGGTACCTACATAGTTACTAAAGCTAAATTGCATTTTGTTGTATTTATTGTAGAAAAAGTGATAAAAATTAATGTGACCGTTATTTACAATGAGCCCTTCGCTATAACTGCTAAAGTAGTACTCGTACTTAATATAGCCTATTAGGTGCTTAAATAAGCTTTCATTTTGCAAATATTATATAAAAGTATTTTCAGACTTCTCTCATATCATAATGTGTACATACATAAATCGAAATAGATTATAAATTCGTAAGAAATATCTGAGCTTCGTCGTTTATTGTATTAGTTAAGACTCAGTACTTAAGTATTCTAGTGAATAAAATTAAGGATTTCCCTCTTCTTGGGAAAATCTTGCGCAATAATTATAAACTAATTACTATTATCTCTACTAATTTAATAGCTCTGTAAATTTCACAAGTTACTATATTAAGTTAAAAAATTCAAAATGTAGCGTTAAGATTTTATATAATAAATCTATGAAATGTATCTTTCAGTTTGTTGGTGTTTCATTTTGTTGAACCCTGTCGGCGTATTGTTTGTTGTTATAGAGCCATCATAGAAACACGAGGAGAAAATGTTTAAAATAGTGTCGATTCATCAAGTCCCATACCGGGTTGACATTTTCGTCATAACAGGCCGGTCCGGAGTCCGGGGCCCGGGGGCCGGCCCCTCGAGCAACGACCGAGGGACTATAAAAAGTGAGGGCGCGTAATTATATAGTGCCACTAAACTAATTTCACGATACATTGCCGACGAAATCTGTGCTTGGCACCGCCTCGCCTGACGACGAAATGTGATTTTTCTTTCATAACCAAATGCCTGATTACTATTGTTATGTGTTATTTCATATGAATTGCTAATGTCGGCGGCAACGTGTTTTCGTTGAAATTGGCCCCCGTATTAATAAGCTGGTGAAGGGACCCGAATTGTTTTGACCTTCGGCTTTTCAAGGTTTTCGTAGCGTGCCTTGTATTTGGGTAGTTGTTATGATTATTACAAGGTTTTAACGTCATGCCAAATCATGTTGACGAGTGTGATATTGTAATCTATATTTACAGTAATTCAGACGCACTTATCAAAGATGATATGGAAAATATAAGGAAAGTTAAGCCTAGAATTATTTTCTCATTAGCGCTCGCTACCTACCTGTTAAGGTACATAGAGTAACATCGTTTAGGCTTTGAGTTACGTGCTTATTTCCGATTGATATTAAAAAGCAATTAGGTACCCTTTGTTATGTAACAGCTAAATAAAGCCAACTAAAATAAAGCCAACTAAATGCCTTAATCATACTTAGTAATATCTACCAGCATGCGTTATCACGACTAGCAACACAGACCAGACAGACACAGACTACAAATGTTGCATTTTTTTTTTTGTTTTAATTATTTATAATTTTTATAAAATTACTTTACTAGTTTATCTTCAGACTGACAGAGAAACAAATGGTCTAGAGATAACACAATGTAGCACCCTCGAGATGGACAAAGAATAAAAGGGCGTCAAAGAATGAGATGGGAGGACGATATTAAAAATACGGCTGGATCAACATGGAGAAGAAAGGTCTCAAACAGGAAATTATGGCAAACTCTAGGGGAGGTCTTTGCCAAAGGGCAAGCTGATACTGATCTTACCGATGTCGATGATTAATAATAATTTAACAATAATTAATGAAACCAAAATAATGTATTAGACAACATGTCCCAGAATTAACACACAACCTCTTAAGGGGTAATTGTATCATCATTATAAACAACTTTTACTATGGTACCAAACCCGAAATCGCGAAAAAAAATCAGCTGTTCCCTACATTTTGACGAGTTATTCAAACATAAATGTAGGGAAGAGCTGATTTTTTAAATAAATTTAATAATAATATTAATTTTTAATTTCTAAATTGAAAGTAAATATTTATATTATCTATAATAATTATGTAATTTACAAATGCAAGGAATGAGAACTGAGGATAAAACTTGTAGTAATGTAAGCAAATCACAGTTTATTGTATATTTAGATAATGATGAAATTGCATGTACAGTGTCAGAAATAAAGGCTATTTTAAATTGAAAATAACTGCAGACTGTCTAGCCAGCCCTCTATGTGTAAAGACTATTTACCGATTCGAAGTCACCCTCATACCAATTAGCAATCCCACTGTCGGTTGGTCGATAAAACTGCAATGAGTTACACAGTATCATAATCAAGGTACCGAAAACCGATTAATTGGTTCCACATGTTGCATCGTCTTCACATATAATCATATAATTAATGTAATCAAACAAAATATTGTAAAACATTTTTAAAAGAGTACCGGTGGAGTTTCTTGCCCATTCTTCTCCATACGAAACTACCTTTTGGAAGGGGCAACTAGAATCAATTCTATTTTTTTTGTAAATTTTGACGTTCAAAAGTGCCTCTTATGTGCCTATTTGAAATAAATGGTTTGACTTTGACTTTGACTTTGACCACAAACCATTGATTTGCACATTCGTAATTGCTTATATAACTTGACTGAAAAAGAAAATACGGTCGTAATTTTTCTCTAGCTACCTTCTAAAGTGAATATGGTAAATTGGAGTGTGTTGCACCACTTCTTCTTCCCAGGTAAAGCACTAGCAAGTGGTGAAGGGCTGGCGTTTTGGAGAACTATCTTATGTAATTTTGACGTTCAAAAAGTGCTGATTCAGCCTAGTTTCAATAAACACTTTTGATTTGATTTGTCAAGAAAATGGCCAGCGATATTTCATTATACTGACAATGAGGTACGTACTGCAGTCATCAATCCATTCGCCGCCGTGGGTAGGTAGAGATTAGCTACGATAATATGGCCCACACGGCTCCAAAATTCAAAACGTTTGAAAGTATTTGTACGCATGTGTGCGTAATGAGACGGCCGTCAAACAAAAACTCATCACGGATTTTTTGCTCGACTAGTGGCGTCATTAATCGCTCATTATTATTAGTACGGCGCTGCACTGACGTACTCTATGAAAACGACACGTACGATGTCTTGCGCGATCGGCTAGTTATGATTAGTTGACCAACAAATCTGGCAATAAGTGAGATATTACGAGTACTTACAACTACATACAAACTCTTTCGTAAGGATGTGACTACACACATTGAAACAGTAATTTGGAGGGGCGAGCCATGTTATCGTAGTATACATCTATAAAGAAAATAGGGTCTGTTTTAGTGTCCCATTGTATTAAAGTTTAGGTACTGGTAGGCTTACCTACTTTCGCAAAAGACGTTTGTGATACTTAGAACTACACCGTGTCGTTTAATAGTTCTGTTAGTCTACACTTAAAACTATGTTAGTTAAAGTCGTGTTTTAACAAAATATCTATTGGAACAGTTTTTTCCTTTTCCGTATGGTTAGTGACTAATCTGGTGGCAGAGTTTTTATGCCGCCCATGGGCCTCTGACTTAGCTTCACTAGCCGTCGAGAAATAAATTTCTCAAGCATGCTGGTTTCCTCACGATGTTTTTCTTCACCGTTTTTTAAGCAAGCGATAATTATACAATGCGCACATGGTCAGAGGTGCGTGCCTTGTGTTCGACATCGAGACCTATGACTTGGCAGTTCAACGGTCACATTAGTGGTGGCTATCACTGCTATCTGGACAGTAACATAGCACCCCTAAAGTTACCACGTTGCGCTACAAAGCCACCGAGTGTACACTAAATAAACTCCCAAACAAGGTACAGAAAACTGATTAGTTCTACAAACTAGTGATTAGGATGCTGGACTAGCTTAGAACACGGGGGGTTTAAGTGAAGCACATGCATTGTAAGCGAGAACCAAGTTGTGACAAGTTGGTGCTTCGTCTCAGGAAGTGTTCTGCAGATTAGATTGCAGATTGCACCATAAACCTACCCGAGAGCTAACAGATTTATCAAATGTTGTGTATAGCTGTTCTGTGGTAAGTTTTGGATTTAAGAGAAGTTATGTGTTCTAGTTTTGGTGTGGAGGACAACTGATTTGTGGTCTTTTTACGAGGGCTATGCAACGTTATTATGAAATTGCGGTTAATATGAAGTTCCAGCACACACAACATTGTTTTTAGGGTTCCATAGTCAACAAAAAACCCTAATAGTTTCGCCATGTCCGCGCCTGTCTCTCTGTCTGTCCCCGGCTTAGCTCAGAGACCCTTAGTACTAAAAAGCTGTAATTTGGGATGGGGTTTCGGGCATACACCGACAAGTCGTAAAATAAAATATTGTAGGTAAAGTGGGGATGTTATTTTTTTTCTCGTCTATCCCGTATCGTTGGATACGCCGTTCAATATTGCAGGGATGTGAAAACCATTTTCCGATTCAGGGATCCGTTTGCGTAATATTAAGCTTTAAAGTGCTAATTTTTGTGAGAGTCGTCATGTATGTGCCCTTGCCAGCTAAATTTTTTTTTTTTTAATGTGTGAAAAAATTAATGGTAGTAGTAGGTTCATAAATAACGAAATAAAAAGGAAAACTATCACCGCTAAGTACCTATGCTTTACAAATTAAAGAGTAATAGTCGACCAACTTACATTTGCAGTGGGAGAATAATTGACCGTAACGTATATCTATGTATGGGAGAACATTTTTTTCAACTACAATGTTAAGTTTGTTCTTGGGATAAATTCTTCCCAACTACGGAACCTTTCCTTGTGCGTGGTTCGACATGCACTTGGCCGGTTTTTAATATTTTAGTATAAGGTGGTATGTGAGTGTGTGAGTGTGTGTGTACATTTCAGTGTAATCACCACTTTTAAACAGTAGATATCAACGTCTGTTTTCCGGTCCCCCGATCAGTTGGGAAACTTTTTATATTTAATGACTGTCCCGTAAATAATTTAAGTAATAAATTACGCACATCAAAAACAAACAACGAAAGCTCAATTAAAACATCCGGAACAGGGCCCAAAAATTAATTATGACCGTAGAATAAAGTCGCGTAAAAATAAAATGTTTATAAAGGGTGGGGTTCGAAGCATTGCTGCATAAAAACCGTGTCTTCAATGGCATCATTGAAGCATGTAACGTTTCATTTCACGGTGCGGCCGCCGCGTGCTTGCGGAATTCGTCTCCATTAAATAATTACGCACAGCGTAAAACGGAGCGCAATTATTAATAGAGGGACGTTTAAGATGGATGGATTTTGTAGCCCTTACAGAAAGTGATTACCAGTAAGCAATGCTTAATATAATCATTTTGGCGTGAGCAGTATCAAAATATCAATAAAAAATATTTTGGAATCCTACTTTGATATTTTCATCGATTGTAAATCTAAATACAAGTAAACCACAAAGCCATATGATGTGATTCTTAATCAGTTGTCAAGGGAGGATCCATCAAATACTTCTCAAGGGGTCTTAGTTTTGGAGAGTAATAAATTGGGTTATAGAGGTCAGGCAGAAGTCCCTCAGTGAAACAACCGAAAGCCAATACTAAATTATTAATGTTGAGGTCGGCTAAGATAAGTCGATACACTACAAAATTTTAAATTGCTTGAACTATATGAATACTTATTAATAGGTATTTGTCCCGGAATTATTTTACCAATCTCTTCAATACTTAACAACCCACTGAACTTCGTTCTCTTTAAGGCGACAGCGTCAAGGTAGCCCGCGAAATTCAAATTTTTTTTTTTTTTTTTTTTTAACTTGCAGGTCAGCATCACGTTGTATTTTGATTTAAATATGATTCGCGGCCGTATATATTGATCGTTTTTGTTTGCGTATTTATTCATAGAATTATAATTATAAAGATTATCAATACAACTCTCTAAGTTCATATAATCCTATTGAATGATTATTTCATGAAATCATGACATTTGAGGCCAATTCTGACATAAGGAGTTGTATTACTGATTCTAATGATTATGATTCTGTAAAACCATATTTGTTACGGTCGAGAATCATATTTTAATCAACATACAACCTGACACTGACTTGCAAATTGCAAGAAAAATAAGAAAAATTTTGAATTTCGCGGGCTTCCAAACCGGACCCTCAGCAACTAGAGATGGTCTTACGAAGCGAGGTCAGGCGGCTAATCCGTTATTACATCGGCACGGGATGGGCCGTGGTGTCCCACTCTCGTAAGCGCATTAGTCGAATTAACAATTAGTCATGCCTACGTCTGCCCAAGTTTGCACAAATTTACATAACAATAAAGCCCTTCGTACACCCACGGTTTGTTATGGCAATTTTTAAATTAATTGGATCGGGAACCGTGGAGAATTTGTGGGCTTTTGCTCCCTTCGCGGTCAGTACTGAGTAGAATGTATTGGGAAACTGGACGGTCTGATTTTTATCTCACAGATAGATCCTTGTGTAATTAAAAATGGATAGGGTTGGGTTGCATGGGCTGCAATATTCACAGATGTGCATTGTAAAGTATACACTGTTTCGAGTACCTACCTACGATTGAAAGATGTAAGAGATATAACAGAATTGAAACCAGTATGATAGATAGAGCGCATTTGATATCATGATAAGTTTTTGATTAACTAGTATGCCGTCAGCAAAAGATTCTTGGACATAAGCTCAAATCAGAATATAATTAAGGGATCCGTAAGCATAAAATATATTGAGTGAGTTTTGTAGTACTAGGCAGTAATGAATAAGAGTCATGTAGTTCTGTTGACTGGAATAATGCTTTATTTATCAGCAAATTTGAATGCCCTGCTGCATTAATATCATTACTGAAACACGCAGTAAACAGCACGTTCATTACATATTATTTGCAACTGACGTCATTAAAACAATCAGTGTTATCGAAATGTAATCTCGTTATTAACTTATTGTGACAACGTTATGACGGGCGACGTTCATTGGAGCGGCGACAGATACGCTCGCGTCCCACGAATCAAATGGGCAACGATAAAAGCACGAAACTAAATCGAGACCGGAATAAGCAAGAACAATGGCGGCTTAAATTGTAGCATTGTGAACGAACAGTAGCCGACACGTCCGCGAAGAATAGAGTCATTTGCCTCTAACAACGTTAATGCCAGTCTGACCCTCATACCATCAGTTTTTGTTTGTTAATCTACAGAAAAGGGCGTAACTCATTTTGTCAACTCGTAATTTAATTTCACTTGAACCCCAGCAACGGTAGGCGGCGCAGGACATGGGCAACAGCAATTTATGTTGTTAATTTATTGTCTGTTTATGTAACGATTTTAGAACTAAAGCAAAACAAAGGTATTAAAGTTCAAGGCTTCACCTAAAATAACAACGAACCGATGGAAATTATCTCAGCTACAGCGGCGTATTTAATAATAGGTACGCTATAAATTTTCAAAATTACAATACGCAATACGTGCAGTCCCATCGTTATCCTGAAAGTTTAATGTCCCTATACAAACTCACCGTCATCCCGGCCAAAGGTGACGGTCGCTTTTAGAAATGCTTAAAATGCAATTTTACGTGAGCACTTTTATTTATGGCCCCCAAAAATGTAAAATGCAAACGTTTTATTGCGGAGCTTTATAAAAATACGAAAAACAAACAATGTTACCGGTATCCCAAGATGAGGGGACGTCGAGGCATATTTTTTCCTTTCGGGCAATGCCGATGCAGCGAAACGTCCTAAGTAGGTGAACGGAGGTAAACGAGGGCTTCCCCTTAACTTTTTATATCGTAGTTGAGCTCATATCAAAAATCCAACGAAAACACATTATTTGAATATTTATTACCATAATTGCATCAAGAGAATGTAAACATTGATGATTTTAAAGTCTCCGAACAGACCCTTTGAAATAAATTGAAGATTCAAATGAGCGATAAATTTGATTACTCCACTCTACAAAGAGATTTAATTTTGATAAATCAACGCTTATTGTTAGTAGAGATTTATTATGTTTGCTTCTGTGATGTCAGCCTTTTCAATAGAATTGAAGTCGAACTAATCTAGTGGAAGATATGCCTCTCGTCTTAATCAAGTTAGCGTAAGATTTTGTAAGGGAGTAAAAAATATTGTGTGCTATTATAACAATATCTCAAGCCGTCCAATTAGCTTTTTATATAGGTAAGCCAGTAGTGCTATTCTCGAGTCTACTTTGTCTGACGTAATAGCGGCATTACCCTCTTTCGGGGCGTCGTCGTCGCAAAGTGTTTTGAAAAATGTGAAATATTTAAGATGCAAAATTTTATAATAAGAATCGCCGAGATTACACCTTGTACTCATCTATTTTTAATGCTGCGCCGGCAAGTGGGACATTTTTATTGCCCCCAAGCTCTAGATTAGTTTTGTTCTGTGAATTTGATGCATATAAAATGAGCTCGATTATTCAACGCCCTGTACAACTTGCCTAGTATTGTGCCCACTGCAAATATGAATTCGAAATGAAGCCATACGTCTTTTATATCTATTTTATTATAAGGGAGATTTATATAAAATAGAATAGAATAATTTTATTTCAGACAAATGTCCATACGGTTAGTAATAATTTTACTTATTATCTAGTGTTAGTACAGACAAAGATTAACAAAACAATTAAAATTAAAATTCAGCGTGGAGCTGCATCCACCTCCGCCACATCGGGGAATCCCACCGATCTGTGAACACACTGAGAATACTATTGGTGCTGTTGATCATATATACTACGATTATGTTCAGAAATGTAGGTACCTATATTTGTACAATTCACAAACATTTTTAAAGTTCTAAAACTTTTATTTTTTCTTAATTCGCCATCTTCCGCAAATTGTAAACAATCACCATGCATGTACTATGTTGTGTTGTGTGTGGCGATTCCTAGTAGGTTTATGGTTTAATATTTGGGTAACATTTGGGCTGTATAAATTACTAGCTGCGCCCCGCGGTTTCACCCGCGTAAGTATCGATCCCGTGGGAATATCGAGATAAACAGTAGCCTATGTCTTAATCCAGGGTGTCAGCTACCTCCATACAAAATTTTATCAAAATTGGTCGAGTCGTTTGAGCGTGAAGAAGTAACACACATACACACACACACTCACAAACTTTCGCTCTTCTAATATTAGTGTGATGGTCACAAAATATGTATCACTAACATTGACAATAAGAATCAATAGAAGCTATGAAGGGTTGCAAGTTATGTGAAACCAACAAGAAGTCTATTGCGAATTTCCCCGAATCCCAATCGAAATTACGACAGCAAAGTATGACATTCTGTGTCGAATAATAGTACAAAGGAAAGAATACGAACATGTGCAAAAATATCTGGCGTATGCATTTGGGAATTTCGCGTGACAGAAAATTTAATACGAGGGGAGTCTAATATTAAACCTTGGGGACCCATCACTTTTAATATTTGGTCGGAGTCCTAGAGGGCTCCTAAATTATTTACCAAATGAAAAGGTAATGGTCGAGGAAGAGTGCGAATGAAGGTATGCAAATTTTATAAGCACGTATTGTTGGCCATAAAACGTGTTAGCTGCTCTTAAATCGGCGTAATGAAGAATTCGCGGCCAGCAAATGTGTTCACACAACGTTACCCGCCCAACACCAAAAGTGAATTTGGTTTTATGTCGTAATTGTAATTTATGCTATCGTAAAATGGGGGATTATAATTTGAGATACTTACATAAATACATACTTTTACCCTTTACGGAAAGAGTAATGCCATTATGCTGCACACGAAAATACACGCTCTCAGTTCTTCTGCGTATTTTTCTGACGCGAACATGGTGTCTAAACTTTTCCGTCTCAACTTTTCCTCAATTTTTACCATATAATTTTAAGCAGATTGTCTATTAAATTCGCATCACCCACCGGATGAATTACCATCGAACTTAATAAACTCCGAACGAACCAAAGCGACCACAGCGTCGCTAGAAAAATATCCGATTCATAAGAGCGCTGAGCAAAATTGAATTGTATAACAATTGGACCTTTTAGCTTCGTAGTCGGGAAAGATTTATTGGGAAAAAATCACCATTAATTCGCACACGTGTCCTCGATTAGGGCGAAGGGGTGAAACGGGAGTCACGGGCCATAAAGAGTCACGCATCGTGGACGCCTGCTAATGACGCCGGTAGCATGGACCTGCGAGCAATGTACGTAGGTTTACGTAGGTACCTACCTATATCCACATCGGTAAAACTTTATGACGTTTAACTAGTTTTGGTAATTGCGAAAAAGTTAGATAGGTACCTTCATGCTCGTTTGTAGGAGAGTTTTTTAACTAAGCTTAAGTGTTATATTTTGTGACAGAACCTGCCTTACATTCAAAGTTTTATAATGAGATATAATTGAGTACAATAATTGTATAGAAGTACCTGCTTAAGACGCTGACAACAGCTAAACCGCGGTCACTGTCAGACAGCATACAAAAGAAAGAGAAGCACGCTGACACAACGCTTGTAATTTATTGCAAAATATGAAGCAATTGTCTATTTACTCAAAAATGAGTAGAGTAATCGAAAATAAAAAACAAGTTCTGCATACAAATAAGACGTTCTTGTTATTAATTAAATACCAATCGTACGTTGATATTTCATACAGATATTTTGGATTAAAACTCAAAGTAAAGAGTAAGTTTACCGTTAATTGTATCGAGATTTTTTTTCTAAATGTGTTTTGGTAACAACCAATTTCTGAGAAATATGTTCAATATTTTTTCCGCTACCACAAACTATATAGATTTGGCAATTTGTTTGTTTAAGACAAGCCTACTTTAATTATTTGCCTCTAGTCAGCGCCTTAAGTGCTCAGGCGTTAGACTAGAGCAACACTAGCATTGGCTGCCTCGTTGGCTAGCCGGCCACTAGGCTTATATTTGGACCCTAATCCCTAAAAATAATGTTCAGTGTCCTTGAATATTTTACAAACAATTCCGTAATCCTTTATTCAAAAGAGTAGGTTCAAAAACTGAAACCCGAACACTGAAAACTATTTACTTAAAAGAATGTACAAAGTTTGTACATACTTTTAAGTACATAGTTTTCGGGTTTTAACTATTCAATATGTATCGTCTATTAAATGAACAACTTACACGTAATATATTTTAATGTATTTTCAATATATATTTCATTTAATACATATTCATAGTAATGTTCAGAGGAAAGCCGTGGTCTATGCCACCTACCCTAACAAAACAATACATTTTAACAGTAGTAAGCGATCATAAGTTTTAGGGCATAGTGAATACGACCAGCGGAAGATCGAGACGCTTCCAACGATACCTCATTTGTCAAATTATGAAAAAAAGATGGAAATTACGAGGGAACAGATAAAAATACATACCCACATACATACATACCGGTCAATATCATAACGCTCCTTTTTGCTTCACCGTAGTTGGGTAAAAACAAAAAATGAGTGTTGCGAATAATCTCATCAAAATAAGTTTCTTTTTTGGCAAGAAATCTGGGATACTTAAGTTACAGCCTTTGTATTAGATATCTTTCAAAATTGATGCAAAAACAAGTCGACTAGGATTAGACCAGCAGACGCCGAAAGATGTCTGAAAATGCCTGAAAAGGAAGAGTGACGTCACAATAGGCTAGCAGTCTTACAATCTTTAGGAAAAAAACTTTTTACCTTTTTATCACGAATATTTTATGTCGAACGAAGATTCAAGAAACACGTTGCGTTTTCTTTTGATGTGTTATTCAAATGGCAATACCTTCCGTCTATGTCAAGTCATAAAAAGAACCTTCATGAATTCACAAAATATAATATTCATCTACATTATTACTGTAATATTGATGTAAATAATAAATACTTAACCAAGAAAAGGAATATTTTGAAGGAGTATAATATATTGTTCAAGTTAAGAACTTGTTTATAGACGTATTATCAACATCACGCTTGAAAATATATTCCACAGGCCCTCTGGTAATGTCAATAAAATTATATAATAAGTTACCCGAAACAATAAGAAATGAAAAAAAAAACTCCATTTATTCGTGAACAAACTGAAAAAACTATTATTAAGTCAATGTTATTACAGTGTAACCGAATATTTAAATGATTTATCCCTAAAAAAAAATTTAAAATACACAAAACCTAAATATTATGTTTTAGAATACGAGTAAGTTAGATTTTAAGATAAACTGTGAGTCCTCGTCTCCACCTACTACTATCTTTCTTTTGCTGTGCCCGACAGGGTCCACGATTATTTTCTAATCAAATGTTTACCACCTAAGCATATACATTGTGGAATGCAATAAAGATTTGAGTATTGAGTATTAAGTCGTATCGATGATTTTTTTTTTATCAGTCTTGTCCAGCAGGCAGTACAGTAATACCTATATATATTTTAAAGTAAGCTGTGAGCCACTGACGAAGTTACTGTCTCCACAATCCAGTACCCGAGCTGACTGGAATCTTTGTATATATTTATATATATAAATTGCTTTTTCGCACACACAGTAATACATACAAATTATAAATATGTATATATTGAATACTCGTAGGTAGGAATGGGTACCAAAATTATGTTTATGCTTAGCCTGCTAAACAAGCTATTCGGGTTCGTACAGTCACGGGTATAATTATATTACTATGAACAGCTTGCCAATAATATCTGACTTAATGATTTATCCATTAATATCTGTCGTCAAGATGACGGCAAATATATTGTGATCATTTGTGGAAGGCCAAAATATAGGATGCTGCATCGGCTTCAAAAATATGTCACCTCTTAGAACGCCGAAAACTTAACCGATGTTCACTATTCTGCCAGTATTAATTACCCATCTTAAAGTAGGTAAGTATCAATTTCATACTTGGTACTGGCAGAATAGCCAACATCGATTCAATTGCCAAAAAGAAAATGAATCGCGTATTATTGACATTCCTATTATTTATGCTGCCCGTTGGAAAGTCAAATGTTTATGTGGTTATCACTATAAGCGGCACTGATTGCAATATAGAAGAAAACTTGAATCATTATACTGTCAGATTTGTAAGCTGCCTAAGTGATGTTAGATAATTTTAATCACAACGATGTATCTCATTCAATGCCGATGCAGCATCCTATATTTTGGCGCCTCTTGTCTCGTCAGATAGTTTTCATACTCGTACTTTTTTAGTTTTGTTTCGATGTCACACATTTGTGCTGGCCCTTGTATATATGCCTTCCACAAATGATCACATGTATTTTGCCGTCATCTTGACGACAGATATGAATGGATAAATCCTGAAATCAGATATTATTGCCGAGCTGTTCATAGTTACATAATATGTATGCTCGTGACTGTACAAATCCATATCTACCAACTACCTATCTACCTACTTTCGGGGGAGTTGGAGTCAGTTAATCAGTCTCCAGTGTAGGGGGTTCATTTTGTTTATTTGAATGTTCGCCCAGATTTAGTAGAGAGGAGCACCCAACGACCGAATCCGAGAGGGCTTGCTGCCAAAGATTCCTCCTAATAATTTTCAATAAAATATACCACCCATATTTTTGACTCATGTAGGTAATAAAATAAACTAAGGAGTAGCAGTAAGTACCTGATTGGGTTATACAAATATTTTCCTTAAGTTTTATCATTATTATTAGCAAATTTTTCTATAGGTTGTGTTTCTCCGCCATTTATTTCTGAATCATGAATATAAAGAAGCATTAAAGGAATATTTTCTGAAGTATAATTTTCCTTCAAATGTGCCATAAACGAAACTACAAATCCACTTAATTAGCTTACCTAATTAACTTCATCGCTCGGGAGGAAAAAATAAACATTTATTTTCCTCCGAATAACTTCTTACTGGCCGTTTTATATTATAACTAATGTTTTATATCAGCAAAGGTTTATTATACTTACTGGGGTATTGCTTGCAAACAAACTCATTGACTGAAATATATGTTAATTTTACAACTTTATGTATACTTTAGTTATTTTTATGGTTAAATACGAATAAATTCAAAATCAAATTCAAATTCTTTATTGCATTCATGTGTACATTTATTTGTTACAATATAAGTAAGTTCCAACATAAAACCCGGTTAGGGCACGGCAACATAATAATAATAATAATAATAATAATTATAACATAATAATAATAAGAGTATGATTGTGTGTTTTTTTATGACTATATTATAATATGTAATTATTTATTTAGCTATCATAATATTATGTTCTCTAAATATTTTGTTCTAGGTATTCGGCGACCGAGTAATAGCAGTTTTGTTTTAGGTATTCTTTTAATTTTCTGTTAAATGTATTGAACTAGGTTTCATCCTTTATTTGTTGAAAATTTTTACTGCCATGTATTATGGGCTATGGTAAAGCATTTGAATTCGAGAGGGTGGAAGATGTAATCTATTTTTATGGCGTGTGTTTAAGTTATGAATATCTTTTGTTTTTGGAAAAATGTTGCTATTTTTAAATTCAAATGTGCAAAGGTCAAGTATATATATATAGAAGGTAAAGTTAAGAGTTTTAATTTAACAAAATATGGCTTACAGCTTTGGGTATTGTCAATACTTCTCAATTACAGTTAAAATAGGCTTGTCCTATAGGTTCTACAGCAATGAAGCAACTTTACCACCTAGATAGATACCCTAACAGGTATTAAATGAATGTTATGTACATACTTTGTTGTACCTAGATTGTCATGCAAATGTAGATGAAAAGCAAACCTTGAAATATTAATTATTGTTGGTATTTACATATCGAACAATAGGGATGCATAATAGACATCCATAAACACAGACATCACTGCGTTATTACTTCAGGCTCTGTTAATAACGAAGTAATCAAGATACGATTAGTTTTATGGCAAGTAACTGAGACCTCATTTTCTTGCAAAATAATTATTCACAATATAGTCTGAGAGATTATTAATCTACTTAAGGTTACGCTTGTCTGTCATTCTTCCATACAAACGTAGCATGGTGATTACTCGTCTATTTGACAGTGTACGTTCAAAACTAAAAATTATATTCATTTGTGTCGTCATTGTCTAGCCCTGTATGGAAGCAGAATCGGAAAAGAAATATGAGTTTGGAAGTTATGAGCGTTTAAACTTCCATAATTCCGAAACTACCTAAAAATATTGTGCCCAAGAAATAAAAAAAAAACTATAATAAGACACATACGCATTGAGCGAACGGAGTGATTGGTGATCCAATGCTTGTATATTCTCCTTATGAGAAGAAGCATAAACCCGGGCAGTGTGACGCCGTCGTATAACTAATGCAAAAATTTCAGGCTTGTTAAAAAACAACGAACGACGACACCGATTTTTGAATTGCGATGTCACATCGCTTTGGTGTGTGTGTGTGAACAATATTTACATTTACCTGTACCTGTATATTTCATTCAACATACGCCCACAACATTTCACAGATATATACTTAGATGATACTAAGTCTCTATTGGAAATCCTTGTCACAGTCGAATTGAGCCCAACGTTCCATTCCACGCATTACAGTGGTACTGATTATGGTCAAGATAGACGTAAACCACTGTTTAACTATTAGATATATATGTGCCCATAGTTATGGTAGTATAGGCTGTTGGGGTATGGGATTATGTACTAGTAGGAATAAGCGCATCTTGAATTAAGGCTCTTACGTCTTCGTGAATGAAATAAGAGAAGTAAGTTATGTAATTCTTTCCGTACTCACTCCAATCACTCCTTAACTTACTTAAGCGAGTGAAGAATTTACTCATTTGATATAAGGTGAATCCGCAGCTTCAGCCCACGAAATTCAAATTTTCTTACGTTTTTGGCAATTTGCAGGTCAGTGTCAGGTTTTATCTTGATCAAAATATGATTCGCGAATATAACAGATATGTATTTACAGAATTATTATTATTAGAAAAAAAAAATGAAAAAAATGAAAAATATTTTTATTTAAACAAAATGCTTCATATACAATGATTTGTGTTTGGAGCCTCCTTTTAGGCAAACAATGCCTGTGTTAGGAGACTCCACTCCTCCATATCTTAGATATACTAATGTTACATATTTATATTACGGCAATTTGTTATTTCTTATTCTAACATCTTGAATATGTATCACGTGACTCGTGGTGTGCTTTAGTTAGGCGTGGCGTGTGTGAACGATGTAGTGCGGTTAGATGTGATGTGTGGTGTGGTGTGTAGTGCGGTGTGGTGTGGTGTAGAGTGGTGTGTTGTGATGTGGTGTGGTGTAGTGTGGTGTGGTGTAGTGTAGTGTGGTGTAGTGTAGTGTGGTGTGGTGTAGCGTGGTATAGCGTGGTGTGGTGTTGCGTGGTGTGGTGTAGCGTGGTTTGGTGTAGCGTGGTTTGGTGTAGCGTGGTGTGGTGTAGTGTTGGTGTGGCGAGGTGTAGAGTAGTGTAGTATATGGAGAACAGTAAGGTTTGTATCGTTATGGTGTGTGATTATGTTACTCATGATAAAGCAGAAGAGCTTCCGTATCCTCATAACTAAGAGACTTTGTCCAGTTTGTTATAACTTTTTTACAGTCGTGATTGTTTTTATTGTGTATATATATGTTTTTATTAATCCTGTTGTATATTTGAGCTGAGAGATGGTGAAATTGTCTGCTACTAAATTTGGTTTTACATGGGGGAACTACTGCAATGATATCTTTTCTCCTTTTGTGTTTCTTATTCATATGATAAGGGAGGGTTTTATGTTTTTTTAGAACCGTTTGAGTTATATACAGTTTTCTAACTGAGAGTAAATTACTGATTTCGTATACGGTTATAGTAGAGTGTCTTTTAGTTTTAAAATACATAATCTTTATAAGTGCTCGTTGTGCACGTTCCACGTCCAAAAATCTAGTTTTAGCTGCGCCACCCCAAATGGGGATACAATATAGAAGGACGGATTGTGCTAGAGTAAAATAGATTTCATTAAGGAGATTTCTAGGTTGCTTATCACTCCTAAACATTTTAGTCGGAGCCACGTATCTTAATGTTTTGAAGATCCAAGTAAGCTTTCTGACCCTCGCAATCACCTGCTCAAGGTGAGGATACCAAGACAGAAACTGGTCAACCATCACGCCCAAGTATTTCGTATTGGAGACTCTATTCAGAAATGAACAATTGCAGCTTATCCTGTTTATATCTCCGCATGTGTGTACCCTCAAATTGACGTCATCATTGGGCTGTGTCCGGTTACTAACACTAAAACATACGTAGTTGGTCTTGGTGGTGTTTAATTCTAGTAAATTGTTTTTCAGCCATTCAGCTACGTGGGCAATCCCTACCTCTGCACTCAGTTTAACATCTTGCTAAGAATCACCAGCAAATACAATAGCAGTATCATCGGTGTATGCAAATACCCTGGCGTTTGTTAATTTAATATTACACAGATCATTGATGTATATTAAAAACAGGGTAGGACCCAAAACACTACCCTGTGGTACGCCGTATGTTATCTCTGCATTGTCGCTAGTGTATGATCCTATTTTAACTTTTTGCTTTCTGTTTGAGAGGTAATCCCTGAGCAGGCTGAGTGCAGTACCTCTTATTCCGGTTTTTTGTAATTTGTTCACTAGGATAGGGACAGAGACGGTGTCAAAAGCTTTTTTGAGGTCTAGGAAAATGGATAGGCACTTTTTTCCCTTGTCAAGATGCCCAATAATATGAGAAGTTAATGAAGTTACAGCATCTTCGGTACTTACAGCCTGTCTGAAGCCAAATTGTGTCGGAGATAGTAAGTTGAATTTGTTTAAGAATTTAGTTAGTCTCGTGTATTAAAATCATTAATACATCTCTCTTCGTTCCGTGTGGTGCCGGACGTAAAGAATAGCACCACCTTATTTCTTCCGTGTTCTTATTTGTTCCGTTGGTGTCGTAAAAGGCGACTAAGGGACTTACTAGAGAATGAAAATTAATGTAAATACTAGGACGAAGCACAAATTTGTTGTTCCTACTACCAGGCTTAAAAAAATAGGTGGCTCGTTTAGATGGCAGTGTATATATTTTTATAATAAACTTCCTAGCCATATTCAAGAATTAAGCCTTAATAAATACAAATGTTTTATAAAGCGGAAACTGTGTCAGATAGCATTTTATACTGTTAAAGACTATATTGAGGACAAAAAGGCTAGGGATTGAGCTGCTCCAATTTACAGTGAATCTTGATTTGATTTTTTTGCCAACTATTTATATTTTTCTTTTTATTTATACCATTTCACATAAACAATGACATGAATATTTACTTTGTAAAGTATTATATTATTTTAATTATTATGAGTGTGAGGAATATATGCATTGTTTTTTTAGCTGGTCTGGCAGTTTGAGTAATTTATGCGGCCTACCCAAATGTCCTTTCTTTGTTTGTGTAATGTATTGTTCGTTGAATCATTTAGCTCCTTAAGTTCTTAGTTGAGCTGCACGACTACTTACAAATACTTGCACTGACTGGACAGGTCCATTGAAGATCATTTCAGGCACCAATCTACATGGTATTCACATGATCTGACCAAGATTATGTCTGGACTTTAAAAGGGACTGTGACCTCTGAGTTTGTTTCGGCCTTTCTTCTCAGAGTAGTCGGATACGAAACGCCGACCTCATCTAGTTTAAAAAAAAATATTATTGACGGTAAAAGTGTTTGTACAAACCTACTTACCGAAATAAATCATTTATCATTTATTTATAATGGGCAGCAGCGTTCTCTATGCATTTTAACACCATACTGCAAGCGCCAACCCGCCTGCCAAGCGTGGCGATTATGGCAACCCCCCCCCCCCCTCTTTTTGGGGGCGGCCTATGTCCAGCTGTGAACATCTTCCGGCTGAAATCAAAATCAATTTTTTTTATTTCACATAAACCTACATGGGCACTTATGAAACGTCAGAAGCTAGGTGCACGGTTCCAATTGGTCGTTTCCTATGGAAAAGAGCCGGCAAGAAACTCCACGGTTACTCTTTTAAAAAAAGTGGGCTTTAACAATGTTTCCAAGTTACAGTGTTAATAGGTATGGGAGGACAGTGTGGGCCCGTCAACAAGTACCAAGTACTTAACAAAATAAAAGATAGTTTACAAAGCTACAGTCTATTAAGCCTAAAACGTTCTCACATTCACAAATTAAAAAAGAATCTACTTATATAAAATATTACTAAAATAATAAAAATAAAAACCTACATATTTAAACCAAATGCTGAAATTATGAAGTTAGATTTGTTCCCCAAAGTCACGATTTAATAAAAAAGCCATTCAATGGAACAAATCTAATTTAAAGAGATGTAGTACTATGATTCTAATGATTATAATTCTGTAAATACATATCTGTTATAGTCGCGAGTCATATTTTGATCAAGATACAACCTGACACTGACCTGCAAATAGCAAAAAACGTAAGAAAATTAGAAATCCGCGTGCCACAGCTGCGGATCCACTTTACAAGTAAATCTTCTCGACACCGTTTGAAGACATGCTCGGGAATATAATATACCTACTGGCTGGTCAATTCCGATTGATCCCAAATTGATTATCAACTGTCACCACTTTTTCTAAAAGTTTTGTTTCAAATAATTGACGGCTTCCCTTGTTTATTACTTAAGCAAACGTAAAGTTGAAGCCACATACCGCACCAGTGCGATGTTTTTTATACTTTTGCAAATTCTTGGAGCTAAACTGGTTAACAATAATTAAATCTCTCAAAAAATTCAATCACCATAAATAAGTCAGAAACGCCTATTCAAAATGAAATAATGAAAACTTTACGATAAGTAAGTAAGTAGTTTGAAAAGAAGTACTGAAGTACTTCTAAGGCTTTGAATTTTGTATTTAAAAGCACCTGAGCGACTGCTGATACTCGTAGGTCTCTAAATAGATAATTTACTTAGTGTTACTCTTCAGGCTACCATTAACCCCTTTCATAACTTTTGGAACTCGACGAGAAATGTAAGGCCTATATTTTAGTTGTTTTGTATAATCCTATATTAAATTTGTTGGCGAGTTCGATCCCGTAGATTAGTATTAGTAAAAGGGCGTTTTGACCGATCAAGTTCTATTCGAGGGTCATTTAAACCGAAGAAAAATGACTGCATCTAGCACCAAGCAGTGATTAAAACAATTTAAACGTGATTTTTACAAAAAGTTAGTACAATTAAAAATTAGGGAAAAGGTTTAGTATGTTGTTATTATTAAAAATTAAATATTTGTAAAGTCGTGTCGACACTCGTGAACCCAGTTTTAAGTAAATTATTAATCATCATTATTAGCAGTCTTGTTTCATCCGCTATTGAGTAAACGTGTATAGGCCTGCTCCCTTTTGTGCCATGCTTTCCTGGTCTGCGTCAATATTTTATTGCACAACAATCGGAAGCAGAACCTCAAAAATCTAGCCCAACAGCTAAACAGCATCACTCAGGCATCTAAACCGCATGCTTGACACCAGAAATGCACACAAGACGTGCCAGACGGGTGTCCGGTTACATTTGCGGTTGCTGAGCGATGCATGTGCCGACCGCACCGTTCCGCGTGACACCGTGCCACAGGCCCGCCGTGCCGGAACACTACCGGACCACCGGTACGCACCCTGCATCACTGTCATTGCTGCATTCTCACCGCATAAGTCCAGGATTGGAATTGTCACTTTGGTTTTGTAAGTGTGACGGGTCATTTAGACAACTTTGTCCGAGACACATACCCTGTTGACTTTGTCAAGAGAATTTCCCGCTGGTGTAAAAAATACTGAGAATATATTATGGTTGCAAGATAGCGGTATTTACCTATGTAAAGTCTAGCGACACATCTCCAAGTCTTTAGAAAGAAATAGGTAACTAGTGAATTCGCTTCCAACTTGGTGACAACTAACCATAGATAGATAGAATACCTATAATATAACTTTTTATTATGTACACCATAAAAATTACAGATATTAATGTAGAAATTTTACAAGGGGTGACACAGTGTACCATTTACATATACTCAATAAATATATACAATACATATATACATAATTAATATACAAATAATATATATCAAAAAAACATATTAAACTTATCTATATAAATATATACAACAATAATCATGAAACAAGTGCAGAGAACAAAAAAACATTATCCATTTTATTTTTCTTGTACTCGCACTGCACTGGGATAATCTAAGTGATGAATCAAACTTTTTAAACCGAACTATGAACAACTCTAAAATATAAATTCACTGTGACAGTAAGTCTACGCGATCTTTTTAAACAAATTGAGGAAAGTTACTTCGTGATTTAACCTACTTCCAAGATAATTCCAACAGAATAGTTGCAAGAGCGTACAATTTTCCTAGAAACGCTTAGAACCTTACAAGATTGCAGATATCTAACTTCAAGATCGCTGCAAGACAAGAGTCAACACGATATATTCAACAAATAGATATAGTGAAACAAATTACTTTGTATTATCTGTTCCCAAGCGTGCCAAGTAAAGGATTCCAAGTTCCACTTGAAGCAAGATAGATATATATCATTTTGTTTTGTAACTTGGCTGTTTGCATACGGAGACATTCTATCATTCATGAACTTCAGAAGAAGTATTTGTTTAGATTTTCTGTTTGAAAAAAATATAAAAGAAATAAATTGCTGCTAATCACTGTGATAGAACGTTCTTTCTTGAATCTCTCACACAATCGCGGAGTTTCCAGAGAGCTTTATTTTTTTAATTTTAGCAGGGTCGCGGGTTGGCCTTGACTCGACATCACTAACTGAAAACTTTTGTTAAAAGTTAAAACTGCAACCTGCAGGCTAAAGTAATCTTTATAGACAGTACTGTAGCTAAGATTATGAAAGCATGCGTCTTTCAGTGTATTAGTAATCATATGAATTATCCCTTTGCAAAGCAAAGTATAGTGTTACTGTAGTAATTAATTATACCTCAATAATTATCCATCACAGTTTTGTTTAATTTATTAATCTATATATCACTGCAAGGCTAAAAGCTTCCATACATAATCTGCTAAGATATTCTGAGTGCGGTATTAAAAAGCATTTCGAAATGTTTGCTAATTCCTCGCCAGAAAAGAACAATCGCGGCGCGTGAGTGCTGTGTGTTGTGCATTACCCTCAAGACTGGTGTAAAATGTAGAAGACAGCGATTTGTGTAGGTACGGTTTTTTTTTTATAAATTGGACGATGTACGTACCTGTAGCGGGATCGTAAAATTTTGATCACGTCAACACGCGTATCTTGACACTGTTGAAACGAACGAAACGAAAGACAAAATGAGATATTGTAGAAAGATTACTAGGCGTGATGTCAAATGTCACCTTGTGATACCTTCGACTCGACGATCGACTAGAAACTGGCTAAAAAGCCCACGGAAATAGTCAAGAAAGCGGTCGTTTACCCTAAGTTGGACCACATAGCTATAAAACAGTAAAGCGATTGTCTTTTTGCTGTAAATAGGGGAGCCGGTCTGTGGATCGACATTATAAAGGGCGAAATGGTAGCCATCCTCTCTCCGAAAAAACATCAGTGGATACTGAAGGGAATCATAAGCGCGATGTGTCTCACTGATTCTCTATTATAGGCTATCATCACGCGTGCGCAATATGATATCCCTTTTTCCGCATTCCTGATTGACCAAGAGGATGGCTATCTCATTCGTGGTTGGTGTATATATATATACATCGCCCTGGATGGACTACAGTTGGCCTTCTGTCTGCGCTGATAACAAATTTGTACTTATCATGCTCGTGTTTAGGCACCAACTCCAGGGCGACTTTGAAGTTGCTAAAGTGCAGGTTCACACTATGCAACATACTCTGCAATCCCCTTATAAGGCTATAGAGTCCAAGTGTGGAATGTGTTGGACATTGGCCTGTTCGTCAAAAACTGCGATAAAATAAATTTGCAAGAATTTTGGCATTTCTTCCGGTAACAGGAACCCGATCAGATGGTACACCTGCCCATGTACTTTAAAAGTCGGCATAAACCCTGCTTCAATAATCTGATGGGCCCCGAACGAAGTCATCTGAAATGCACCGTTATACGAACGAATGTTTTTTTTTTAAATGGCTGGACTCGGGATGCTCGCCATTTAGAAGAACTCTTACAAGCTCCGGAAGGTCCAACATGGGGTCTAAGCGAGTATTTCCAGAAGCACAACAAACACACTCATTTATATTGTCTCGTATGGTAGTGAGCACACACGTTTGTTATGTCGTAGTATCGCTGCCGAGCAACTGTACGACGTTGCTGAGTCTGTTCATCCGTCTCCAATGAACGCAACAGGGCATGATGAGAACGGTCAACACTAAGACGCGTCTCACGCTCTTCAGGGTATTCGAACGACAGAAAAGTAGCAGTGTGGACACGTTGAGAGTTCAATCTCGAATTTCGCTGCGTATATGTTTCCGAAGCTAGAGACGTCGAATGGTGCTCTCTATCTCTAGCTAGACAAACTTCACGCACTTGATAAATCTCAAGTGATCGAACGGCTAGCACGGCTAAGCTGCAAACTAAGTCGTGACTCTTGCTGCGTAAACGTTTCTGACGATCTTGACGCGGTATGGCGCTCCCTATCTCTTGCTAGTCGAATTTCACAGTCCTCAGATATTTCGAGTGATCGATTGGCATAAGTCTCTTGCTGAGTAATCGTTTCTGACGCTCTTGACGCGGTATGGCGCTCTCTATCTCTTACTAGTCAAATTTCACACTCCTCAGAACTTTCGAGTGATCAATAAGCATAAGCACGGCTAAGCTGCAAACTAAGTCGTGACTCTTACTGCGTAAACGTTTCTGACGGGTTTGACGCGGTATGGCGCTCCCTACCTCTTGCTAGTCGAATTTCACACTCTTCAGAGCTTTCGAGTAATCGATTGGCAAAAGTCGTGACTATTACTGCGTAATCATTTCTGACGCTCTTGACGCGGTATGGCTCTCTCTATCACTTACTAGTCAAATTTCACATTCCTCAGAGCTTTCGAGTGATCGATTGGCAAAAGTCGTGACTCTTGCTGCGTAAACGTTTCTGACGCTCTTAACGCGGTATGGCACTCTTTATCTCTTGCTTGTCGAATTTCACACTCTCTCTCACTGAGCCTATTGTCACCGCCCTCAAAAACCATAAAAATTATATCCATAATGTAAATTTTGTAAATTTTCGGTGGTGCCATTTTGAATTAAATTAAAAAAAAAAAAACTTGATACCTCCTCCACACGTTCCTGAAAAAAAGGGTCTTGACAGACAGACAGATGGACAATGAAGTGAACCTATAAGGTTGGGTTTTATTTTCTTTTGAGGTACGGAGCCCTAAGAAGTAAATTGGAGTCTCATTTCCCACGAAAAGTATGGTAAAAGTTTTTGTGTTTTCTCTCTCTTCCAGTACTCAAACCTCAGTTGGTCTTATAGAAATTTTTGATCCTCATATGAAACAAGAAATAAACTTTTAATTTTTATCTAAATCTGTGTATGCAGATCAAAATGTCTCATAAAGTTAAAATTTCGTGTAGCTACGTTGGTGAAAGTACACCTTACAGCTCTATCTCAATATTCCACGCTAAATATGTCATAATGATTGACTGCTTAACCTCGTGAAGATATAGCATGACGATTATCATTTAAAAGGTTAAATCTATAACTATCTGAAATGTTCTAACCGTTTGGCTCGTCTTTTTATAATTTGGTGTAAACTATAGAGGAATACAAAGATAATGCAATATTGCTCATCCCCATAGCAAATAGCGTGATAACATAATAGCCTAAAAAAAGTGTATAGGGAATATCTATGCAAAATTTGAACAGCATCTAATAGAATTTGCGCGATGAACATACATTCAGACAAAAATGCTAAAAACTATATTTTCGGCATTAGAATCGATCCCAGACGTCGAAGCAATTTCTTTTTTTTAAATGTTCAATGTACAATTTTGACTTCGCTACGATTTTAATATATATGTTACGGCTAATACCCGAAGTGCGGCTACACCTAGTTTTAGCCGGTTAGAATTATAGGTCCAGACAATCCCTGTTGGATAAAACCAATTTAACAACAATAGAGGGGATCTGGCGCTCGGCGGCCGCTACCGCGGCACGCTCGCTTCGCTCGCTCGCCTTCGCTTGTTAATGGTTACTGTTCTAACCTAACCTAACCCAAATGATTTTACCCGAAATCAATCGGCTCATACTAGGTTTAACCAAGAGTAAGTGGCTACACCTAGTTCTAACCGGCTAAAACTAGGTGTAGCGGCACTTCGGGTATTAGCCGTAACATATACATACAATATGAGTAATAGGTGTAATATTAGTAATACATTAAAGCTCAGCCATATTTCACCATTTGGTATGCAAACATTTATATTTTCGTTCACATAACTTTAACCAAAAAACTGCAATTCAGCAATATTTTTTTCTGTTTAAAACTCTGTCACACTGTAGTACGTTTTATCCATCAAAAATGTACGTAGTCTGCTCTTAAACCACTTGGTAATTTATTGTAAATAATTGGGACCATAAAATAAAAGTATTTTCGGAAAATCGGCAAAATGCTTATAGCTTGTACCACACACAATTGAAACAGTAGAGATTAGAGGGTATATAGACTAGTACACCAACATGAGCCGGGATTTTCACTACAGCTTTGTACATTAACTTCCTTTATACTCGTGCATTTAAAGACAATGGATTGTTTTATTTATTCTCCCACTGAACGAATATTGTGGCATATGCAAGAAGGCTTCACATTAGGAACTTATGTTTTAATTTTTTATAAAGAGATTTCTGTTTCTATAGTTAGCCAATGTGTGTCAGCTGTTAGAAACATTATCTTTGATTATATTTTAAGAATAAGGCAAGTTATGTACAGTCATGAGCACTAATATGTAAACACTTAGCAAAATTCAAAACCCATTTTCTTGTGGAATACCGATTGCAACTTTGAGAAAAGATCTATTTCATAATAGTTTGGGTTCCAAAATACTATATTCGGAGTAAAATAAAATTACAATCATTATACATAGTTGGAGAAAATTACATTTTAAAAGTTTCTAAGTATATACATATTAGTGCTCGTGACTGTACCTCGTTTACTACTATTTTGCCTTCCAGTATGTTTTCATAATTCAAGTACATTATTTTTTAGTGGACCAGTGGTGGCGCACGGTGGGTTGAAAATCGGCATTCATAGACTTAGGAATTTCAATTTGCAAGTGCCGGATTTTTTGCCGGATATCGCTTCTATTATTGCTTAGTAGTGTGCCTAAATGTAGTCGTTTATTTAGCTTCGAACATGTAACACCTCATGATGTAGTTAATGTTTTTATCACACAAATCTAAAAACACTGGTGATTACTGGGGCATCTCCAATAAACTATTAAGTAATATAATAGACATCGTAGCCCCCTATCTAGCTGTTACTTTTAATAAATGTGTTGATTTAGGAACTTTTCCTGACTTTATGAAGAGTAGTAAAGTCATACCTTTATTTAAATCAGGTAATAAAAATGACGTCGGCAATTTCAGGCATATTTCTATCTTACCTGCATTTAGCAAAATATTTGAATAGTTAATACTCAAGCAGTTGCTAAGACATTTTAATTTAAACAGCCTCCTTCACAATGAACAATATGGCTTTACAAAAGGTCGTTCGACTACAGATGCGGGTGTTGCACTGCTGAAACACATATTTAACGCATGGGAGAACTCGCAAAATGCTATTGGAGTTTTCTGTGATCTCTCCAAAGCCTTTGATTGCGTGCACCATGACACGCTTTTGCGTAAACTACATCATTACGGCGTCCAAAATGAAGCTCTTAAAGTAATAAATTCTTATTTGTATAATAGGTTCCAATGTGTAGATGTTGATGGTGTGAAATCTTCCGAGCTACCAGTTCAGTTAGGTGTACCTCAAGGCTCAATTCTAGGCCCATTCTTATTCTTAGTGTATATTAACGATTTACCATTCTATATAAAGGGTGTCTGTGACGTTGTACTGTTTGCAGATGATGCCTCTCTTATTTTTAAAGTAGACCGGAATAGACAAGATTTTGACGACGTAAACATTGCACTCTCAATGGTTACGGATTGGTTTACGACAAATAATTTAGTTCTCAATGCCAAGAAAACGAAATGTATAAAGTTTGCCTTACCGAATGTTAGAAATTTAGGTCCCAACATCGTTTTAGATAAAGAGGTGCTTGAAACTGTAGACTCGGCAGTGTTTCTGGCAACAGTAGATGCCAAACTTCAGTGGGGACCTCATATATCAAGCCTAGCGGGAAGGCTCAGTTCGGCCGCATACGCCGTCAGGAAAGTAAGATAATACATTGACGTTGATACAGCCCGATTAGTCTATTTTAGTTATTTTCATAAAAACTCGGAAACTCGGAAACTTATTGGAAACTCGCTCGTGACGCGCCGAGTTATGAGTTCGATTCTTGTGAAGCTCCATACAAAATATCAATCTTTTTGAAGTAAACTAAGTGTTTAAGTGCAAAAAAAAAAGTTAAGACATATAACTTAATAACAGTGACAAAAAATAATAATAAACAAATACAACAAAAGTGAATATCTACAATAAAGAATGAATAGTCATAAATAAGTGTTATATAATTAAAATATGTGGTTGTAAAACTATGAATCACCATCTAAATCTTAAAGTGCAAACAATAAGTGGCAATAAACCCGTAATTATAAACAAAAACCTAATATTCTACATCAAAAATTATGCGAACAAACTACAAAAACAAAATTGAACGAAGTGTTTTTACGCAAAAACCAACTGTTACATGTCAATTAATTATCAACAATCACAAAAAGGTTACAAACCATTCTTAAAATACATTAAAAACAAATTATGTGGTATAACAAAGTGAACAAAGAAACAGTGCAAAAAGTTCATAACACATGAGTCATAATAACCGCCAGTCAACTTTTAAAACAACGAAATATACATTAAGAACCATATATTCGACACTGAAAACATTACCCAAGTAGTCCAGTGGTAATGCCTCCTACTCTGAATCACTGTACGTGGCAAGCCCCGAGTTCGATTCCAGCGACCAGGATTTCTTTTTGAATCTTTATTTGGGACCAATAATAACTATGGATGACAACATTACTTTCCGAAACGAAAAATTATTTAAATCGAGCTCTGTCAATGACATCAGTCAAGAAAATTCACTTCTTTTCGACACAACTATGATGAGTCTGCCAAATAAATCAATAAACTCGAGTCAAACAGTTATTGATCTTCAAGAAAAAGTTAAACTCCGAAAATTTTAAATTAAAAACAGACTTGCAAAAATACATAAACATAATAAATGCTTATAAAGACATACATTCTCCAAATAAAAGAAATTTGACTCCACGCTCAGAAAACAAACATAAATCTACCACATACAAAAATAAAACGCCTGCAACAAATAAAAAGCAATTACACATATCACAAGAAATAATTGAAACGCCTGTTATAGAAAAAAGGCAATCGGACGCATTGACGATACAAGAAAGAAATTACAATGGACAGGTAAACAACACGAAATCTACTGTAATTAACTTAGAATGTACTGATATTATAACATCGGAAATGAATCACAATTTGAACAAGAACGTCTTGGAGGATAGTGTATTACTGCAAAATCAACAGGAAAACGCTCAAGAAAAGTCCTATGTCAAAAAACAGAACACTAGAAAATAAATCATCAATGCCCATCAATGGAAATCAATCTACAAACGCGGTACGCTACAATGTTAAAAATAAGGTCATTATTATTGCTGATCAGCAGGGACGCTTTGTCCAAAGAATCCTTCAAAAACTATTAGGAGATAAATTTTTAGTTACATGTTTTTGGAAGCGAGGGGCAACATTGAAACAAGTCTTAAACACCGAAAAATCAGAAATAAGTTTATTGGACAAAAATGACTTTGTAATTGTACTAGGTGGAGTTAACGATAGAAACCCAGTTGAAACTCAAATTAATTTGATAAATTTCTTAAACAATACACAAAATACTAATGTAAAAAAGTTAAATTGTGAATTTAAACTTATGTGTTCTCAATACATTCACGCAACATACATTAGCATGAATTATTCAATGTTTATTCCAGATTATAGTTATTTGGCATTACATATATCTCAGTTGACACTAAGGGAAATATTACGGATTGCTTATAAACAAAATTTTAATAAGTATTCGATGGAAAGGCTCAGCGTTGATACTGCTCCAATGTATATTGACAAATGTACACGAACAGAAAATAATGAAAATTCAAATCATCAAAATGAGAGTTCTCCTACTAATAAAGATTTTTTTCGAGTATAAAAATATAAACATTCTGCATCAAAATATGAATGGCCTCATTACTAAATTAGATGAGCTAAATGTACACTTATACTCATTAAGTAAAAACAATAATGAAAATCCTATTGACATTTTATGCATTACCGAGCACAATATGACCCCGGAAGATACCAAAATACTTAAACTACACAATTTTATTTTAGGAGATTTCTTTTCACGTAAAACCCGGAATGGGGGATCGTGTATAATGATAAGAACAAACCACAAATTTAAAATTATTACAGAAGCTAGAGACTTAAGTATAACTAATGTTTTCGAATGTAGTGGTATTGAATTGACTGACCATAAAATTATAATATTATGCATTTACAGACCACCTAAAAATAAACGAGACATAATGGATCAATTTTTTTCTAGGCTAGCAGAATTATTAAGTAAAATATCGTACAGTAATAAAAAAGTTATATTATGTGGTGACTTTAATATTAACAGACTTGAGAAAAACAAAATATCCAGACAATTTGAACAATTACTATCAAGCTTTAACCTAGCATTGACAACAAATCAACCTACCAGACTAAATAGCATGACGTGTATTGATAATATAGCACATAATATTAGAGGCTCAAAAACAAAAGTAGTGGAACTTTCACTCTCTGACCATACAGCACAATTATTGGCTTGCCCAGTAAAGAAAAGTTACTACATCACACACTGGTATAAAACTAAACGTGACTATTCCGAAGAAAATATATTAAAAATTATAAATTGTCTTAAAAATCTCAGTTTTTCCGAATGCTACACTAATGATGACCCTGAAAAAAACTTTGACACCTTTTATGGTTTATTTTGTCTTTTCTATGACTTCTGTTTCCCAGATACACGTGTGAAAATACCAATTTCCAAGAAGCCTGCATGGTTAAGTAAGGGTATAAAAATATGCTCGAAACGAAAACGCCAATTATTGTGGAAGTACAGGTTGACGTCATATCCTAACGATAAAACAAAATTTAAAAACTATTCAAAAAGATTTAGAATTATAATTAAAAAAACGCAAAAGTCTCAAAACAGTTATTATATTAATTCAGCTACAAACAAGGAAAAGGCAATGTGGAAGATCATAAATAATAATAAAACAGTAACTCCAAAAGAAAATATTGCACAAATAAAAGTAAAAGATCAACTAGTTACAAATCCTAAGGAAATAGCACAATTATTCAACAACTACTTCATTGATGAAGTACAGTCTACTTCTACTTCTACCTCTAGCGGCTCAGTTACAAAAACGTACAATACAAATTCAAATTCTATTTTTTTAAAGCCAACCAATCCACGTGAAATAGATCAAATTATAAACGGATTAAACAACACGAATAGTACAGGGTACGACAACATAAGTACGAACATTATAAAACGAGTGTCTAGTCACATAGCTCCAGTAATTAGTAACATTATCAATCAGTGTCTAGAACGAGGTGTTTTTCCTTCAAAATTGAAAATTACGATCGTAAATCCATTATTTAAAAAAGAAGATAGAGAGGATATGCGTTTTTACAGACCGATTGCGTTAATACCAGTGATGGCAAAATTTTTCGAAAAGGTTATATATAATCATTTATATAATTTCATTGAACTCAATAACTTATTTACTAATGAACAATTTGGCTTTCGTAAAGGAAGATCCACCAGTGATGCTCTTTTTAATTTTCTTAAGAAAGTAATGACTGGATTGGATAGCAAGCAACAAATAACCGCTATTTTTATGGATATGACTAAGGCTTTTGACCATGTTGACCATAATATCCTACTTAACAAATTAGAGAAATATGGGATAAGAGGGAATGCCTTGGAACTTATTAAGTCGTACTTAACTGATCGTTTTCAAATAACACGAATAACGAAAATAGAAATAGACACAAAATTCGAACGCATCTATATGTCGGACCCTAAACTTGTAAAATTTGGCGTTCCCCAAGGAAGTATCCTTGGGCCTCTTTTGTTCGTTATATATATTAATGACCTACCAAGGTCTATAGACCAGGACATTATATTGTTTTCGGATGATAGCACGGCCATTTTTGCAGATACCGGTCAAGAAAATTTTGAAGCTCAGGTTAATAAATCTATCGAAGATATTATAAACTGGTTAATAATTAATAATTTAAAAACAAATATTGATAAAACTAACTATATGACCTTCACAAATAAGAATTCAAAATCAAATACAATCAATGTTAATTATAAAGGTAATTCAATAAATCAGGTCAGTAACACTAAATTTCTAGGAGTCCATATCGACTCAAAACTTGACTGGAAAATGCATGTGGATGGTGTCTGCAAAAAACTTAATCAGTATTCATATGCTCTCTATTTACTTCGAAAAATTGTAAATGAAAACGTATTACTCAATGTTTATCATGCATATGTGGGTTCTACTCTAAAATATGGTATACTGTGTTGGGGTAACTCTACTAACAGAGAATTTGCATTCAAAGCCCAAAAAAAATGTATCCGAAGTATATGCATAAACAGACCGATTCATGCAGAGCAGAATTCAGAAGACTAAAAATCTTAACCCTAGCGTCAATGTATATATTGGAAGCAGCCTCAATGACAAAGCGAGATATCAGTAATTATGAGACAATGAGAAGTACAAGATATAAAAATGACCTTAAGGCAGCTAAGAGTAGAACAGTTAAGTTTAAATCAAGCATATTTGGTATGGGTGTGAAAATTTATAATAAATTGCCGGACTTTATTAAAACCACTGAAACATTAGCTACTTTTAAATACAAACTTAAAAAAACTACTGATACAGATGGTATATTATACAGTTAATGAATTCTTTAATGACAAATGTCTTCACTGAAATTAATTTAATGGTATTATGATAATGCATAATTATGAAAAGTGTTAGTTATTGTTTAATTTATTTATCTGTAATGTAGTGGTAATGATTATTATATTGCCAAATGTTTTTGACTAAAATTTATTTAATATGACGTTAATGATGCAATAATTATGTCAAATACCAATTGATATTTATACTTAATTTATTTTCTCTAATGGTTATTATGTTACTTGAATGATTTTATTTTGTTTTTCTTTTGACATGTAATTGTAAAATTTAAAGATTGTACACCCCATGGGTATGTTACAGTGATACTTTGTTATAATACTAACTTTAAGAGCTGAATTTCCACCTGTGACAAACAATAAATAAATCTTGAATCTTGAATCATAGCGTTATGTCCTACTGTATTCTGCTGTGGGGTAAAGCAGCTGACATTCAAAATATATTTGTACTTCAAAAACGAGCTGTTCGAGCGATTTACCAGCTGGGTGCCAGAGTTTCTCTAAGAGATTTTTTTAAAGATATTGGTATACTCACGGCGGCATCACAATTCATCTTCGCCAACATCTTATATGTTAGGCAAAATATACACTTGTACACTAAAAACAGTGATATTCACAATATTAACACCAGAAATAAGAATAAATTACGTGCTCCTTTTCACCGGCTTCATAAGGTTCATAACTCATTTGTTGGACTTAGTATAACTTTTTATAACAAGCTACCCTCTTCTTTGTTAGATTTGCCTTTTAATGCGTTTAAAGTTAAAGTTAAATCCAATCTTTGTTCAAAGGCATACTATTCTATCAATGACTACTTAAACGATAAGAATAGTTGGTCGCTGTGATTAACTCAAGACAATGTTCATGTTCTTTCTCCAGAATTAGCGTACCTACTGACGGGTTATATGAGTTCATATAATTGTTTATTTTTATTTGTCTTGTGTTACTGTCTAAGTCAATTTATTTTTATTTATTAGTGACATAATATACTCATGAAAATGTTTTTTTTATGAGTTATATTGCAAATAAGTGGTTAGCTAGCGACCTAGACAATTGATTATATTATTCTTGCCTGAGCAACCGGCAGCAAGTTTGTCATGCTCCCTTAGATGTCACTGCTTGCGGTAGCATCGGGGGTCGGGTTGCCTCCTTCCCTCAAATATGGCGAGGGGGGTGATGGCCGATCTTTGCGTTATGCTCGTGAACGGGTGCTGCTTGTGGTGACTGGTCGTCTTGCTGACCACGGTTTTTTATTGTTATTAATGATTAACTGTTTTTTATTTTACTACGATGTTGCTAGTTTATCATTTTTGACTTCGAGTTACAGCTATAGCTTTGTGTGGGCGGGCACGCCCATTATGCCTGGAGGCTTTTATTTAGGTACGTTCTGTTTACGTTATTTCTGCTTGAGTATAGTTTTCGACGATTTTTATGTTTTTTTTTGGTATAGTGGCGTGTGCTAGCTAACATAAGGCAAATAATTTAATTTAATGTTGTGTTGCGTAGTGCAAATTCTTTTACATTTTATTGTATAGATTCAAGTTTTATATCTGAACAGACAGCTGTGCTGCTGGGGAGTTTGTTGCGCCACTTATTCTTCCCAGCTAAGCACTAAGAAGCTATATAAGCACTAGGAAGTGGTGAAGGGTGGGCGTTTTTGGGGGACTGTCTTATGTAATTTTTTACGTTCGAAAAGTGCTGATTCTCAGCCTAGTTTGAATAAATGACTTTAGATTTAGATTTTGATTAGTTATTATTATATTCAAAAGTGACAACCAAATTAATTCTGCACAAAAACGAAGGAATTATAATTTATTTACGAAAAATTTGTATGAAGTCAGTATGAAAAGGTTATCTCGTAAACAGCAAGGAAAACCGTAATATCCTTACAGGTGGTAAGAGAGAGTGAGAGAGAGAGTTAGAGAGAGTGAGAGTAAGAGTGAGTGAGTGAGAGAGAGTGAGAGAGTGCGAGTGAGAGAGAGTGAGAGTAAGAGAGAGTGAGTGAGAGAGACTGAGAGACAGTGAGAGAGTGCGAGTGAGAGCGACTGAAAGTAAGAGAGAGTGAGTGAGGTAGTGAGGGAGAGAGAGAGGGAGACAGAAAGCTACTCGCCTACTTAGCTAGCTACTCACCTACGCTGGTAGCTACTCGCCTACATAGGTAGCTACTCGCCTACACAGGTAGCTTGACCGGTTTAACTGCTCTTACTTTATTGTTGTGAGATAGTGAGAGTGAGAGTGAGAGAGAGTGAGAAAGAGAGAATCAGAGAGAATAAGAGAGAGTATTGAGATAGTCCCTGAGAGTGAGAGAGAGAGTGAGAGAGAGTGAGTGAGTGAGAGTGAGTGAGTGAGAGTGAGAAAGAGTGAGTGAGAGAGTGAGGGAGAGAGAGAGGGAGACAGAAAGCTACTTGCCTACACAGAAAGCTACTCGCCTACATAGGTAGCTACTCGCCTACACAGGTAGCTTGGCCGGTTTAACTGGTCTTCTTTATTGTTGTACTGTAGCATGAGATAGTGAGAGAGAGTAAGAGTGAGACAGAGTGAGAGAGAGATAGAGTGGGAGTGAGAAAGAGTGAGAGTGAGAGTGAGACAGAGTGAGAGTGAGACAGAGTGACAGAGAGTGAGAGTGAGAAAGAGTGAGAGTGAGACACAGAGTGAATAAGAGAAAGACTGAGAGAGAGTTAGAGTGTGACAGAGTGAGAATGAGAAAGAGTGAGAGTGAGACAAAATGAGATACAGTGAGAGTGAGACACAGTATGAGAATGAGAAAGAGTGAGAGAGAGACAGAGTGAGAAAGTGTGAGAGGGAGTGAGAGTGAGACAGAGGGAGAGGGAGACACAGTGAGATAGTGTGAGTGAGAAAGAGTGAGAGTGAGACAGAGTGAGAGTGAGACAGTGTGAGAATGAGAAAGACTGAGAGTGTGAGAGTGAGACAGAGTGAGAGATAGTGAGAGTGAGAAAGAGTGAGAGGGAGCGAGAGTGAGAGTGAGACAGAGTGAGAATGAGAAATAGTGACAGCGAGTGAGAGTAAGACAAAATGAGATACAGTGAGACAGAGTGAGAATGAGAGAGAGTGAGAGTAAGATAAAATGAGATACAGTGAGAGTGAGTAAGAGTGAGAGAGAGTGAGAGTGAGACAGAGTGAGAGTGAGACACAGTGTGAGAATGAGAAAGACTGAGAGAGAGAGAGAGTGAGGGAGAGTGAGAGTTAGAAAGAGTGAGAGTGAGACAGAGTGAGAGTGAGAAAGAGTAAGAGAGAATGAGGTTGAGACAGAGTGAGTGAGAGTGAGAAAGAGTGAGAGGGAGACACAGTGGGAGAGTGAGACAGAGTGAGAGTGAGACACAGTGTGAGAATGAGAAAGACTGAGAGAGTGAGAGTGAGAGAGAGTGAGAGTGAGAAAGAGTAAGATCTTTCGATTGAGATACACTACACTTTGCGATATACTCGCCTACACAAGTAGCTACTCGCTCACACAGGTAGCTACTCGCCTACTCAGCTAGCTTCTCGCCTACACAGGTAGCTACGTGCCTACAACGATACGCGGGTAGCTTCTCGCCTACGCAGGTAGCTACTCACCCACGCTGGTAGCTCTTTGCCTACATAGGTAGCTACTCGCCTACACAGGTAGCTACTCACCTACGCTAGTAGCTACTCCCCTACTCAGTTATAGCTACTCGCCTACATAGGTAGCTACTCGCTTTACACAGGTAGCTACTCACCTACGCTGGTAGCTACTCTCCTACACAGGTAGCTCTCCTATTTTGCCCGTAAAACAGCAGAAAAGTACGTGGAATTCTACGACTGGTACTACATGTCGTTAACCGTACATAAATTATTAATACACGGGGCTGACATTATCGAGAAAAATCATATTGTGCCGATTGGGACTCTCTCGGAAGAAGCCTCAAGTGTCTCGAAACAAAGATTTTAGGAGGTTCCGGGAACATCATTCGCGGAAAAGAAGCAGGCAAGATTCTAGTCAAGATATCTTAAATATGCTTGTTGTTTCTTCGGATCCTTTCCTAAGTGCACAAAGGCCTAAGTTAGATGCCAAGAGAAAGCAGAGCTTTTTTGCTGAAGCTCTCGACTTAATTCAGTTCAGGAAAATGAGCTCGAGTTTTTAGATATATCCAATCTGGATTCTGACTCAGAACGGAGTCCGACCTTTGTCGGACTCCAATTCTGAGTCAGAATTCAGATAAGGAAAATGAATAATATTTGATTTAATTTTTTCTAGTTATGCTATATTTTTAAATATTTCTTTTTTAATTATATTCTTGTTTTATATATTCTTAATATTTGGGTCAATAAAATTCTACATAATTAACAATGTTCTTAGTTTAGTCACTTTAAAGGAACCGTTAATGCCGTTAACCGGATATGTAAAAAAAAATAAAAATATTTTGACGATTTTTTAAAATTAAATAGCAGCGATAAAAGTTATATGACATATTATGTCAAGAAACCATAAAAAATTAGTACTATAACCGCCTGTAAGGATATTACGGTTTTCCTTGCTGTTTACGAGATAATTAACTTTATAATAACTCGGGTGTCATTTTTGAATATACTATTAGATCAAGAATGAGGTTGTAAATGTCTGTACAGCTGTCATCCGAGACGTCACTCCAGCGCCTATAAAAGCGGTTGTCAACCGAGGCGCAGCCCCTTTTTTTTTGCCTGTCAGCGCTCGCGTGGTGAGGTCATTGGATTTCGTCTCGGATCACAGCTAAGTTTTTGTTTGGTGGTCATTTTATTTCTTTAAGCAAATATTGCCTTTGTTTATTGCGTTTTGTTGAAGTTGATTGTTTCCTATTAAATAGTGCGTGGTTATTTGTGTTAACTATTTAGCTCGTTCGTGAGCTCATTATGATGAGCTCGCGAACGTGAAACGCGGCGAGACCGATCGAGGCGAGAGTCGCGTGACCGATCGAACCGAAGATCTCCTCCTAGTCGGGAAAGCTCAAGTAAAACAGGCATTGCAAACGATCGTCTCGCGTTTGAATGCAATTGAGGAAAGTTCTGCAAGCATACCTAAAACTCCACCGCGACCCGCTGGTCACAGCACGCCTCAAGATGTCAGTGTACACTCAACGACACAGACAACGATACAGAGATACTAAACATGTTAAATCCTGCAAAATCACATGGTTATTACGTATCCAATTTTGATCCCGCTATCCATGACATTGAGGTGTGGTGTGAAGAGGTGGAACGCGCTAAGTTATCAAATCATTGGAATGATTACGAATGTCTTTCTCGAGTGTCTAACTGCCTTAAAGGCGATGCAAAAACCTGGCTTAGTGAGTGGAATACCAATGACCGTTGCTGGTCTAATTTTAAATTAGAATTTAAACCGTTGGGCCCTCGCAAACTCGACTACGCCAGTATTTTGTTTGAGGTTATGAATTCTACTTCAGATAAATATTCGACTTATGCAGAATATGCCCGGCGTTCGCTGTTACGGTTGCGTATTGTTAAAAGTCTGAGTAATGAGCTAATGGTGCAGATCGTAGTATGTGGTATTACCGACCCACATGTTCGTGCAGCGGCCGCGAATGCTGACTTAACAATTGATCATTTGGTATCGTTTTTAGCAATTTATGTCAAGCCACCAAGAATGAGACGCGCGTGTCTTCGTCTAACACAATAAAAAAGCGCCATGTTTCTACTAATGATAAATGCTTTTCTTGTGGTCAGACTGGACATAAAAGCTACAAGTGTCCGAAAAATCAGAAACCTCTGGAAAGTGCGGCAAAATCGTCGGAAAGTCTTTCAAAAATAACATGCTCGTTTTGTAAGAAAATCAGGCATAGGGAAGTAGACTGCTTTGCTAAACAGCGTTCAGAGGCACGGAACGATAATCAAAGAAAGGTTAACCTGTGTAGAGAACTTGCGAATAGTTCTAGTGACAGTGATGTATCTACTGCTGACATTCAAGGTATTCCAGTAGATGTTCTGATAGATAGTGGTGCGATTAATATTTCTTTGATCTCTTCAGACGTCGTGAAACTATTTTCCTGCCCGCGTAGGTCCACTTTTTACGTTATTAAAGGGGTGAGTGATAGCGAAATAGTTTCTCAAGAATATGTAACTCTCACTATCGAGTTCGAACACATCTCCCTCGAAGTAGACTTAGTAGTCATACCCTCTTCATGCATGAATGCTCCAATTGTCATCGGCACGGATGTTCTTAACAAAAATGACATTGTTTACGTTCGCACAAAACACAAACAGTACTTGAGCCGTACCCCAAATGAAGTTTCTCTAGTAAACTCAACTCAAACTGATATGCGAGTTAAAGTAGATTAGCTCATGTAATTCCCCCACCGTTTACCAGAGAATAATAAACAGTACGCTTCGGAGATTGATTGAGGCCGGGAACGTCCTGGTGTACGTCGACAATGTCCTCCTTGTGAGTGAAACTATTGCTGATGGCATAAATATATTACGCGAAGTGCTCCAAACACTCACCGAGGCTGGCTTCTCAATCAATATCCGAAAATGCTCGTTTCTAACCACCGAAGTAGAGTACCTAGGCCGCATTATATCACATGGTCAGATTAAGCCGAGTCAGCGCAAAATCTTAGCCTTTGTAAACACCCCGGCTCCGACCAACGTTAAACAAATCAGGAAATTCTTGGGTTTAGCTGGGTACTTTCGACGTTATATCGAGGGATACGCGACGAAATCGGCAAGTATCTCGCGTTTAACTAAAAAGGACGTAAAGTTCGAATGGGGACCCGAGCAGGAGACTGTTTGACAAGACCTATTAAAGAGGCTAACAAGTGAGCCCATACTTGCTATTTTCGATTCTAGCCTACCCACGGAGCTCCACACTGATGCTAGCAGTGCTGGATATGGGGCCGTACTAATGCAAGTCCGTATCGATGGCACTAAATGAGTGGTGGCTTACTTTAGTAAAGTTACACAAGGCGCTGAAACTAGGTATCACTCCTATGAATTGGAGACGCTGGCTGTCGTCAGGGCATTGCAGCATTTCCGACATTATTTAATTGGGTTAGAGTTCAAAATCATAACTGATTGCAACGCCCTGAAATCAACCGAGCGCAAAAAAGACTTGCTTCCTCGAGTGGCACGCTGGTGGATTTACCTGCAAGATTTTAACTTCACCATCGAGTATCGAAAAGGCACACTAATGTCACATGCAGACTATTTAAGTAGGAATCCACTGGTGGCACATGTAAGTCAGGTTGACAGACCTCGCAACTGGGCCCAGATTGCACAAAGTGCAGATAATGAGACTCAGGAACTCATTCAAAAGTTAAATGAGGGTAATCTGGATCCGCGTCGTTACGTCTGTCAAGATGATCTCTTCTATTACCGTTTCTCGCCTATTGGTGAAGAAACTCACCTATTGTGCTATATCCCGAAAGGCCACAGGCTAAGCCTGCTACGGATATATCACGATGAGCATGAACACATTGGAGTAGAGAAAACATTGGATCTTATCCTTAAGCATTTTTGGTTTCCCGGACTTAAAGCTTTTGTGTGCAAATATGTTTCCCACTGTCTTACTTGTATTTAAAAAAAAACGCGTACCTCGAGCTCCATTACAACCCATAACATCATGGGAAAAACCAGACATTCCCTTTAGCACTATACATGTCGATGCTTTAGGTCCTATCTATATGCTTTAGTATCGAATGGTTACAAGTATGTACTAGTCATGATTGACTCGTTCACAAAATTTTGTCTGCTTTACCCCATGTGTCGACAAGATGCAGAGGAATTAAAACGCGTATTTAATAACGCAATTTCACTGTTTGGTGTTCCAAAATTTGTAGTTTGCGACCGTGGTCGTATGTTTGAAGCATCTAGTTTTGTGAGTTTAGTTACCGAAATGGGCTGCAACATTCACTATATCACACCCGAGATGCATCATGCAAACGGCCAGGCGGAGCGCTATATACGCACTGTTTTGAACATGATCCGCATCGAGGCGAGTAATAAAAATACTCGTTGGTCTGATTTGTTATGGAAACTTCAATTAGTTTTGAATATTACAAAACACAAAACTACGAAATCATCCGCTTTAAACTTGTTAATTGGCACTGAAGCGGCTACACCTATAATACGTGCGTTGATGCGAGATTTGGCGGTGGAGGACGCTAACCCAAACCGCGAGGCCTGGCGTGACATATGCAGGAGCTGCGCGAGTGAGCTCCTTAGAAGGAATCAGGACGAACAAGAATCTCGTGTGAATCGACACCGTTAAATCCCTTTGGAGATCCAAAGGGATTTAAATTAAATGATTTAAAAATGATTAATGATTTTGATAAAGTATTCACAGAGCACAGGAAAGTTGGACTCCGGGATGAGAGGCCCGTACAAGGTTACAAAGATCTGTTACCAAGTGACCGATACGAGCTCAAATTACTGACCGGTGCTCGAGGCAAGACAACCCAGGCTGCGGCGCAATATATGGTGCCCTGGAAAGGGGAATGGTGTCCTGACACCTGTTCAGCCTTTTTTGAACGTGAGTAATTGTTTATATGTCACAGATTGGTTCGTGTAAGAGTTGCTTTTCGTCGGCTACCCTAGCGGAGCCGCGATGAAACGGCGCGAGTGCGAAGCTGGCAAACTACTGGCTTAATGCGCGCTGTGGTGCGACTACTCAGCCTCGCCACCATGTGTGGCGACTGGCACTGCGGTGCTGGTTGAGAAGATAGATATGCGCTGCGGTGCTTCTGTCTTATGTGCTCATGATGGATTAGTGCTGCGGTACTCTTCTACTAGTTTTTGGACATGCTCTGCGGTGCCTCTGTCTTGCAGACACGGCTTGTACGTGTATTATCGGACATGTGCTGCGGTATCATGATCTCGATATTGTGTAGAAATGCGCTGCGGTGCATTTGTTGCGTAAACACTTTCTAATAATGAGAATGTGTGGCGCCGGATGATATAGAATGATGGATGTGAGAACCATATAACTGCGATTGACTGAAAGCGATTTGATATCTTTAGCTGGATTGCTTCATTGAAAGGGGGCCTCAAATGTGTGATGAATGATTGAATAGGCAAAAATAAGCTTTTGGGTCCTCACTAATCGTGTCATAATTTCAGGCGAAGATGGTGTTGACACGCAGGCAGGACCCTCGACTGATTCACCTCCGAGCCAAGACAAGCACCCAGCTCAAGATACTGCCACATCAGATGTGCCCGAGTACGGTGCACAGTCAGGAGAAGCCGTATTAGATCAAGAATGAGGTTGTAAATGTCTGTACAGCTGTCATCCGAGACGTCACTCCAGCGCCTATAAAAGCGGTTGTCAACCGAGGCGCAGCCCCTTTTTTTTGCCTGTCAGCGCTCGCGTGGTGAGGTCATTGGATTTCGTCTCGGATCACAGATAAGTTTTTGTTTGGTGGTCATTTTATTTCTTTAAGCAAATGTTGCCTTTGTTTATTGCGTTTTGTTGAAGTTGATTGTTTCCTATTATATAGTGCGTGGTTATTTGTGTTAACTATTTAGCTCGTTATATAAATATAGGTTAGGCTAATCTGACAGTTGTTTTTTATATTTAAAATACCACTCCTGGTCCCTAAGAATACTAATAACTAATAGAAGCGATATCCAGCAAAAAATCCGGCTCTTGCAAATTGAAATTCCTAAGTCTATGAAGGCCGATTTTCAGCCCACCGTGTGGCGCAGTGGTAACGGCCACGAATTACGAATTATAGACCGTGGGTTCGAACCCAGGCAGGCTTTTTGTATACAATTTCATCACCACTGCTCTCAAAACGGTGAAGGAAAATATCGCGAGGAAACCGGTATGTCCTAGAAAAAAAAAACTGAAGACATGTGACATCTACCAACCCGCACTGGGCCCGCGTAGATTACAGCCTGCTCCCTCTCGAAGAGAAGAGGCCTGTGTCCCAACCCAACAGTGGGAACATTATATGCTGATTTTAAATTAATATTCCAAATATAACTTATAGACATAATATATATATCTTATAGATAATTTAAAGACGCTACCAAGTTTCAAAGTAGAATGTAATCACACTTATACGAATAATGGCCACAGAATAAAATCGCAAACACCGCAAATTGACTGCCCCGTTGGTCTAGTGGTCACAAGCGCTACAGCTGCTGATCATGAGATCCTGGGTTTGATTCCCGGGTCGGGCAAACTGTTATTGGGATTTTCGATCTGGAATTTCTCAGTAGCAGCCCGGAGTCTTTATTTGTGCCCGGTTGATGGCAATAGGCGCGCCCCTATTACATGGGACTTGAAAAAAACATAACTGGCGAAATGAAGATGTACTATGGATGCACTTCTGCCTAACCCTTTCAGGCGTGATGTTATGTTAATAAAATGGCAAACAAAAATGAATTTTAGCACTTAAATTTAACTTGCAATTCTGACCACCATCTCGATTCTATTTGAATTTCTATCTTCTACAAATGACTTTAACCATAATCTCTATGTAACACCCTAACTATCTGGCCGGCCATCTGACAAAGCATCATCGGCCGATGTTTGCGAAACGAGATAAGCGTGACCGATCTCTGGACACCCTTACAGGAAGTGACGAACAGAGTATCGTGGAGTTTGTGAGGTGTAATAATTTGGTGACCCAATATTATAATTATACATAATTTATTTATTTACTAAGGATTTCCAATAAAATATAAAATACCGACACATAAATGATGGGCAACATCATGTAGGTAATAAACAGGCTTCATTTATAAGAGACTAAAGCATTTAAAATGAGCCCAAATATATCAAAATTATTCTTTGCCAACTACACAAGGTTGACAAAGAATCGGAACCTACTATACTCTGATTTTTTATTCGCTAGACTAAAATGACATTAGGTGTCGACATAAAAATAACCTAGTGAATAATCCATTTACCGAGTGATTCTCACCACTGAGTCATTCTCTATAGTAGGACATTCACTGTTATCTCTGTAATATTAATTATTTATCGTATTATTAAAAAAAAAAGGTCGATCGCAGTTGTCATTGGTCTAGCAAATTAAAAATCAGAGTATAGTAGGAGAGTTTAGAGTTGTTACTAAATCTACCAATGACAATTTTTCTTACAGAATTCAGTACAGCACATTACGCTTTATTTTGTGCACATTTAAATACAGGCCGCTGGCAACAACTAAAGCACGGTCGCTGTCAGACTGTATACAAAAGAAAGAGAAACGCGATGACACAACGCTTGTAATGTATTGCAAAATATGAAGCAATTATCTATTTACTCAAAAATGAGTTAAGTAATCGAAAATAAAAAACAACCAAGTTATGCATTAAAATAACACGTTTATTTATTTAAACTTCTCGCACACAATTAGGTACAAAGGTGGACTCTTGTTATTAATTAAATACCAACCGTACGTTGATATTTAATACAGATATTTTGGATTGGAACTCAAAGTAAAAGGTTAGTTTACCGTTAATTTGTATCGAGTTTTTTTTTTCTAAACGTGTTTTGGTAACAACCAAGTTCTGAGAAATATGTTCAAGAATAACATTTATTTTTCCGCTACCACAAACTATATATATTTGGCTTTTTTTTGTTTTAAGACAAGCCTAATTAGATCATTTCACATAACACCTCGTGTCAGCGCTTTAATACATAACTGATAATGCTTCGAAAAACTTCAATAATTTATCTGAATATCGGAAAAATTTAGGAACTTCTATACATACTTTCATCCCTAATTAGGGGATGGGGCGGGGTTTTAGGGGATGAATCTTCAAATCCTTCCTTAAAACTCTTAAATTCCCAACTTCTAGCCGGCGTTTTAAGCTGTGAGTTGTCTGTCAGTGAGTGTATTTAAGATTTGTATTAAGTAGATAAAACGGAATATAAAACCTTAGAATAAAACAAAACAAATTTTAATGAAAAGTATTAATGTAAGCACCGTTTGAAATCTATGAACTTACTGGTTGTTAATTAAAATCCAGATTTCAGTTTACTAAAGCCATTGGATCTCAGAGAGCAATATTCGTTACTTTATATTGTGTTATCGGCAACTCTACAGCACTTAGGTATCAACTTATAATTAAATTTGTTCAAAGTACCGCGCTGCGGCCATTATAGATGTTTAATTTAATTTTAACGCTAGAATGACCTCGACTGTGTTACCTTTTTGTTTTTATTCCGTTGTAAATGCTACGGTATTTTTACTTCAAATGCACGGCATAATAATTATTTAAACTTCAATTTAAAGCTAGCTATCATTTTGTCGACAATCCAATATGTTACAACCATTTCCACGAACTACACACCTCTGAAATTTACGATCACCAAGTGACCCAGAAACACGTGTGTGTGTTGATACTATAAAACAGTCAAAGTTTTTGCGCATAGACTACAGTATGACAAAAGGTATCCAACCTTATCGGACCGCATCCGGAATCAAAACAGTGCATAGTCGGCTCCATGCCATCGCTGTTCGTGACGGAAGCAGCTCCTCCGGGCAGTAATGCGTTGACCTAGGTCGGCCTCCTTGCGACCGCTGCAACCATTACTCATTGAAAATTATACGAGACTAAGTGGTGTTTCGGGTACATCCAGTCATGCGAGCCCGCGCCCTGTTTGCGAACATCGAATAACAACGCAACTCGAATGAGGTTTGCGTGTATCGATTGTTCCTTTAACGATTTATTGCTTTGAATTTTTCGCTGATGCGTTGCCCGTTGTTAGAGTGGAGCCGAATCGATGGTATAGAGCAATGGCGTGGAATGTGAATTGGTTGGGTCGAGCGATGTATTTTGAATGCTAACTTTGCTGCAGGTACTATCGGCCAAACTTCCGCATGCTCACCTTAAAGGCGATAATCGCATAGCACGACTCACGACTCGATCGCACAATGCACGAGTTTTGACCAATAGGATGCACAAAGCGTATTTTAGTGGTGTTCGTATTAGTATAATCATGTATAGAATGTGTGACACTCACACTAGGAGCGTACTATGCTCACTTGTTTCTGCTAAGAGACGAGTTTTTAATGGGCACGGCCAGCGCGGCGAGGCGGCGGCGTGAGCTCTTTGTTATTGAATTGAATTGTTATTTTATTATTGACAAGAATTAATTATAGTACTCATATCTTCTGTTTGTTTGGTTTAGAAAATGTATTATTGATATTGCAGTATTTACAAAAATAATTTGTAATAACTAATAAACTACAATTTATATGTATTAATCCACTTTAATATTTTCCTCTCTCTATCGGGTCTATAGATATAAGTTATTTATGAACACTTTCACTGCCTCTCCAATTTTCACCATATCCTATGTGATGCCGCATGCCGCAGCAACCGCACCATATTCCCTTCACAATAAGATGAGACATTGAAACGAACCGTTTTATTACAGTCCGTTCCACCGATTTTGACTTCTATTCCGTAGGCTTATGGATGGCATTAAAGGCAAAAAAGTGGTTACAATACCAACTGTTTACTGCAGCTGCCATTTGTCATGCCACCAACACAATAGCATTCAAAATCGATTGAACGGACATTTATGGTTTGTTTACCTTTTATCTCACGGCTCCCTGAATACGTTAGGTATAGGTGCGTTGACCGGCACTGCATGAAGGTATCAAATGTTTATATTGAAATTTTTTGTGTTTAATCGACTTTATTAAAAGTAAATAACTATCTAAATTTCTATGTGTTTGTTTATACTTGGGCAATTTGGGAATACTTGAAAATTACAGTAATATTTGAACCAATACTCTGCGCAGTTCATACAATGTTATCAGAGCTTTTTGTTTGTAGCTAACGCAAGGCCGCAAGCCGCACAACTCTTGCAACTGAAATAAAAATAAGTTCATTATCTAAGACCCATTGTTATTTAGTGGGAATGTCTGGAAATTCGGTTAAACAATAGAGGACGGCTTAATACAAGGGCCATACGTTTTTTTATTACCTTAGGATTATCTCAAATGTTTTGCAGTTGTTCCTTGTATTTGGTTTAATACTTTTAACAGTAGGTAATTGTAATATTACCTTTTATTCATTAAAATAATACAGGGTGAAATTGAATTCATGGGCATCCTTTTAAGGGGTCATTGTACTCATCATTATGAACAACTTCAACTATGAGACCAAACCTGAAATCGCGAAAAAAAAATCAGCTGTTCCCTACATTTATGTTTGCATAACTCGACAAAATGTAGGGAACGGCAATTTTTTTTTCTCGATTTCATATTTGTTCCCATAGTCAAAGTTGTTCATAATGACGAGTACAATGACCCCTTAAGAGGATACCCATGAATTAAATTTCAGCCTGTATAACGAACAAGGTATCGTTGCAATTAAAATGCCCAGGCATGCCGTGCAGGATGAGCACTTTAAGACTGGATTATAATCAAACCAACACTTTACTCTTTTATAATTCATGCTCTAGTCAAAGTTTGACAATTCATGATTTTAAGCGAAATCAACGCTACAGGCGCGTTACCGGCATTGCATGTCAAGTTTTTTTTTTGACAAATCTAACAATGATTCAGTTCCTACGCCACTTTAAAATTCAGAAGCTTATCAAGGAATTAAACTAAACTATAATTTGTGCCTTGGCAGCAGTGAGAGTGAAAGGATTGAAATAAAATGTTGGGTACTAGTGAAATATATATTTTTAGTTTGTGTTCATTTAACATTATGCAGGATTAAAGATTTATTTAGGTTGATATTTAAATCTTATCTGTATAATAAAAGATGTATAGTAAGTGCTTTTTGTATGAAACTATCGGCTGTAATCTCAGTGTGAAAAAATAAACAGTTAGTTAAAATCTACTTGAGAACAATTTTAAGGATTTGCTGTTGTAGAAAAAAAAACAATATAAGTAACTTAATTTATTTTTAATAGACTTTTTCAAAACATTCAAGATTCATCCAGAAATTAACATATTATAACAAAAAATTACACAGAAATTATCATCAAAATGCAAAATATTATAAGTGAAAAGATTCTTACTCATAATATCATTTATAAACTGTATTTATCTACACTTATATCGTAAAGTTCAAAATATGAAATCAACACAACAATGACAAACAGACAACACAACAACAACAGGCAAAAAGCCTGTCAGTAAATAAGATTAGGAGAATATTGCTCGTGCAGTTCTAATGAAATTGAAAAGTTTTAAGATTAGTACAATTTAAGAATCTTAATAATTTTTATAATTTGCAATAATTACATTACACTACAGACTAGGTTTATCAAGCAAATGAGATCAATTATTTATGAGGTGGACGGATATGATGACACTACTGAATATGTAAAATAACAAACTAACGAGATCGGGGCTTACGACAACATTGATTGTAAATAAAACAACAAATCCACCAATAAAGGCAACATGACACTAAATTGACATCAATAATTTTACAAGAAGACTTCAAAATCGTTGGCAATATTTTAAACTATGATTACGGTCTACAGTCTACCCTGTGACATTAATCAACGAAGTAATATAATACAAATTGGAATAATAAAAATAAACCTAATAAAAATAGCTATACAGGGTTATTTGCAAGCCGCCGGAGTCGCGGGTTGTTCGAAAGAGATACCATGGCCCTGGCACAGGCAACTGAAGGAACACGGGTGGGTTTTAGTCAGTAAAAGTTTGACACGACCTTCCGCTCCGCCCAGAGCGGGAGAAGTCATTTGATGATAAAACACTAATAAGCTCGTAGGACTATAATACTAACATCATAAATAACAACTTTTGTTGTATGACTTTTAATAATTCATAAAAAAATAATTTCATAATACAATTAAAAATATTTATTTTGATCGCTCTAAATTTGAACAACTCTACGCGGTACCAAAATATGTAAGTAGTTAAATAAACAAACAGTGCGTTGCGAATGCAGGGTCGCAGCGGTACTTACTACAAAATACAGATCTAAAAAGTGTTATTACAAATATTACAACAAAAACTTGAAAGTTTACTTTTGGTATTCTAAAAAGTCATAGATCAAAAGTGGTTGTACTAATATAGTCCTACCAGGTGTTAGAAAAATAACCCTGTATAATGTAATTATACAGTATGTTAATTAACGAAAGGCGTTCCCGTTAACCCGCAATAGTATAGCGTCCACATGCTACCAAAATATGACCATTCGAAAATTCACGAAAAAAAATCTGCTGTTCATTACATTTATGTTCGCATACCTAGCTTAACAAAATGTAGGGAGCAGCTGATTTTTTTTCGCGAATTTTTAAATGGTAATATTAATTGTAGCATGTTTGGACTATTGCGGGTTAACGGGAACGCCTTTCGTTAATTAACATAGTGCATGTTAAAAATTATATTAACTTAATATTTCGTCGCTGCTCCTCCCGCATCTATCACAGCATCGCAACGGCTACGCATGGACCTAGCCAGGACTTCGCACAAATTCGAACCTCTGAATGTGTCCCAAACTTGTTCGCAATGTGTGACAAGTGCTTCCTTCGTTCTTTCTGCTCTACTATCCCATATCTGAACCATTAAACCCCACAAATTTTCAATGGGGTTTAAGTCTGGCGATCGGGAGGGCCATGGCACTGTTTTAATTTGTGGTTGCCCTCGCAACCACTCTTGAACAACCCGCGCACGGTGTATCGGGCAATTGTCCTGGAAAAAATAAAATTCTGGCACGTCCAGTTGTGGATACACCGTGCGCACTGTGGGTACCATGATGGTTTGTAGCACCTCTAAATACGTTTGGCCGTTTGCCCTCCCTGGTATAAAAGCGAGCTCGCCTGGTCCAGCAGCACTCATCCAGCCCCACATGTTCACTACAATTCTTCCCGATTCTGCATTTGGGTTCACATTTCGAGGTTCGTATCTTGTGTTATCTACACGCCATAAATTCCGACGACCTTGTTGGCTAGACCTAAAGCACTTTTCATCAGAAAATATGGCGTAAGAGAAATCGAAGTCCCTGTAGTCACGAGCGAATCGCACGCGAGCAGCTTTCTGCTCCTGCGTCAAAATATTTTTTTTTGCGGGACGTCTGTGATGGACTCCAGCTCGATGCAACTCGTTTCTAATAGTTTGCATCGAAACTTCGTATTCTTGTGCGAAACTGCGAGTGGGTGTGAACGGGTTCTCTTCATACGTGGCTATCATATTATTTAACTCGTTTTCGTTTATAGCCCGGGGTCGAGGTGCACGAACGCGTTCTGTAATTTCTCCTTCTTCATATCTTCGCACCCAGCGGCGCACCGTTGTTCTCTAACGAAAAAAAAAAAAAAAAAACAATCAGCATCGATTTTTTACATAATATAGGAACTAAGTATAATAATACGAGTACACTACAAAAGTCTTATTCAAAGGGCACAACTAGTACACTATAAATAAAAATTATAAGTATTGAAATACTTAAGGTGTGCATTTTGGTTGACTTCATGATAAATAAACTCTTAACTTTTCTATAACTAATTTAAGTAGTTATAACATTCATAACTATATTTTAAAATACAAGTTGTAAATGCAATAACTGAAAATCTCTTAAGGGGTCATTACTCATCATTATAAACAACTTTTACTATGAGAACCAAACCTGAAATCGCGATAAAAAAGCAGCTGGTCCATACATTTTGACGAGTTACGCGAACATAAATGTAGGGAACAGCTGTTTTTTTTTCGCGATTTCAGGTTTGGTCCCGTAGTAAAAGTTGTTCATAATGATTAGTACAATGACCCCTTAAGAGGTTTTCAGATATTGCAATTTACACCTCGTATACCTATGAGTAAGAAAAATGGCATAGCGTAAATTCCAACATTGTATGAAACTGTCCCAAGCAAATTTGTGCTTTATCTCTACTATTTAAAAGTGTTTATCCCGTGCGGGCTGGCAACGTGGCATTTCTAAAGGTTTTTCGTGGTTAAATACCAACGATCTAGTGCTTGGCCGAAAAAATAGTAAGTACTTGCTATTTTATCGGCCAGCCAAGCACTAAATCGTTAGTATTTAAAACTATGTGTGCTATTTATTTTAAGTTTTTTTGGTAAGTATTTACGAGCACTACTAACAAAAATTTACATTATTGTCAATTACTTTCCATCTGCAGTATTATGATAAAATAAATGTTAAAAATAATTATAAAAAACAATTATCTTGTGCTTGGGCGAAAAAAAATTGTAGTTTGAAATATAATGATCAAGCCTCTAGAAATGCGACGAATGCGCTCTGGTTTTTCTAATTAAAATGCGGCAACGACGCTGTGAGATGAGGCACCATTGTTTAGGTTGTTTTGGTTTAGGATTTATTATCGGGTCATAAAAGGCTCCAACAACGTCTTTGAAAGCAAAAATAAATAAAAAGAACAATCTTATTTGAATGCATTACTATAAGTAGGTAATATCTTATGAGACTTAAAAAGAATCCATCTGAAAGTTATAATAATTTTATTATTTTTATATATAAATCTGCCTAGCCTTTTCCCAACTATGTTGGGGTCGGCTTCCAGTCTAACCGGATGCAGCTGAATACCAATATTTTTCATGGAATTTGTTTTTAAATTGCAATATAAGGAAAAATGCAAACTATGAAATAATAATATTACTATCACTTTATTTATTTCTATATCTCTCCCTCTATCTGAATACAAAAACATAACTTACTTGCATGTTCAACTCCACTGCTATTTGGGATATATTTAACCCTTGTCTATGCAAAACAATAATTTGATTCCTTTCTTCCTGAATCAGGTTTCGGGTCGTCATGGTTGCACCACGTTAGTCACAGCCCACACACAATACACACACAGTCCAGGATACAAGCTAGGGTCAAGAAGAGGCTTTCGATCACAGTCCGGTATACAAGCAGAGGTCACAGTTAGGCAGGCAATCAGTCCGATAGAAATAAACAGGTCGTAAAATGAAATGGCGATAGGAATTTAAGGGAAGCGTCAACAATTAGCGAGAGCAAATTGGCACTGCCGCGCTCTAGCTAATGTTTGTTATTTTATGTTACTCGCTCATTACTCACACAAATGCATATTGTCTCTAATTGGGGGAAACTAGGAAGGGGTGTGGTTTGTCACTAGCTGCGCTCTCGCAGGAATATTTTCTTAAGTGAGCATGCTTAACTTGGGCCGATAGTACCTATGTGATTTAATATTTATTACTTTATAGAGTTCGATACACCGAATCTATCCTATATCATATGTAAAAAGCCGGCCAAGTGCGAGTCGGACTCGCGCACGAAGGGTTCCGTACCATTATCTATAAAAATCACGTTTTTTGTATAGGAGCCGCCCTTGAATATTTGTTTTATTTTAATTTAATTATTTATTTATAAAGTGAATATACATATAACTAAATATTCTGTGAATATTTCAAGCGTATGTTGCCGTTATCAATATCGAGCAAAAACGAGCAAAATAATAATCTCGTTTATTGTATGGGAGCCCCCTTAAATATTTATTTTATTCTGCGGCAACAGAAATACATCATCTGTGAAAATTTCAACTGTCTAACTATCACGGTTCATGAGATACAGCCTGGTGACAGATGGACCGACAGATAGACAGACCGACAGACAGACTGACAGACAGACAGACGGCGGGGCCTTAGTAATAGGGTTCCCGTTTTACCCTTTGGGTACGGAACCCTAAAAAATATCTAGAGCACAGTTTGGGTCAGCTACGGTCATGCCCTCTTCTAACAAATATTATGAAATAAACTTTTGCTACTGTACCAAGAATTCGAAATCTCTTCATCCCAGTCCCAAGTAACAAATCCATTAGCCGTTACATGCTACAACTTTTAACAACAGAGATAACAGTGAACACATCAAACTTATACCAACCCTTGAACTTAACCCTTTCGCTAATCTGGCCACAAGAGACGACACGCGTGCTTAATCCATCAGGAGTGAACTAATGAATGATGATAAATAGTTTTGTCAGAGCAGAGAAGGGTTACTTTGCAGAGCCATTGAGATTGGATATCAAAAGAGCTCTGTTTGGTATCGTACTTTTTAATATTTGATGATGTATCTGGATTCTCTGTTGTTGATGTTCTGTATCAGGATAGGACAGTTACATTACTGAACTTGTCTTCTTTGAATGTGAGAAATTGTAAAGTAAGATTTGAAATTGAAGGTACGAGTATATCCACCATTTTTGATCGATTTGATAGAATGTTAGTGTTATTTCTGAGGTCTTAGAATAAAAATGTCAAAGATGACATTTTTTTTTTGTCTGATTTTATTTATATTTATTAGCATAAAATACACTATTTTCCCATTTATGGGCATACAAATATGAGCACCATGTGCAGCATTTTCCCTAGAGTGATTTATGTGGCAGGTTGGCTAACCTCGGGTTTAACTCCGCTAATGGTTCGGACAATGGGTTCGAACTATTATAGGCAAGACATAAGAGCTTAACCCTCCCGGGACTTTTGATCTGCGCAAAGAATAACCCCGGGACATCGGGATTACGGTGCATCCTTTCAAAGTGGAACTATGATGATTTGACATTCTGAGTGGATAATACGAATGAATGGAGACGTGGCTAATAGTATTAATTCGCTTGATTTGCTTTGCTGTGACATGGTGTCTACTAAGTGATACGCTATTGTTCGATTCCTTACAAGCCACCCCTTTACTGGTTAAAAATAATAGTAGAACTAGAATCTTCGTAAAAGTATTTGATGTGAAAATTGAATTTCAAATCCGTTCAAAGTAGCCGTTTGGAATTACTTTACACAATGGCTAGTAACTTAATTAAGGGGATGCACTAAGGTAGCCTGCGAAATTCAAATTTTCTTATTTTTTTTGCAATTTGCTGTTGTTGTTAAGTTTGTTCTTGGGATAAAATACATGGTAGATAAAGATAACAAATTCATCGTACGGAATCCTCACCACGCGAGTTCAACTCGCACATACAAATATTCAGGATGCAAAGTAACCTATTGTATAGAATCAAGTTTTTCTAAAAGAACCGACAGCTGTGCTGCTGTGGAGTTTAAGGAGAGAGGAGGAAGCACTAGGAAGTGGTGAAGGGCGTTTTTGGGGGACAGTCTTATGTAATTTTGAAGGTCGAAAAGTGCTGATTCTCCGATTCGCCGATTTTGAACCTGTTCTCCATGTTCCAGACCACCTATTTACCTACCTGTCAAATTTCAAAATGATTGATGCAGTGGTTTAGGCGTAAAAAGTATCAGACACACAGATAGTGATGCGTAACTCATCAATTTTATTTAACGTTGAGGGTGTACCTCACTGAAGGTTCGAGGGAGCGAGGCGAGCGGGCGCCGGGCGCGACGACGACTCACGACTACTCGCGACTCTCCGTCCGATGATTTACATCTCTCTCACCCATAATGTTAATGTTTACTGTGTTGTCAAAATTTCGAGACCAGACCTCATCTCACTCATACAATTTCCTCAATACAACCTCTATACAATTTTTAAGTCGGCTCATTCGCTCACTGAGCTCACTCAATATTCACCTCACCGCGCCGAGGACGCGTGAACGAGTGAGGTGGTTCAATGTCGAAATTCGAGTAACTCTTTTTTAATTTGCGATCACGAGTGAGGGACACATCACTAAGACTATTATATGTATTACTTTCCATATAATATTAGTATGGATGGATTAGCTTCAACTAAGTTTCTGTTTACGTTTATTTTGTGTGTATTACCATAGGTAAGTTCACGCGTTTGTTTGCTAAAGAAAGTTAGAATCTGCTTTTGCTTCACGTTCTCAAATCCATGCTATAACAGAACACGAGTTTGAATATTATCTCCTTTATCAAATACCGTCTCTACCGTGCTGGGATTTATTCTGATAAAATAGTTGTGACTGATAATAGTGATTAATGTGCAAAACTGTGGTCTGTGGAGATTTTCGTTATGTCTATTAGCGGAGACAGCTGTTATTGTAACTGGTGCTATTATTTTCTCTGGTCTCTATGCAATTGTTAAATATCATCCTTTTAATGTTTTTATTTATTTATTTGATTATTTTGAATTAGTTCAGAGCCCGAATTAAAAATAAATGACAACATGATTTGATAGTGTTCCCTAATCCCGATGTGTATTTACCCGTTAGAAAAATTGAATTTGTTACATGTTTTGACGGATCAACTGTTTTCGGTCGAGCCCGTATCTTCGTCGACGGACTTAGAGAGTAGACCCCCTGGTCCTTATCGGATGGCGAGCTACCCATAGCTCACCGTCTGCAGGCCCGCGCCTACGGTGGCCGGAAATCGGCTTGTGACACCCGACGCCCAGGGCGTCTCCTGCGGCGACTAGGGGCGTGAAGGCGTGAACCCTGCCTCTCCCTCACGCGTTCCGCCTCCTCCTTCGCGAGCATTACTGCTTCGCAGAAGGAGGTGACGGCCTCCCATGCACTCTCGCTCCGAACCATGGCCTGAACCAGGGCCGGACGCGATAGATCGCCGACCGCCTCCGTGAGATGACACGGCGATGCTCCGCCTAAGCAGGGCAGACCTCCACCGTATGCTCCACCGTGTTCTCCGGGCGTTCCATATAGTGGTGACACCCGGGCGTTTCCTCCCGCTTTATCCTGAACAGGAACCTCCCGAAACATCCGTGTCCGGTGAGGACCTGCGTCAGGCGGAAGGTGAGGACGCCGTGACGCCTCTCTAGCCACTCCTCAAAGAGAGAGACTTATCGCCGCAATACTGACGTGCCCGGCGCTGGGTTGCGACAATAGCACTCTCCATAACGCCATGAGATCCCGCCGGAGCTCTGTCCGCTGTGCCGTGATTTCTCGCGGCAGCGGAGTTTCGCCCCGGCGTTTCGCCTCCTCGCGACACTCCTATATTTGCGCCAGGACTTTTGCCTTTAGATCCCATGGCAGTAGTCCGGCAAGGAGGCTCGCTACCTCACGGGAGACCGTGCGGTAACCCCGTACCAGCCTGATGGCCATGACCCTTTGGGACGCGTTCAACCGCTGGGCTGGTCGCAGCCTCAGAGAACGCGCCCATACCGGTGCCCCGTAAAGGGCCATAGACCATACGATCCCCGCGTAGAGCCTCCGGTAGGAGACGTTTGGACCCCCCAGATTGGGCAGGAGCCGCTTCAAGTCCTAATGACCTAGACGGTCAAAAATGCTTGACAAGATTGTGATATTTTCGTGCTTATCAAGCAATTTTGACCGTCTATAAATCCCATTAGGACTTTGCGATCGAATTCGGTCGAAAAGCGATCGTTATTTATGTCGAGACTGCAGGGCCTGCAGTAGAATAATGTCTTCACCTTCTCAGTTTATTGGAATTTCCCGCACACCATATGCTCCACTTTAGCTATTATCACCAGCTGATCGGGCTGGTTTCTTTGGATCCTTGGATGGCCGTTTAGGAGCCTGCGGCTCTCTGATTGCCTGGTCTATAAGGTTGGTATATTTTTAGTTTTTATTTGCAGGCTTAATAATTTTCTAGATGCGCATCAAAACAAAGAATACAAAAAGACCTAGCGATCTATCCCTTTACTGATTTATCGTCCACCCCCTAAGTATAAGCGCCTCAATCACATCGAAAACTTAATTGATTAAAACTTAGTGAAGACGAGAACTGTATACCAACTAACGTTCGTGAAGCGGTGCAATATTCGCGCCAGTGTCGCCCTCTGTCCATCTAAGTCGAGCAAATTGTTTACGACAACCCAGTTTTCAGGGGAAACTATTTAATTCAGTTGCCGTGCCATCCCAGGAAGTCGGTACTTCGGTAGTAAGTTGGTGCTAGTAGCACTTACTACCGATGGCACACTGAAGGGTTGAATACAACTAGTTATAACGATAATTTGCATGTGACGTATTTGTGGGAATATATTCATGGATTTTGGATTCGATTTGTGGTATTGTTGAGTTGTGATTTCCTTTTATATTAAACTAGCTGTTGCCCGCGACTTTATCTGCGATCCAGGATGTAAAGTACCCTATGTCCTAACCCAGGTCATGGCCAGGTCAACGTTCAGCCGTTTTAGCGTGAAATCGTAACAAACAAACTCACTTTCGCATTTATAAAGGCTTTTACAGATTGGTGCAATATCCGCAATATCACGCCAATCTGCATGAGTCTTAATATTACATATACTTAATATTACTTATTATTATTATACTCAATATTAGTTAGGCTGTCGGACCACGCACAATGAAGGGTTCCGTAGTTGGGATGAATTTATCCCTTAAACTTAACATTGTAGTTGAAAAACATGATGAAGATACATTCCAACTACAAATTTAAGTTTGTACGCACAATATTGAGTGATTAACCATGTTATTTTAAGATCGCAGACTTCTTATAGGTTTTCCTATAATTTATAAGTAAATACCTATTCTCTGTATTTTTCGGTGATAAGGGGGGCGGGGGGGGGGTGGTAATATTTCATCTATTTTCTTAAATAATTTTTAAAAGTATTTATTTTAAAATTATAAAAAAATATATAATATATGAAATCCTTAAAACAAGCCCTTTCATTTGATATGTCACACGGTACAGTCAGCAAATTTTTTTTTTTTTGCCCCCCAAAGGTATCTACATGTTCAAAATTAATTTATTTATGTAACACGTTCGTGTTTGGGTCACAGAAGTTCATATGTGTACCAAATTTCAACTTAATCAGTCCAGTAGATTCGGAGCAAATCAGCTGTGACAGACGGACAGACACACGAGTGATCCTATAAGGGTTCCGTTTTTTCCTTTTGAGGTACTGAGCCCTAAAAATGCAATGGACGATGTCGACTGTTTTAAAATTGTATACATTTCTACATACTGGGCGAGAGACGGAAATGTAGCAATAATATTTACCTACAGCAAGAAAATCAATCGAGTAAGTTTATGAATAAAAATTGTACCATCTAGAAATATTTTTCACCTAGACGTGTAGGAAATGAACATGTCTCAGTCATAAGCCGACAGGACACGTCGCGAGGCGTGTTAGCATAAATAGCGTAAACTTGTAAAACATGAAGCCCATTTTTTAATGTTAGAAAATTATACCTTCCTTTTTAGTTAAAAACTTCTATTTTCTACACTATGTTTTTAAGACATGCATTGACAACTGAGATCGCCCACAGCTCCCATAATAGCAGAGTTGTCTATCTAATTTATGTCAGATATAAAGATCTAAATCTATTATCGGACTTGACAGACGTTGTCCTGCCCGAACAGCGCCACCTACCAGGTCCAATTGTAAATCTAAACCATCCAGGAATCCACTCAAACACACCCAAAAAAGTTCATTAAAATCAGTCCAGCCGTTTAGGAGGAGTTCTGTGACATACACACGTACAGAGGAAATGTAAATATAACTAGCTTTTGCCCTTGGCTTAGCCCGCGTGGATGTCGGAAAATATCGCACGGGAACGTACTACTAGGATTAAAAGTAGTTTATGTATTAATCCAAGTTATAAACTATCTGTGTGCCAAATTTCATAATTATGGTAAATGATAATGATTTATTTCTATAAGTAGGCTACACGTCAAGCTACACATTTTCAGTATAAGCTGATATATCTCGCATTGTATAAGATCTCCGTACAATGAGAGGTCAGCGTATACTGGTATTGTATAGCATGATGTGTAGCCGTGTGAACAAACACTTTTACACGTCAATCATATTTTTAAAACTAGATGAGGTCAGCGTTTCCTATCTTGACTACTCTGAGAAGAAAGACCGAAACAAACTCAGAGGTCACAGTCTCTTTTAAAGTCCAGACATAATCTTGGTCAGATCATTTGAGGAACATGTAGATTTTTAACTGAAATGGTCTTTGAGGAAAGAACCACACAGATTCGAGTAGACTTGTCCAGTTGAGTGCACGCATTTGTCAGTCATCGTGCAACTCAACTCAAAACATAAGGAGGTCAACGATTCGACGAAGAATACCACAAAAAGGACATTTAGGTAGGCTGCATAAATTACTCAAACTGACAGACCATCATTAAAAGTAAGAGAACAAAAAAACAATGACCCATATAGTCCTCACACTCCCAATAATTAAAATAATATAATATAATACTTTACAAAGTAAATTAAATCCGTTCAACCGTTTTTACGCCAAACCGGAACATACATCCAGACAAACAGACAATTTTGGCATCAGACTCGTTCCCTCACCTCCTAGCAATTACATTTTTTAATATTCAATGTACAGTTTTGACTTCGTTACTATTTTATTTTTTGTATAAATTTTGAGATGATCAGAGATTGAAATGAAAAGATATTTTTTTATTTTTATTTAACTCTAAATAAACAAAAATTGTAATGATCAACAACAAAGCAGCCAAAATGTGGCGTTGAAAAGTTTCAACGCCACATTTTTGAGCAAGGAGAAAGAAGAGGTTCCGCAAAATGTAACAAACGTAAGAGTTACAAAATTGTGGTACAATTTTAAGACAATTAAAAATCTTGACCCTTTATTACGGTTTAATGCCATCAGCTACGAAGCTGATGCTGAACGAATACAACTAGTTAACGATAATTTGCTATCATTACGGAAATGCATTGTAAGTAGATAATCTTGTTATTAAGTATTAGGTACTGTACGTACCTACTGCATTTTATTTGTGTTTTATTTTATGTTGTATTTTTGTAATAGAAATACCAATTTTTTTAGATGTTGAGTCTAAGAAGCTTAAAATTTACTTTAAATAATTTATTGTGTTCATTTGTGTAAAGAGTTGCTTATTGAAACTAGCACCTTGATACTTTAATATTTGCATGCCAATTTATGGCGAAATGTGTCATCGCACTAACAATTTATAAACCTACCATCTTTTGTACCGCATTTACTGCAAATAAATGACTTTGACTTTTGGTTTGACTTCAACATCATTTTATTTTTCCTGTAATTTTCACATAAACTTCTATCACATAGAATAATTTCAGATTTTTCTCTATGCAAATTTCGGAGATAAGAGGGGGAACGGTTTTTTTACATTTTTCATCAAAAGTCGAAAACTATGATGCCTAAAAAAAAAATATTTGAGAATGTGCAAACAGCGTACTTTCATATGATACCTCACATGCCCTAGTAGACTCCATGCGAATTTTTAAGCCCCCTTTCAGGCCCTGTTGCAAAAAAGCTATTTTTTTTTTAATTTCTTTCTTGTTTGTAAAATAGTTGGTAAACGTCATCTAAAATTATTCCAAATTTCAAGTTGATAGTATTAGTAGTTCTTGAGATATCCAGCTGTGACAGACAGACGGACAGACTTAGTCCCACCATAAGGGTTCCTTTTTACCATTTTGGTACGGAACCCTAATAAATAAACGCACTGATTGGCTCATTTAATCGCCGTCAATTTAAAGTATTTATCCACTGATGCGACATCAATTCCGCATTATAGTCCGGAACCGGCCAATGACAGTGAAATACGTAACGTCCGGAAATATTTTTCAAAAATAAAAGCTCACGTGAAAAGCCCAATATTAAAGGTGTTTACTTAAACATTATTGATGGCTCAGATTTAATATTGTAAACTGGAAAGTTGGATTTATTTCTGGCTTTTATAATTTCTTGAAAATATGCGAGCGATTTTAATGTTTGCGGTAAATACCATGAATAAAGTATACGTTTGCGGTAAATACCATGAATAAAGTCTAAACAGGGTTATATGTAAACATGATGAAACAAAAGAGAAATTAATTTGATAAGTTTTTTTTTTGGTAAAAAACAAAAACTTAAAATATCAGTTTAACAAATCTGTTTATTTATTGTGTTAACTTCATAGACGTGGACTATCAATAACTAAACAAAACAAAATAAAAACAAACAGATTTCCTCAACTCATGCTTCCAGTAACAACACTACAAATAGTCGATAATTTTTAACACAGATTTCTCTCAAGTGGATATATTTAACTGTAATAAGCCTATATTCAAAAAACAAATAATAAAAACCAAAAGTGAAGGCAAATGACAAATTTCTAAATATCTTATTATTTAATCTTTTCTTTCGTAGTCTTAACAATCAAAACTTTTTTTTTTTTAATTCAAACTTAACTATAAGCAATATACCTACCTAAAATTGTACCTTTTGAATTGACATTTCTTAGTAGTCCTGTCGCATGTTTTATACTTATCCTAGTCACACAAAGAAACCTATAATTAGCCATACAACACTGTAATACACATTCTCTGTAATATACTATATGCATCGCTGTTGGCTGCCTAAATAAATAAATAACTCCAAAAAAACACAAATCTTCTACATTTTAATTTTTTCGTGCTTATATGACCCATCACGTCTGCGAGGTTTTGCTAGCTAATTTAATTTTACCCTGTAAGTCTTCTAAAAACTGCTGTTTGGGACTGTGAGCAAAATTTACAAAAAACTTGGCTGTTGGTAGTTTATAAGATCAGTGTTCGAATTACAATACGCCATTTTTGTAAAATAACTGTAACACAAAGCTAAAACAGACACAATCAAAAAGCATCAGCGACCGACCATGATTGATGTTATAGTCAGTCGTGTCAAATCCGGATGAAAACTTTAAAACGGTCCGACGTTTTAACCGGTCCGGGCGTAATTGCAGTAACAAGGGTGCTCTAACGTTATTTAGTCCGGTCGCATTAACGTCCCGCCGCTGTCACGTTCGGAACACACTTCGCTTTTAATTATATTTATTTGCCAATGCACACCATTGTCACTTGTATGGGTGGAAAGTAATATGATGAGACGGCAAAGTGGCGGTGGTAATGCGTTTTATGACTTTTTGTAAAGACCTGTGAAAGTCGAGCTTTTTTTAAAAAAAACTGTCTAGAATTTTCCAAGGGTTTTATTTTGGAAAAGTTAAAATCACCTACCTATTCATGCTCAACTTTTATCACTGATAGAATGATTATTTATTTAAGAACTTATTACTTACGTGGGTAACTAAAAATATGTAAAAGATAAGTCAATTACAAACGAAACGGTATGAGAAAAGAAGAAATAGTGTCAGAAGTAAAGAAGAATTAAAAGAAGAGGAGGGGGGGGGGGGGGTGCTAGTAGAAGTAAATGTCTATTATTGACAAATGGTTGTAAGCAAACAAAAAAACGAGATTTAGCAAGATAGGTAGAAACCTTAAAAAAAAAAAGGTATTTGCAAACAACAGTAAACCCAATAAAACGCCATCATTTTTGAAGTCGTACAATTAATAATAATTGTACGAGTTATTCACCCTAAAATATTAATCGAGAAAGTCCTTTTCCAACCCAACCAATCACTACTAATTAACACGGCTAAAATCAGAGGACCCAATTTCGAGGCTTTTAACAATCCATTGTCATCAAATAAAATGCTGTCAGCCTCGAAAATTTTGTACACTTAATTATATCGATGAATGGCGATGATTATCGATACCGAAAATAGTTTTCACAATGTAGTTGTTGCCCGTCCCGCCTGTCAATCAAACAAGATCGATTGGCTTGTTATGTGCAAACTGTTGTTAAGCCCGGATTAACGCACTGCGATAATCTAGAATGACAACACTAGCACGCACACATGTATACTTTCGCGTTCCAAATTTAAATTAGATTACTTTTTAATCGTAGTGTATTATGTTGTGACGTGGCAAATCGTTTTAAAATCTGTTGCTGTTTTTTTTTAAAGATAGATTTCCAACTGACATTTTGAAAATGAAACATTGGACTATTTTAATTCTTATATTCATCAGAAAATTATCACGATGAAGCAAATACTGCAGGAAAATATTAAAAACCCGAAAACGTAAAACTACCCGAAAGCAATAATAATATCATATTTATTATTAAATAAAGATTAATTATTAATATACATTAATGAATCTAAACTACCACAAAATTTGTAAATACTTAATTTATTTATTCAAAATGTTTCTGAATATAAGTTTAATAATTAAAAAATTTGTACGCCGCTGGCAAAACATGGAGAGTCAACTGAATTTTTACTGATGACGACCAAATATATGTACCTGTGTTTAACAAACAAATAAATATTCATTCATATCTTAGTGGTACATTTAGCGATATACATCGCATGTTAACTGACTCGCTCACAGTATGCACCGAAATGAAGTGCTGTACCTATCGTGGACCTCAGTAAATTGTACTGCAGTGATCCTCCGTTACGACCTCTTGACTTCCTGCAATCACTCGTGGCAGACATCTCGAGTCGATATCGTATATCGAACACTCGAGAGCAAGTATCGAGTGAGAGTCGAGAGGCCACGTAATGTGAACTAACGCACACTTGATCGTCCGCCTGCCGAAGACCGAAATTCGATTAATGTTTGAGCCCGCCGCTACTCACTCCGTTTCAAGTTCGCTACGACTAATCGAATCTCAATTTGACACAGACTCGAAACGTATTCCTGGAGTAAAGTTCGCATCGACTGTTTGCTATGCATCTGCAAGAAGATATTTATCGAAAATAAATCAAAAGAATCAAAATATTTACGGTCGTAACTCATTAAATATTATCCATTTCTTTCACCGAATTATTGCGTCACTTGTCACAGTATCCAACAACGATGAAGGGACTACAATGCAACCAATTATTCTGTTCTATTGTCATACAAATAAACCTCAACCTTTACCAAAAATGGAAGATAACCGAACTGACACGAGTGTATGCGAATTGAATCTGAATACAATGTCAGCATAACTAAAGAGTTTGACTTTAGACTAAAATGACTGTCCACTTTAACTTGAGCTCCCATGTGTCCCGCTCAGTCTAAGTTGAAGGGTAAAAAAGGGTCATAGGTTAGCGACGTCGGTGTCTGAACTAAATGGGTAGCTAATATCATTGGGTTGTTCCGCGCCAGCGCTTGAGTGACAGTCCCCTGTGCAAGGCAGAGACTGAAATTGTTTGTAGAAGCGCATTGCGGGAGAGCCGGCCCATCAACTATAAACATAGCTTTCGTGAGCATCCCTAGCAAAATTCACGATTTTTGGTTAAAACTTTTGTATTGAGATTGCCTTTACTGAAATTGTGATTTATGTTTAAATAAAATGGAACCATACACATACATACTCGTACTTCTATAACTAATAGAAGGTTACTAAGATAGCTACATACCTCTGCTAATCTAGTTTAAATTATTATTACGAAATGGACCTTTGAGTGTCGACATACTTTGTTATGGACCGCTGGACGTAGGTTTCTCATATCGCACGTCATTTAACTCGATCTTCGGTCACTCAGTCAGCTGCTCTTCAGCTTCTCTTCTTGATCTTTACTCTAATTTTATTAGCCTGAAGCCACCCAAATCTACATTTTGATGACATATTAATAGGGTTCAGTGATTGGTAAAACGGTGTCGTAAACAAAAACATGCGATATTTGTCTTGATAAACAATCGGACATCAATCGAAGAAAATAATTACGATAACGCACCCAAATCAGAGCGATAACAAAAACTTAATTCAAGATTTCTTAAAAATTACGTAATTTTTTATTTGTTATTCGTTTATAGCATTACCTATAGCATTAATCTATAGATTTTTAGTGACGACTCATAAGTTCGCCTCACGATGCAAATTTTAGTGGCATTTCTTTTGTTTGGAACACTTGTATACGCTGAAGATGTGCAACTCAATCCCGCTTATGGGTACATGAAGAACATAGGAATTCCGGAGGCGGAGAGAATTCGGAAGACGGAGGAAGCAGGTTCAAAGATTATTGGAGGAGTACCGGCCGCTCTTGGACAATACCCCTTCCAGGTTTTGTTTTGTTAATCTAAACCGTAAACTGTCTTCACGAAACTACGTATTGCGTTTGGTGTATTGTATGGTGAATCGCTCCATATTCCCTTGTGATATTAGAAGAGTCATGCAATGACGTGACGGTATACGAGTGCCTACATAGAGTGCGAGTGTGTGGTGACAACTAGTGAGAAACCAAATTCTGTCAAATGACGTTTTGACATTTTGTGTTTATTTGTTTTTTACAGCGGATGTAATAAATATGAAAAAATAATCTGAATGATTCAATTTATATGTTAAATTCATTAATGACATGTCAATTCTAGAAAAAATTATACAAATCTGATAGTCAAACTATCATAATTATATAACGCACCTCCCTTTTGATTGCAGGCTGGTATTCTCGGAGAAATCATCCAGGGTGATCACGTCGCTGGGAGCGTTTGCGGAGGCTCTCTCATTTCAGCCAGTCGTGTTCTCACCGCGGCCCATTGCTGGTCCGACGGGGTCCTCCAGGCATGGCGATTAACCATCGTACTTGGGTCCGTTCATCTGTCCAGTGGCGGTACTAGGGTTCAGACTAGTGCGGTCGCCATGCATCCGAACTGGAATCCAGTTCTAGTTCGTAATGATGTGGCTGTAGCGTATTTTGCTACTCCAGTATCATTATCTGGTCAGTACCCATGACATTGTTTTGCTAAACGAACATGTAGTAAGTGACAAATGAGACGGTAGGATTGGAGTACATTCTTTACAGACTGGAAAATAAATAGTGTAGTAAAGAAAGATGCCTAAACCCAAGAGTGGGTCAGAAAAGATGAACAGTAAAATTAAAGGACTAAATCGCAATTACAATGGCTTCTTAATGGAAGCAGGCTCAGACGTGTTGTTTTTTTTATAGCCACTATTGCTCCGGTTGCTCTGCCTAGCGGATCTGAACTTTTCGAGTCTTTCGCTGGAGAGAGGGCTTGCTGTTGGTTTTGGTGCTGCCAGTAATGGTGAGTGATAATTCAAATATTATATTATAGTATGACAGTACAGTGCTTCTATTTTCTTATTGTCTCTGGCCAATCATCACATTTCCGATTTTAGCAGCTTACCTTACTTATTTTTTTTAATAAATAACATAATAAGTAAAAAAGAGTAGTATATACATCCAAGTCAATTGAGAGCGTCTGGCCTGCACTAAGTGCATAGGGCAACTGATAGAAATCCGACGACTGACGAAGCACTGTAACTATTTTTCCGTGTTTAAATGAGATAATAATAAGTGCTATAAAATGTTGGTTTTCAAAAACAAAGACATCTTTATCTTTATTAACTGTAATGGATACATAGTAATTTGATAAATAAGTTTTATTGAAAATCAAAAGATGGGTGTCTATCTTTTTTTTTTTGGGGTGATAATTATCAAATTACTTCTCCCGCTCTGGGCGGAGCGGGAGAAGTGTCAGACTTTTACTGACTAAAACCCACCCGTGTTCCTTCAGATGCCTGTGTGCCAGGGCCACGATATCCCTTTCGGACAAATTCGCAACCCTGGCAGGCATTGGCCCATTCGGACCCCGTCAATTAGTGCTGACATCTCTCTGAGGCGCGCGTGGAACACATCGCGCCATCGACCCGGGCCTGGTCCTTATCGGACGGCGAGCTAATGGGTGTCTATCTATAGCTATAATTCTGATACTTAAATTACAATTTATTCAATTTTCAGGCGGCACTATATCCTCGAATCAGTTTCTGAGCCACGTCAGTGTATCTGTGATTACTAACAGTGATTGTTCCTGGGCGTTCCCTATCTTCATCCAAAGTTCCAACATCTGTACCAGTGGACTTGGAAGCGTAGGCTTCTGCAAAGGAGACTCTGGTGGTCCTCTTATCATCAACAGGAATGACAGACAGCTATTGGTATGGATATAAAATGATTACGAAGAAAAATATTAGATATTAGAAATTGCCTGCAGCTTGGCCCGCGTGAAGGTCAGAAATTATCCCACGGGAACATACTACCGAGATAAAGTATAATATTTCCTAACTCAAATTTCATCGACATCCGTTCAGATAGAGTTACTTGCACGTATAATATTATAGTTATAGTACCTAAGTACTTCATCATTTCAACCGAAAGAGCTGCTAGACATATGCCTCCCCCAACATTTTGGGGGAGGGGTTTACCATAATCGCCACGCTTGGGAGGTGGGTTGGCGATCGCAGTATGGTGTTAAAATGCATAGAGACCGCTGCTGCCCATTCTCTAGTAAGTCCCTTAGTCGCCTTTTACGACACCCACGGAAAGAAATGGGATGGTGCTATTTTTACGTCCGGCACGACACGGCACCTAAGTACTTACTTATGGATAAAAATCGATTGAAAGGTCATCGTTTAGTAGACCATAGTCTTAGGATTACTTTCGTTTATTTTTTTTGCAATAGCTACAAGTGTTATAATAAATTCACACTGTCCTAAATAGATTTCAAACGGGGCTATACGAGTTTTAATAATTATTTTTATTTTCAGATTGGTGTGGCATCATTCGGTTCCGCTCTTGGTTGTCAATCCGGTCTTCCAAGTGCTTACGCCCATGTCACCTCATTCATGGACTTCATCAACCAACATATTTGAGAAAAAATTACTTGTATACAAAACATTAGTATTTTTCTGTTTAATAAAATACTAAGCATACAGTTATCTTTTCATTATGAACTACAAATACAATCAAACTCTAGACTGTGTACTGAATCAATAAATCAGTACACTCAAACCAGATTTTTTAATAAAAATACAATAATATAGACTGGATAGTTGACCGATAATCTTTGATAAATAGTGTTTGCAAATAAAACTGAAGAGGTATTTCTATAGAGAGATAAATATTATCAAGACTGTTCTCCTTAGAACCAATAGATCTTGTTGATACAGCCAAACATTTTAATCTTTTAGTATTTATTGGACAATCTAATAAGTGTTTTGTCTTGTGTAGAATAAACGCAGCTATTTTCGACGTTTCACAGGTAAGAAACAATTTTATTATGGTATACGAGTATTTATATCTTTTTGTCAATACTTTTGAATAAGAATTTGTTCGGATAGAAAATTCTCTTATCTTTATCGTTGGCGCTACAATTTTATCATGCAATTCGTCACGTAAGATCTCTCAAAAAGAATTTATAGATTAGACTAGCTTGCTTCTGTCCGCGAATTCGTTCACATGGAAGTCGTAATATACCACAATAAAATTTATACATAAATAATAAAATCGTAGCGAAGTCAAAATTGTAAATATAATACTTTTGAAAAAAGTAATTGCTACGAGGTCTGGGATCGATTATAATGCTGAAAATATAGTTTTTGGAATTTTTGTTTGTTTACTGAATGTATTTTCCAGCATCACGCAAATTCTACCAGATAGATTGTGTTCAATTTTTGCATAGATATTCCCTATAATTCTGGTAAATTTTGCATTATGTTTGTATTCCTCTATACTTTACAGCAAGTTGTAAAAATACGAGCCAAACGGTTAGAACATTGCACATAGTTACAGATTTAATCATCACGCTATATCTTTTTGGGGCTAAGCTGTCAATCATCATGACATCATACAGAGTGGATTTATGAGATGGGGCTGAAAACCCTTTCTTTTTTTCTTGTTCCAGGGGTGGAATATACTCATGTTTTTCCTCCGCCCTGGGGCGGACGGAGGGGTCTGTCAGAATCTTACTGAGTAAAAAACCACACCGGTGCGGTGTTCCCTTCCCACACTTGCACACGCGATCATGGGATCATGTAAACCCTACCTAAACCATTATAGCTACACAAAATCGGTCGGAGAAGACTGATCTTAACTTTTTGAGACATTTTGATTTGGATATACAGATTTGACAAAAAAAATACAATTAAGCAACAAAATAGGTAATTTTAACAAAACAATATTTTGATGCCAGTAGATCCTGTTTCTTATGAGGATCAACAAACTCTATGGGATCAACTGAAGTTTGAGTACTAGAAGAGTCAGAAATCGCAAAAAAACCTTCCCATACATTTCGTGGGAAATGAGAATACAACTTACTTTTTAGGGTACCGTACCTCAAAAGAAAAAAGCGGAACCCTTATAGGATCACTTCGTTATCCATCCGTCCGTCCGTCTATCTGTCAGAATAGAATAGAATACTCTTTATTATGTACACCATAAAAGTTACTGATATAAATGTTGAAATATTACATAGGGTGACGATGGGCGGTCTTATCGCTACAAGCGATCTTTTACAGACAACCTTTGGATGGATTAAAGGGAGAAGGAGAGACAATACTGCAGGTAGTCAGTGGTGTACTATTTACATGTACAATAAATACATACATACACAAAGCATACACTTATCTATATAAATATATATATACAATATTAAACATGAAACAAGAGCAAGGAACTGTATTCTGTAATGATGGTGATTAAGAAGAGAGAAAGTGTTTTTTTACCAGAATTTTAAAAGTGGACAAAGATTGAGCACGCCTTATCGACACGGGCAAGGCATTCCATAACCGTACTGCTTGAACTGTAAAAGACTTGTCATAAAAGCTGGTAGAATGCATCGGCATGTCTAGTCTCAAGTTTTCCGATGACCTCAGATATCTATGATGTGTGTCATGAAGGAACTTGAAACGTTCTTTAAGATAAGAGGGAATTTTAGGATTGAACAGAATACTGTAGAGCTGAAATAAGATAAGAAAATTCCGGCGAAGACGTATTGGATTGGTAGCCACTTGAGCTTTGTACGAAATTCGGAAATGTGATCATATTTACGCAGGCCAAATATAAATCTTATACAAAAGTTTTGAAGTCGCTCAAGTTTATCTAATTGTGCCTCAGTGAGATCGAGACAACTGACATCAGCGTAGTCAAGGATGGGTAGTAAAAGGGATTGTGCAAGCGCAGTTTTAGTGGCAGTTGGAAGAAAATTCCTTAATCGTCTCAGGGACTTCCCGGATGCAAAAATTTTGCGACTTACATCCTGTAGCTGGGGACCCCAAGAAAGATGTTTATCTATCCAAACTCCAAGGTTCTTAACCTTCTTTATTGGCAGTCAGCCAGTCAATAAACTTTTTCTCAAGAACTCGTGGAGGTATCAAGTTCAAAATTTATATCAAATACGTAAGTCTACGGTCGCTTAGAGCTCTAAAAAACTCAAGTTTCTTAGTCAACGCAATAAAAAAATACGGCCATATAAGCTACATATTTTGATACTCGCAAATAAATCAACACCTTAGTACTACTTCCCGTTGACCCAGAATCATAAAATTTGGCAAGAAGTAAAGTCTCACAGCACAATTAAAAGAAAAAGTCATCATCATTTCAGCCGAAAGACATCCACTGTTGACATAGGCCTGGCCAAGCACCGCCACTTCGACCGGTTGTGTGCTTCTCGAATCTAGCGGATTCCGGCGGCCTTCACAAGATCATATGTCCACCTGTGTCCAAATGTGTCAGTTTAGTATATTGTGGTGTCTTACGACTTCCACGCAAAAAACGTTCCGGGCAAAAGCTAGTATACTAAAATAACAGCCAAATTTTCATAGAAAACCGCCTCGTTGTCCAGTGGTCACAAGTGCTACTGTTGAGCTTGATATTGTTCACCCGATATTTTTCGATAGAAAAAAAATCGGATAGATATCTCGTACCATGGGCAAGGAGCAAGTTTACCAGAAGGCACTACAATAGTTTAGCACCACGCCTCTACGGCAAATTTAGTCAGCTCAAATTAGTTAAAGATGTGAAAAATTTCCTTGTGAAAAAGGAAATATTACTTTGGTTTGAAAACTATAGCTATGATGATACTGAAAACATCATATTCATCACATTATAATATAACTAGTGGACAAACTCGGACAACACACACATTCCTAACAAAACACATATCTACATTCACACACCCATCACACATCAAATTATCCTGATTAATAATAATCTAAATCAATAAAAAAAAATTAATTACGGTTTTGTCTATTTTGTATTTTTTGGTCCTTTTTTTTATTCTGTAAGTTTTGTAATTTTTTTTATTTAATTTGTTTAAATTTTATTTTAAGTATTGTATTAGTAGTTGGATTTAGTCTAAGCCTTCTGATGCTGATCCATGTAACAGGAGAAACCTCAACCCCTGGCATACAGGATGTCCTAGTTCAGCAGTGCTATTCTGTAACCATCTCACCGTGTAAACTCAGGTGAAGTGAGCGTGGAGTGAACTGTCAGTGAGGGAATGACACTATTAACAGGTCACTTCAAGCTCACTTCACCTACGTTTACACAGTGAGATTTTTTCAGATATCAATAGATCAGCAGGAGTCGACACCACATTGATGTAACGTGTACCGCAGTTTGGAAAAAAAAAAATACTATTACTAAAATTAATATTGTCATGATGATTGACTGCTTATCCCCATAAGGATATAGCTTGATGATAAATATATAGAAGCTTAAATAAAATATAGTCAAACTGACTATGACTGAATATGGTCAAAAGTTTGTAGGGCCTGATGAGCTGCGTGATTTAAACATACTCAATGTTTAAAAAACAGCAGATCTATGGGGAAATTCCATAGAGGTTGCAAAATGCATAATCAACACTGCCTGAATTGGCAATTATTTTGAATACATGTATTGTCTGTGGTGTAATTCCTGACAATGAAGAGTAGTAAAATAATACCTTTGTTTAAATCACGCAGCTCATCAGGCCCTACAAACTTTTGACCAATTTCTGTGCTTCCCACCTTTAGTAAAATATTTGAAAAATTGATGCTGGATCAATTGCAAGGGCTCGAGATATTATTAAAACGTTTAATACACTCAGTATTAAAAGTTTTAATAATATCTCGAGCCCTAACATAGTCGAAATTAAATTCATGGTTACAAATATCAAAACTTTTCTTTCATTAAGGACTCCGCAACAGTGGATGAAGAATTTAAAGATTTTGTGGTTGAGACTGGAATATCTGCAAATAAATTTTCAAAAACTGTGGCACCTTCTAAATCCTTTTTAATAACTGTATTGTTAACATTAAGGCTGCTGTCACTATTTTCACACGTTTTCTATTTTCTATTTTTGATGACACTTTCGGTATAAGTAGGTAGGGTTACTAACAGACATGTACTAAAATTAGCACTAGTCAGTAGTGTCTCGTATAACTAAGAGTTGAGTAATTCTAAATTGAGTATTAAATTGAGTCGTAATTCTATTAGTGACTCTTCCTACTGACTCTCTAACTGGTTTGTAAGCAAAATTATTCATTTTTTGTTAATCGTATTTGGAACAAAGACATCAAGTTCTTTTTAGTCTTCTATGCGGACGGAGTCTATGGAATAGAATATTTTGTTTACTTGTAACTCTACAGGCAACAATTCCAATAAAACGATGATATCATGTCTAATTGTTGGCACGAGTATCATTCGATAGTAGTGCAGTAGCTGTTGCTAATCCAAAATGATTTCAGATTTCGACATGATATTAAAATCAGATTCAGTAATCGCTACACTATCATTTAGATAACTGTCGGTACCTCTGCCTATCAGTAGATTAATTGCACCACCACACAATATTTATCAATATCACCTCTATATAACAATCTAAAAAATATTTTTGCATCTAGTTTTGACTGGAACCATGATGAAAACCTTTACAATAGCGTGTTTGGCTCTGGCAAGCTTTGCCTGTGCGGAAGAATCCCTATACGGGAATACCGCTTATGGCTACCTGAAGAATGTTGGTATCCCTGAAGGTGAGAGGATCAAAGCGGCTGAGGAGAAGTCCCTTAGCTCCAGGATCGTCGGCGGTGTACCTGCTGGACAAGGCCAATATCCGTATCAGGTTTATAATTTTTACCTTAGTAATGCAGTTGCAAAATCTGATATATAAAGGTAACTTTAAAGCATTATTATGAAAGTGGAACCTACCTTTAACCTTATCATTTGACCGAAAAGATACTATCGGTGTGGTCTGCATAAAATATCTACTTATTGCTACTTACCACATTTAACTGATTTCCCTCCATATACGCACCCATTCGTAAAATCCATGTCCAACTCATTGAGAGCTATTACTGCTTATAGAGCTATTACTGCTTATTTAACTGCCAACCATCTAAATAATCATGACAAACCTATCTAAATATTTTTGTCGTTCACCAGGCTGGTCTCCTCCTCTCTATCATCGGCTTCGATAGTACTGGTGTGTGCGGAGGTTCCCTGATCAGTGCCAACCGAGTGGTCACGGCTGCTCACTGCTGGAACGATGGTGTTCACCAAGTCTGGAGGATCACAGTTGTCCTTGGCTCCACCACACTCTTCTCTGGAGGCACCAGGCTTGACTCCAGCGTCACTGCCATGCACCCCAACTGGACACCCACACTTATCCGTAACGATGTCGGTGTGATCTATTTGCCCAACTCTGTTCAGTTGTCTGGTAAGTTTAACAAGAGTTTGAAAATTCGAAGAAAGTATATTGACGTAATATATTACGATACCTATCGGAAAAATTATAATTATTCGGTTGAAAGTAAATAATGTAGATAATTACTTATGTATGACAGGATTGCTTTCACATCTAGCAACAACTCAATAATCGGAATAACTAAAGACAAAAAATTGCATTGATGGCACTTTTACCAGGCGTTAAACAATGAAAAGCCACCAACACTTGAGATTGATCTTATTGAAAATGCCATAAGACGTTTCGTATTCTTCCATAAATGGGGTTATTAAGTTTTACATCAAAACGATCATGTACCCAAGCGGGTGGAAGTGGAAACAGACTTTGACGTAGTTTTTTTTATCTTATTTTCAGCAAACATCGCTCCCATCGCATTGCCTTCCGGATCCTCAGACTTCGTTGATACCTCAGCTATTGCCTCCGGCTACGGATTGACAAGCTCCGGTAAGTATTATTAGGTATTTATTTAGGAGACATATTTTTTCTTTAGTTTTAAGTTGGCTTGTAAACTGTACATGTACCTAGGCTTACAAATTAGCATAATTTTAGTTCATGTAGTGTTTACCTTTAAGTAATTGTTACACTGTTCAAAGTTTTTAAGACATTATTTTTATCAAGATGTTAGTGTAAACAATTGTTGGTGAACCAAATAAATAAAGTCCATATTTGTTTATTAAAAAACTTATAGTAAATTATATAATTTAAAAATAGAAAACACCAATATTCTTCAGCTTGCTCTATATTTTTGTGCTTTTTCAGTAGAAATATAAAAGTGAGTTAAAACATACGAGCGAATGCTCACTTTATCAAATTCTCTTTGTGTAAACAGGCACAGAGGATTCTTTCTTTTTTCTTTCTTACCCTGAAATATCAGACAAATAATGCTCTTACTCTTACCTCTGCTTCTATGCTCCTTTGGGCCTTACTAAAATTAACTTTAGATTCAAAAGTACAAATACCATGATTTAATTTTCAAGCAGAAGTATTTGCTCATAGTTGTTTGATCGAATGAGTCCACTTATTAAAACATTTTGTATTCATTTCCCAGGTGGTTCCATCTCATCTAACCAGTTCCTGAGTCACGTCCGTTTGAATGTGATCACAAACAGCGCTTGCAGCTTAGCTTTCCCATTAGTCATCCAGGCCTCCAACCTCTGCACCAGCGGTTTCGGTGGTATTGGTACCTGCAGCGGTGACTCTGGCGGCCCTCTTGTTGCCACCCAGAATGGACAGAATGTCTTGGTACGTGAACTTTATGATTATCGTTTGTATGATAAGGTCCCTCATTTATTGAGGGTATTTCCAAAACAAATGAGATTTTGAAAAAATGCGTATAGATAGATCCTCTATTTAGGATCCCATATACATATATAATATATATATACCAGCTGACTTTTTTACCGTCTCGACAAAAATAGGGTATATTAGGTGAGTAGAAGCCTATGGCATAGTCCTTTTTTATAACGTAGTAAGAAATTGATCTATCAATAAATACTACACATTTGAAGTAAACTTTTCATAATAGAACGTTAAAAAAGAAATTTTGAAAAAAAAAAAGATAAACGATGAAAAAAAATTAAAATTAAATGCGAGGCGAGTAACTATCGGCCGGCTTCAAAGGATAGGATCGCGCTACGAGTTCATTGATAAATTATTCCGGCAAGAAAAAAAAAAAAAAAAACGACTATATAAAAAAACGGCCATAGGCTTCAACTGCGATTTCATGATGAATTCGGTAATTTCATTACCAAACGAATCAAAAAGATGTTTCAGTAACACTTTTGTAAAGCTCTTTTCAGATTTGGCCATAAAACACCCTACTAAGATTGGTGTATTAATTTGATGAAGACTAAGATAAACAACATAGTTTTTCATTACCTACGTCGTACCAAACATTCTTATTTCTCTTTCTACAGATCGGTGTCACATCTTTCGGCTCTGCTTTCGGCTGCCAAATCAACCTGCCATCAGTTTTTGCTCGTGTCACCTCCTTCGTCAGTTTCTTCAACCAACACTTATAATTTTAATACGATAAGAAACATAACTTCTAAAACATTAAAGCATATTGAAATTATATGGAATTTTACATAGAATATGAGTAAAATTGACGGTTTATATATTTTGTATTTTTGACCCTGAAGACCAAGCGAAAAACTAAGGCTGACACAAGGATGATGTTGAGCATTTGCTGTACAAAATAAGATAAAAATACAAATTTAATGTGTGTTATTCCTATTTTCTTTTGTTTTTCTTGTGTTTGTAATCGTCACAGTATTTATGGCGGCTCCACATTAGCGCCGTGAAGCTCCATGAACAGGCGTGAATGAAAATGTGAACGGTTTTCGCAGGGTTCACGCGCATTCACGCCTGTTCCCCGACCAGAGTCGGTATTTTGTCCCGCGACAAAGGGTACGCGCTCCGTTCGCGCAGCGTTCACGCGCGTACACATCCACATTCACGGCCGTGCCAGTTTACTCCTGACTACAAAGCAAATATTCAAAGTCCACTGTTAACATACCAGTAAATTTCTTAAATTCGCCACTGGGTTCAGAATGTAATTCCGATAACTGTTTCTCCATAGAAAGTCTGAAATGAATTTTATATAATTAATAAAGACTGTTCTAATCATAAATTCAAAAATTCACTACACAAGTACACATGCAAACATACCTTGATCGGTTACGATGTATTTCAGTCATCCACCATCTTCTTTTTTTCCAACGCTTTCTAATTACTTTCTTGTTTTGGACGTCTAAATAGTGATATGTTACTACAGCAAAAAATTATTGCAGCAGCAGCTTCTACGTCCATTTCGGGGCGGGTTTCACGAACAACTCTGAGCATCCCGTGAATGTGGAGGGCACGACTCGTGCCGTGAATTCATAGCGTGAATTCACGGCACTAATGAGAAGTCGCCAATGCGCTTCAGCAGTGCTATTCTGTAACCATCTCACCGTGAAAACTTAGGTGAAGTGAGCGTGGAGTGAACTGTCAGTGAGGAATTGACACTGTTAACAATTCACTTCAAGCTCACTTCACTTACGTTTACACGGTGAGATTTTTTCAGAATAGATCGGCTGTAATCATCGTGTTTCCGAATTAGCACAAACATCACGCCACAGAGTAACTCCTCACAGAAGTAAAGCTTATAAGCTTTGTACTGCCACTGCGGCACTTTTTAGTAGTGCACCTATTATTGCGCATTTTTATGAACTTTTCTCTGTCGGGATTGTCATTTGTTTTCCAAATGATTTTTATTTCTTAATAGTTTAAAGTTGTTAAGAGGAGGCTCCCTATTTTTATGTTAATTTCATGAATATTCTGAAACAGTCACACATACAAGCAAAATGAAACTTTAGTATAATATGATTTATTGGATCTTTTTTTTTCCATGTTGAAGACAGTTACGTAATTGTAATATTTTCTCTCAATACAATTATTTTTTGAAAATCATGCCTTTTTTAAGGATAATTATAAAAAAAACAAATAAGATTGTTTGGCTTTTATGTCTAAAATAAGTATTCACAGCAAGAAAATATAGGTAGTTTATTATCCAGCTTCAAGATAATATGTTTTCTCTAGATCAAAACTTTAGTTATAAACGAAATTAATAAGAATTGAGACTTACGCTATTTAGTTTCGTGCTCAAACACGATCAAAGAGCACACGCGATATTCAACTTTATTACTGATGTATTAGCGTTTAGCACATAACGGAGTGGCGGGGAGCGAGGGGCAGAGCTTGCGTTCGAAATTTGATTTAGACTGCGCGCTCTTAATGCATCTTTTGTAATCACGGTAATGCAAAAAAGCCAAGTACTTTTAAGGTTGTAAGCACTATAAATAACATACCTCTAAAAAAAAACATACCACAATTAGTGAATTACACATCTTTCCAAACAAAACACCAAATTAACCAAAGTGACGGGGTAGTTGTATACATCACTAATAAAATGTCAGTAAAATTTAAAGAACTAAACCTTGTAAATGCCACCGGTCTCGAGTTAAATATATCAAATTACACTATACTGGGTATCTACCGTTCCCCATCATTTCTACATGCAGGTAACTTCATTACATCCCTTAACAATCATCTTGATAATATGACTCCTAGTAAAAACGTTCTAATCTTAGGGGACATTAATATTGACTTAATTATTTCTCCTACTGAAACAAATTATGAAAGAAAAAATAGACTAACCTACTTAAATATGCTATCTATGCATGGACTTTTACCATCTCACAACCTACCCACGAGGGGGGGATGGATGCCTTGATCACGTCTTCCTGAGTCTTGATAAACAAAAAAATATAGCTTTTACAGTGGTTTTAAATACAACCGTAACAGACCACTGCCTGATGTTGCTATCTCTCGAGAATAAATATACCTAAAAAGCACAAAACAATAGTCAACTACGAAAATGCTCATAATAGTCTAAAAAAAATTTAACATTTTCAAACACCGCTTTTTCAAATACTCCGCCTTTGCGCTTATAGAATTGGTCAAGACAGCTTTACTTTCGAACTCTAAAAATGTAATTATCACGAATAGCAATAGAACGATTAAACCCAGGATAACAACAGGTGCCCTTCGGTGTATTAGACTAAGAAATTCAATCTTCCTTAAACTCAAATCAAACCCACATAATCAAATTCTAGTGATTACATATAGACGATATCGGACTTTCTGTGGGAACCTTATAAAAAAACTAAAAAATAAATTTAATAAAGACAAAATCAAAGCATTTGCTAAAAACCCTCGAGCATTGTGGTCAACCATTAATGACATCACAAATTATAAGCCACCCAGGAGCTCTTATAGCGACCTACTTAAAATAAAATCATGTCCCCAGGACTCAGTTAACTATGTTAATAATTATTTTGTTAACATTGGACAAGCTCTAGCTCAGAAAATCTTAAATAATTACGTGCCCCATACATCTTGTAACACAGACAGCCCTAATCTGTCCTCCTTTGTTCTCCTAGACACCTCTCAGGAGGAAGTTGAAAATATACTCATGTCCATAGACTCTGGGAGTGCACCAGGGTGGGACGGAATTCCTACCCTTTTCCTAAAACAGGCAAAGGCGATTTTAGTCCCGCTGATCTGTGACCTGGCCAACCTATGCTTTAGCACAGGTATCTTTCCCTACCTTCTTAAGCGCTCCTTTGTGACCCCTGTGTATAAGAGTGGAGATAGAGACGACGTTAACAACTATCGGCCGATTTCTGTGTTGACCTCCATTTCTAAAATCGTTGAGAGGCTCTTGAACTCTAGAATAGTTAACTACCTGACTAAGTATAACGTCTTATCTTCCTCTCAATATGGTTTTAGAAGGGGAATATCGGCCCAGGATGCTACGGAGGCACTTGCTACTGTGATAACCAAGGAAGTAGATAAGGGGAACAAATGCCTAATGGCCTTTCTTGACCTCAAGAAGGCCTTTGATACTGTCTCTATCTCTAAACTTATACACAGGCTGGAGAACTTAGGATTTCGAGGTTCTGCTCTCTCTCTTCTCAGCAGTTACCTTCAAAACAGAAAACAGGGGGTAAAATTGAAAAACAAGTTAGTGACGAAGAGAACGTGACGTATGGCGTCCCGCAGGGCAGTGTCCTTGGCCCGACGCTCTTTTTGATTTATATTAATGAACTCTGTAACCTTATTATCAACGGTGCGAGGATACTGTCCTTGCAGATGACACCGCTATTATCTTCTCTGCTAAGATCTGGGACAAAGTTAGGCTGGAGGCTGAGAGGGGATTGGCTAGAGTTAGTGATTGGCTATGTGAGAATCTACTTACGCTAAATACCCAAAAAACCAACTACGTCTGCATCACTAAATACGCAAACTCTCAGCCTCCGCCTGACTTTAACATTAGAATACATTCTTGTCTTACCCCAACTCAATCTACCTGTAGTTGCCCTGTAATTCATAAGGTAAATTCCGTTAAGTACCTAGGTATTGTAGTAGATCAAAGGTTAAGCTGGTACCCATACCTCGAACTGCATAGTGAGGGTAAGAAACTCATATGGGTTTTCAAATCATTGAGACGTGTAATGAATGCAGAACTACAAAATAAAATCTATGTCGCACTGGCCCAATCTGTAATCATAATATATTGTATCTCGGTATGGGGTGGAGCAGCTAAGTCGTATTTTATAGATCTAGAGAGGGCAAAGAGATCCTTGATTAAGGTCATGTACTGTAAGCCCTACAGGTTCCCTACTGAAACTCTATACGCAAGTTCTAAGCTGCTCTCCGTTAGAAAACTCCATATACTACACATGGTACTAAAATATCACAAAGTTCAACCCTTTAGCCATGCCAAACTTAAAAAAAGACGGTGTGATATAGTAGCCCCTACATACTCAGCACGTTCAATTTTTGCTAGTCGCCAAAATGTAACTCAAGCCCCACGCGTCTATAATAAAGTAAATCGCATACTTAACATTTACCCTATGCAGCTGTATGAGTGTAAGAAGGCATTGACTGAATGGCTCTCCACACTTAATTATGATGCCGTGGAAGACATTTTGGCGACTCTGGGTTGAACGTCATGCATATTGACACACACTCCATGCACACACACACTCCAGCACACTTCCACACTCATTCAAACATACACACGCCCACTCACACACGCACCCACTCATACACACACACATATACACAAATTATACACTCACATACTCATAAACACACTTTTATACAAAACACACTCTAGTTTTCACACACTGCCACAAATACGATTTTCATTTTTCTTTTTTTTTATTCATTTTTCTTTTTAATGTTATAAAAATGTGTAACTTATACCTAATTTGCACAACGAAACAATTGTTAAGTAATCAAGGAAGAGCGAGGTTTATCCCATCACAAGTATCTTCGGATTACTTTCTGGGAAGCCTCGGCAACTTAATTGTATAGATTTAAGATAATAAACACATTTTTTTTTTATATAAATATTGGATCTTATCATAGCGCGTTCGCATTTCCGAACATAGGCGATGATTCCCGAAGCGGTTATTTTGTAGTGTACTTATCCCATTAGGGTAAAGCAGGACTGCCGGGGAACTCGGTGGCCTTTATCAACACAATTATGGGTCCTTCAAAAGGCCTATGCTAATCAACCTAACATATTCAAAACCAACACAAAATAATCCTAGAAGGCTACCTTAGAAGATCAGATCATTCTCACTTACTACTTTCTGAGACAAGTCTTGAGCCAAGATCTATAAACGTTACTTAGCACGTGTATTAGCTTAGACATATTCCCGTCTCTACCTTGCATTTGTAGTTTGACAGTTATACGAGAGTGCAAGGCAGGAATAACGCCTCGGCAAAGTACGTGCTATATAACGTAAATTACTCGTATCTCGGCTTCAGTTAACTGTCAAGAACCTACTTAATTTTTCTGTTCTACAAAAATACCAATTTGAAACACCAAATTCAAGCAGTTAAGTGAAGCGTGCTAAAGAATTATTTTTTTAAACCAACCAATAAAAAAAAATGGGGAATCCCTTTACCCTACATGAAAAGGTGTTCTGAATTATTCTAGATAAGCTACTTTTAGCCGTTCTTTCAGACCTGTTAGTAACTCAATTTCGCTCATTATTAATGATTATTTCATGAACAAATTAAGGTTGGCCAGTAGTAGGTACTGATTAAACATTTTTCGTACAACATGAAATATTTTTGTTGTAACGACATATTATAACTGCACGAAGAATGAGGAGTTATTTTTCATGGAACCACGTCGTTACTGATAAAAAGCCTGTAACAAATCATGCCACAGTTTTTTTGAAAGTTTATATTAGACTACTCAGGCGCCTTAGACCGCTGTCAAACTGGGACGGCACAGCGCGGCGGCGGCGGCGGTCCCAGTTGCTCGAGCCATTTTTTTATAATTTTTCTTCAGGTGACTGGGACCACTCGCGACTCGTTGATCACTTTTATTTGGATGTATGCCTGACTACTTTTAAACTCAAAATTAGACAAACGCATCTCACACGCCGTCGTGAGTGGAAATAATTGAATTTTTCTCACGAAAGTCATTCAGGTCAGATAAAGACAATAATGACAAGAATAATAATTATGTCTTTAAGTTAATCCCATCACAAATCCGTGCACGAAATCGACTGATTTTGATCAATTTTGTTCATTAGTTGTGAGAACGGGAAAAATAATTTAAATTAAATTTAAAGGGATTTTTCAAATAAATTAAGTATTCATGGAAAATTACTAATATTCGCAACAAGTTTTGCAAAAAATGACGCGGACTGACTTTTGATCATCTTTTTACAAGAAACTACTTTTGATTTTGAATATTAAAAAATATCATCAATATTATATGGTCTACTTGCATGTGGCTAAAGGACTTTTTTCAACTTCGATACAATATAGAATATAGCAGAAAAATTATGTTGATAAAACCTATTTTTTTTTTTAAAACCCCGTGGCTAATGTATTTGTCCTATTATTTAGCCAACATTCCCAAATTAGGCTGAAAGGTTACTGATATTATATAAACATAGATAACGAAGTATTGCATTTATTTTATTTTGTTTATTTTTATCTCATTATGCTGCACTGGTTGACGTCATCACGTCAACGCCGGCTGTCGCTGAAAACCAGCGCTGGGGCTCAGTCTCGCATAGGGTCGCAGCATTATGCTGAGCGATGGCCGTTTTGCGTGAATGTGACGCATATTTTCTCTCAACTTGTTATTTCGTGTTTTTATTTCTTTGCGTTATGTTTACCGCAAATAAACGTATTCTCTTTCTTTTCTTTTCTTTTTTATATTACTTGATAGATACATGCTTTTTACACAGTGAATCATTTTTAGGGTTCCGTACCTCAAATGGAAGAAACGGAACCCTTATAGGATCACTCGTGTGTCTGTCTGTCTGTCCGTCTGTCACAGCTGATTTGCTTCGAATCTACTGGACCGATTAAGTTGAAATTTAGTACACATATGAATTTTTGTGACCCAGACACGGACTTCAAACATAAATAAACGAATTTTGAATTTGACTTTTGGGGGGGAAATAAAATAAATAAGTTTTTCGAACTGTACCCCAAGTGTAAGTTTGCAAGAGAGTAACTATTTCGTTTGCGTTAAAATTTGACCGATAGATCATAATGCTAAGATTATAAGGGTGAGAATAAAAATCTTAACGCAAACGCGCTAGTTACGTTTACTCTCTTGCAAACTTACACTTGGGGTACAGTACTGTGTGATATCAAATGAAAGTGCTTGTTGTAGCCTAAAATTTCAAAAAAAATACAGAAAAATAATAGTTCTTTACATATAGATTACAGGAAAACCTATAAGAAGTCTAAAACAACACGGTGAATCGCTCAATATTGTGCGTACAAACTTACTTTTGCAGTTGGAATGCATGGGAAAACATGTTTTTCAACTACAATGTTAAGTTTGTTCTTGGGATAAAAACATAGTACATGACATATTGATTGTACGGAACCCTCACCACGCGAGTTCAACTCGCACTTGTCCAGTTTTTCTTTTTACCCTCATTCATATAGTATAGTGTCGTGGTGAATCCATTCGAAAATTAATGCACACGCGGCTACTCATCAACCTATACATTTCCAGTATATGCTGACCTCTCATTGTACGGAAATCCTATATAATATAATGTAATGATCAGCTTATACTGAAAATGTGTAGCTTGATGTGTGTGTATCTATTATTTTTTGAGTTAGTATTTATGTTCCAGATGGTTCCTATCTAATCCTACACGCAATATCAGATTTCAAAATATGTATTTCCTTACGTATCAGTTAATTGAATTAATTGTATAAAGTCATACTACATTTTGCGTAAGAACCAAACGGGTATTACAATTGATAAAGCCAGATTACAGTGTCATATGTATGTGTATGCAGTAGTGGATAAGATTAATAAGGTAATTAGGAAACCACAAACAAAGTATTAAGATAAGAGTAACAGGTACCTACGTTGCCTAAATATTGCAAAAATAAGAATGAAAGTCTTGACTATGATTGTGGATGGTTTTGATAATAGAGGTCTCCCTCTATTATCAAAACCATCCACAATGAAACGATTTATGAAATTTATAAAAGTTGATACGGCTGGAAAGGCGGTGTACGACAGCTCTTAGAGATCTATGGAAGGCGACGACTAGCTGCGCTGACGACCTCACACAAATTGGGATGATCATGATTTTATTGTCATCAGGAGCGGGCCGTCCAAAAAGGCAATTAGACCTAGCCTACCCTAGCCCTATCCCAAATGCATTTATTTAACTATGTTATAAAATAATACATAATATAAAAAAAAGTTAAAACTCTTGTTAGAACACTTATAGCAACTTCTGGCACCCGTGTGACGTAATTACGCGCGTAAGTCAGTACATAGTATACTGTATAGGCTCCAAGACGAATTGCCTCATTTTGCGACTTTTTCATTAGTAAATTTAAGCATACTGATGCATATTTTGTGTGTATGAACGGCACACATGTCTAGACTATGGGCGTAACTTCTTTGAGTGGAGCTGGGCTGTGATTGGCTCATGACTGCTACACAGCACAGACGGAGAACCCGACAAAATTTTGTTGCCTGCTTTTGTAAAGCAACTCCTTATGAAAATCTCGCAATTTTATTTGATAGTATTTTTCATCGACAAATTGAAAATTATATTTTTCGTAAATACGCCATATTGTTTCATTGTGACAAGCAATTTATAACGCGTTCTTGAATGTTTTAACCTATTAAGTTATAAATAATTTATGGTTAATTGAGCTTAACCAAAATTATACGAGATGTTGCATCCGAAGAGATTTAACTCACATGGTAGTATCGTATCCGAATGTACTACACTGCACACTGTGTTGCTAGACTAAAAAAAAAAAATAGTCTGTGTCATCTGTCAACTGTCACCCAAACCTCATTCGTTTTAGAGCTCATTGTTTACTCCATTCCATACTAATATGGGGTGTTATGTACATGGGTGGGTAGGGTGTTAAATCTCTTCGGATGCAACATCTCGTATAATTTTGGTTGAAGTTCACTAAAAGTAAGTTCAATTAACCATAAATTATACTTCAATGTTGCATCCTCGAGATTTAGCTCACATGGTAGATGTTTAGAGTATGTTTTATTATGGAATGGAAAACCTGTAGGTTCATATTTATGTGTGAGTATTTTGGAATTTGTTTTGAAACAAAACAAAAACAAATCCAGCCAGTGATCACAATCAGTTTTTATATTATGAGGTAACCATCAAAAGGCTAACACTTGGTAGCAATCAAATGGCACTTGGTAACAACCAAATAACGAATCAGATTAAGAACAGAATATTATTTTTACAGGTTTTATGAATTGAATATGCCATCAGCAAACGCCCTGTCTTTTACAGATTCAATAACAGGTTGGTTGTAAAATTTGGCAAAGCATAAATTGTGTTACTAGTCCAGCCAGCGGTCTTTTATATTATTTCCATTGAGACGTCCGATCTGAAAGCCGCTGACGTGGATGCATGGCTAGTACTGTAGGCAGTGAACATATTTACATCCACGCCGCTATCACTAAGCGTTTCTTTGATTCAGCGGCTGATGGACTGGGAGGTACAATTATTGTGTATTGGTTTTTTACCCAACTGCGTGACGCAAAGGAGGGTAAAGTGTTTAATACAAGTTTGGATTAAATTATCGCAATTATAAGTGTTTCAAAGTGGGCAAAAATTTTCTATATAGGAAGTTAGGGTTTTTGCTGGACATAAGATTGCTTGTTACTATAGAAAGGTAGTATCAAGCGGAGATTTTTTTTCTGTTTGGCGTTGAAGTTTTAAATTTTTTAATCATTTTGACAGAAAAGTACAGTAAATGTTACTTGTGTATTATTTGTTGGTGTTTTTATCACTTAAAATGGTATTCAGTGGTGAAGTGTGCGCTGAAAATGTGTGTTTGTTAGAAGTTAAACGCAATAAGTTTTCTCAATTATCGTATAATGATAAGATTTAAGTTGTTTCTAAAGGTAAGATGTGTACCCGAATTACGAGAATTAATCCAAAAATATGGTAATTCATCTCGTACTCGTCATTTCAATACTCAAAATTATGAAACATTTATCTGGCCCTGTGGATGAAGACACACAAATAAATTATTTTGTTTTCCTTGCATTTGGTTTAATACTTCAAGTAAGTGGAGTGAGGGATATAATGATTTGCATAATTTTCATTCCTCGGCAAAAAAGCATGTTTGCATCGTTAGAAAATCGTGAGTTGAACCTTGAATAATGTGGTGAGTTCTTGTATTTATAACTTTTACAGGCTTATTTTCAAATATGTATAATAATAAATGTGACTACTTTGAGGGCATCATAAATAATTATGTAGAGCGACGTTGTGACGTTGCGTTTTTTTTTTCTTTTCGCTATCAGTATTTCTTGGAGAATCACTGCACGCGACTGATTGTCATAGATTATTGTACCGGCACTACAATAAATTGTAAAAGTAGCCATTGTAACACGGTTAAACATTATGGAATACAAATAAATATATATATGAATAAAAAAGTTATTATGTGTTCCGTTTGACGTCCGAAGTCCATTATGAGAGAGTGCACGCTTCCTTACATGATCAGCCGCTAGATGTCGTTACTTTCCGCCTCGTAATCGCGCCACTAGCGCCCCCAACGTCATATCTGTGAACTACTTTCAAAACCGCATACAAGCCGCCATGATGAAGTGTTATGTCATTGTTGCGTCGTTTTCCGAACTGTGCGCAGCTCTGTTAGATTGTCAGTTATATCGTTTAACGGTATTTTATTTTTAAAACTTTTGAGATTAAAGTAGAAAGTTCATTTGATTAGTATTTTAATCATTTAAATTAATTTTCCGTCTCGTGAACTGTGTTTATTTTAAACAAAATGGACGGTGAAACTATCGCCCCAAACGATACTTCGCGGAAGAGAACGCGGAGTTCGGGTTCTTCATCGTCATCGAAAGGAGGTGATACGGTGTCATCGGAGAGCGATGTAGGCCATTCAGCGCCGCGCAAACGCTCCCGTCAGGTACGCGAGCGCTCCCTCTCGCAAGATTCTGAACTGGATCGCAGGTTTGATCTACTATCCCAGCAGTTGGTGAGTCATGTAAATAATGTTTTAACAAATTATATGATCGGAAATAGTGCTCCATTAGCACAAAGCCTACCCGCCACGCAAAATTATATTGGCACCGCGTTACCTTCAACATCGACTGCGCCTACCCTCAATTTACAGGAAGATTTCTTACGTCCGCCGCAGCTTACCCCTTGCTTAGAAAATATTGCAAATCTAGACGTTTCCGTTAAGGAACCTAGTGTACCTAAAGCAAATCCAGAACGTTTAACAAAAATAGCAGAAATGCAGAGGTTCGACTCCCCGGATTGGAATGCTGTACGTTACACAGAAGTACAAAAAAAATATGTAGCTTTTCCCAGTTTTGTTGAATTGAAAGTGAACGAAGAATTGCGGCGTTTTGAAGATCCATTTTCACCATTAAAATGGTTTCAAATGGAACGCAGTTTTGCGGCGTTATCTAATGCTTTCCTAACTCAAAACGAACATGTGAACGCGGCATTACAGAAGCTAATTGATTGGTCTGATAATTCGAACGTCCAATTATCTTCAACTAACCTCTATGACAAACTGAAAGAGTTGTTTGGTGCTGAGTCATCTTATAAAACGGTATCTCATGATATTCTCCAAATTATTTGCGGTAAACGAGCTGAGGTCATAGAGACGCGGCGCCTATCGTTATTGAAAAATGTTAAAAGTAAATACATACGCGATGACATAGAAAAAATTCCACCCTCAATCGAATATATATTCAATCCTCAAAATTTATCGCACTACCTACAAAAAATTGGGGGTATACAAAAATTAGAAAGACAGAATAATAGTGCGGGAGCTAGTCGTCCGATATCTTTAGAGCCTTCGAAATCTTTTCAAGATAATACTTTTCGTTCGCGACAAAACAAACCGAAGCGAGATGACAAAAAAGACAACAAACGAAATTACGATTTTTCTTCAAAAAAGAAGGGGGGGCGAAAAGATAAGAACGGGAGGCCAGCAGGACATAAGCATAAATTACTATTTTATACCGAGATTTTGGGGCGGCTGTCTTCAGCATTATATAGAAATATAGAATCGTTTCAACCCTCCAAAAACTATTCTAAAAATGATATCGGGAGCTCGTATCCCCTTCAATCGGGCACCGCCCTTAATTCTACCTACTTGGGACAACCTGTCAAAATTTCAAACCCCTGTTTCGGAAAAAATGTCACTAGAAAATCGCAAGATGATTCAAGAACGAGTGTTAGAGCCTGCTCCTTCGACCCCATCGTTCATTTGCCCCCTTTTCATGATCACAAAGAGCAATGGCAAAACTCGAGTGATATTCAATTTGAAAGCACTAAATTTATACTTGGAGCCAAAGCATTTCCATCTTTTCCACCATCAACGAATGGCTTCGTTTCTGCAACAAGGCGACTGGATGGTCAAGTTGGACCTCAGCCAGGCCTATTATCACCTGCCAATACGCACAGAACACAGGCGCTTTTTGCGCATCAGCTACGGTGGTCAACTTCTGCAGATGACATGTCTACCATTCGGCCTGGCTGCTGCTCCCAGAATGTTTGCTACTATAACAAACTGGACTGCAGAATACCTTCGCACAAAAGGTCTGCGTCTCGTCGTGTATCTAGACGACTATTTATTAGTCCACCAGAACAAGGAAGTACTCAGCACTCATCTAAACATAGCTGTACGTTTCTTGTCCAGTCTGGGCTGGTGTGTAAATCACGAGAAATCGATCACCAGGCCAACGAGGTCGATCGAATATCTCGGCATCGATTGGGACACCCAAACAAACCGCAAGTCCCTACCACTAGAGAAGGTAAGAAAAATTCGGCAGATCCTCTTGACCAGACTCGCTGCGGGCAGTTGGACCCTCAAGCAGGCGCAACGCCTCCTAGGGTTTCTCAACTTTGCGTCCTTCATCACCCACCGGGGAAGGATGCATTGCCGTGCGCTGCAATGTCACACCAAAGTACTGCGTCAAAATCCTCTCGAAGCAGTACAGCTGACACAAGACGTTCGCCAAGATCTCGAGTGGTGGATGGAAAATGTAGGTCAAAAGACAGCAATTCACACAGATGTGCTACCCACAAACTTTGTCATCACGGACGCTTCCGACATTCTGTGGGGTGCCCTGGTCAACAACAACAAGGTACAAGGTGCATGGCAACCCGACCAGAAAAAATGGCATTGCAATCTCAAAGAGATGTATGCTGTGATTGCTGTGCTGTCGAAGGAATCCAGAGCCCTCCGGGACTCCAGGATAATTCTACAGACCGACAACAAGACAGTGGTTTCGTACATTCAGAAGGAAGGCGGCACGAAATCACACCGATTGATGAAATTGACGCGGAAATTGTTGACTCTGATAGACGACCTCAATGTTGTACTGATCCCTCACCACCTACCAGGGGTGTACAACACCGAAGCCGACCACTTGTCGCGAAATCGCGCCGGCAGCGAGTGGCACCTGCAGGTGGCAGCATCCTCGAAGATATTTCAGACTTGGGGAAAACCGGACATAGACTTGTTCGCGTCACAAACCGCACACGTCGTGATAAATTACGTTTCTCTAGATTCCTCAGACTCCAACGCCTGTTATCACGACGCGTTCAGCAGATACTGGCGATACGCCCTCGCATGGGTGTTTCCACCGCCGGCGTTGCTTCCACGAGTTCTTCACCACCTCAACTCGGCATCAGGTCGGTACATAATAGTAGCACCCAAGTGGAAGAAACCCTTTTGGCGGCCAGACCTGAAGAATCGATCCTTGGCACGGCCGCTGAAGATCAGAGACCTGAAGAAGTCCTTGGTGGACACGGTGACCGGCCTACCACCAGCTCATGTCAAAGATCTGCAGCTGGAAGCCTGGCTCATTTCGGCTGGGACACCATGACAAGCGATTGGTCTCCACAAGAGAAAGATCTTCTTTTATCTTGCTGGCGACCCTCAACTCTTAAAACTTACACACCTATTTGGGGCAAGTGGTCTTTGTGGTGTAGTAAAAATAATGTAAATTTCCGTACACCAAATCCGATAGACGTTGCGAAATATCTAGCATATCTATACCTTAATCAAAAGTTAGCTTACAGAACTATTCTTGTGCACAAGTCCGTTATCGCATCTATCTGTGAAACTGCTTCAAATATTAGAATTTCTTCTAGTCACATAGTTAAGCACATTTTGAAAGCAATTTCAATTGCAAAGCCGTTGCCACCTAAGGTGCCCATATGGGATGCCAGGGTATTAATTACTTATTTAAAAGATAAAACTCCTTGCATCAGTAGTTTACATGAGGTGTCTAAGCGAACGGCGACTATTTTATTATTATGTTCGGGACGTCGTGTACACGACCTATCCCTTTTGCATATCGACTGTGATCATTTTGTAGATAATGGGGATTCCATAACTTTACACCCAGTGTTCGGGTCAAAAACAGATAGTGCGACTTTCCAGCAATCCAGTTGGATTTTGTTGGCATCACAAGATCAAAATACAAATCCATTATATTGGCTCCGCACGTTAATAAATTTATCAAAGGAAAGACGGGGTTCTTTAAAAAAAAAAATTGTTCATAACTACTAGAGATCCCGTTAGAGCAGCCACACCAACTATAATCGGTGGTTGGGTAAAACGTAATCTCTCTGATGCTGGAATACAAGCCTCTCCAGGTAGTTTTAGATCGGCTGTCTCATCATTAAATTGGCTAGAAAATTATCCTATAAATGACATATTATCTAAGGCAAACTGGAGGCATGAATCAACTTTCAGACAATTTTACCGTAAAGAAATCAGACCTAATAACGAAATGTCCTCGGCGCATTCGTTATCAAGATTATTTCAAGTCCCCAATTGATTCTAAGTTAACAGATGAGTCAAATCAAATTGATTCAGGTTATAATTACTCATGAAGCTATTGCACGATTGCTTTTAACTTACTTACGTTTTGCTCTATAATTATACTGCCAGTGCTTAAATGTCTGGATTTTTGTTAATTTAAAAAATAATGGTGATTAAATATAATATTGGTTTATAATTCACATTGTTGCTTTTCATTCATACAATCCACCAGGAGATAACAAACATATCTCTCATAATGGACTTCGGACGTCAAACGGAACACATAATATAAAAATTTTACCTTCAAATAAAATTTGTATTATGTTTCCTAAGACGTCCGAAGTCCAGGTAAGTTCTTCCTGGTGCATACCTACCTACCTTTGCATCATTATGAGCCCAACAATGACATAACACTTCATCATGGCGGCTTGTATGCGGTTTTGAAAGTAGTTCACAGATATGACGTTGGGGGCGCTAGTGGCGCGATTACGAGGCGGAAAGTAACGACATCTAGCGGCTGATCATGTAAGGAAGCGTGCACTCTCTCATAATGGACTTCGGACGTCTTAGGAAACATAATACAAATTTTATTTGAAGGTAAAATTTTTATATTATTTAATATTTTTGAAAATAAGTAATTGCTAAGAGGAACGATTCTAATTGCAAAAACATCGTTTTTATAATGTTTGTCTATTTGTTTAAGTGTTTGTTCCAGCTTCACGCCAATTATACCGGATAGATTATGTTCAAATTTTGCATAGATATTTCTTATAAGTCTGGTTAGTCTGTAGACCGTATATTATCACGCTATTTGATTTGGAGGAGGAGCAATTTTGCATTATATTTGTAAACGAGATCGAGTGACTATGAAACTTAGCATCAGTATGAAACATGCGGTGACCCAAAGATTTATGCTTTAATATAAAGGCTGATTTTAGGGCGATCAAATGTCCTTTATCATTTAATCGTAATTCTTAGCATTACACGGTAATTAGGTTTCAAAATCTAGATTTAGAATCGAATCTCTTAGTAACTTCTTGTCACAATGTATGCTGGTAAATTCAAAATACGAATTAGTCAAAATGACGTTTGGGCATTTTTAATATTACTCGTCAATTTCGATAGTTAAAGACTAGTGAGATAAGATGCATACCAAGTGAGGAGATATCCAACTAATAATCATATTCCTTTCTTCACCATTTGAAGGCACTGTTATTGCACGGACGCGTAGTATAGATATTCCACACGCAAAGCATACATGCAGTTCGTTGGACAAATGAAGGAGCTAATGCAGGCCCAGCTTGGAGAGCATCATTTAGGCAAGCAAAGCACTCAGTGCAAACTATGTCATCACCTGAAATCTATTTAACAAAAAAAAAAAAAATTTGGTTCTGGTACCTTACCAATAGAGGTTCTGTGTCGAATAGTACATATCGCAAAATATGAGTCTTCACACATTTCTGAACGCTGTACATACCATCTAGGTATATAGTTCCACCCTAATTGAAGTGTGTAACTATTTAACCATGAAGGTTCCTCGCTGAAATCCGTATCATTCATGATTGCATTGATAATGCGGATTTCAACGAGGAAACACCGATGACTTTATTAATATAAAATATAAATAATATACCTACCGGAAGAAGATAAATGTAGTACTTAATAATAGTAATAACATTTAACATTACTCTTTCATCGTTCTCGTTGGTGGTCAATTCCCAGGCCAGACAGTGCTATTGGGCTATTGCAATTGGAATTTTTCAGTAGTAGCCCGGAGTTTGGATTTGTGTCCGGTTGATGGCAATAGGCTCGCCCCCACATTCCTTACATGGGAATAAACGTAACTGGCGAAACGTGGTTGTAGGTGCTACACACCTCTGACTAACCCTTTGGGAAATACGTATAGTACAGGCGCGATTTGATGTTATTTTTGTATTCAATTAAATCCAAATTGAAAAATATTAATGGCCTAGTACTTAGTTGACATTAAAACAAAATATGTACACCTATAAATCATTCGATTGATTTATTCAATTAACTATACAATAATAATAGACAAATAATAAAAGTAAACACCGTTCGACTATACTTAAGACGAAATGAATGGGATGTGCTTAGATGCTAGAAAGAGAACGTCCGCCGTTCGGTCTCCAGTATTATAGAGTAATATCATGCTCGGGATGCGCGCGCACAGTATCATAAGGCGCGCGTTTGTTCTGCTTTCAAAAAGTTTATAATAATTATGATGAATCAAACAGGCAAAGGTCTCGAAAGCATTCTGCCTTTCGTATAACCAAAAGTTTAGCTTCGGTACTTTTAACACCTTAACAGATTGATATTACAATGTAATAATAATAATTTCTTAATATTAATACATGTTGTTATTAAGTATTTAATTATAATTTCAATGAATGGATGCGTAATTTAATTTTTTTGCATAAGTCAAGAAGGTTTTATTGCTTCAATAACCTTTTAATGCCATGCCAATGACATGTGACATTTCTTGCGTGAAAACAAAAACCATGTATGGGTAAAAAACATAAATCACACACATGGGGAAATCGAAATAAAAACTAATACATTTATGATGTTTTTTTATGCGGAGAATTTAAGGATTCGAATTAGTAGATAAAATTATTATATTTAAAAACAAGAATTATCAACATTATAAACTTAAGTCACCACAGAAGAAATAGCGATACCAGGTCTGGTCAATCTCCTTTTCAGTGTTGTGCCCCTAATGTAACAACACTGATACACTGATTGATGCATTCTATACGCAGGTATAAGCAGGAATGCAGGCATTTATATTCGAGGCGATATCATTTAATCTAGGCGCATGACAGTGCAGCGCCAAGTTCTAAACTACTTTGTTATAAAATTAATTACAAACATAACCCATCAACTTATTGTTGTTTTGAAAATCGTTAATAAACTTCTGAAACAAAAAAATATTATTGAAAAAAAAATCACCAAACAGCGAAAACTACTGTTTTGACTTACAAACCGACAAATGAATAAAACTACTCCATGGATAATTCTATAAAACTATGTTCTTACGTATGTAATAGGTACGAGTCGAAATCAAACTATGTTGTTCACTAGAAAATAAATTTAAAATTCTATGTTAAAAAAAATCACCAAACAGCGAAAACTACTGTTTTGACTTACAAACCGACAAATGAATAAAACTACTCCATGGATAATTCTATAAAACTATGTTCTTACGTATGTAATAGGTATGAGTCGAAATCAAACTATGTTGTTCACTAGAAAATAAATTTAAAATTCTATGTTAAATATTTGAGCAAATGTTTCCCTTTCGTAAATTTTACTGTTATTACAATTGCTCTTATTGTAATCATTTTCATGGCTTTTTAATGTATTATCTTTTTAAATGCGTTGTATTAATATTTATTGCATACAAAGTTTAAATTTAATAATTGATCACTTGAAATGATTCGAAACTCAAATTATTGATGTCACATCCGATGTCGTTTGGCTAGTGGTGGCGAGGCCGATTGGTTACCTTTGGCAGTCTTATCGAGCAATAACCGAGGCAGACAGTTGTGTTTACATATAAGTGAATGTGAGCCCCTTTTATTCCTTCTCATAGAGCGGAGGCTTGTATTCCAGTAGTGTGAACTTTATAGGCTGATCATGCATTGCTTATGCTTATGGTTGTTATTTTTTGGGAAATCCACTGGAATTCGTTTTTCCGTTGTTCAGACAATCAGACATCGGAATTCAATTTTCAAAGTCGTCTTTATTCCCGATTAGGTTAATAGATACCCTTGTTCAATGGCTAAGGTTTTTGATCCCTGAGCATTGTTTTGAATCCTATATATTAATATTATATATATCAACTAGTAAAAATAATACAATAATCATTTGGACACTCGCATAGTAAAACGAACTTGGCTGTTATTTTAAATGGTCCTGACGTAATTAATTTCATGTATATATTTCGTATCTGCATACGTTCTGTAATCTGTTAAGGATTTTATATAAATACTAATCTGGTAGCTTGATTCGGGACTCAGTCATTTTAAAACACCATACACAATGAAGGTATTGATTGTACTAGCTTTGGTGACCCTCGCCTACGCGAAAGTGGAGCCCACGATTGAGGGTAACACCGCGTACGGATACATCCAAAACTATGCGATCCCATTGGCTGAGAAAATCCGTAAAGCAGAGGAACAGACGACCCAAGAAAGGATTGTTGGTGGTAATCCTTCTAACAATGGTCAATTCCCCTACCAGGTAATCTGCTATTTAATAATGATAAATACTACAATGATGAGTTTTTTTTAACTTTATTTATTAGAAAGGGTTTTATCACTTAGTGATAATGTCACCCCCGTAACAAAAACATTCAACAGCTTAAAACTAAACAATGGGTTGTAAACAGTTATTATTATAATTATGACCTAATTAATAGGTCCTATTTGATTAGGTAAATAACCAAAAACTGTCGACACAAGGGGACGCTAGGATGCTGTTACATGCCCCCACTTCAAATCCCATACCATGCGAATATTGTCTATCGTGTATGTTCCGGTCCCATTCCATCAGCACGTGGTAAATATCCTCAATAACCCCACTAACTTTGCAGTTTGGTGAGGTAATTTTACCCATTGTTAATTTAAACTTATTCGATGGGATGTGGCCCGAACGCATCCTCATTTCAATGATGAGATTGAAAGCTTTATTATTTTCTACGTTTCATTAGTTCACGAATAAAGCCTCTCTTTCCATGATTGTTGTAAGATTAATACGTACCTACATCATGTTACTGGAACGTTATAAAATATGATTTATGCCCATTTTAACCGTTTCATTATTTATGTTCCATAGGCTGGTCTCCTTGCTTCCTACGCTGGTATCTCCGGTACCGGTATCTGTGGAGGTTCCCTTATCAGTGCAAGCAGGATTGTTACTGCTGCTCACTGCTGGTTTGATGGTGTCAACCAGGCCTGGCTCTTCAACATTGTTCTCGGCTCCACCACTCTCTTCTCTGGCGGTACCAGGTTGGAAACCAGTGCTGTTGCTGTACACCCCAACTGGCAGCCTCTTTTAGTCCGTAATGATGTCGCTGTCATCTATTTGGCTACAGCTGTCTCGTTTTCTGGTAAGCTATAAAGAAAAATATGGTACATAATTTTTGGACGAAACCTGTTGAAACTCAATCGTTTCCTTAAAATATTGTATATTACTGCAGCGGCCTTCAAAAGGGACATTGATGGACGAACGTGAAAATGTGACGAAGCCGAGGCACTCATACGTGAGTCCATCGATGCCTGGTTGCGGCCAAGGTATCGTGCTTTTCTGAAATATTGCGCGGAAATTCAAACACAGTAAATTATTTATAAATTCCAGATTCAATGACGAACAAGGATAATTTTTCACGCGCCAATGTTTCAATTTTTTTTTTATATCTATAAACAGCTTTCTATTTGCAAGCCAGTTCGAAATTTAAATAAAACCTTTGATAAGTTACCTCCTTGGTTGCCAGGTTTCGGAGTAAAAGATCGTTCCATTTTTAAATTACATGATAGATATGAGTTTACTATGTAATTTATTTGGCCGCTAAACCACGACGCATATTATAGAATTTCATACAACTTTTGGTTGCTGGTGCTCGCATGTATTTGGCCAGTACAGCAATTTCGATTTATCACAAAGAAGGTTGTCAAAATAATGCTCGAATTTACAAGCAATTAAATACATGAAAAAATATTTAATACATGAATTACTTTTGTTTTGTTATACTTTTCTTTATAATTAATTAATTGTTTTTTTGTAAGGTTAAATTATTTTATTTTATTGCAGATACTATCTCTCCAATTGCCCTGCCTTCTGGAAGCCAACTTCAGCAAGACTTCGTGGGTACTCTCGCTGTAGCTTCTGGCTTTGGTTTGACCAGCGATGGTAAGTCACACACATAGTACATTTATTGTACGATTTTTCTGCCAATTTAACAACATCATTCTTAAAATATTTCTCATTTTCCCAGATGGTTCTATTTCAACAAACCAGTTCCTGAGCCACGTCAATTTGAGCGTCATCACCAACAGCGTTTGCTCGTTTGCCTTCCCCCTGATCCTTCAGTCTTCGAACATCTGCACTAGCGGTCTCGGTGGTGCTAGCACGTGCAGCGGTGACTCTGGTGGCCCTCTAGCTGTCATAATTAACGGATCGCCTGTCCTAGTATGTATATTATTTTCCTTATTTCTGTAATTTATGTTTTGAGTCATCTTTTTTTATTTTCAAACAAGCTATTTACATATTATAAGCTAAGTTAAGTCCCTTTATAAAGCAAAGGAAATATTCTTAACACCATAATTATCTATACAGCTCAAAAATTTTAAATTGGCCAAGTGCGCGTTGGACCACACACAATGATGGGTGGATGTTGGGATAAATTTATTCCAAAAACAAAACATAACATTATAGTTGAAAAACGTGTTCTCCCATACATCGATCCATTTTCCAAACAAGTAAATTTTCATTTCGTCAATTTTCAAACTGCAAATGAAAGATTGAATCCCAATTTATTTGGGGTTGGCGTAACGTGTCTACTTATACTTATGTATATATCTGTATTTTAATATATCTGCTTCTGTATCTTCTATCTTCTTCTTCTCTTCTATATAAATAAAAGAAAACCGTGACTGATTAGTCAATCAACACATAGCTCAAACCGCTGAACAGATTGGGCTAAAATTCGCCACACAGATAGTTATTATAACGTAGGCATCTGCTTAGAACGGATTTATGAAAATTCAACCCATAAATGGGTGCAACGGGGGTTCAAAATTTACCGATACCGAATTTACCGGTTTTTTATCGATTCGAAAATTCGTAGTTTTACTTCTGTCATGAAATAAATAAAACGTGTTTCATGGTTTTTCAAAAACAACTCATTCAGGGGTGAAAAAATTAGGTAGTCTAAAAATAAACATGGGTATAATTTTCGGGACGTTGATCACGTAAATGTCATCAATTTAGAAATGAACAACAAACATTTAAAAGCTAAAAAGCCCCAATTTATATTTGTTTGTATTAATCTAAATAACAAAATTAGTTCCCATAATAATCTACAGATGGCGTAAATAGTATTTTAAAATCCGGCGGTAAATGGGCGCTTCAACCTGTATCACATACGATTCACCATCAACTCCAGGTGGAGGAGTTCCAGGGAAGAACCAGGAGAACTCAAACATTTACGTTTATACCACGAAATCCTTTAATTCCGAATGACCTTCTGTTCTAATTCAAATGATTACAGTTTCCCCTTAAAATCTGCTCTGCAATGACTATAAGCAAGTCTCAAGGGCAAATACTAAAATTTTCGGGAATAGATTTGAAAGAAAACTATTTCTCACACGGGCAATTCTACGTAGCTTGCTCACGCGTAAGTTCGCCCAGTATTTGGTGGAAGAATATTGTCTGTAAAGAAGATTTGTAAATAATATTTTTCCTTGACTATATTTGACTATAATCTTTGAACCTAAAATTAAAAGGCTAAAACTTAACAATCAAAATAAATGTTGGCGCGAGCGAAGCCGCGGGTAAACGCTAGTTTGATAGAAATTTCAACTTGATACCTGCACGCGTTCCTGAGAAAAGGGGTCTTGACAGACAGACAGACGGACAACGAAGTGATCCTATATGGATGCAGTTTTTCTGTTTGAGGTACGGAATCCCAATAATATCTTCCAAGTCGGTATTCTTTAAAAAAAAGTTATTTGAAGATATAACAATCACTGACTAAATATTCAAACTAAGAAGACAAAAAAAATAATACAGGCTATTAAAGAAATTGCGTGCCATAGCTTATAGGTAGGTTCAGTATCGAAAAAAGAACCCACGAAAAAAAAAAAAAAACACTAAAATTATTGCAAGATCAACCTAATTTAGTACGTTACTAACTTAAAATTGCAATTATTTTATTTGTTTAAATGCTTTAATTACTTACCTACTATCGGACGCGTTGGTAAATAGGTAGTACTAAATTAGGTAGATCTTGCAATTTATATATTTTTTTGTTTTTTTCTGGGTTCCTTTATCGATACTGAACCTACCCTTTTTTTTTTTGGGTGGGAAATTATCTTATAACTTCTCCCGCTCTGGGTGGAGCGGGAGGGAGTGTCAGACTTTTACTGACTAAAACCCACCGTGTTCCTTCAGATGCCTGTGTGCCAGGGCCACGATATCCCTTTCGGACAGGCTCGTAACCCTGGCAGGCATTGGCCCTTTCGGACCCCTTCAATTGGTGCTGACGTCTCTAAGCTATGGCACGCAATTTCTTTAACACCCTGTATATGACCTATGAGTATGACTATTTGGCATTGTTGTCCGATTGCTAAATCGTTATGACTTAGCTTAGACTGAAATAATAATAATAATTTGTACATGTATTAAAAAAGGAGGAAAGGAAATCCTAGGGCATCAAAACATTAATTTGTCTGCATCGCTGTCAACAGGAAAAGTACCCAAAAAGCTGGCAGAATTACCACGTTGAATGGCAATACTGATTCTTTGACGAGCAAATCGACCAACCACTTGGCGATGTCTCGAAAAACTAAGTGGGCACTCGGGTACCATGGTTCCAGTGTTTCAACCGCCTATTATTTTACCTTGAATTAGAAACTGAAAATAATTTGCAGGTATTAATGTTTTTTTATTCTTTTACAGATTGGCGTCACATCATTTGGTTCCGGCTTCGGTTGCCAGGCCAGTTTACCTTCGGCGTATGCGCGTGTGACCTCTTACATAGATTTTTTCAACCGGCACCTGTAAAAACTCAATAATATAGAACTAACTCAATAAATAAATTATAGTTTTCAAAAACATTTTGTCTTATTTTATTTCTTGTAAGATCGACTTACAAAACGTTAACTATACCTATAACCTTGTCATTATTATACGTTGCAAATGGTGACATCAAAAGTGTGACGTATTCTGTCAATTGACAAGATTATTTATTTATTTATTATTTATTTATTTAATACTTTAAGCACAAAAAACGTACAGAGGCGGACTTAATGCCATAGGCATTTTCTACCAGTCAACCTTTGGGTGATGCAGAGACAACCAGTGGTAAGTGCAATAACAAAAATTGTGAAATCAATATTTATTTAAATACAAGGATATACATACATATGTATATAAAAACTTTAAATATAATATATATATACCTAATTATACATAAATATAAGACCAAATAAATACATATATACACAAATATACCTATAAACCAAACAAACAATGGGAAAACTTTACCGTTGTGATGATACTGAAGATTCAGGTTTATTTTGATCCATTACATTAAACATAATAATTTTATATTATTATGATCAACTTTTTCGTAAGGTGATCCTGTCATCTTTTAGGTAGTACCATTTTAAAGCCAAACCAATTACAGGCACTTTCGAATTGTCATGGGGTCGGGGTGGGGACCTCTCGACGCGACGTCTCGCTTTACAACAGAGAGCGCGCGATGTATAGTTTGCGTTATCGCGACAATGTAGCCGTAGCATAAGAAAATAGAAGCACTGTTAGTATTTTTTATTCACTACAGCCTAAACACTGGTAATATTAGACGACAATCAGGGACACCACTTAACTTATACATTGGAAGGAGATTAGAATCTCAACTTACTTGAGTATTAATTCTCCCTACGCGAGGTTTTGCAGGGTTGTGAACGATTGCAGTGATCAGATCGACCTTTATTTTGACAGTTTAGGCAAATTGAAAGCCAGCTTTTATAAGTTTCTTCCCATATGAATATTGAGTTTCTTGGCCCTGCGTTATCTCGCGGGTGGGTGAATTTAGGCTACTTATATATTTTTTTGTATTAAGTACCTAATTTTGTTTACTTAGTTTGTTTTTGTTTGTTTTGGTTTTGTTTTAATTTGTTTTTGTTTTAATTTAGTGTATAAGTTCTATTCAGTGCAACTTTATAATATAGTCTTTTATTTCTTTATATTTTTTTTTGTAGGTTCAACAATGTTTTGTGTGCATGCAGAGTTTACCTATAAGTGATTGTTACACTCTATTCTTATTTGTAGCTTCTTTTTCAATTGCATAAACCAGTGTATATAAATGTTGGTGACCCAGTTAAATAAATAAATAAAAAAAATAGGGCGAGTCATGAAACGATAAAGTAGTGAATTCCGACACCCACGCTGGCAAAAGCTAGTGTTATAATGAAAATGTTATAAGAATAACTTGACATGACATGATTGTATTACCTATCTCTTATCTTTTTCGACTACCTACTTACTAATACTATCTGACTTAGAGACTGTTTGTAATTTATTTGTACTGTTTTTCTTTCTTTTTTTTTTTAAGTTTTGACTAAATTTATGTTATGAACCTATTAATTGATTAATGTAACTCAACCGCAAACCAACATTATGTTTTGCAGTGCCCTGACAGGGTTCATGTACTAAAGCCGACAGTAATTTATTGCAATTTATTGTATAATGTGTGATGTGCATGAGAGCAAATAAATAAATGGTAAACAAATTAACCGTTAGTGCGCTGGTTTTTTAAATCTAATCACGGAAGATACAAAGATATAAAGATTTTTTCCACCGTGGTAAATACCGATTAATCGTTTGTTTATCTATTTCCAATATCAATGCATCTTATTAATTAATGAATCAACAGCTAAGCCTTTGTTGTATGGGGAAATCCTTATGTTCTTACACTAAAGAAGGGTGATGACTGATAAGTAGAAGGACGAACAGACAGTCACCTAGGTACTGTCAGTAAAATACTGGTATTCAGCTGCATCCGGTTAGACTGGAAGCTGACCCCAACATAGGTGGTTAAAGGTTAGGCAGATAATGATTTGAGCGTGGGCTGCAGCTGAAAATCAGTGTCAGGTGGTACTTAGAACTAGTGTTGTAACGGAGGTCTTTTTTGAGGAAGCAGCGGCGGATGCGGAGGTGAAAAGCTTGGCCGCTGTGCATGCGGAGGCAGCGGAGGTGGGGAGAAAGATCAATAATCATTTATTACCCAACTGCCCCAGAAGGAGAGTAATGTTTTTAATTAAATAAAATCTACCTCATCATATTCAAAAAGTCTTACGCGACTTACCGACTGATATATTTTATAAACAAAATAATAATATAAGTTCAAGCGAGAAATCCGATATTAGTATAGAATCTACTCCACCACCGTGGTCTCTTGCCGCCAAAATGCCGCGAGAGCGCTATTTGATGATTTACAATAATTTTATTATGCAAGACTCGTAGCAATACTCAATCATTCTATGAAAATGTTTTCATGGCTTGTTTCATTTATCAATTGTACTGTTTTCTTGCAAATGTGTTGAAAAAAGTTGTATGACACACGTGCGGAAATTGGTATTACAAACTCGTGACAATGGTAAGCTCTCGACTTCGTCTCGGGCTTACATTGGTCTACTCGTTTGTAAAAAACAACTTACAAAGTCAAAGTCAAACATTTATTTCAAATAGAGGCGAGAGGCACTTTTGAACGTCAAAATTTACAAAATAATAGAATTGATTCTTGTTGCCCCAGAGTTCCAAATGGTAGTTTCGTATGGAGAAGAATGGGCAAGAAACTCCACCGTTACTCTTTTAAAAATGTTTTACAATATTTTGTTTGATTACATTAATTATATGACTATATGTGCCGTGTTACCGCATTAGTATCATAAATAAATATTATTCAAAATAGGTACATCACAGTACATTACCAGTTAAGTTCATAGTCCACGCCTACCCGCTTGCCCGCTGCACAAACACAATTCTGACCATTTCGTGCGCAAGATTGAACAGAGATTTCAAAAGCGCGGCGGCCCGCCGCACAACGTCGCTCCTCGCACGATGACGTAACTTAAATAAACCTCCGTTATAACTTTGTAAAAACATAAAAAGGCAGAAGCGGAGGCGGAGGTACGATTTCTTGCTTGTAGTTCCGCACTTGCGAAGGCGGAGGCGAGGTTCCGTTACAACACTACTTAGAACATAGTGATGCCATCTGAAATTATGCTGAGCTGAGGCCCTTTTGGCAAAAGCATTTACTTATTTTCTTTCATGTTTTATGGTTTCAAGGTGTATTTTGCCTAAACAATTTTTTTTATCTTTTGTTTCCCGTGGTGGTTTTAGCTGATTCTGTTCCGTGTGTAACGGCACATGTCGAGCGGCTCCCGGAACCTTTTTCTATAGCTCCTGGTTTCTGAAAGGCTCATGAACACAAAAACTAGGTAACACGCTGTCAATTCTCATGTAAGCCGATGTGGTTCGTTGGCTGAAATAACAACAGATAATCAAACCTCACTGACACGATATATTCCATGGACGAGATTGAGCTGTTTTTATTGGCCTTGGATTGGCTGAGAATTAAGAGAAGCAACACGTTTTCTGTTATGTTTTAAGAACTGATACTTTCATAGCTGTCCCAGTCAGTGCCATTTTTACAAGATATTTTTTTTTTAATTACGGCGATACTCAAACAATAAAAATTTAAAATTTAAAAAAAAGCTTGGAATAGAAGACGACATAGTTTGTAGGAATGTCACGATGAGTACCTTACTCATCTTATTGAGCAACATTACGAACATTTTATTAATATTATCGAGAGGTATATTATTTATATGAAACTGTTATCTTTCTTTGAAAGATAACAGTTTCATATAAATATACCTGTAGTTAATTACCTAGTTGAATATACGGGAATCTAGATATCAGAATGCAGGTCCTATTCGTGCTAGCTCTGGCGACTCTTGCCTACGCCGATGTTGAGAAAGTCAAAGTTGTGGAAAGTCCTGTCTATGGGTACATCCAGAACTATGCAATCCCATTGGCTGAAAAAATTCGTGAAGCTGAAGAACGGATGAGCCCTGGGAGAATCGTTGGTGGTAATCCTTCCCAACTTGGTGCCTTCCCATACCAGGTAAGTGTTCATTGACAACATATTTTATTTTTGAAAAAGGTTGGCTGCTGCTTAGACCTTTGAATAATCTACGTTCTTTAAAAATAACAACGAGTTTGTATTAATATGTAACATCGTTTTTCGTAGGCTGGTCTCCTCGCCAAGTACGCTGGCATCACCGGCACTGGTGTATGTGGAGGTTCCCTCGTTAGCCCTAATAGGGTCATCACCGCTGCCCACTGCTGGTTTGATGGTCAAAACCAGGCCTGGATATTCACCGTTGTCCTCGGTTCCATCACCATCTTCTCTGGCGGTACTAGAGTGCAATCCAGTGCTGTTGCTCTACACCCTAACTGGATACCTCTTCTAGTCCACAATGATGTTGCTGTCATCTATCTGCCTTCTAATGTCACTGTCTCAGGTTGGTCATAGGTTCCTTACAAGTTTTTTATACTACCTAAAGTTCTAATTTGTTAAGTTAATCCTCGAAAGATATAGGATGTGCACGTAAGAGGTAGGTTACCCCGAGAATATTTAATTCGTGGGTTACCGATGCTAGCTGTGCAGTTAATTTGTTTGACAGCCACGATATTATGCGCAGCGGGGCAGTGTGTCGCATTGGACAATCCCGTCTACATTTTCATACAAAGTGAAGCTTTGATCGACATCTTTATGGTACTCTTTATTGTACAATAAAAAGTATTCTATCTATCTACAGTGATTAATTCCCAAACAAAATAATGTATAATAAATTTACTTTACAGGCATTATATCTCCTATCGCACTTCCTTCTGGGTCGCATCTCAGCAATGATTTTGTGGGAGTCACTGCTGTTGCTTCTGGTTTCGGCTGGACCAGTGACGGTATGTACAAATTCCATAATATGAGTAAAATACTTAACATTCAATTTTTCCCATGACCTTGTGGATACCAAACCTAAAATTTGAAATCTTTTTTGTCTCATTTTGACCACAACATTTTCTGTCTATTATGATGCTTTTAAATTATTTACACTTTACATTAGCAGCAGTGGTGGATCAGTGCTAACGGTGACGTTAAGGAGTTTAGGTCGTGTGTTCGAACCTAGGCATGCCTGCCTAGGTTCGAACACACGACCTAAACTCCTTAACACACTTTGTGTAATTTATTTCATCACTCTCAAAACGGTGAAGGAAAACATCGTGAGGAAACCGGGATGTCCTAGAACGAGAAATTCTAAAACATAATGTCACAATATCAAGTCGCATTGGGCCCACGTGGTGGATTAAGCCCCACTCACAGAGAGGAGACTTGTGTCCCTGCAGTATGTGTAGTTATTACCTATGCTATAATTTACGTTTCTTTTTTCAGGTGGCTCCATCTCAGCTAACCAGTTCCTAAGCCACGTGAGCTTGAACGTGATCAGCAACAGTATTTGCCGTTTTGCCTTCCCTCTGAATCTTCACTCTTCTCACATCTGCACCAGTGGTATCGGGGGCACCAGCGTTTGCAATGGTGATTCTGGTGGCCCACTCGCTATATCCAGTGATGGCAAACCTGTTCTGGTACGTACTCTATATTAAACATGTCTGTATTAAGCAGCATTGACTGGCATCTTAATATCACCCATAAATATCAATGAAGTTTTAAAACTAAGTAAATATTATGAGCGAAACGACTATTTTCAATTTTAAAACGTTTACACACAGATGTTGCATTTCAACGAACGGGCGTGAATTATTCCAATTTGTACCTTATTACATTGACGAGTCACAAGACGCGCGCTCGTGAATAGCGATATTATCGATGGTATTGCTATTCTTTTGGTTTATTTTTTATTTTTCTTGTTCTCTTTACAGATCGGTATCACGTCGTTTGGTTCTGGCGCTGGCTGCGAGGTTGGTTTGCCCGCTGCCTACTCTCGCGTCACCTCTTTCATGGACTTCTTCAATCAACACATCAATCCTTAAACACCAACCACACAACACTACTGATTATAAAATACTTAGTAAATGATGATTTTATTTATTTATGAAAACTATATGCACAAGTAAAAACACTGTACAAAGGCGGAATTAATGCCTGAGGTATTTTCTACCAGTCAACCTTAGGTTGATGCAGAGACATAATATGGCAGGTGCAACGTGCGGAATAGATAGCTCGGAAATAACTATAAAATTCCAGCAAATTGTATTAACCTTTTTATTTTTTTTTGGGTGGGAAATTATTAAATAACTTCTCCCGCTCTGGGCGGAGCGGGAAGGCGTGTCAGACTTTTACTGACTAAAACCCACCCGTGTTCCTTCATTTGCCTGTGTGCCAGGGGCCACGATATCCCTTTCAGACAAACTCGCAACCCTGACAGGCATTGGCCCTAATGGACCCCGTCAATTCGTGCTGACTTCTCTTTAAAGCGTGCGTGGAACACAACGCACCGTCGACCCGGGCCTGGTCCTTATCATAGGACGGCAAGCTACCCATCCCTCACCATCCGCAGCCCGCACCTACGGTGGCCAGAAATCGGCTTGCGACACCCGACGCCCAGGGCCTCTCCTGCGGCGACTAGGGGCGTGAGGGCTAGAACCCTGCCTCTCCCTCACGCGATCCGCCTCCTCCTTCGCGAGCATTACTGCTTCGCAGAAGGAGGTGACGGTCTCCCATGCACTCTCGCTCCGAACCATGGCCTGAACCAGGGTTGAACGCGAGAGATCGCCGCCGCCGATCGCCTCCATGACGGCGGTGCTACGCCCAGGCCGGGCAGGCCTCCACCGTATGCTCCACCGTGTCCTCCGGGCGATCCACACAGTGGTGACACCCGGGCGTTTCCTCCCGCTTTATCCTGAACAGGAACCTCCCGAAACATCCGTGTCCGGTGAGGACCTACGTCAGGCGGAAGGTGAGGACGCCGTGGCGCCTCTCAAGCCACTCCCCAAAGAGGGGACTTATCGCTGCAATAGTAGCGTGCCCAGCGCTGGGTTGCGACAATCGCACTCTCCATGTCGCCATAAGAACTCGCCGGAGCTCTGTCTGCTGTGCCGTGATTTCTCGCGGCAGCGGAGTTTCGCCCCGGCGTTTCGCCTCCTTGCGACACTCCCAGACGTGCGCGAGGACTTTTGCCTCCAGATCCCATGGCGTTAGTCCGGCAAGGAGGCTCGCTGCCTCACGGCAGACCGTGCGGTACCAGCCTGATGGCCAAATTGTATTAACCTAATTTATGGTTTTGTTTTCTAACCTTAACCGATGGTAATAAAACTTATCTAACTTATCATTCACACAGCGATGAGCATCGTAACCAGGCGCGTAAAACAACCACCATGTATTTTTTTTGACATGTTTAGTTCTGCCTATGACCATAAGACTTATAACTATCCGCAATGTTATAATTTCACCAAATCTACCTACGTAACAATAAGGTTCCGGTTTTAAGCTCGTAATTGACGCCAGTAGCACACCTCCGCCGCGAAACCATCACAGCGAAACCGCAGTAGTTAAATTGTACTGGTTCGCGTCATGTTCCGCTACTCGAATCGGATGCGAGTAGCGGAACATGACGCGAACCAGTACAGTTTAACTACTGCGGTTTCGCTGCTATGGTTTCGCGGCGGAGATGTGCTACCAGCGTGAAGATACAGATCTGTAGCTATCTCGTGGAACCCCTTTCTATACCAGGATAACTTATATCCCGAAATATAGAAATATTTCGGGATATAAGCTATCAGTATACCAGGTTTAATATAGTTAAACCTACAGCTAGCAGTTTTGCTTGACACAGACAGATGGTGGTAGATTCAATCGCCTACCGGGGGTGTACGCCCGGTGGCCTCCTCAATACTGTTGTTACATTGTACGTATACCTACACTGACGTAGATCTGCACTTAGGTTTTGCCTTTTCGCACGTTATAGCTCGTAGTCGACGGCTTACCCATACACTTCCATCACTGCCCTAGGCAGTGATGGAAGTGTATGGGTAAGCCGGGTAAAGTTTGAAAGCAATGATACTTAGCTAACTTACCGATTAATTTCGCGACTGGTATCCGGCGTCGACTAGCCACAGCCGGAGCGTGTGAAAAGGCACTAAAGATATAATTTTTGTTTCCGCAAGTCGTACTACCTCAATAAAAGTCAACTGCAGGGAAAGACCTATAAGCTAGATGAGCTGTAGACCTATGTTTGTGCTAAGTTACCGTTCGACCATGTTTCCCATAGAACGTAACGCAACTAGCCCGTATCAATGAATCGATGAAAATTTTCTTTAATTCATAAAACAGACAATGGGGACATTAATTACTAATGCTCCGTTTCTGAATAATTTAAGCATAACTCACTTGTTTCTGTCTCATTCGTGTTATGATCGTAAGTGTGTACGCTTCGCTGAATATTTACGAATATTTTTTTTGAAATTTGTTATCCCTATGTTAAAACTTTCCACTATATATAGTTCCACACAGACAGATAACATTATTTACATTCATAAAAGCTACACTAGATATCAAGCGGTAAAAATCACAAGACAACAAACGGACAAATCAATATTGTTTACAATTTATTGACCCTTTTCCTTAATCAGATAATAATATTACATTCATAATTTCATTAATTGTTTTCCTATCACTAATTGGATTTATCAAAGGTGTCATCAAAACAAAAGAGTATAAATAGTCCCAACTGATTTAGCAATAATGTATGTAGGTAGTTATATTGACTAATAGTTGCGACATGAAATTCTTGGCACTAACACTATATGTCTGGCGTCCATTGCCTCAGCGAGCTACGTCAACATTGAGGGTGTCATCCATCTTGAACTCCTCACAGCCCATACCTGACCAAATATGGCTTTCCGTTGGCCAATAAGATCCGTTGAGCTGAGGAAGAAGCCGCTAAGAATCCATCTAGCAATCTCGGTGGTTCTCCTGCTCCTGGACAAATGCCATACCAGGTATAAAAAGATTATGATTAAACTTTATTTTACATGTAGCATCAAAAAATCATAACCTATCTATAACAACACTAATACAGCCAGGGAAATTTATTGCTAAGCAAATTGACACACTACATCAAAAGGCTGTGTTATAGCCATTTTCATACAATTGTCAAAAAACTACAGTTGGAATTTGAGTATACGGACAATATTAAGGCTGCATTCCGAATTAGGCCATAATCACTCACAGCGCTCACATCAATCATTTGCGTTCCGATTTACGTATCACGATTATGAAAGCTGAGAGCTGACAACAATTTGGGATGCTCGTGAACGTGCGTACGGTTGGATTACACTGTTTGTGTGTGTTTTTTTGTGTATACATCACAAATTTCTTCTTCTTCTTCTAGGTGGTGACTGTAGCCAAATGCACAATTTCGAAAATGCCACGTTAGTTTAAAGATAATGCTGCGACTCCATGCGTTCCGTGTGATTCCGAACACACGGAATCACACCATCCTATTTCTTCCCGTTGGTGTCGTAAAAGGTGACTTAGGGACTTACTAGAGAATGGGCAGCAGCGTTCTCTATGTATTTTAACATCATACTGTGATCGCCAACCCGCCTGCCAAGTGTAGCGATTATTGCAAAACCACCCTTTTAGGGAGGCCTATCTCCAGCAGCGGACGTCTTTCGGCTGAAATGGTGATGATGATGCTGCGACTTAAAACAAAACAGCTCAACTGTCATTTTTGACAGCGTGATATTAATTTAGGGCATGGTCGGATTTATCGCAATGTCATGACGTTATTTATGACGATTCACGCGCCATATATGGCGCGTGAATCGTCATAAATCCGAATAAGCGTGAGCACGAAAACCATATATGGTTTTCGCGCTCACGCTTATTCGGAACGGGTGTAAGCGCGCTCAAATCGATTAAAGCGCAACTCAGAACGCACGCTAAGTTAGAAGTCAATTTGCTTAGCAAAAATTTTTTCTGACTTAGCATAAAATACCAAAGAAAACAGTCTATGACTGTATCTCCAAAAGGATCAAAGATCATCATGTCCGTCATATTTCTTCAGTATAAATTATTTTGCATTCCTTCTATTGTGGGCTTTTATAATTACTATATAACATATCTTCATGTTAGAAATTATAAAAGCGCACAAAGGAATTACAGATATAAATAGAATAGAATAGTATTCAATTATATTTATTTGCTAAGAATGTAGGTATTACAAATCTGATATTACAAATAATGTTAGGAGTCCTTGTACGTTCGGGTCCGCGCCCACTTGACCCGCTTAGTCTCAACCCGAAGAATAGACGTTTTACGAACAGATTTTTAAGAACAGATGTTTTACTACCAATTCAGTGCCATTTGTACAGTCAGGCAAAGTGATTTTAACTTATTATACATAGAATATTTAATATTTTGTTATGATACTTATTTTATCCGGGTAGTCAGTAATTTCGTTTAAAAAATGTAGCTTTATAAAAATAGCCTCTATCTCTAGCGTGCCACTAGCTATAAGGTTGTAATGTTAATTAACAATAATCTGTGATTTTTACTACAAAGTGCAAAGCGTATACTATATTAAAAAACCGGCCAAGTGCGTGTCGGATCACGCACAATGAAGGGTTCCGTAGTTGAAATGAATTTATCCCAAAAACAAACTGAACATTGTAGTTGAAAACCATGTTCTCCCATACATCGATATACGCCACGGTCAATTCTCCAACTGCAAATTTAAATTGGTTGACTATTATTCGTTAACTTGTAAGGCCTACTTCGCTGTGATAGTTTTCCTTTCAATTTCGTTATATATACTACTACCTTGAATTTTTTCACATGTCCTCAATCAACCATTTAGCTGGCAGGGGGGACACACTTGACTCTAACACTTTAAAGTTTAATATTACGCAAACGGATCCCTGAATCGAAAAATGGCTTGCTTACACTTCAATATTTTTGAACGGCCTATCCAACGATACCTACGCTATGGCATAAACAAGAAAAAAAAACCTCCCCACTTTACGTGTAAGAGGGGTACCCTAATTTTTTTTTTTTATATATTTTATTTTACGACTTTGTCGGCATAACTAACATGTATACCCATGCCAAATTACAGATTTCTAGTACTAGGAGTCTCTGAGCTAAGCCGGGGACAGACGGACGGATGGATAGATGGCGAAACTATAAGGGTTCCTTGTTGACTACGGAAAACTAAAAAGGATAAGTACTTACTTGTTTAATTATTGATTTATTTATCAAAACTATTTAAATTTTACACTCAGTGGTGCTAGCGTTAAATCGACACTTTTTTGTCTGACTATACATCGACCTTGTTACGCCTATCAAAACAGAAATATCCAGGTATTATTCTTCGGGTCGAGTCTAAGCGGGTCGAGTGGGCGCGGAGTCACGGACCCGTACATTCTGCTTTAAAGGCAGATAAATGTTAAAATAAACTAACTTACGAGGTCTAAATCCAAATATATTATGCAATTATAGTAAATTATCTGCATAAAAATCAGTTACGGAGTAATAACATTTATTAAGATTCTTGTTAAATATTCTAAGTTCCCAAAGTTGACTGGACCATACAAAAAGTTACTATTATTAAAATTACTATTCACCTTACAAAAAGTTCCAAATTCGGGATTACCTCTTGGTTTTCATGAATGAAAAGGGGGCATAACTATATTTGAAAGGATCTACGTATGGTATTCCGAAATACCGCTCACCGAAAGGACGGTTTTCCGATAACACTCTACTCCGACGGTTTGTTGAACGAAAAAATGATTGGCCGATGAAACGTTTCGCCGAAAATATTATTCATCGACGGTTGGTAGATTCTGGCACTCGCCGGCCGCTGCCGCGGCACCGCTCGCTTTGCTCGCTCGGCTCGTGCGTAGGAGGTCATAGTTTTAACCTAACCTAACCTACCCATTTTTTTTAAACAAGAAATTAACCCAATCGAAATCTCTCATTTTCGGCGAAACGTTTCATCGGCCAATCATTTTTTCGTTCAACAAACCGTCGGAGTAGAGTGTTATCGGAAAACCGTCCTTTCGGTGAGCGGTATTTCGGAATACCATACGTAGATGATTTGAAAGACTGGTGGCCTAGTTGGTCGATTTGTCGTCCCTATTTTTCAGGGCCCACCCAATATTAGCTCGCGACCTACCAAGCCTTTGACAAGGTCGATCACGAAATTTTACTTTATAAAATTGCATTTAATGGCATACGGGGAAACTTGCTCCGGTGGTTTTCATCCTACATCAAAAATAGAACACAGAAGGTTGTTGTGAGTGGCCATCAGTCTGATACAGTGTCTATAACTTCTGGTGTCCCACAGGGCTCAATCCTGGGACCACTCCTATTTAATATTTATATAAATGACATTGGGAAATGCTTCTTAAGTATTAAATTTCTTATGTATGCTGATGATTTGAAAGCCTTTAAAACTATCATGACTATAGAAGATTGTCTAAAGTTTCAAAAAGACCTAGATAGACTCTCAGCATACTGTCTTGACAACCAACTACACTTGAGCATCTCCAAGTGTCATTGTATAAATTTCACTAAAAATAAATTTATCACAAATTTTGATTATAAGCTAAATAATGCCTTGCTAAGTAACACCTCAATTGTAAGAGATCTTGGTGTTCTACTGGACAATAAGCTACATAAGCTAAGTTAAGCTAAGATACAAGACGCTTGTACGCTTACAAGCGTCTTGTATAAGTAAATATAGGTGGAGGGCCGTTTGAACTCAGTAGATAATCTCATGACGAAACCATACATCTTAAATGAATTATTAACTATTCTTTCTACGTGTTGATTAAGTGATAGCTAGGAGCTATCCTAGCTAGCTAGGACTAACTCTTGAAGTAATTTAGATTTCTCGATACATAGGTTGTCATTTAAGACGTTAGCGTCACAGTGAGTTGGCGGGGTCCACGTCGACAACGTAGGCGATGCAGGTTCAAATACCGATAGAAAGTAATCGGAGAACATATTGCAAACCAAGTCTGGAGCACTTGACTTAAGGTTTTGGTATTGCATAGTGGATGGGATGCCTGATTTATCTTTGCGATTTGATATGTAAGTCCAAAAGCATTTTACATTGGAGGTAAGATTATCCTCAACGGATTTTATGTAGGTGGAATAACAATAGTTACAAGCTTCTTTAAAAGTAGTTCGGTATTCGGCGAACATATTGTAGTCTTTAATATTTTTAAATTTCTTCCACTTTATCCATAGGCGCTGTTTCTTTTTGAAAGTCTTAATCAAGTGAGGAGAAAACCAAACAGGAAAGTCACGCGCTCGAGACTTCACTAGCGGAACGTTCGGTGAAATAATGTCGCTTAACACATCATAAAATATTTTCACCGCTTCCTCGGAAGAAAGATTATCCCACAGGACCGACCATTCGACTTCACTGATTTGTTCATTGATAACATCATAATTGGCTTTACGGAAATCGTATTTTTTCATGGGTTTTCTTTTTATGATTTGCATTGATATACCTATGGAGGCTTTTGCAACAAACGGAGGGTGGTGTGGGTCTATAGGTAGTAAGGGGTCAATTGGAGGGCTCAGAGTGCTAATTATGTTATATTGTTGGTATTTTGGAACGCAACCAGATTAGTTTATAAGAATTCCGTGTGGTGTCTCTGTTGTTCTCTTCCTTGTGTAATGGCCGTTTTATTCGTAGTGAATATAAACAAGTTGTTCAGTTATTAAGTATTTTATTTACCACGATCACGTAACTTTTCCTTCATGGTAGCAGAGCGTGGTTCGTTGGTACCGTTGAAAATATTATACAGTGGAAGAAAATACAACTTCTGTAAAATTCTTGTTGCAAAAACGTGCCCCCGGTGCCTCGTGCTCATCGAGACAATTGCATTTCAAATAAAACTTTATTCTGCCTCAAACGAGAAATGGGCTCTTCAAATGTCTTTAATATTGAAAAACTGGTGGGCCGAGAAAACTTTGCCACCTGGAAATTTAGTGTGAAGAAGTATTTGGAACATGAAGGTTTGTGGTGCTGTGTGGAATCAAATGACAATGTGCCCGTTGTTACCAGTAAGGACATTAAAGCGAAAGCAAAGCTGATTTTGCTCCTGGATCCACAAAACTACGTCCATGTTAAGGAATGCACCACCGCAAAACAGGTATGGGAGTGCTTTCAGAAAGCAATTCATGATAATGGGCTTACGAGAAGAGTGGGTCTACTCAAAGATCTAATAAACACTTCATTAGAATCAAGCAACAGCATTGAGGATGTGTGTAACTATGTGAGTAAAATCATGAACACTGCCCATAAACTGGGAAACATTGGATTCGAAGTCAATGATGAGTGGCTTGGTACTTTAATGTTGGCTGGCTTACCCGATGAATACAAGCCCATGATAATGGGGTTAGAGAGTTCTGGTATAAAAATCAGTACTGACTCAGTTAAATATAAATTTATACAAGTGATCAACACGACAAAGTTGGCTGCTTTTTATATAAGCTCAAAGAAAACAAAGAAGAACCAGCCAGTGAAATCAAAGGGACCAAGATGTTATAATTGCAACAAGACTGGGCATTTTGCCAAGGATTGTAAACAACCAAAGAAAACTGGGAGTAAAGGAGAAAGCTCCAGTTTTATAGCGGCTTTTTCAGCTACTGTTGGAGGAAATATGAGTCAAGACTAGTTTATAGACTCCGGTGCATCCATGCATATGACGGGCAGAGATATTGGATGTATAATGTCACCGAACCACCAGTAAAGAATATCACTGTGGCTAACAGAGAACCATTAGCTGTAAAAGGAGTTGGATGTAAGAAGAAGGATGGAAGAATAAAATACAAATTAAAAATGTTTTGTTTGTTCCCGGGTTAGCTGCAAATCTCCTTTCAGTGAGCACAATTGTGAAAAATGGATATAAAGTCATATTTAATAACAAAGGATGTGATGTACAAAATATCAGAGGAGAGTTAATATGCACTGCAAAAATGAACAGAAACCTGTATGTTATGGACACAAGTAAGGAAATGGCACACTTAACTTCAAGTGCTGAAAAACATAACAACGCTTACTTATGGCATCTGCGCATGGCACATTTAATTTTTTCAGATATCAAGAAGCTACCGGAGTGTGCTGAGGATGTGACTCTGACTCAGGATAAAAGTAATGTCACCACTTGCACCCATTGCTTAGAAGCACATCAGACATCTACTCCATACACTCCGGAGCACAATGGCCAGGCTGAGAGAATGAACCGAACTCTAGTGGAACGAGCAAGAAGCATGCTATTCTATGCAGATTTGGAGAAGAGTTTCTGGACTGAGGCCTTGGCAACTGCTGCATATATTGTAAACCATTCCCCTAGAAAATCACTGGATGGAAAGACTCCGTACGAGTTATGGAAAGTACAGGAGGGGCAGACAGCCAGTTCCAGTTCTGCTTCACCAGCAATCAAGAAGTCAGAGAGCATGTGTGTCAGTCAGAAACAAAAATTACAGACTCAGGAGTCAGCACCAGTCAAGAAGATAATAGTGAAGACTCAAGTGACTATGGCACTGACACTGGAGAATTAGATGAAACCTATCACCCTCCTTGTTCAAGGAAGGAAAACTTCAGCAGTTATGTTACATTAAGGCCAACACGGTCACGGAATAAACAAAATGATGTAGAAAATAACAAAAAGGGATTTCTATGTATGTTCACTGACTTAATGGATCCACAGACGGCTGAGGAGGCTCATCACCACAAGCCGCAGAATGGAAGACAGCCATGGATCAGGAATACAATTCCTTGATGAAAAATGAAACTTGGAGTTTGACAGACCTTCCACCGGGTAAAAGAGCCTTGCCATATAAGTGGGTGTTCAAAACGAAGACTGACCAAAGTGAAAATATTGTTCGTTACAAGGCCAGACTTGTAATTAAAGGTTATGTACAAAGGAAGGGCATGGACTATGAAGAAACATACTCACCAGTTGTCAGGGAGAGATTGACAAAGAGATCTATATGCAGCAACCAGAACAGTATAAACAAGGATCTCATGTATGCATGCTGCATAAATCTATAAATGGTCTAAAGCAGGCCAGCAGGCTATGGAATATGAAGCTGAATAATGTGTTACATAAGTTGGCTCAAGAGTCTACCAAAATTTTATTAAAGGAACAATTAAAACAACACTTTGAAATGAAGGACATTGGCCCAGCAAGCCAGTGTGTGGGTCTTCACATTACTAGAGATGGAGAGAAAGTAATAATAGACCAAGAAAAATATACCAAGGAAATATTAGCAAGATTCAGAATGTCCTGTAAGCCTGTTAAAACTCCATTTGAAGTGGATATGAAATTTAATAAAGAAGAAAAACTTTCTGACTGTCCTTATCAGCAAGCTGTTGGCTCTTTGCTTTATTTGGCTCAAGGTACCCGACCTGATATATCATTTGTAGTAAACACGTTGAGTAGATATAACAAGAATCCTAGTACTATACACTGGACAGCAGAAGCGAATATTCAGATACCTACAGGGTACAAAGGATTTGAAGTTAGTCTATACCAAAGATGGTAATGTGAAGATCACAGGATACTGTGATGCAGACTGGGCTAGTGACGTGCGCGATCGTAAGTCGTGCACCGGCTATGTCTTTAAATTGCAGGGTGGTGCCATTTTCTGGCGGTCGCACAAACAACAGACTGTCGCACTATCAACAGCTGAGGCAGAATACATGTCCATGGCTTCAGCGGCGCAAGAGGCGTTGTGGCTGCAACAGCTACATGGCGAGCTCGGTCAACAGCAGAGCAACCCGCTCGTCATCTTCAGTGATAACCAGAGTGCAATAAAATTATCCATTAATTATGGTTATCTACCTAGGTCCAAGCATATAGACATTCGCTATCACTTTCTAAACGTCCATGTAAATAAGTTAATGATAAAGTTTTGTTATGTTAAAGGTGAAGCAATGGTTGCTGATAATCTAACTAAGGGTACCACTGCTGAGAAGCATTTATATTGTGTAACTAGTATGGGGTTATGCTAATTTGTATTGTATAATGTTTTGTTGTTTTATGGGGTTGCGCTCCTGGGGAGGTTGTTGGTATTTTGGAACGCAACCAGATTAGTTTATAAGAATTCCGTGTGGTGTCTCTGTTGTTCTCTTCCTTGTGTAATGGCCGTTTTCTTCGTAGTGAATATAAACACATGTTGTTCAGTTATTTAGTATTTTATTTACCACGATCACGTAACTTTTCCTTCAAATATCACATTGAGATCTATTTAAAGCACTCAGAGACGTTGGTTGATCCAGCTAATGTATGAAGTTACTCTGGCGTAGGCAGCAGGGTCACCACTTGCGCAGCCACGGCCAGTTCCGAAAGAGGTCACACCGACCTGTTAATAAAAAAATAAAGTTAACACACAGAAATAAATATTCTGTCATCAAAATCGTTACAATCACCCATAACTGTGTTACTAACAAGTATTATACGGATGTATTTGAAAAACAGAAATAAATAATTATAATTATAAAAATAATAATAACACAGGATTCACAAGATCACAATATTTTAACGAAAAAAAACATGATTCACATACCAAGACAGGCCTGCCATTAGAGTTAACGACGAGAGGACCACCGGAATCACCCTGGCAGGTACCTCTGCCACCAGCGCCGCTGGTGCAAATGTTTGAGGACTGGATTAAGACCTGGAAAAGGACGGTTGCCTGTCTGCACACAGCGTTCGTGATCACGGGTAAAGTGACGTGGCTCAGGAACTGGTTAACACTGAGGTCTTCCCCTGCAAAAATATAACAAGCATAGGTACAAACCAAAGTAATGATGTTTAATTACTTTGGTTTGCTTTGTTTCATTATCAGTAACATCTTTTATTAAAATCTATCAAATTTATGAACTATCATTTTAATAACTGCGGGTTTAGAATCTGATATGTTTATTACTATCGTTTTGTAGGAAAATATCCTCAACAAAACATTATCATAATTACTTTTCTAATTATAAAAACGATTCTTACCATCCCTGGTGCGACCGAAGCCAGATGCAATAGCGGTAGCTCCAACGAATTCGTTGGTCAGCTCATTACCAGAGGGTAGAGCAATGGGAGCGATGTTGTCTGTTAATTAATACATTTAATTACATTTTTTTGGAATTTTATTCACAAAAAATCCAATGAAAGGTGTAAAATACTCACGTGAGAAACCAACGGCAGAAGGCAAGTTGATCATAGCAATGTCATTACGGACTAAGGAAGGGGTCCAGCTTCCGTGCATGACGACGCTAGAGGTAGCCAACCTAGTACCGCCACTGAACAGACGGATTGAACCGAGGACAACAGTGAACCTCCAGGCCTGGTTTATGCCATCGAACCAGCAGTGAGCAGCGGTGAGAACCCTCCATGAGTTTAGCAATGAGCCCCCACAGGCACCCTGACCGCTGTTAAAGTCAGCGATAAGACCAGCCTATAAAAAATTACAACGTTGAAAAATGCGGTCTTTACTTTGATTCTTGTTGAGATTTTAATACATTCAATATCACGTTGAAAATAATCAAACGCTTCATGACCTGGTAAGGGAACTGGCCTAGGCTAGCTGCGGAACCACCGACGATCCTGGATGGATTTTGGTCGGCTTCCTCCTCAGCTTGGCGAATCTTCTCGGCCAAAGGAGCACCGATTTTACTGAGGTAACCGTACGCAGTGTTCTCTTCAAAATCGATCACATTTTCGAGATTGACGTTCCTCGCGGAGGCAACCGCCGCCAGAGCCAATAGAGTCGCAACCAAGAAATTCATGTTGCCTGTACTAACAAATGCCTACGATTAAGATACAATCGCTTCTCCTCAATTCATATTTATATGAGCAGAAAGACACTATCATAGAATTATAAGAGATTAAAACTGGTTTTACACATAATGTATTTAATAAATCATTAAAAGAAATAGATTAGAATCAATCTTATCAACCAATGTAAAACCCAAAAGTCACATGGTAAAAACCAGATTCGCGAAAAGTATTGTTGATTTTGTTGTTAGGCTTATTTATAAATGCTTAATTATTTAAATCTGAACTCCGAGCCTCTGAGTTCAGCTAATGCTCGAAAATTACTCTTTATTTGAGCGCGGTTCCTGGTCAATAGAATCAAATAGAATTCTGTGTATGCTATCCGAGACGTTGTTATGGAGGGCATTCCCGGTCATGGTCCATGAGGAGCAGAGGATAGTCAATCCTGATTGAATGTGAAGAAGTTGAGGTGGTGATGACCTTAATGCTTAGTCTGGCTCCTAGGCCGCAATAAACATAGTTCCCCCATGTCTATCACTCCGATAACTGACTGGATGTCTATCCGTCTCAGGGTTAATAGTAGACCAGACTGGTATTATCGGTGTTGCATAGAAAGGACACCGCTGTCTTCATTGTAATTCCTGGCAACATGAAGCCTGCCTAGGATTTAGGGAAAAAGCCACTAGGTTTTTTCTAACAGGAAATATTTTCCTAAGAATAGAAATCAAAGAATTATGGTCATATACTCATTTTTTCGTGAGTTATTATTCGTGAGTAGATATATAATTCCCCGAGGAAAACCAAAACCAGTGTTTTTCTTTTCAACGCTTGTAATACTATTTAACTAAGAAAAGCGCGGGAAACTTAACTTTGTGGACGTGTCCTTTTTTACTTTAATTGAAAATAATTAATTAACTTGTATTATAGGATCAGTATTAGTAGTTTTAGTGTTTTATCTTCTTTCACATTTATTTTAATTTTAGTTTTGTATATTTTCTTCAGTAGGGTAAGTTTTTTACTAATATTTCATAGCGGGAAAATGGAAGACCTTGGACTTTGTTCCCCCGGCAGGCAATTTTCTTACTGTAATTTCCAATGAATCGGGCATGGATACCGATGGGTCGTCGTTGGCTCGCCATTTAAAAAGAAGCCGCGTACATGTTTGCAAGAATTGCAATAAACGCCGTCTATCCGAAAAAACCAAGGTTCAGAGTCTTTGGGTTGTGGTTGCTTGGACTATGCACCTCCCTCTCCATCGGAGCCTAAAAGCTCTGAAATAATTATATGTAAAGATATTCTGGATATTCCTGCTCCGCCTTCAGTTATTCCCACTCAGATTGGTCGAAAAACGTATGATAAAACTGACAGCGCGCCATACGTTGTTCACGTACAAAAAATATTAGTATCACCAGATGATGGAACGTCATTGCACCCTATTACATTTGGCAAGTTCCTAAAACACAACGCTTTCCAAAATATTATTAACGGTAGCGTCAAAAAAATCGGCCGTAATAAAATATCTTCTATAAATTCTTTTATTACACATAATAGCCTTGAAACATATAATTATAAAGCTTTTATACCTACTTTTAATGTCACTAGAATGGGTTTCGTGCGTGGTGTTCCTGCGGAATGGTCTCCGGAGGAAGTTATTGATAATATAACGGTACCAATTGGTTGCGGTCCAATTTTAAAAGTCAGACGCCTCAATTTTAAAACTAATGTTGATGGTACAACCATTTGGAAACCATGCCAATCTAAAAAATCAAAAAGAATTTTTATGTGTTATAATGCATTACCTGTAGATTTATATATTTTCCATACTGTACAGTGTTTCAGTTGCTGTCGTTTTGGTCACACAAAAATTCAGTGCAGGTCCAAACCACGTTGTTATAAAAGAGGCCAAGGACATACTGGGGACAGTTGTGAAAGAGTACAAGAAAGTGCATCTTGCTGCCTTTGCTCCGGTTTTCACTATGCTACTAATAAATCTTGCCCAGAAATGTCTAGGCAAAAATTTATTAAAACATACATGGCACATAGTTCAGTATCTTATGCTGAAGCGGCAAAAATGTATCCCCCAGTTACTAAATCGTATGCCGATACACTTTTATCTTCTCCTTCCAAAAACTTTGCAGATACTCCATCTTTCCCTTCAACTAATAGAATACCTGTTTCAAGTAGCTATAAAAAAACTATCTTCCTTAAACCACGCTCGCCACCTAAACCTGTACAAGCCATTATTAAAGATTTCAACATTCCCCAACCATCAAATGGTTGTGCTTTTTCTAACCACAATAATGGACAAATTGAAGCAAGTTTTGCCATAAACGATTTTCTTTCTGCATTACACAATCTTCTGTCTCAGTTCAACATTTCACCGTCCAACGTTGCCCCTTCTTTCAATGTATCTCAATCCATTCATAATGGACAACACATCCAAAATAATCCAGTGGAACTGCCGCAGTCTAGTAAACAAAAAGAGTGATGTTATATATCTTATAAATAAATATGAGCCATTTGCGTTTGCTTTAGCAGAGACTTGGCTCAAATCTAATCATATTTTTAAAATTAATGGTTATTTAACCATTAGAGAGGATAGATCTGATGGGTGTGGTGGAGTAGCTATACTTATCAAGAATTCTATCCCTTTCTCTACCATTACATTACTTCCTCATAGTGAGGAAATTTCTATTGTAGCTATTAAAGTGCATCATACTTGTCTTGTTTCTATTTACATTCCTCACCCTTCTTTTTCTGTTCTTCAAGAGATGAATAATCTTGTTTCTTTTCTTCCAAAGCCATTATTAATACTGGGGGATTTTAATTGCCATCACCAATCATGGGGTTGTGCAACTTCTACCTGTTATGGCGATGAGTTACTAGATATAATAGACTTACATAACTTATGTATTTTAAACTCAGGAGCTCCACACGTCGTTCAGATCCCAATCAGAACCAAAGCGCAATTGACCTTTCTATCTGTTCTCCAAACTTAGCCTATTCATTAACTTGGCATACTTTAACCTCTACTTATGGTAGTGACCATTTTCTAATAGTTATTTCTTATCCTCTTTCCAAACCAAATGCACCATTAAGGAAATCAAACTTAAAATATAAACTACCTAATAGAAATAGTACTGACTGGGGCAAATTTAGGAACATTGTTGACAGTAAGCTTTGCTCCTTGCCTGTAATTTCTAATGGCAATGAAAATAGTTGTGCTGAAGCTTTAGCACTCATATTAATTGCAGCGGCAGATGAAGTTTTTCCTGTAGAAAATAACAACATTAGTACAATTCCCTCGCCTCCATGGTGGGACTCTGAGTGCACTGAATTGATTAAGAAACGTAAAAAGGCTGAATACAATTATAACCTTGATATGTCTGATATTAATTTTGATAGCGTTACTAAGTTAATTAATGAAACATACAAACTTTTTAAAAAGAAAAACATTGATTCTTGATGTAACTTTTGCTTATCAATTTCACCGAATACTCACCCTACGATTGTCTGGCGCAACATTCGTAGATTTAGGTCCATTTATAACAACTCTTCTCCTATTCCTGTTTCTTTAGCCAGTGAATTTTTGGATAAATTAGCTCCGCCTTGGGCTCCTGAGGCTATTTGTACTAATCATAGCTTGTCTCGCGTATCCAATAACCAAGACCCTCATACGACGCTAGATCTTCCATTCACTCTCACTGAATTAAAGGTTGTTATTCATAAGACTAATGATTCTGCACCAGGCATGGATGGGATCCCGTATTCGTTTTTTTTCAATTTAAATGATGACGTCCTCAGCTATTATTTAGAACTTATTAACTCCATTTTTATACAGGGAACATCCCTGTTGAATGGTAACTTCAAATGGTGTTGCCATTCCTTAAACGAAATAAAACTCCATCTGATGCCTCTTCCTACCGTCCCATAGTTTTGTCTTCAATTCTGATGAAATTAGCGGAACACTTAATAAAAAATCGCCTAGAATGGTATGTTGAAAGTAAGGGTCTTTTGGCAGAATCACAATATGGCTTTCGAAAAGGTAAAAGTACAATTGACTGTTTAAGTATTTTAACATCCGATATTCGGTTATCCTTCTCTAATAACCAATCCACCGTTCCAGTTTTCCTTGATATTAATGCAGCATATGATAATCTTGTATTAATAGTTTTACAAAATAAATTAAAAGCTTTACAAATACCATTGAATTTGTCGAATTTCATTATTAAAATCTTGACTGAACGCTCTGTTAACATGTTAATAGGAGACCATGAGGTATCACATCTTGTATGGAGGGGTCTCCCACAGGGTTCTGTGCTCAGTCCCCTTCTATACAATATTTACACTTTTGATTTAGATCTATCCTTAACTAGTCACGTTATGGTTCTTCAATATGCCGATGATTTATTATTATATTCTTCAAGTCAATCTGTTGAGCAAGCTAGCTCTGCTATCAATTCTGTTTTATCTATTTTTGAGTCATGGTTACATCTAAACGGTTTGGATTTATCCACATCTAAAAGCGCGGCTGTTTTATTCACCCAGAAGAGAAATATTCCCTTAGTAAATCTCCTTTATAAGAAAATGCCTATTCCAGTTAAAGATAAATTCAGATATATAATACTTGACTGTAAATTAAGTAGTGTCCCTCATTGTGAATATATTGTTAACAAATGTGAAAATCACCTAAACATGCTTAGATGCCTCTCTGGTGTGTGGTGGGGTGCACATCCTTTTTCTTTGAACCTCATTTACAACGCAATCATCAGAAGCACTCTGGATTATGGATTGTTCGTTCTAGAACCTGGTAGTGTTATGGCTTTTGAAAACTTGGATCGCATCCAGTCTAAAGCATTACGCATTATTTCAGGTGCAATGAAGTCTAGTCCCATTAATGCACTTCAAGTGGAATGCGGGGATGCTCCTTTAAGTCTTAGAAGACAAATCCTATCTGACAAATATTTGTTCCGGATTCTTCAATTCTCAACTTATCCTCTCATTCCTAAACTGGACGCTTTAGTGTTGCAGATTGAATCTTCAGATTACTGGTCCCATAAAAGTGCTCCTTGTTTAGTTGTAAGTTATAAAAAAATCCTTTCACTTTCTTCTCCTATTTACCGTTCCAATAAACTTCCCCTATTTAGCAGTAGTTATGAGAGTTTACAATTCAGTCCCTCTATAAAGTATAACTGTGTAAGTAAATCAGATCCCGATTGTCATTTAAGTTTTAATCATTTTCTGGCAGAACACTTAGAGTACCACCATATTTTTACGGATGCTGCCAAGCCATCTCCGATGGGTTGTGTTGGGATTGGTACTTACCATTCTCAATACAACATCGTACAAAAAATAAAACTACCTCCGGAGACTTCTGTTTTCACTAGGGAATGATTTGGCATTTTTAAAGCCATAGAATATATCCGTATTTTGAAGCTCAAAAAATCTATAACTTTTACTGATTCTCAAAGTGCTCTTCTAGCCATCAATAAATCTGCTTTCGAACACAAATCGCAGTTACCTATCATTTATTTAATAAGAGAATTTGCGTTCAGGACCATCTCTGAGGGTAATTCACTACAATTTGTGTGGATTCCGGCCCATGCTGGAATCCATGGCAATGAGGTGGCTGATAAACTTGCCGGTGATGCGGTGCAGTGTGGGGACTTAGTTCCATATACAAATTTTAGTTATGACCTCGCGTCGTTACCAAAGACTTTTCTTCGGGAAACCTGGAAGGTAGCTTGGGATATCGGAAGCAAATCGAAGGGACATTATTTTTCACTTATCCAACCTGACGTTCCAGAAAAACCATAGTTTGGCAGGGTCAAGTTTGGTAAGATGGAGACCTCCATTCTAATACGGATGAGACTGGGTCATGTTTGATCTCCAGCCCATCATGCTAAACTTTCTATCAGCGACGTTCCCATCTGCTTATGTGGCACAGATGTAGGCGACTTAGGTTATATTTTTTTCTCCTGTCCTTTAAATGACCGTTCTTCCTTTCTTAGTAACCTCTTATCCCTCCGTATTCCTTTTCCTACCTCAATACTTTCTTTACTTTGTACAAATAGCTCTCTTGTATATAAATGTACCTATAGTCTCATTCATTATTCTAAATAATATCAAGTTGTAATTTTTTTTGTGTTTTTTTATTGTAATTTGCTAATTTATCCATATGGTATCCTTGTTACTTATAATTATACTGATCCTATTTATCCGTCCTATCCTAAATCCCGTTAAAATATTTATAATAATGTTGTTTCCCTACCTAAATGCCTGGCTAAATACACAAACCGTGCGAAGCCAAAGAAAAAAAAAAAAAATTATCTAATCTAATATATTAAGTATCGTTAATTTATGTAATCAGCAAAGACTTTCAGCGAAGTACCTCTTATTTCTATTTTAGTCTCTAATTTGTTTAGAAGTATATTACGAGCCAGGCGTGTCAAAAGCTTTGGCTAAATCAGAGAAAACCAAGGTTCGGGTTCCAAAACCAAATTGCACTGCACAGATGCTGAAAGGAAATTGTATTATTTCTTCTAGGTAATTAACTAGCTAGTATACTGTTTATATATTTTTCTCGTATTCTTAATATCGAAAGAATATTTTTTTGCTACTTTATAATATTATTAAAGTTGAAAATATGAAAGTTATTTTCTTAAACTCGGTTTCCAAAAGCGGCTGATTGACGAGTGACCCAAGACCATGGCAAAAATAACCACTATATAAGCCACGTGGCTCATCTATCTTTACCAGCAAGCCAAACAGTTGTTCTTCATAGTTGATCGCAGTCTTGGTCATTGTCAGTTCAAATGTCTGCTTGATCCTTGTTAAAGGTAGGTCTTATTCTTGCTGAAAAAAAAATATATATTTTACGTTATTGTTAATTTTTATTTCTAGCCATTATTCAAGCTGAGTTTGGCTTACACATGAAGATTTATTTAGATAAATAAAAATCATATGAATGAAAAGGGAGTGGATATTAACCTCAGCAAACAGAGGAGAATGGAAGAGGGAACAACTTTGCGTCAAAGTGAAGTAACATAGGACAGGGGCAGGCAGAAGAATAAGTGATACTTTATAGTCGAGCAATAATCCAGCTGATGTATAAATGCTGCTGATGTGTGTGTGCTGGTAAAGGCAACAGGTTTGCTAGTCATGCAACCACTGGAAGTACCGAAAGAGGTTATACCAATCTGTAAATACAAAAGATTAGAACTAACGCATCATATAAAGCATTATAAAAAATGCTGAGGAATGAAAAGTCAAATGAAATCATACTACCATAATTTAAGGTAACAATAGGTTTTTCAGGGTATAAAAAATAATAGCAAGACGTGCATTATCAGATAAAAAATAAATTGCACAAACCAAGATGCCCCTTGTTATTTCTTATAACGACAAGAGGACCACCAGAATCAATTCCGACCATCAGTACAAGTGTTTGTAGGTTGTAGAGTGACGGGGTAAGGCAACCTGCCTCGAGTATTGGTGATCACATCCAAATTATTGTAACTAAAAACCTGGTAGGGACTGATGGCAGTATCTAAAATAAAGTAGTTAGTCAGACTCTTGCCTTGACTAAAAACTACCCCGGTGTTCCTTTCCCACACTTCCACCGGGGATCATGGGATCATGTGCGACTTCCGCGATCCGCGGCTGGATCACTCACCCACCTCTGCGGGACACCTCAAGTCTAGGGGGGTGGGGTGTTTGACCCCCGGGACATCTACGAGGGGCGTGCGTGGAACCCTGCACGCCGCCACCTCGAATATCCTGCAATAGTCCTACGCCAACCAGAGGTTGTCCGTAGGTGCACTTGCATAGTGCGAACAGGGATAATCGTCGGTTGGTGACTCATTACATTTTAAATTATCTAGGGGCCTCTGCGAGTTGGCTTCAGCCCCTCGTACGCCTTCCACAGGACCGGGACCCCATGGTCCCGAGATAATTATGTAAACAGTAAACACATAAAAATATATAATAATAATATTTATGACACGACGAGGAACCCAGTGCCGTTTCTGAGCAGACTCTGGTGTACTTAATGCTTCACTGATGGTAGATGGTACAAACTCAAAGCATTTATTTCAATTAGAACATATAGAGGCACTTTTGAATTATCATTTATCGTGGAGTTGTTCAGTTTGAGTTACTATGTGAAGCTAGTCGCCCATTCCAAGACCAAGTAAGTCCATATGGAAATGAACGGACAAGAAACTCCATGGACACTCTTTTAAATCAAAATCATTACGTTACAAAGGTTTCTTGTTCGACAGTCACAATTTCAGTCCTTACAAAGTTACAACACAAAAACTCCCATTACCATGGCTGGCCCACGCTGCGGCCAGCGCGGGAGTCGTATTCTCTCCTTCTAAATCTTATTACTTAATTAACTGAATATAACTTACAAACAACACCTACTAAGGTGCTTATAAGTTGATTCTTTTATCCATAAACAATGCTAATATTCACAAATGCAAAGGCGTTTTAAGATGAAAGTTTAATTATTAACTTTATTACTTTTACATCTTAAATTGACAATGTTTCCGGTAGATCAACGATTTTAATCAAACAACAAGTTTTCTTAAAGAAATGTGTGTGTAAAATAATCTTCTTACTTTATAGTTTCTAAATTATTATTAAAACTAATTTAGTTCTCGTATTCAATTATAATAATGAGGTATTGACCACTTAAATGTAATCGGCGCCATTTTTTCTACAATATTCGATCGTAAACAGAACTTACTATGTCAAATGTAGAATTGTTAAATTTGACTTCAACCCAAAAGTCTTTCAATGTTCTCTTTTAATTTTAACTATAGTTTTAACAAGAACATCGTAAATAATTTAATAATTAATCTTAAAACTATTGTTTACCTTGTATGAATACAAGGTAAACAATAGTTTTAAGATTAATTATTAAATTATTTACGATATTCTTGGGTGTTTCTAATACACAAAGGAGCTAATAGATGGCGCTTCCTGCTGAAAAATTAATTATTACGATTATGATAAATTGGAATAATTCATTAGTTACGAATAATCTTAACAGGCAGACGCTTGTAGCGGCGATATTATAAAGTTTATTGTACAAAGAGAAACACATAAAGTTAGTCATACACTAAACAGGATTGTACAAGCGGTGATCAAAATCAGGTTGAACAGGTGGCTCCTGAACTAAGTAAAAAGATACTTGTATCTCAAGAGCCCCAAAGTTCCTCATAAAAATAGATTAGTATAACTTAAATGCAATCAGGCTAAAGTGACTCAGGCTACAAATGCATAACCTTTAGAATCACCGTTTGAGCACGTTCTATTTGAATTAGAAGATTTTTATAAGTGCCTCCCCATACTGTAATACGGTAGGTGAACATTGATGCACATAGACTCTGGTAGACCAATGGCAAAGTTGCAGGGTCAGCTGAATGTCTTAACTCTTTAAATATGAAGATGAGCTTCCTTGTACGTGTACATAATGCCTCGATGTGGTAGAATAGAATATAATCTTATCTATTGTTCCTGCAGGTGGTTCTCAGATAAAGTTGGTCAAAATTCCAAAAAATTATCTCTACATCGTATCTAACAGGGTGTACATAAGGAATTAATTGAAATAATAAAATGGATAGGAAACTAAAAGTTGTACCTTCCTCTGTAATATAACGAAAGACAGAAATACAAGATAGGTACACATTATGTACATGTCATAATAAAATGTATACGTCGTTTACTTAATTACGGCAAGGTTGGCGCAGTGGTTAAGCGATTGACTGCTGCGCTGCGTGTCGCGGGTTCGATTCCCGCACGGAACAAATATTTGTATGACCTACAAGTAGTTGTTCCGGGTCTGGCTGTTTGTGTATGTGAATTTGAATGTTTGTAAACGCACCCACACGATACAGGAGAAATTCCTAGTGTGGGGCAACGTTTTTTTTTTTAAAAAAAAGAAAGAAAGAATCCCGGTGCGACCAAAACCAGATGCATTAGCGACATCGCCAGCATAGTTCTCTTCGAGTTCAGATCCCGATGGCAGACCGATGGGTGCGATGACATCGGTATAGCAACTTACAAGGTTAGAATGCTTACTGCCCGACTCTTGCCCTATATGTCGCAGCATTATTGTTTTAAGTTTTATTTACTAACACATTTGTTAATATATTATATGTATACTTAGGTTAAGGTATTTATCTATGGGTCTTTGTAACCTAATAATAAATGGATTATTATTATTATTATTTTCTCCTTTATTTCATAAACAACATATTCATTATATTTTTAAATATTAGATAATAAAATAAAAAAATATAAAACATTTAAAAATATAAAAATAGTAGCCCACCGGTATCGGGAACAAGGTCCAAGCTACCGGCGGTCAGGGCTCCAGAGAGAGGAACCTCCTAACAATGCGAGCCGTGTCCAGAAGTACCGCTCTCTGAATCAGGCCCTTAATCGAGCTGCCTAACGAGAGCCTCCTTAGGTGTTGGTCGAGGCTCTTGGCAATTAAGCCATTGGCTGATACAACTATCGGCACAATGATTGCTGAGTCCACATCCCACATGTCGACAACCTTGCGAGCCAAGTCAAGATACCTACTTGATTTGTTTATCTTTCTCGGCTTTCACGAGGTTCCCGTCATTAGGGACCGTTATGTCAATAATCATTGTGCGCCGCTCTATTTGATCCACCACCACTATATCAGGCTTATTGGCAACAATAGTCCTGTCAGTGATGATGGATCGGTCCCAGTACAATGTGATATCTCCATTCTCGAGAACTGGGTCGGGCACATACCTGTAGTACGGCACCTCCGATTCCACAAGGCTGTATTTCAGAGCAAGTTGCTGATGGATAATCCTGGCTACAAGGTTGTGTCTATGCAAGTACGCTTCGTTAGCTAGACGAGAACACCCGGAGATAATGTGTCGGATTGATTCTCCCGGACGGTGGCATGCCCGACACACGTCAACCGTGCCGTCCTTCACAATAAATCTCCGGTAATTCTTCGTCATAATAACTTCGTCCATAATAGCACAGACAAAACCTTCGGTTTCCCCAAAGAGGTCACCGAAACGCAGCCAGGCTACGGACGCTAAAAAGTCTATATCGGGTTCATGTAGGGCCCGGAAAAAGCGTCCGCGAAGCTCCTTACTTTGCCATACCTCCCTGCGATCGTTAGTGTCAAGCACTACAGGTTTGCGCCAGTTTTCTGTAACCAAGGAGAGCGGGGTGAGGCCCTTGTCTACCACGACTACATCTCGATGCATCCCCACGTCGGCTTCTAGGAAATATTCCCTGAGACTGCATATCTCGCGATTGTGGAGGGCCTTAGCGTTTAAAAAGCCTCGACCTCCACATTTTCGCGGGATATACAGTCTCATTACCGAGGACCGTGGGTGATGCATTCGATATGCAGTCAGCAGCTTACGAACCCTCCTATCCAGGGCGTCGAGTTCGGTCTGAGTCCATTTGAGTATGCCGAAAGAGTACATCAAAACCGGCATGAACCAACCGTTGAAGGCGCGCACCTTGTTTCTGCCTGATAGAAGACTATTAAATACTTTCTTCAGGCGGCCAAAGAAGCGCTCCTTCAACGATTGCTTCATGTCAGTAACATTGATGCCCAACGCTTCCGACATACCCAAATGATGACTTGATGGAGTTGGTCTCTATATGTTTGTTAATTTTAGCTCTCAAAATGGATGTAAGAACTTTATAGACCGTCGGTAAACACGTGATCGGCCTATAATTTTTGGGTTCCACGGTGCTACCTGATTTATGAAGCAGGTGGGTTATTCCTGTCGTTAGAAACTAGGGGTAGCGAACCAGACTCCAAAGCAGTCTGGTACTGAGCCGCCAAGCGAGCGTGCGACCCAATAAACCATTTAATCCAGAAGTTGTGCAGCCCGTCCAGTCCTGGAGACTTCCAGTTAGGCAACGGACGGACTGCACGAGCTACATCTTGGGGGCAGATGGTAATAGCCCCCATTTTTGGTATTGGATCGCAGGCTCGCTCGACTTCCTGAGCCCAATCACCTTCAGTGTGACTGACAAGCACCGACCAGATACTGCGCCAGAAAGAACACATGGCATCATTATCCGGGATCTTGGTTCGGTCGTTTCCAAGCCCTGTAAACCCACCTTTCATCGCTTTGGAAGGTGCGATTCTGAGTGTATCGGTCCACCCGCCGCTTATACCTACGAATACGGTTCGCCCAGGCATAAACTTTCTGCTTCAGGAAGTCTATGCGCTCTGTGACACGAGACAAATAGTAGGTTGGTATCAGTCCCCGAGAACGCCCGCCTCATAAAGCGCATCACTCTTGGGCGAGTATTGCCCTCCCTGAAGCAGATTAGTTTGCCGATGAGCGCTCTGGCCCCACCAATACGACGCTCAATTCTGCAATGCCAAGCTAGTACGACTGGTTTCGGTCGTGTAGCTATAGAGGCATTAGAAAATTTTACACAAGCTACACGACATGCCACTACAGCCGCGCAGTACAGAATCGAATGAGTATCAGTGAGGTCTTCGTAGTCATCAAAATAGTTTGACAACTGTGAATCCAGAGCCGCCACCAGCGCCCTATTTTTGTTATGCATGGGCAAACGAGGTAAGCGTGGTCTAAGTTCGCGTGACATAAACCGATATTCCCGAATCGCATCCTCCAAAGCACTCCTCAATTTGTCATTGCACTGGGTACTTACATTTAAAGCTCTGTCATCACTCCCCCCGTCAGCTTGGCTTGGTGGTACTACAGCAGTCTGCGATACGGGGGGCGATGACATGGCTACTCTACATTTCATTTCGCAGGCGATCAAGTACAGTGTCATCCAACATATGATTACGCTGGATGACCCGCACCTGATCCGATAGTCGTTGTGGCAAAACGTTGACAGCCGGCTCAAGCACCTGAAAAAGAGAGAGCATCCGAACACGGTACGCGGTCAGATTGTTTCCCCCCTCTATAGCCCCATAGTATGAGCGCATGACATTCTCATTGATGGATTGTGTCCATCTCATGCGCTGCACACTTCCGCCGGGAGCTGGGACCCTATCAGAGGCCGGTGGGCCTCGAGGGCCTAAGCCGTCCGACGGCTGGCGTCCTCCCCGTCGACGAGCAGGTGGTGGTGTCGTGGGCAAAGAGAAATACTCGTCGCTCGACCTCGACGCAACTGCGCCGGCCGCGGCCGGTGTTGTCACTGCGTTCACAATGGGGCTGGGTACCGGTGGCGGCGAGGAGGAGCTGAGCGACGAGTCCGGAGGTGGTAGGCGTACACGGCAAGCTGCTGATCTCGTCAACATTCCGTTTCTTGGTTTTCTTCACATTTTACATTTTATTGGTCAAATTTGACAGCCGTCAATCTTGCTTTTTCCGTATTTTTTTATTTGGTTTTTCATTTTCTTGTTGTACATATATGTGTTTCTAAAGGTTTTAAATGTATTTCTTTAACTTTCTGGAACTAAAATATGGCTGTGGAAATAAATAAATAAAGAAAATATGGGATGTGAGAAATTTGACGTTTGTTGACTTGCCAGTGTTGCCTTATTATTATTATTCCTTTATTTCATTATATACATATAAATTACATTTTTAAATATTAGAATATAAAAAAAATATATAAAACATTTAAAAATATAAAAAATAGTGCTTCACCGGTATCGGGAGCATGGTCCAAGCTACCGGTGTTTAGGGCTCCAGAGATAGGAACCTCCTCACGATGCGAGCCGTATCGAGGAGTACTGCCTTCTGAATTAGGCCCTTGATCCAACCACCTAACGAAAGCCTCGAGAGATGTTGATCGAGGCTTTCGGCCGTTACCAAAACGTAGCCAGGATATGGACGCTAAGAAATCTACACCGGGCTCATGAAGAGCCCGATAGAAGCGTCCGTGAAGCTCCTTGCTTTGCCATACCTCCTTGCGGTCATCGGTAGTAAGTACTACAGGTTTGCGCCAGTTCTCTTTAGCCATGGAGAGTGGGGTGAGTCCCTTGTCAACTGCGACCACATCACGGTGCATACCTAGTTCGGCTTTAAAAAAATATTCCCTGAGACTGCACACCTCGCGGTTGTGGAGGGTCTTCGCATTTAAAAAGCCTCGACCCCCGCACTTCCGCGGGATCTACAGTCTCATCACCGATGATCGTGGGTGATGCATCCGATTTGCGGTCAGCAGTGTACGGACCCTCCTATCCAGGGCGTCCAGTTCAGTCTGAGTCCATTTGAGTATGCCAAAAGAATACATCAAAACTGGCATGACCCAACCGTTGAAGGCGCGCACTTTGTTCCCGCCCGAAAGAAGACTATTAAGTACCTTCTTCAGGCGACCAAAGAAGCGCTCCTTCAACAATTGCTTCATATCAGCAACGTTGATGCTTCTGACATACCCAAATACTTATAGTTTTCGGATGAGGAAAGGGACCTAAGGTGTATGGAATCCGAGACTTGAGTTCCCTTGGATTCCATAATCTCCCCTCGCTTTACATGCATGACTGCACATTTATCCACACCAAATTCCATCCTGATGGCGCTACTGAATGTTTCAGTTACCTTCAGTAGCCCGATCAGTCGCAATTTGCTGGGGGCAAAGAGTTTCAAATCATCCATGTAGAGGACGTGAGATATGACCTGACCTCCTCTCCTCAACCGATAGCCTAGAACTGAGTCCTCCAGCAGTGTACTTAGAGGATTCAGGGCTAAGCAGAACCAAAGTGGACTCAAACTGTCGCCCTGAAATATTCCCCGCTTAATCCATACAGGCTCATCATTACCCTGCATCTGTCGACATCCTGGATAGCAAAGGACCGTCCTCCATTGCCCCATACACGACATCAGGAAGGTACGTAGAGTTGCATCTATCTTGTACAAATCTAGCACCCTCATGAGCCATGTATGTGGCACCGAGTCGTAGGCCTTCTTATAGTCTATCCAGCATATGGACAGATCCTTGCGGGATCGACGAACCTGTTGGCTAATGGCCATGTCGATGAGGAGTAGCTCCTTAGTACCGCGGGACCCATTCCTACATCCATTTTGAGAGGCATTATTATTATTATTATGCTGAGCGGTGGCAGTTTTGCATGGATGTGATGCATATTTTTCCCCAACTTGTTCTTTTTGCGTTTGTGTTCTTTCTTTGCGTCCGTTTTACAGCAAATAAAAGTGTTTTCTTTCTTTTTAGGATTCCGTACCCAAAGGGTAAAACAGGAACCCTATTACTAAGGCTCCACCGTCTTTCTGTCTGTCTGTCTGTCCGTCTGTCACCAGGCTGTATCTCAGGAACCGTGATAGTTAGACAGTTGAAATTTTCACAGATGATGTATTTCTGTTGCCGCTATAACAACAGTGCTAAAAAACAGAATAAAATAAATATTTAAGGGGGCTCCCATACAACAAACTTGATTGTTTTGCTCGTTTTTGCTCGATATTGATAACAGCAACAGGTACACGCTTGAAATATTCACAGAATATTTAGTCATATATTCACTTTAAAAATAAATAATTAAATTAAAATAAAACAAATATTTAAGGGGGGCTCCCATACAACAAACGTGAATTTTTTGCCATTTTTTAGGGTTCCGTACGCAAAGTGTAAAACGAGAACCCTATTACTAAGTCTCCGCCGTCTGTCTGTCTGCCTGTCTGTCCGTCTGTCACCAGGCTGTATCTCATGAACCGTGATAGTTAGACAGTTGACATTTTCACAGATGATGTATTTCTGTTGCCGCTATAACAACAGTGCTAAAAAACAGATTAAAATAAATATTTAAGGGGGCTCCCATACAACAAACGTGATTTTTTGCTCGATATTGATAATGGCAACGGGTAGATGCTTGAAATATTCACAGAATATTTAGTTATACAGGGTGGAATTTTGTAATGCCACCTGGAGGGAAAGTACTCTTAATACTGCAGATAGAAAGTTTTACTCAAAGGAAACATTCCTTTATTTTTGAATAGAAAGCAAACTGCATTCAAAGATTTTCGAAAATTCTCTTCTCCCACACCCGGGAATCGAACCGGCTAAAATCTGAAAAAATTATACCCTGTACTTTTATTGCATCGATCGTTAGGGTCAATTATAAGGATGAAATCTCTCTAACAAACATGATAAATTAAATGAAAGGAAAACCAGGAAATCTTAAATTAATTTAATTATTTACAAAATATGGTAAACTAACTAATTAGTTGCTCGAAATGGGCTCCATTCTCTTGGATACACAAATTTATTCTTTTAACGAATTCATTTCTAGTAACCTTTAATAAAGTGTTGTGGTTAATATTATAAATCGTATTCTGAACTTCAACTCTCAACTCGTTGTCATTCGCATAAGATTTCATGTAAATTTGATTTTTTACATATCCCCACAAAAAAAAATCTAATGGGGTGAGATCTGGCGATCTCGCAGGCCATCTGATTGTGCCGTTTGTACCAATCCAGGTATTAAAATGGTTATTAATGTAGGCAGTAGTGATTCTGCTGTTATGTGCTGGAGCACCATCTTGCTGTAGAATTATTTGGTTTCGCTCTTCCTCGGGGAATCCATTTAACTCGTTTCTTAAGAGATCCAGTATTTCAATATACTTGACAGTGTTTAAATGACCTTCGTACACGTGGACTAACACTACATTATTTCTCATAATTCCGCACCAAACGTTGAAAGAAAATCTTACTTGATTGTTAGTTTCATGAACACGAACAGGATTCACTCGAGACCAATAATGGTTATTGGGGCAATTGTACATGCCATTATTGCTGAAGTTGGTTTCGTCAGACCATACAATGTTACTCAAAAAATTAGGATTTCGGTCAATTTCTCCAAGCATGTTTTCACAAAATTGTAATCGTCTGTCACGATCTCCAATATGCAATTTTTGCACCAACCGACCTTCACGATAGCATTTATAGTTATACTTTTTCAGCACTTTAAGTACGCGAGTGTGGGTAGTTCCTAATTCATCGGCAGCATCTCTACTTGAAGCCTTTGGAAATGATTCAAAGTATGTTAAAACATCTAGTTCAAAATCGAAATAGTTTTGCTGAATAGTTTGCCGTCTCTTCTTGAAACCACCCGTATTCTTTAAATCTACCATTATTTTCAATACGAACCGAGTTGGTGCCTGTCGGTCTTGATATCTCTCTCCATACCACCGCAGAGCTAGATTCACGGTTTTGTTATTTAAAAAAAAGCTTCCATTAAATCAAACTGTTCTTGATAAGCCATTTTCACCGTGAGACAAAATGTGAAATGAGTTGTAAAAACAATCAAATGTGAATAACAACTATGACAATCTAATTTTCAAATTTGAATCTAACATTCCATATTTAAATTATCTCATACACGCAGCTACGAGTATGTCGCAAAGGCATTACAAAAGATGGATGTTAGTTAAAGAGCTTTTACTTGACTCATTGAATTTGTAACTTCAGATTTCCTGGTTTTCCTTTCATTTAATTTATCATGTTTGTTAGAGAGATTTCATCCTTATAATTGACCCTAACGATCGATGCAATAAAAGTACAGGGTATAATTTTTTCAGATTTTAGCCGGTTCGATTCCCGGGTGTGGGAGAAGAGAATTTTCGAAAATCTTTGAATGCAGTTTGCTTTCTATTCAAAAATAAAGGAATGTTTCCTTTGAGTAAAATTTTCTATCTGCAGTATTAAGAGTTCTTTCCCTCCAGGTGGCATTACAAACATCCACCCTGTATATTCACTTTAAAATATATATAATTAAATTAAAATAAAACAAATATTTAAGGGGGGCTCCCATACAACAAACGTGTTTTTTTTGCCATAATGGTACGGAACCCTTCGTGCGCAAGTCCGACTCGCACTTGGCCGGTTTTTATAGATAATGGTACGGAACCCTTCGTGTGCGAGTCCGACGCGCACTTGGCCGGTTTTTTTTCAATACAGATGTGATTTTATGAAATAAAATAAAATGTTGCTGCAACACAATCTCATAAACTCACCTGTTTACTTACTTTTAATAATAACTGTCTATCAATTTTCCGTAATGACAGGTTTATCCATGATCTGATAGATTAAGATTGCGAGTGTGTAATGAAAAAACCCGAGGTTTTTGAGATTCCCAATTATGATAAGGCGACTTGTACCTAACAAGTCGCCATTATCATAATTGGGAATTCCTAATTAACCAATACCTAACACTAGAAATATACAAGGTGTAACATAAATAACGCACAACCTCTTAAGGGGTCATTGTGCTCATCATTATTTTTTATTACAACCAGCATCCCCTTAAATAATGTTTCTATAGTGAAGCATCTAGGTGTTCTCTTTGATGGCAAACTGTCCTTGAACCAGCATATCGAAGCCATAGTTAATAGTGCTTTTAAAATGCATGGATTTGTGATGAGATAGATCTTCAACAGAATTTAAGCGTACCTCAACCTATCTCTATCTGTATAAGACGCTCATTCGCTCTCAGTTAGAATATGCGGTCCCTATTTGGAACCCTTCCTACCAAAAGTACGTAGTTGGAATAAAAAGGGTCCAGCGTAAGTACCTCTGTGCTATGTGCTACATATGTTATGGGACTAAGACTTATCTGTCATACTCCCAACTTCTTGATAAGTACAAGCTTAACAGCTTGGAGAACCGGCGCAAATACCTTGAGGCCAACGTGCTTCATGATATTGTTCACAATAATTTTGATGCCATTGATCTAACGAGTAAGCTGTGTTATTCTGTCCCCAGAACAGTTCATGCGCGTCAGTTTCGTGCACGTACTCTGTTCGCGCTAAATTCTTGTCAAACGAACTCTGGTTTACGCTGCCGTATTCATCGAATGTTGGAATCCTATACTTCAAATTTCATTGATATTGATATAATTGCATGCACGAAAAATAAATTTAAATCTAATATTATAAAATGTTTATCTTAATTGTAATCTTACTATTATTACTTATTTATTGCATAATTTAAGTAATTGAATCTGTTTCTGATCTAATTTGGTTTTGTAGCTATAGCTAGTTTTATAGTAACTTATTTATTTATTTCTAAATATTTGTTAATTGTGGTAATGCTCGTCTAGTGGCAACCACTAATCTATAAATATGTCCTATCTGCGGATAATGCAGTGGACTGCAACATTGCTACTTATACTTTGTTAACTATATGTATTATAATTATATGTTGTAGTTGTTTATTATCCCTTAATAAGTAAATAAAAAATATGAACAACTTTCACTATGACACCAAACCTGAAATCGCGAAAAAAAAATCATCAGTATTACCCAGCTACTGGGTCGTGGAGGTCAGATAGGCAGTCGCTCCATGTAAAATACAGCCGCATTCGGTTAGACTGAAAACCGACCGCAACATAGTTGGGAAAAGGCAAGGCAGATTGATTGAACGAAAGACCTCTGTGCAAAAACCTTCAGCATCAAAAACAAGGGACGATTGTTCACTTAAATAAATAAGGTGCAAATCAAAAGGATTAACATTACTATTACATGACATTTAATTATAAACAATGGGTATTTTCACCTGTCGATCCCTAAAATTTTCTTAATCCACTGATGGATAAAAAAATATTTAAAATCATTATCTAATTATTATCTATCTGTCAAAGTATATAAATACTGTTATTGCAGCACATTCTTATCATTAATTTCGTAGACCCGGCAACATGAAATTCTTGGTTGTGACTCTATTGGCTCTGGCGGCGGTCACCTCCGCGAGGAACGTCAACCTCGAGGATGTGATCGATCTCGAAGACAACACCGCGTATGATTATCACCAAAAAGTCGGTGGGCCTATGGCTGAAAAGATCCGCCAAGCTGAGGAGGAAGCCGACCGGAACCCATCTAGAATCGTCGGTGGTTCAAATGCCAATCTCGGCCAATTTCCTTTCCAGGTCATTACCAGTTTTTTTTCTATCCACTCTAATATCGCAAAATTTTCAATGTGTCTTTAGTAACAACAGCTTAATCATTATTTCTCAGGCTGGTCTCATCATTGATTTACCAAACTGGCAGAGCGTTTGCGGTGGTTCTTTGCTCAACTCATGGAGGGTGTTAACCGCCGCTCACTGTTGGTTTGATGGTAATAACCAGGCCAGATGGGTGACAGTTGTCCTTGGTTCAGTATGGCTGTTCAGTGGTGGTACAAGGTTGGGCACCTCTAACGTCATCATGCATGGAAGCTGGAGCCCTTCGCTTACCCGTAATGACATTGCCATGATCAACTTGCCGTCTTCTGTTGGAACTTCAAGTAAGTTACTCAATTAACTTTTTTTTTGAAGTGTCGTGAATATTATCAAGACAGTTTGGTCCAGAAATAACTTACATTATTTTATCAACAGACAACATTGCTCCCATTGCTCTGCCCTCTGGTAATGAACTCAACAATCAATTCAACGGCGCTACTGCTACCGCATCTGGGTTCGGTCTCACCCAAAATGGTAAGAAAAATAAATATTCATTGATTTTTTTTTAATTTTTGATTGGGCTGTTTTATTAATCTAACTACATTGATTTCAGGTGGAAGTGTCAGTCAAACTTTGAGACACGTTAACTTACCCGTGATCACCAACGCCGTGTGCCGGCAGTACTCAACCGCTTTCAATATCTTCGTTGTTGATTCTAACATTTGCGTGAGCGGCGCTGGCCCTAGAAGTACCTGCCAAGGTGACTCCGGCGGTCCTCTCGTCGTCAACAGCAACAACAGGCGTATCTTGGTATATTATTTTACTATAACTTATCTACCTACTGCTTATGTGATTCAAACCAGATCATTATAATACTGTGAAACTTTCTTTCAAAACAGGATTTATTTTATAGGCTTCAACATTTTGTTCTTAACATTTTCCTACTTTCCAACAGATTGGTGTGACCTCCTTTGGATCTAACCGCGGGTGCCAAGCTGGTTCTCCTGCTGTCTTCGCAAGAGTTACTTCTTTCGTTAGCTGGATTAACCAACGTCTCTGAATATGTCCATTAATTCTGTGATATATTAATAAAAGGGCTCCTTTGTAAAAAAAAAACTATTAAAACTGATAAAAAATAACATGACTTTTTATGTCGTACTAACTTAACTGAGGTCCAACAAATAATTTCGTTCATATTATAATCGATTTTAAAAGGAGAATGAAAAAAATAGTTATATGTTATACAAGAGTGCAAAGTTCCTTTTTCTATTTAATCTAAAATTGAATTAGAATCTTGAGCATTAGCGAGGAAATCAAAAGAGCACGAGGTGAAAAATCTTTGCACTCGAGTGCAACACGTAACTTGTCATCCCACCTCAGCGACGAAATGACTAAATGCAAAAAAAAAACATTAACAATCACAAGATACTTTTATTTCAGTTTAGGTATTAACTACTACATTATGAAAGGTAAGTATTACAGAATAATCTTTAAATTATAACAAATAATACTTAAGTATAAAAAAGAAAAATTTAAACTAACGTTGCTACAGTTACTTAAGTTGAGTGTAATATTTTTGTTAGGTACTGTAATGTTGGTGTTAGTGACTTGTGTACTGTTTTTCGGTAAACTATCTGTCATACTTAATAGTTATACCGATTCATCGGATTCCCTTGGCGTAAATGTTGGCGAGAGAGGGCGATGGTTAGGTGTTTCGTAACGGCTCATTTTTGCTGTAGCCTTCTACAACAAAAATGAGCCAGTTCGAGGATTGTGCATTCTACCCCACCTTCCGTTCCATTTCACGTTACATTCGATCCTTACTACTGTAGTAAGAAGGTTGAATTTTGTATCACGAAACTAAATACACCTGTCATAACTAAGTTAACTACAATGCATGACTCAGTGACATCTGATTTAGAAGATATTTGTAAAAAACTTATTATCAAGAATTCTAGTGGCGAGATTATATTTATTCAAGATTTGCAAATTGGTCTGAAAAATACGAATAACGGTTCTTAAAAACACTAGAACAGCTATACAGCCCAAACAGAAGATTTGTTCCACCGACAGATACAAGATTCGGTTAAATCTGATTTAGAAAACACTCACTATCTTTTATTTAAGGACGACCATGGTAAGTTTGTTCGTACATTTGTTCGAAATAGCGACAATGAGTTATAAATGTCAACGTTTATATTAATAATGAGTTAATAATTGTATATTAACTCATTATTAATATAACCGTTCAAGCAGTCGTCATGAAATTTGTAAAACAACCACAATCGTTACACGTAAATAAACTTTGTGTTCATTCTCAGGAGACTGGTTTACGCCATAGAGAATTATTACCTAAATCGGTACGATAGATACATCATTTGTGGACCGTCAAATTGTGGAAAAAACGAATTTATTAATTGGTTTTCTTAAACACGAGAATGGTTTAAGATTTCAAAATGTTTATGTTTATTCGAAAACCTTGCAACAACCCAAGTACGTTTTTTTGGCAAAAAAGTCTTGCAACGAGTACCAGGCATTTCATTTCAGAAATATCATGAAAATGAGCAAGTACTGAGGGTTCAGACCGCAAAACTGAATTCTGTAATTGTATTTGATGATGTTGCTTGTGAAAATCAAAGTAGTATGCGTGATTATTTTACTATGGGGAGACACAAGTTCATCGATTGTTTTTATTTAAATCAGACGTATAGTAAAATCCCTAAGCAGTTAATAAGAGACAACGCAAATCTAATCGTACTGTTTAACCAAGATGAAAGAAATATGAGACATGTTTATGAAGAACACGTCAACACTGACATGACATGGATTGAATTTCGTGAAATGTGTTTTAAAATATGGAGTATTATACAGGGTGGAATTTTGTAATGCCACCGGGAGGGAAAGTACTCTTAATACTGCAGATAGAAAGTTTTACTCAAAGGAAACATTCCTTTATTTTTGAATAGAAAGCAAACTGCATTCAAAGATTTTCGAAAATTCTCTTCTCCCACACCCGGGAATCGAACCGGCTAAAATCTGAAAAAATTATATCCTGTACTTTTATTACATCGATCGTTAGGGTCAATTATAAGGATGAAATCTCTCTAACAAACATGATAAATTAAATGAAAGGAAAACCAGGAAATCTTAAATTAATTTAATTATTTACAAAAAATGGTAAACTAACTAATTAGTTGCTCGAAATGGGCTCCATTCTCTTGGATACACAAATTTATTCTTTTAACGAATTCATTTCTAGTAACCTTTAATAAAGTGTTGTGGTTAATATTATAAATTGTATTCTGAACTTCAACTCTCAACTCGTTGTCATTCGCATAAGATTTCATGTAAATTTGATTTTTTACATATCCCCACAAAAAAAAATCTAATGGGGTGAGATCTGGCGATCTTGCAGGCCATCTGATTCTGCCGTTTGTACCAATCCAGGTATTAAAATGGTTATTAATGTAGGCAGTAGTGATTCTGCTGTTATGTGCTGGAGCACCATCTTGCTGTAGAATTATTTGGTTTCGCTCTTCCTCGGGGAAACCATTTAACTCGTTTCTTAAGAGATCCAGTATTTTAATATACTTGACAGGGTTTTTTAATGACCATCGTACACGTGGACTAACACTACATTATTTCTCATAATTCCGCACCAAACGTTGAAAGAAAATCTTACTTGATTGTTAGTTTCATGAACACGAACAGGATTCACTCGAGACCAATAATGGTTATTGCGGCGATTGTACATGCCATTATTGCTGAAGTTGGTTTCGTCAGACCATACATACAACGTTACTCAAAAAATTAGGATTTCGGTCAATTTCTCCAAGCATGTTTTCACAAAATTGTAATCGTCTGTCACGATCCCCAATATGCAACTTTTGCACCAACCGACCTTCACGATAGCATTTATACTTATACTTTTTCAGCACTTTAAGTACGCGAGTGTGGGTTGTTCCTAATTCATCGGCAGCATCTCTACTTGAAGCCTTTGGAAATGATTCAAAGTATGTTAAAACATCTAGTTCAAAATCGAAATAGTTTTGCTGAATAGTTTGCCGTCTCTTCTTGAAACCACCCGTATTCTTTAAATCTACCATTATTTTCAATACGAACCGAGTTGGTGCCTGTCGGTCTTGATATCTCTCTCCATACCACCGCAGAGCTAGATTCACGTTTTTGTTATTTAAAAAATAAGCTTCCATTAAATCAAACTGTTCTTGATAAGCCATTTTCACCGTGAGACAAAATGTGAAATGAGTTGTAAAAACAATCAAATGTGAATAACAACTATGACAATCTAATTTTAAAATTTTAATCTAACATTCCATATTTAAATTACCTCATACACGCAGCTACGAGTATGTCGCAAAGGAGTCTGCATTACAAAAGATGGATGTTAGTTAAAGAGCTTTAACTTGACTCATTGAATTTGGAACTTCAGATTTCCTGGTTTTCCTTTCATTTAATTTATCATGTTTGTTAGAGAGATTTCATCCTTATAATTGACCCTAACGATCGATGCAATAAAAGTACAGAGTATATTTTTTTCTGATTTTAGCCGGTTCGATTCCCGGGTGTGGGAGAAGAGAATTTTCGAAAATCTTTGAATGCAGTTTGGTTTCTATTCAAAAATAAAGGAATGTTTCCTTTGAGTAAAATTTTCTATCTGCAGTATTAAGAGTACTTTCCCTCCAGGTGGCATTACAAAATTCCACCCTGTATATACTTTTCAATTATATTGTAATTAATAAAGATTGTTCCAAAAACAAAGGATGTTACAGAAGTAAATTTGACACGTTTGTAGTCTTTGACTAAGAACATGAATACATATAAAAGGCTTTTACCTGCTTGACATTATTATTCACCTTATGACACTACATCAACAACACACAACCACAATCATTACAACCTATTTTACCAATATGGAAAAATCCTTGAAATGAAAAATTGTTAATGCGGCAAAAGCTGTAAAGATAAAAGTACGAAAAATGACAATAAACAAGCACTGGAGTCTCTTTTCTGGAGTAAGCAAACTCCTTTACTGCGTGCTAGTGATGATTTTGCTGATGTTCCGTTTATTAACGAACCTTTGCAGGAAGAAGGAATCGGTAGCACAGAAAGTAACGATAATAATGGCGATGAAGACAAATATGAATCCGATATCAGAAGTGACTCTTCTTATGAATCAGTAGTTGACAGCAATCAAGGTTGTGATACGTCATCCTGGTCATTATCTTCAGAAGCGTTGGTAGATATTCCATTTGGTGTTAGAGCAGAGCGTGGGAAACTGATGTTAGGTTCTGCATACATAACGATCACATCACTACTTACATCACCGTGGCTGGACGTAAATACTGAAATACACCTGGTTTAAGACAGTTATTGCTTAAGAAAGATGTAGACTTAAGTTTGGTTACAGATAGTGATATGCAAAATTTTAAGTCGATATTACTTGATACAAATGCACATCGTCGAGACTTTGAGCCAAGTAAGCCAATAAAAAGTAATAAAGGTCAAAAATATTTGCAAGTTAATAAACCTCTTTTTGAACTGAAGAATGCAGTTCAGGGAAAGAGTCTACCATTAATAAAAAAGTGGAGAAAAAACGTTAATTTAGTGTACTGGGATAATCCTAATGAATTAGTGCAAAGGTTAAAATTATTAATTGCGTCTAGAGATGCTGGCAACATAGGATTAGATAATGAAATTATATCTATCAGTGAAGAACTGCGTGAAAGTAAAGTTATAAATAAATAAAAATTTAAAAAATAAATTTGATGTTACTTGTGCATTCAAACATATACTGCTTAGTAGTCGTAATAATTCTGTTAACTTACGAGGGCGGCACTGAAAATTTCGGGAATCAAGGAAGTGACACAACATTACTATTTAAAAATGTATTTATTGCTTTTCGAAGTATTCTCCGCGAAATTTGACACATTTTTCCATACGATGGACCAATCATTGAAGCAACCATTCCATTCGGAAGTTGGGGTCTCCAAAATGGCCGTTTTGTAGGCGTCCACAGCTTCTTCAGGTGATGAAAATCTCTGTCCACGCAATTTATTCTTTATTTTAGGGAAAGTATAGAAATCATTAGGGCTTAGGTCGGGGCTGTACGGCGGATGGTCTAATAATTCTATGTTTTCTTGCTCTAAAAACTCTTTTGTTCAGTGCGCGGTGTGAGAACTCGCATTGTCGTGATGGGGGATTGGCGGCGGTTGCAGTTCTCTTTACGGAGTTCAGAAACGACCTGTGGCAAACAAATGCTAGCATACCATTCTGCATTAACCGTTGTTTGTCCCTCAAGAGGAATAGTCGTAACATGGCCGGTTTTGGAGACAAACGTGGCCACCATTTTTTTTGCAACACTCCGTGAACGAACAATTTTTGTTGGCTTTAACTCATTTTCGAACACCCAAACTCGTGACTGGTTTTTTGTTTCGGGTTCGTACGCGTGTATCCAGGATTCGTCACCTGATACAATGTTGTATACAGCGTTTGAGGATCCTGCGTGGAATCTTTCGAGAGTTCTGACGCACCAAGTAACGCGAGCCGCTTTTTGCTCTTCACAGAGCGAATGCGGTATCCATCGGGAAAACAACTTTTTTACACCTAATTGTTCATGCAAGATTATTTGTATTTGACTCATGCCAATGTCTAAAGTTGCCTGAATTTCGCGGTATGTCACATGTCGATCTTCCTCAATCAGCTTACGCACAGCATCAACGTTTTCTTGGGTGACTGCAGTTTTTGGACGACCTTGACGGGGATCATCACTGAGCTTGACACGTCCACGTTGAAATTCAGCAAACCAGCGATAAATTGTGGTTTTGGATGGGGCTTCATCACCAAATGCAGAAATCATCCGGTCAACACACTGTTTTTGTGTTAAACCAGTTTGAAAGTCATAATAAATCATCGCTCTTGAATTTTCTCGAGTCAATTCCATTTTCTCAACGACTAAACAAGTTTGACAAAACCTTGTGATAAGACCGAGAATCTTTTTTTAAATAAATAAATGGTATTCGATTTTTAAAACCAAGGAGTTTTCAATTAAAAAGATTTTAATATGACAGGAACAGTGGAAATATTCCATTCCCGATACTTTTAGTGCAGCCCTCGTACAAACTGATATGGGGACAGAATAACATCACATTTCAAACGCTTATGAAAAAGCACAACATTAACTTGATACAAATGCACATCGTCGAGACTTTGAGCCAAGTAAGCCAATAAAAAGTAATAAAGGTCAAAAATATTTGCAAGTTAATAAACCTCTTTTTGAACTGAAGAATGCAGTTCAGGGAAAGAGTCTATTAATTATCGTTTTCTACTAAAAAAGCATCAATAGTAGAGAGACTGATTAGAACTGTAAAAAATAAATTACATAAATATTTTAGTCTAAGTGGAAACTATAAGTGGTTAGGTCTACCATTGAAAGATACATTGAAGATACATAACAACACAAAACATCGTACTATTCAATTTAATAGCATAATTAATAATCTACCATTCGAAGTTCATTTGCATTTCATTTCAATTTCATTTTGATACAATTATTGCGGACCAGGAACCAAACTTCACAAACGTGTGAGGTGACCTAGGTGTAAATAAGCTAGACGAAGCTTGCATGCAACACGACATTGCGTATACAAACCATACAGACTTGACAGACGTGACAAAGCCGATTTACAACTACTTAACATGGCTAAACAAAGATTTAAATCAAAAGATGCCGAAAAACTAAGCTCTTGGCTAGTGAACAAAGTTATGAAAGCGAAAATAAAGTCTGGGTTAGGCATTAAAACACTTAAAACCTTAGTTTCAAAAATAAAATCAAAAATTAAGAAACTCAAACGCAAAGATAGTAAGACTTTAATAAAAGCAGCTTACTTAACCGCAAATAAGTTATTTTCAAACACTCATCATCGAAACCGAGTACCCCGAGTAATACCCCTACCAAAGACTGGAGGAATTCTACCTTTAATTCCAATTTTCGCTGGTTTATCGGCTTTAGGAACTTTAGCTGGTGGTGCAGCTGGCATTGCAAAAACCGTCAATGATTACAAAGCAAGCAAATTTGCAAGAAACAGAACGACATAATAAAGCTATGGAGGCTTTAGTGTTGGGCAAGGGTTTATACATTAAGCCATATAAAAGTGGTAAAGGATTTTTTATAACATCTTCAAAAAACTGAATAATATGCTACCCAATCGCCCTCTAACTAACATAGACATAACGAAAGTATTCAAGAGACATCCCATATTTTCGTGGGGTCTACATGAAGGATCAACTACCTCGGAAGCCCAAATGCATTGAATGTGGTATCGTTAACTTAGACGATTCTAAGAACGAAGGAACGCATTGGTTAGCTTATGTTAAAGTATACAATCACTGTGAATACTTTGTAAAGTATGCTTTGTGTAAGTAAGCTTTGTGTGTATAATGTATTAAATGTCGTAAATAACGTGTTCGTGAATGTCAATAAATTAAACAATTCTACAAAAAATGTATGTACTAAGTATAAAAAATGTCACTATGTAAAACAAATAAGCACGAAACTGTCTGATATTTGTAAGTCAATCAATTTCGTGATAGATTGTAGTGACTATAATGATAAATATTTGAACCCTAGTGAAATTCGTAAGAGAATAGCAAGTGGCAAATCAAGTTTCAAATTGAACATTGGTACACGTGAACCAAAAAAGGGACAATTCCCTACTACTTTAAAGTACAAAGTCGCCTTGAAAGTGTAAAGCATCCTAAAAGTAACAACTTTACGCAACCCAATACAAAAGGTCGGAAAGGAACTATACCCTACTATTTTACTGTTTTAAATAAGAGCGACTCATTTTTTCGTAACTAAATCCAACAAAACGCACCATTTTAGAATATTTCATCAAAATATCGCTAGTGTTCTATCCAAGCTAGAACTACTGGAACTAACTATTCAAGAATTAAAGGATGAAAATAATGACCCGGATGTAATATGTCTATCTGAAACTTTTATAAAAAAGGGTTATGAAAAATATATCAAAATATTTAACTATGAAATGGCTACTAACTTCTGTAGAGAAAAACAGAGGGGCGGCACTTGTATATTAGTAAAAAAGGAACTAAATTATAAAGAATTGTCATTTGTTAAGAACTACGCAACCCAAAACACGTTTGAAGCCTGTGGTATAGAATTAATGTGTGGTAAATTAGTTATTATATGTGTTTATCGCACACCTCAATCCGATCCTACTCAGTTTTTATCAAAATTACACAAAGTTTTGCACGACTTATTAAATAAATACAAATCTAGAGTTAGTATAGTTATAGCTGGTGATTTAAATATAAATACACTAAAAAAAGGCAATATTACAAATCAGTTGCAAGACTTATCCAATAATTATAATTTGAAAATCCACATCAATGTTCCCACGCATAAATTGGCTTGTATTGATCATATCTTGAGCAAAATTTCCAATGCTACTGCAACCGTACTACCTTTACATCTCTCAGATCATGACACAGCACAAATGCTTAGCTTTCCTTCTAAACATATACCACAAAAAGCATCAATATACTACGTTAATAAAAGAGATTTAAACTTAGACAATATCCGGAAATTCCGGGAATGCTTACAAAGCCTTCACTGGTCTGATATATATGTAAACACAGATACAAATTCTGCTTTTAATGATTTTCATGAACTCTGGTGCCTTTTTTACAATCTCTGTTTTCCCAAGGTAAGAGTCAAGGTCAATAGTAACACAAAAATACACAAAAGTGGATAAGTAAAGGTTTAAGACAAAGTTGCAAGACTAAATGGATATTACGTTATGAATACTATAAAACCAAAAATAAATCTATTAAAACTAAATATAAAAAATATTCCTATATACTTAAGAAATGTATTTACAGCTCAAAAAAGAACGCGAACATAAAATATATTGAAACACAAGATAATAAATGTAAAGCCACTTGGACTGTCATCAAAAATGAAACAAGTAATAATACCCCCAAAGACAACATAGATGCAATAAAATTGAATGATATTGTAGTTACAGACCCTGTAGAAATAGCTTCTGCATTCAACAATCACTATGTGAATTGAACGCATACGACAACGCAACTTCGTGCAGTTCAAAATTATAAGCCAAATAGATGTGTCAACTCAATGTTTCTTAAACCAATGTCAGAAAATGAAGTGCACCAAGAAATAATGTCCCTGTCCAACACCAGATCAGAGGGCTATGACGAGATTAATACTAAAATCTTAAAATCTTGCTGTAATGAACTGACTGGTATCTTAACTCATCTAATAAACATGTCATTTGCAGCAGAAACATTCCCCAATAGTTTAAAACTCTCCATTATAAAGCCGTTATTTAAAAAGGGAGATAAAAATGATATTAATAATTACCGACCAATTACATTGATACCTATTTTTTCTAAAATGTATGAGAAATGTATGTTTAAAAGACTAATTGATTTCTGCAATAAATTACAAATAATAAATACTGAACAGTTTGGATTTCAAAAAAAGAAATCCACATCATTAGCCATATTCTCTCTTATGAAGGCAATACTTTCGAATATTAATAATAATTACCTGACTACTGGACTTTTTTTTGGTTTATCAAAAGCCTTCGATCTGGTGTAGCACAGCATATTGTTGGATAAACTAGAGACTATTGGAATTAGAGGACCTACACTCCAGTGGATTTCATCCTATTTAGATAATAGACGGCAACGTGTCATTATTAATAAAATTTACTATAATACCGTACCACCGTAAGATATGATACCGTACTCGTCAGAATATAAGCAAAATAAATATGGCTTCCCACAAGGAAGCGTGCTAGGTCCAATATTGTTTCTTCTATATATTAATGATATCATAAAAATAACCAAGCATAAATGCATATTATTTGCCGATGATATATCTATCATAGTAACATCAGATAAAAAGAAAAACAAGACAGATCATGAGATTGACATTAATAATACAATAGACACATTACTGTTTTGGCTTGACATGAATAATTTAAAAATAAATTTAGATAAATCGGTTTACATTCAATTTAATCAATCAAATAATAATAAAAACAATATCAAACTTAATATAAATAAAATCGAAGAGGTAACCCATACAAGGTTTTTAGGCGTAATAATAGATAAAGTTATTAACTGGAAAGAACATGTAGATAATATAAGCACTAGAATTAATAAATTTGTATATGCACTGAAGCAAGTTAAAAATATAACGAACATAAAACTGCCATTATGTCATACTACGCCTATGTTGAATCGCTACTGCGTTATGGTCTCATAATGTGGGGCAATGGTACCAATACGGATAGAGCATTTATCGCACAAAAAAAGTGCATCAGAGCAATAAATGTGGACTTCAACCTGATGACTCATGTCAACCAATGTTCAAGAGGTTTAGTCTGCTACCGCTACCGTGTCTGTACATATATGAGGTATGTGTATTTGTAGCTAAAAATAAAGATTTATTTAAGTCAGCAAACGATATTAATCCCAGAAACAGACGAGATCCTTATAAACTGGTATTAAGTGATAACAAAAACTGCCTAGCAATGTACGTACGCATTTATAACAAAATGCCAAGTCGCTTTAAGGTATTAAACTCGAGGAAATTAAAGATTGAATTACACAAGTGGCTTAATGAATGTAATTTTTACAGTTTAAAAGATTTTGTGAATGTAAGATGTTGATTCCTTGCTCATTTTGTTAAAACATAAATTTTTGGCATGCTATGTTTTATCTTAGCGAAACATGTTGATCTATTCTAATGATATTAACACCAATGTATACCATGTTTTACGCAAATAAATGATTTACTTACTTACTTACTTACTACTTTGATAGCTATGGAAATTTAAAACCTCCAATGGAATTGATGCAATATTTCAAAAATTGTAATGTGTTTTATAACTACACAAGATATCAAAAATTTAACGCAATCAATTATGGTCATTTATGTTTAAATTATTTGTCAACTTTTTGGAATACAAATGTATTATAAAATATTGTTGTATTATATGGCTTTAATGAAGTTATTGAAATACCGGAAGGCACTTATGAATTGCAAGATATCAGCGATTATTTAAAATCCGAAATAAAAGATGCGGCGATCAAACTACAGTGCAATAATAATACTTTAAAAACTACAATATTCTGTACAAAATACATTAATTTTCTCAAAGAAGACTCTTTTAGAAGACTATTAGGATTTAACAAACAAATCTTGAAAGCAAATAAATGGCATGTGTCACAGTCTCCAGTCAACATTCTACCTTTTTTTTTTTTTTTTTTGGGTGGGAAGTCATCAAATAACTTATCCCGCTATGGGCGGAGCGGGAGGACGTGTCAGACTTTTACTGACTAAAACCCACCCGTGTTCCTTCCGTTGCCTGTGTGCCAGGGCCACGATATCCCTTTCGGACAAACTCGCAACCCTGGCAGGCATTGGTCCTAACGGACCCCGTCAGTTTGTGCTGACATCTCTTTGAGGCGCGCGTGGAACACAACGCACCGTCGACCCGGGCCTGGTCCTTATCGGACGGCGAGCTACCCATCGCTCACCGTCAGCAGGCCCGCGCCTACGGTGGCCGGAAATCGGCTTGCGACTCCCGACGCCCGGGGCGTCTCCTGCGGCGACTAAGGGCGCAAGGGCGCGAACCTTGTTTTACCCTCACGCGTTCCGCCTCCTCCTTCGCTAGCATTACTGCTTCGCAGAAGGAGATGATGGCCTCCCATGCACTCTCGCTCCGAACCATGGCCTGTACCAGGGCCGGACGCGAGAGATCGCCGCCGCCGATCGCCTCCGTGAGGACACGGCGGTGCTCCGCCTAAGCTGGGCAGACCTCCACCGCATGGTCCACCGTATCCTCCGGGCGATCCACACAGTGGTGACACCCGGGCGTTTCCTCCCGCTTTATGCTGAACAAGAACCTCCCGAAACAACCGTGTCTGGTGAGGACCTGCGTCAGGCGGAAGGTGAGGACGCCGTGGCACCTCTCTAGCCACTCCTCAAAGAGGGGACTTATCGCCACAATTGTGGCGTGACCAGTCAACATTCTACCTACGACCGTAGTCAGGATTGAATGTGATATTGTAAGCGGTTCATATGTAAACGGTGAACCAAGTCATATTATTCACGAATTTGCACTTAATAGAATAGAATAGAAATTTCTTTATTCGAGTAACCAAGACTCAACCAGATTGTAAGAAAAACTTACGACTATGTTAGTAAGCAGAGACATTAAACAAAAAAACAATATAAGAAATAACTGTTAGTCACCGTTGCGAAATTCCATGAGAGACGGCACAACAGTGACCCACGTATATACAGTCCAGGCGACTCGCAACCATGCTTAAGACACTGTTGGAGCTGCCCCACACCCTGCGCACCAGGGGAGCGCACCTTTTACGCATTGTTGCATAAAAGCAATCTACACGTGCATCTGCAAACATCCCTGACGCACTACAGAAACGGGGCAGCCCCACCAGTATCCTAAACGCATTGTTGTATTGAACGCGAAGAGCGCTGTATGATCTTTGCGTATATCTAGCCCACAGGCTGCACGTGTAAAAAGCAGTATAGTAGGCTCGAAAGAGCGTGATTTTAACATATATAACATATGGGCCAAGAGTGACAATATCTCGCCCGTTCACACATACAGGCGTCGATTTCACTGGTCACGTCGAGATCAACGCTAATAAGGGCCGAAGAGTAAGAACATTGCTGGCTTACATTGCCGTATTCGTTTGTCTGGCAACAAAAGCTATCCATTTAGAACTGGTCACAGAGTTGACCAGCACAGCTTTTTTATCTGGTTTCAAACGCTTTTGTGCGCGTCGAGGCACGCCACGGGATATGTACAGTGACAACGGCACGAATTTTGTGGGGGCAAATCGGATCCTATTGCAACAATATAAATGCATTGTACAAACTATTGACAACTTCTTCCTGGACAAGGTATCAGAGATGGGAGTTAAGTGGCACTTCAATGCCCCAGTTTGGCCGAGCGCAGGCGGACTGTGGGAAGCTGCTGTAAAAAGCATGAAATACCACTTAAAACGTGTCATTGGAGAACAGCGCCTTACTTACGAAGAATTCACTATCCTGTTATGCCAGATCAAAGCATGCTTGAACTCACGACCACTATGCACTGTAACAGAGAACGTGGATGAAATCAACTGTTTGACACCTGGACATTTTCTAACCGGCACATCGCTCATGACAATTCCAGAACCGGACATTGACAACACTTACCACTTAAGCAAAAGATGGCAAATTGTGCAGAAGCTTAGCAAGGATTTCTGGAAGAAATGGTCGCAAGAATACCTACAACAACTACAAGCTAGATTAAAATGGAAACGACAGAATACCGACCCACGAATAAATGACATTGTGTGCATCAAAGATGAGAAATCACTGGCAGGAAAATGGGCACTGGGACGTGTAGAGAAGTTACACCCTGGAAAGGACGGACACACTAGAGTTGTCACATTAAAAACTGCAAAAGGAGAAACTAAACGACCGATTACAAAATTAGTACCAATACTTGAGGCTGAAGAAAACCGCACTGACAATGACAAACCAACGAAAAACAGGCGCAACAGATCTAAAAGCCTCACCTGGAAGAGTTTGGTTTGTTACACATTGATGCTAGTTATGACATTAATAACACCCACTGTCCAACAAGATATGAAACTTACCCCACTGACAAAAAACCAAACAATTTACTTTGACAAGATAGCGGACCTACAAGAAGTTAGAGATGAATGGAAATTAGTATTTTATTATAATATGACGAACTACTGGCAAAATGTCGATACACTGCAACAATTCGTGTCACACATAAAACAATTTCGTTGCAATGGGTGGTTGATGCAATTTCATGTCTTAATCAACCAACTTGAACAAACCACAAGTGAACTAAACTACTACAATGAGATACTGAAATCCCAGCGATTAATTCAACACAGGTTTAAAAGGTGATTAATTGACGGACTGGGATATGTTGCAAACTCGTTATTCGGCGTACTAGATCAGCGTTTTGCCGACAAATACGAGCTCGACATTAATACAATTAAGCACAACGAGAAACACTTGCTACAATTGCTAAAAAACCAGACGAGTATTTTGGAAACCGAGCACAACATTGTACAGCGCAACGAAGTGACAATGATAAAGCAGTTTACTTTGATTAACGATCACCTAAATACTCTAGAAAATAGTTCCTTAAAAGATAAAGCTGACACTGCAAACGCCTTCTACATAATAACTTCGGCAATGGCTGCCGAAAGAATGGCTCAAAATCTTAAGGACATCCAACAAACCCTTATCAACACATTGACAAATATGTACCAGGGACATATGGACGTGCACTTATTATCACCAAACCAAATGCAAAGTGAATTAGATAAAGTAGCTCGACAACTACCTCGCGACTCTGCACTACCGGAAGTACAGAATGACGTAAGAGACATCTACAGGTTGTTCAGAATACATGCACGTATTACACAGCAATACCTATTGATGGAAATAAAAATACCTATCTTGAACGATGCACTATACGAGCTAAATAAACTAATCAGCATACCTCAACGTATTGACGCTACTCGTGTCATGTACGTTATTCCCAATTCTGAATTAATTGCATTTAACATTAACCAATACTCGTTTATACCGCTAGAACCACCCGATATTCAAGAATGCCAATAGATCCATGATAAAACCCTGATGTGCAAATTAAATCACCCTATATACAGCACTGGCGATCGTCGCAAGTCATTTGCGAAATACAGTTGATTCGAGACAACGAAAAACATAGTGCATATTGTCATACCGAAATAAAAGTATGCGCTGACAAGTGGGTGAAATTACATAAGCAAAACACATGGTTTTATTATTTTTGTGACACGTGCGAACTGCAACTAGTATGCGGAGCTCAAATGACATCGGAGACGCTACGTCACTCGGGTCTGATAGCACTTAAACAAGGTTGTAACCTGCAAGGTGATTCATTTATGCTTCACGCATATATGGAACACACAAGCGACATTTTAGTTAATGAACCATACGCTATGGTAATGCCCACGATTTCACCCATCAACAACATTATCAACACCTCTGTTCGTAACTCGTCATTGCACATTGAAACGCACGAAGAGTCTTTCAAGAAGATTGATACTGAACTGCGCTCGATCAAAGAACAATCAAAGCTAGAAACCCCATCTCCTCTTGACGTTCATCACTACATCGCGATCTATGTGGTCATTCGTATTAGCATTGCACTGTTTGTAACATCGGTGTATTATTGGCGAAAGGTGGCAACCAACAGACAGGGGGAGGATCCTCAAGATGCGAGAAGCAGAGGAAGACGAGAAGAAGAAGATGACATCGAGGACGGGTACAGCAAGGTTAACAAACGGAACTCAAAAGTGCATAGTGAAGTGAATAATATGGTGACAATGGTTAACCCCTCCTCTAGTGAAGTGAAATTTGACACTGAGAGACATAGTGACGTGTGCTAAATTAGGTGTGACATTCTATTTTAGATTTTAGTTTACATTTTTTACATTTTACATAATATTATTCATTGACAATTATTTTAGAGGCATTCCACTAAGAGCACTGATTTCAACAGCACTTTACTGAACCGCACCAATTTTTAAGAGTGCGGTTCGGTGGAACAGTTTAATAATATTATTTTCAGTCCTCGAACGGCACCTATGTAAAATATTTTTTTTTAGTGATGGGGTGTATTTTTTTGTTCAAGACCTAAGCAAACAAAATATATCGATACAAATCAGCAGAAGTTAACTCTTCCGGATAATTCCACCTTGTTCACCTGGAGCAAAGAGTAATGTTTTATTTGAGTCGCTGTCAGTAAACAAAAAATGAGAGATCTTGTCACTTTTCTTAGCGATTTCGTTTGGTCAAAATTGTTCTGATGTTCAAATCATACAGTAGGTATTTCAACTAGGAACAAAATGGTCGAATGAACACACTCACACATATAGACCGCTACATGAAATCTAAGTACTCGTATGTTTCAGTATGCAGTGAGTCGGGGCTGTCATATCGAGGCAAGGTTAGTAATTGCGTGTTATCATGTAAGTAGGATGTCTAATTTATAATAATAATTATGTCGTTTGTTTTTTTGTTTTCTTAACAGAATACATTTTTAAATATTTCCTACAATCAAAAATAACAAACAAAACATTTAAAAATTTAAAAAAAATGAGTTCCGCCGGTGTTGGGGGCAGGGTTCGAGCTACCAGTTGTTAGGGCCGCAGGAGATAGGAACTTCCTCACAATGCGAGCCGTATCAAGGAATACTGCCTTTTGAATCACGCCCTTGATCCAACCGCCTAACGAGAGCCTCGAGAGATGTTGATCGAGGCTTTCAGGCTTTTGGCCGTAACTACAATGGGCACAATGACAGCCAAGCTCACATTCCACATGTCAACAAGCTCGTGTCGAGATATTATGTTTCTCTTTCTCAGCTTTCACGAGGTTCTCGTCATGTGGAATGGCAACATCTACAATCATTGCGCGGCGCGCTAATCGATCTATCACCACTATATCAGGCAAATTGGCGACAATAGCCTGGTCAGTATGATAGACCGATCCCAGTACAACGTGACATGGTAATTTTCGAGAACTAGGTCAGGCATATTAATTATTATTATTTTCCGCCATTTTGGACTTGTTAGTAACTTACTACTTGTTACTTTTTTACTTCTCAAAGAGAGGATGCCTGTGTCCCAGCAGTGGGAACATTATAGGCTGATCATGTATGTGTGTTATGTAGTAACTTAAACGATTGCTTTCAAAATTGATTCTAGTTTAGATTTTTTTTAAATTATTAGGTATGTATCTAGGTATGTGTAAATGGAATCAAATTAACTCCTCATAATATGTAACTATTATATCGTCAACGTGATCTATCAACTCAGCCTTGCGCTGGCCAGTGCAGGTAATAGGCCTCTCCCAGACTGTGCCAAAACACCCTGTCCTCCGCCTTCCGCATCCAGTCTGTCTCAGCTACCTGTTTAAGGTCGTCGGTCTATCTCGCCGATACGCGGTCTCCACTCCGAGACTCGTCTGTCTATGGGCCATCGGTCCTTCAACAAACATGGGTTGCCCACTGCCACTTCAGCTTGCTTACTCTGCAAGATATGTCGGTAAATCTGGTTCTTTTCCGGATAGTTTAATTTCTGATCTTATCCTAAAAAAGAAACTCCGAGCATAGCCCGCTCCATAGTACGCTGAGCAAACTTGAATTTGTGGACCAGCCCGACTGTTTGTGTCCACGTTTTGTCACCACATGTCATATCGGGCAGGACGCACTAGTTCAAGACCTTGGTCATTAAACATTGCGGGATAGGTGACGAAGAGACTTGACGAAGTTTTCCAAACATTGCCCAACCAAACTGGATCCTTCTGTCCGCTTCATTCTCAAAGTTGTGTCTACCGAGCTGGATGACTTCCCCTAGGTAGACATACTCCTTCACAACTTCAAAAAGCGACCTTTTGATGTAGATTGGTCTCGGCAAGACGTGTGAATAGTACATGACTTTCGTCTTGTCCAAATTGATACCGAGGCCAACCCGTCGAGAGGCTCCATTTAAGCTGTGCAGCATCTGGTCTAACTTTTTCAGCGTCTCTGCTATTATGCTATGTTGAAATAGTTTAGTGATTTGAATCCAACGTTAAACAAATTGCATACGTAAAAATTTACCCGCATTCAATACGTACGATATCGGAGCCCTTTACTGTACGTGGTTCGTTTGCACTTACTACTCGTTATGTTATAGTTGGTAATGTCCTGAACACTGAATATAATATACGTCCCATCACTACAAACTGTATGCAGGTGCCGTTCGGAGACTTAAAGTAATATTAGAAAACTGTTTCACCGAACCGCACTCATCAAAATTTTGTTTCAGTGCCGTTAGTGGAAGTGCTCAGATGCCGTTCGGTCAAGTGCTGTTAAAATCAGTGCTCTTAGTGGAATGCCTCTTATTTTACATTTAGTACTGATCTGCATTTGGTTACATTAATTTTACACCTATTACATTATCCATTTCTACGGTTTGCAATTGTTTACATGTCTAGAAGTTACTCGTAATTACCGTCACCATTCTTGTGGTGGCAATACTCGTATGTACGGTGCACGTACATGGTTTTAAAATATGTATGTTGATGCAATTTAAAGTTAGTCATTTAGGCTCGCGTATTAAAATATATATATAAAGGCTCGTTTACATAAAAAAGCGTTGGTGAGCTCAATCCACCCTGCCTCACCCCACACTCCAACCTGTAAGGACAAGAAAACGCCCCAGCCCATCGTACAGTGTTGATCTGGTTTCCATACCAAAACTTTAAAATGTTAACATGTTCTGTGGGTTCCCGTTACCCGTTCTAATTTACTCCACAACATATCATAGGAAACCAGAGCAAATGCCTTTGACGAGTCCAGGAAGCAAGCATAAATAGGCGTCCCTCATCTCGCATAGTACGTCACAGCATGCTTAAGACACAAAACCGCACTCTCTGTTGATAAGCCAGCTCTAAATCCGAACTGGTTATCATGAATAGTAGTACAACTAATTAATTATGTATTAAGCATGCTGTCAAATACCTTTGAAATCACGGTAGCTAGGGAAATCGGCCTGTAGTTACCGCTGTCGGCGAGGTCACCAGTTTTGTTTTTAGCAATTGGCACTACCACTGTTCGCATCATCTCACCGGGCAGGTAACTATGACTCATACAAAAGCCATAATGCTAGCACCCTGGGTAAGTGCGGGCTAGCATGTCGTAGGTGCTCGATACTAAGCCCTTCATGACCGGGGGACTTACCCCTTGACATACGTCTAATAGTCCGAGCAATCTCCGGGATTTAAATTTTACCCCTCTTTCCATGCCGGGCACAACATCGAGCACTGACCGTGAGGGTCCTAAAGGAGATTTAAAAAAAAATGCTTGTTGATTTGCAATATCCTCAGGTTCACTCATGCCACCGATGCTCACAGGGATTCCCGGTCTGGTTTTCAATTTATTCGTGTGTTTCCAGAAACTACGAAAATCATTTTTAGCGTGGTGTGAGGCCAGAATGTCCATTTAACTTGGTCTTCATAATCCTGGCACCACTTTAACCTTGACTTAAATACTTTTCTAGTCTCACGCATTTCGTTATAAAGTAACCCAGTAGAAGGTTCGCCACACCATGTCCACATTATAAATTTCTGCCTAGCCTCCCTATGAGCCTCTGCAACATGTTTGTTCCAGCCAACTATTACCCCCTTAGAGCACTTATTGCCGCCTCCCCGACCCATCAGAGCAGCTTCACTTAAAGCATGAACGATGTCTGCATACAGTTTCTCAATAACAATCTTGTGACTAGGGTTATTACATATACTGTCACAGCATTCACCAAGTTCGTGTGGGAAGTCAATTAGTTTTAATCTTTCATGACATTCACGCTGATATGCTTCTATCTGATTTTGACTTCTCTCTCTCCACACAACTTTATTCACATTTACAACATTAACACATTTCTTTGGCAACATAACATTCAAGTCACATTCTACTACCAGTGGCAAGTGGTCTGACCAAAGCATATCATAAACTACAGACACATTCCTGACGGAGGCCACAGCCGCTTCTGTCACTACGCAGTGATCCAGCCACCTCTTTGACCCATGAGCCTCACTCAAGAATGTATATGTGCTTGAACTTAAACCTAACATTTCTGTATCAACACACGTTCATGATTGCTCGGCACAATATCCGGAAAGTTCGACATAAAATTGATCAGATGGGTGCGCCTTAAAATCTCCTAACATGTAAACATAATCTTTATTACAGTTATCAATTATGGCACCCACCAAGCTCAAGATGTCCGTAAAATCCGTTAAATTTGACACAGTATCCGTGGGCATGTAAACACTTAATACTAAGAAGGATTTATCCTTAATCATAATTTTCACTGCACGAATTCGTGGGTTACCGCACTGATCAACAACCACATCATGGAAAATACGTTTTCTCCACAGAAGTGCGACACCACCATGCGGTCTACCGTGAAGAATTCCCGCTGAAGTGTCTACTGCTGACACTCCAGTACTGCCGAACTCATCACTTATTGTGTTAAGAAACGAGATTTCCTCAGGCAGTAGCCACGTTTCCTGCAGCGCAATTACATCCGATTGTTTACATAGTTCACGAATACTCTGAGCGGAGCGCTTGACATTCTTACAGTTAAAACTCACGAACTTGCAAACACTATCGTTACTCAACATTATTACTAAGTTGTGCGCCGAATACCTTTACGGTAAATGTATCGCTTACACGTTTCGGTCTGTAGTTAACAAAACGACGAAATACTATCCCCTGTGGCCACAACTTATCATCCAAGTATAATTGTAGCTTACTCTGGGACACAAGAAACTTGTACGCATTGTGTTCACACTGCCACTTAATATTATTTCTTTCTAGGTTAACTTTTTCCGCAGTTCTCTTTTCAATATAACGGGTTATATCCGACTCAGAAGTGTCCCTATGTACATTAGAAATAAACATAGGTATTTTTCTGTCAGCCGATCTGAATTTCTCCTCAGATTCGAGAACACTAGTACCAGTTTTTCCTCTAAGCCTATCTTTATACTTTTGTTTCTTATATTGCTCTATCGTAAAACCATCATTAGTTTCAACAGCTGCAACGCTCGAATACGACGGACGTGGTGCCATCGACGATGTATGAGTCATCGCTTCACCCAGCTGTTTACTAGGCTCGTTAGCAGTTGCTGATAACGGAAACGATGACACCTCGGATCGGTTTCCTTTACTAGTCGCGCGGATCGCGCCGTCTCTGTCGCCGTTGTGGGATTGGCAACGGTTGACCGTTGGAGAATGTGTTTCAGCACTACCCTCCTTCTGAATTATGTTAATATTCGGACAACTATGATTGGATCAATGATTTGCCTCGAATGATAATAACTGATCCGAACAGCCCAGCGTGTCTTCTTGAAACATGCACACAATACTGTTTTCACTGGATGCACCACTCTTTGTGTTAACATTTGCGGCCGCGCACGGTAACGCCAGTAATTTCATGTTACACTCTGCTTTTACGCTTCACAGCTCGTCTTGAGTCACACAGGAAGATCTAATTTGACGGTTCTCTACTATTACTAAATCCTTTAGCAGCTTTGATACATCCAGATGATCGAATGTGATAGGAGGTAGCTTGTCGAGATCGTGGGCTACAAACACCGGCAAAACATCAGGCTCAGTCGTTTTAAATATAGCAATGATGTCGTTCAACACCCTATTATCCTTGCCTTTTCCTTTGCGGACAGTGCTACGCACCTCAGATGACAATGATTCTATCAGTAACGATTTAAATTTTTGAATCTGCTCACTGGAAAAAGCCGACGCACATATCTTTACCAAACTAGTCTCATCAGCGATCGACACTTTGTTTTGAATGTAAGCTAGTAAGTAGCTCATCAATAACAATGTTACACGAAATACACTTTACTGTATCCGTCATTTTGCAAAAATTGCGCACGGGCAGCGCGTCAACCGATAAATGCGAGTGCAGATGATGACTACGCGCGCGCGAAATGTGCCACCAAAGTCAAAGTCAGAGTCAAATTATTTATTTTATATAAGCACATAGATGGCACTTTTGAACGTCAAAATTTACAAATAAAATAGAATTGATTCTAGTTGCCCCTTCCAACAGATAGCTTCGTATGGAGAAGAATAGGCAAGAAACTCCACTCTTTTAAAATGTTTAACAATATTTGTTATTGGTACATCAATTATATAATTATATGTGAAGACGATGCACCTAGAATAAAATTACTATACCACAATAGGTAAAAGGAATTAATAATGAAGCAATGACAGATAAATTAATTATCTGATAGATACATGGTGCTCACATATTTACAAACATTGTAAAAAAAAAAAAACGTTTTCCTAAAATGGATACACCTGGATACAGGACCATAGAAATTCCGAAGAACGCAACATACTTTCCAATCAATCAAAAAAACATAAGCTGCATACACGTTAGGCTAATAGATATAAACAACAGATTAATTCATTTACGTGGTGAAGAAGTACAGGTATATCTGCATCTTAGAAGAAAAAAATGATTGATTACAATAAATTTGTCTCAAAAAGTAAAGAATATCAGTTCTGTTTGAGCTACTTATCAAATAAGACCTGTATCTAAGAAGAAAATAAAATTAACTAAAGACAATAAAGCATTCCTTAGAGCGATCGGATTGCTAAAATTAATATCTTAGACATTTTATCCGCTCCAAATTACGATAATACTATAGAAGGAATCGAATTTCATTCCTACAAGCCCTATGTAACGAGTTTCAACAGGAACGATGAAATCAGGACTTGTACATATTACCATCAGCTAGCACCCTATATCTGGAAGGAACTGTTATCGTTAGCAAAAAAGATTCGAAGGACCCAGCTACTAGTGTCAATTTCACGAAAAATGCTCTACTCTAATTGTTCCAAGACATTAGGTATGAGCTAAACGGAGTGGAGATTGATAAAATAAAAAATGCAGGTATAACAACAACTATGTAATCACTAATTTCAATGAACGAAAGTGAATCAAAAATGTCTAATGCCTGGGACTGGAATATTGATGGCATAAAAAATATCCATGGAGGAAGATTTTCTGCATCTATACCACTTCGTAACCTCCTCGGTTTTGCAAAAGATTTAAAAAAAGTTGTGATAAATAGTAGACATGAACTGATATTATTACGAAGTAACACTAATTTGAACGCTGTAAAACTTAATACTGGCGAAGTAGTGGACGATGTTCAGATCAACAAAATCATATGGCACGTACCGCATATTAAAGTATCAGACATAGAAAAAAATGGTTTGTTAAAAGTATTAGAAAAAGATCGCCCACTTCAAATGATATACAGAAATTGGGATCTGTACGAATATCCAGCTTTGCCTAAAACTACAAAACATACTACATCAAAACTTCATTTCAAATAGAAAAACCAAAAGACATTATTATTATATATATAGACAAATAGAAAAAAGAGTGCAAGTTCTGACATGTCTCAATTCGATCACTGTTATTTTCGAGACGTTAGAGTGTATCTCAATTCAACCTATTTTCCATATGAAAACGTAAATGTGAGTTTTGCTAATAACAGAATCGCTTTATTATACGAGCAATATACCAGATTTCAACAGTCGTATTACGAACGTCGCTCGGAGCCCATACTAAGCGAGAAACAATTTAGAGATTTAGAACCGCTGTTTGTAGTCGATTGCTCTAGACAAGCTGATAATCTAAAGACTTGACCTGTTGTGGATGTGAGGGTAGAAATTGTTGCCCGGGGTGGGGTTGTCTTGGCGGTGTCTCTTGACATCGCCAATGCCTTTAATACCCTGCCCTGGAGTTGCATTGGGGAGGCACTTCGGTATCACCGGATGCCGACCAACCTCTGTCGCGTGGTCGAGGCCTATTTGACGGACAGGGCCGTCATCTACCCCGGTCACCAAGGAGAGTGGAACCGGCGAGAGATGTCGTGCGGTGTCCCACAGGGATCGGTCCTGGGGCCGCATCTGTGGGACATCGGGTACGACTGGGTGCTGCGCGCCGACCTCCCTAGTGGCGTCAGCGTAGTCTGCTACGCTGACGACACGCTAGTCCTGGCACAAGGGAGTTCGCATCGTCGATAGGATCCGGCAATTGGGACTCGAGGTGGCATTGCACAAGTCCGAGGCCATGTGTTTTTATGGTCCTCGGAACGCGCCACTGTCGGGTTCCCAGATAACGGCTAGAGGGGTTCACATTGGCGTCGAGTCGACGATGAAGTACCTGGGACTCGTCCTCGACAGCCGGTGGAACTTCGTGGAGCATTTTCGACGTTTGGCTCCCAGACTGGAGCGGGCCGGGGCTGCTTTGAAGCGGCTCCTGCCCAATCTAGGGGGTCCAAACGCCTCCTGCCGGAGGCTCTACGCGGGGATCGTGCGGTCCATGGCCCTTTACGGGGCACCGGTGTGGGCGCGTTCTCTGAGGCTGCGACCAGCGCAGCGGTTGAATGCGTCCCAAAGGGCCATCAGGATGGTACGGGGATACCGCACGGTCTCCCGTGAGGCGGCGAGCCTCCTTGCCGGATTGCCGCCATGGGATCTGGAGGCGAAAGTCCTCGCGCACATTTGGGTGTGGTGCGAAGAGGCGAAACTCCGGGGCATAACTCCGCTGCCGCAAGAAATCGCAGCACAGCGGACGGAGCTCCGGAGGGATCTCATGGCGACATGGAGAGTGCGATTGTCGCAACCCAGCGCTGGGCACGCCACAATTGTGGCGATAAGTCCCCTCTTTGAGGAGTGGCTGGAGAGGCGCCACGGCGTCCTCACCTTCCGCCTGACGCAGGTCCTCACCGGACATGGATGTTTCGGGAGGTTCCTGTTTAGGATTAAGCGGGAGGAAACGCCCGGGTGTCACCACTGTGTGGATCGCCCGGAGGACACGGTGGAGCATACGGTGGAGGTCTGCCCAGCTTGGGCGGAGCACCGCCGTGTCCTCACGGAGGCGATCGGCGGCGGCGATCTCTCGCATCCGGGCCTGGTTCAGGCCATGGTTCGGAGCGAGAGTGCATGGGAGGCCGTCGCCTCCTTCTGCGAAGCAGTTATGCTAGCGAAGGAGGAGGCGGAACGCGTGAGGGTGAGACAAGGTTCGCGCCCTCGCGCCCCTAGTTGCCGCAGGAGACGCCCCGGGCGTCGGGAGTCGCAAGCCGATTTCCGGCCGCCGTAGGCGCGGGCCTGCGGACGGTGAGCGATGGGTCCGATAAGGACCAGGCCTGGGTCGACGGCGCGTTGTGTTCCACGCGCGCCTCAAAGAGATGTCAGCACAAACTGACGGGGTCCGTTAGGACCAATGCCTGCCGGGGTTGCGAGTTTGTCCGAAAGGGATATCGTGGCCCTGGCACATAGGCAACGGAAGGAACACGGGTGGGTTTTAGTCAGCAAAAGTCTGACACGCTCTCCCGCTCCGCCCAGAGCGGGAGAAGTTATTTGATGATTTCCCACCCAAAAAAAAAAAAAAATAAGGGTAGAAATTGAGAGTGATTCAGAGATACCAGATCAAACTTCAGCATACTGTCTCATTCTGAAAGATTGCATTGTTGAATACAAACCATTAAGTAACATAGTTAAGAAGATATCATGAAGGCGGATACATACCGTTATAGTGGAACTCCAAGGATTTAAAGATTCTTTAAGTAATTTTAATGTCAAAGAGTTGCCCATTGCGAGTGAGGATCATACACAGACGTTCTTAGTAAAACCACCATATTCATTCCATTACCTAACCCAAGAAGAAAAAAAGCAGGTGAGGTGGTTAGAAAGAAATCGAGGAATTTACTGGAGTGAGGGCTACATAGACTACAAAGAGTTTCAGCGTGTTATTTTACCTTATTTAAAAAATAAAAAAATTATGACGAAGGGTTAGGAAAAGATTAAGTTGATTAAAGAGTTATGTGCAAACTGTGAAGTGATCGACATAGGTGAGAAGGGATGTCCTAATTTTGCAAAGATGAGCTAATTTTACATTAAAAACAAAGTTCTGTAAAAATATAAAACACTTTTTACAAAAAAATAAGAATCGACTACCAAAAATAACACTACAAAGTGAAAAATAACTTTAATTTCGGAAGTCGGTGTCTTTGGATCTGACTTCCGAAATTAAAGTTATTTTTCACTTTTTAGTGTCATTTTTGGTACAGATGTTCTATGTCACGAAGTCCGTTTGGCTATGAATGTTGTCAAGCGTGCACATGCACATTGTTTTTGTGTGCGTAACCTCGAGAGCGCTCAGTGTCGATCGGGACACGGTCCGGATCAGTAGTGGTTTTTAGTTCGCGCCAAATTGTTTCACGGAGTAAGGTCAGCATGGCAACAAAACGAAGAAGAGTTGTCCATAGTGTGGTAATATTTATTTATACGTTTTCAATTAAAATGTTATACAAAGATACTTAATATAGCAATAGAAGTATTTATAAAATGAATGTTTTTTTTGTGTTATAAAATGTTTATATTACTTAATTATTTTGATTACATTTTGTTTTAGGGTCGAAACATGATAGCTAGTGTTTATCATTTTCTGCGAGAAGAATATGAATTTACAAAATCATTAATGGAACTCAACTGTGATTTGTCTCATTTACGAGACATTACACGCCGTACAGCTGAAGCTACGGGTGTGAGCCAAAAAACAGTTCAAAGAATATTAAAAGAAGAGAAGGAATTCCCATCCACTTCATCAAAATTTACTTCACCTATGAAGAAAAGGAGAAAGCAAGATAATAAAGTGGATATAGATAATTTTACAGCCGATGTGGTTCGCAGTACTGTACAAGATTTCCATGTTGTCCATAAAGAAATTCCAACATTAGCTAAGTTAAGAACAGCATTGAATGAAAAAATCGGATTCGAAGGTTGTTTAGAAACTGTTCGCAAGTTACTGTTGAAATTAGGTTACAAGTGGCGCAAAACAGAGAACAACCGTAAAGTCTTGACGGAGCGTCATGATATACAAATGTGGCGTTTAAAATATTTAAAAAAAATAACAGAGTACCGCTCTCAAAGTCGGCCCATTGTCTACACCGATGAGAGCTACGTCCTTTCGACACACGTGCGAAACAAAACCTGGGCAAAAAAAAGGAAAGAACTCCGTTTTAAAAAAAAATTAGCACAGGCACTCGCTTTATTTTAGTGCACGCGGGAACCAAGGATGGTTTTATTGAAAATGCTTCCTTGGTTTATAAGGCCAACTCAACAGCTGGTGATTATCATTCAAATATGAGCTATGATAACTATGTAAAATGGCTAAAAGAAAAGTTGCTACCCAATTTACTTCCGCGCTCTGTCATTGTCTTAGACAATGCATCTTATCACAACACACGGGCTGAACGACTACCGACGCAATCTACAAAGAAAGCCGATATGCAGCAATGGCTCAGGGATAAGGGTATAGCATTTGATGAATCTCTTCTTAAATTGGAATTGTACGATACAATAAAGAAGTACAAAGCCCAACACGTAATCTACAAGATTGACGATTTTATAAAAAGCAAGGGTTTTGATGTCTTACGCCTTCCCCCTTATCACCCAGAATTAAATGCGATTGAAAATATTTGGGGGATCGTTAAAAATTATGTCACATCTAAAAATATCGAGCAAAACATGAAGAATACGGAAAGACTGATCAATGAAAATTTGGGCCAAGTTAGCAGTGAAACGTGGCAAAAAACTTGTGCTCATGTTGAAAAAATTGAAAAAGACTACTTGAAATATTTTGATCTCGATTTTGAATTTATAATCAATGTACAAGATGATTCTGACGACAGCAAAACGGAATCGGAAATCGAAAATTTATCTGATAGTGATTGAAAATACTGAATAGTCCTACTTGTTTCGTTTCCATTCTGTAACACCAATGCTTAATTAAATGCCTACATATTCTTAATATTTTTGTATTTATTGCAACCTAATCTAATTTATTTACAAAATGTATATACTTTTAAAACCAAAATTTTATTTAGATTATTAAATCTCGACTTGAATATATATCAGATTTGTTTGCTAACGTTACCTACTTTTACACACACAAGCGTGCTTGTCGGGATACGTCACTACTACAATCAAAGCCGAACGGACTTCGTGAAATAGAATATCTGTAGTCGGTTCTTATTTTTTTGTGAAAAGTTTTTGTACTTTTCACTTTTTAGTGGGTCATTTCTGAATTTATCTAAGTTACGATAGCCTAATGTTAACTGCTCATCACCTTTTACAAAAGATTGCTTTTCCCGATGCTGGGACGTTGATTGTTGAGGAATTCTCCTGGTAAGAGCCAGGAGAACTGCCACTCACCATATGCATAGTGACGAGCATAAATTGCTTAATCCCAACCCGTTAAATAGGGGTACTCATTATTATATTGTTCCGGTGGCCATATGTGGTCTCCATCAGCAGTTCCACTTCACCAAATGGTGCTTTCCGAGAGCAAATGCACGAGTTACTATAAAAAATACCCAAATCGCTATAGGTTTGCCTATAAAATTTTAGGGTTTCCCTCGATTTCCATGGAATACCCTCATCTGATTCTGATTTAGTGGCAATGGGATTTTGGAAGTTGGTTAAAAACTGATTTTAATTGTATGAACCATAAAATGAATTGTGCATTAAATAATGCGGTGTATATTACTCGTACAAAATGGTATGTTGATAATAATATGTCTGTATTTAATCTATTTTAATTTATTTTGTCATACCTATGCAGTTAATAAAAATTATTAGTAATGTACTTATGGTTGTTTTATTTAAATGTTTTCAGGGTAACTTTATATTAGCTCTAATAAAATTAATCGAATTGAGTAAGTATTCTATTAATTTAAAAATATTGAAAATCAGATGGTGAGATCGCTTCATTAGAGCTAATTTAAAGTGTGAGTATGTATGAGTAATGCCAATAAAACATATTTTAAATTATAAATATATTATTTATTTAGTTTTCGCATTATTTACAATTACAAACTAATAACACTTGTCCCTTATTATTATTAACTGTCCCTCAAGTTATTTCATAATTTTATTTATGTACATGAAACTTATGTAACTATTATGTATTTAAGCACATTTTAATACACTACTAGATTAACAAAACAATTATTTTACTTCTTTTAACTTAATCTATCTAAGCACAATAAACTTACATCTTGGATACTTTATTTATACATTCTAAACTTGCATAATAACTAAAAACCTTAGTTCGTTACTAAGAACCTAAATATGAACCAAAAGTTTCCTTAATATTTTTTTTATACATAAATGTGACTTACTAAATTGTGATGATCTTTATAATTACTTTTTAATACACTAGCAGATTAACAAATAAATTCATAATACCAATATTAAACTAATTATTAATTTCTACATATTATCTCTTTTTACATTAAACTTATACATACATTAACTAAAATCCATTAATATTGATACACTAAAGACCCTCAGTTATGTTCGACTCTCATGTAATAATTGGAAAAACCCAATAACCATGCCCGACCGGGGATCGAACCCAGAACCCCGTGCTCAGTAGTCACACTTGCAACCACTAGACCAGCGAAGTAGTCTATAAACTAACCCAATAAGTTACAAACTAGGTAGATACTTACTTACTAATAACAATCGTCACCACAAAGTTCCTTAGATATTTTATTTATCAATGATTGTGTCTCTTCCATAACATAGTCCACCGGTTCACTAACTACATATTGCGCACTTAAGACTATCACCTCCTCGTCATCACTTGAACTTGCAACACTTGGTTCTTGTCGCTCACTGATGTCCAACACTTGTATCTGGATCAGTCGTAAACCTTTTTTCTTTTCGTTGTTTATGACGTATGATTGACATAAAGGATGTTGATGTTCAGATGGTTTCCGTTTTAGACCCTCCCGTCTTGCTCTAGACTTTTTGATGGTTGGTATTTGTTGCTCTGGAACATGCCAGCTTAAACTTGGAGTGGGAAAACCTTGAGCGTATAGTGAGAAGTCGATAATATCTGGAGAATCACACATTATCAATGATCTGAAACAAATGAAATAATAATTAAGTACATAAAAGAAGATGATGAAAATTAAATAATTTATAATAAATAATTTGTACAATACTTACAATTCGTTTCGTTTTTATTCGATGTGATATGACCGTTCCGTTCGATGTTCTACACAATAATATTACTGTGGAACGTGGTTAATATGTAATAAGGCTCTATAATGCCTTACGATGCGCTTAATTTTCATGTTTTAACATTTTTTTTTAATGTATTTGTAATGAATAACATAGTGATATTTATCGCACAAATTTGGTATTAGCTTTTTATTCTTAAATATTAAATAAATATAAACTTTATTGACATCAAAATATTACAACCATACATGTGAAGCCCCTGACTCCCGTGCTAGGCGAACCTGTGTTACAGGAATCAGTGTCCTCCGCCATACATCACATTTCATTTCAATTTTTATGTAATAAAATAAGTAAAATAAGTAGCACTAGTAGGTATTGAAACAAAATGAAACTAAACAATAAAAAGAAACAATGCGAGCGTGTGTTTGTGCGCGTGTGTGTGCGTGAGTGTGTGTGAGTGTGAGGGTGTATGCGTGAGTGCATGTGTGTGTATGTGTGATGGTGAGCGAACCATTTGAGTGTACATGAGTGTGTGTGTGAGTAACTTCATGTTTTTTTGCAAATTATACTTGTATTTTATGGTACTGAAAGAATTAACTTTTCCGTGTCGTCATAACTTAAGGACTGAAGCCAAGGTCTTAAAATTTGTTTTACCTTATATAACGTAAGCTTATAAATCGGGATTGATTTATTAACCCGGTTGTAGATCTTGGAACTTAACGCACAAAAGTGTCTGGACGCGAGAGCAGTGCGACATTTGGTAACTTTGCAGATTGGAAAACCAGTGCGTCTACTTTTTTCATCTGCAGTTATTGGTAACAAAGTGTGTCTACGTAGGACAGTACGGAGGATATATAATTGTCGAACTGTAAGAACTTGGGCTTCCGAGTACAACTGTCTAGTGGGATAGATTTGCGTTTTGAAGGATATCACTTTAAGTACTGCCCGTTGCGCCTGTTCCGCTTTAAACATAGCTGTTTTAAAAGTCCCTCCCCATACTGGAATGCAGTAGGTAATTATAGACTCGCATAACGAGCGGTAGACCATTGTTGCTGCCTCCTTGTCCGCAGAATGTCGTAGATCTTAAAACAAATAAAGAAGCTTACGAAGCCTGGAACATAAAGCGTCTATGTGTGTTTGCCAGTCGAGCTTTTCGTCTATATGGACTCCTAGATATTTGATGTAAGGTACCAAAGTGAGGCTAATACATTTATATTGAGTGGGATCTGTACATACATGTGGGATTATATCTGCAGTAGTTGGAGGCTTTGGGCAGTTTGATGGAGAGAACTGTATGAATTTTGTTTTTGCAATATTCAGTGTCAGCATATTGTTGCTTAGCCAGTCCATTATACTACGCAATGAAGATTCAACTCTATCAGTCGCCTTGGACCAGTCTCTTTCATAAATAAGGAGTGTCGTATCATCAGCATAAGTGAATATATCACAATGGTAGGTTGGGAGTCGGCAGAGGTCATTAATGTAAATTTGAAAGAGGGTGGGCCCTAAAATACTGCCTTGTGGTATGCCGTAGCAAACAGGTTCCTCTTTACTGATTATGTCTTCAATTTTTACGCATTGACTACGCCCAGTCAGGTAACTTTTAAAAATATCTAGAGCCAAACCACGTATTCCTATGTGCTAAATTTTGGCCACTAGTCTAGGGATTGAGACGGTATCGAAGGCCTTGGTGAGGTCTAGGAAGATTCCGTAGCATTTAAATAGATTATCAAGTTTATCCACCAAACTGTCAACAAAGTCCAACACTGCATCCTCGGTTGAGATACCGGTTCGAAATCCGTATTGTTTTGGTGATAAAATATTATTTTTTTGCAAGGAATCCATTCAGGGAATTATTAAGAATACGTTTTAGGATTTTTGAGAATGCGCTGAGTACAGATATGGGTCGATAATTGGAAAAATCGTCTCTTGCTCCAGCCTTGTATATAGGGTGCACTATTGCACGTTTAAAAGCTTTTGGGAAAGTTCTTACCACCAGGTGGCAAGCATTTTTCTGGACAAAAGGGAAAGTGATTGTGTTCCATGTGCAAATTCTCCGGATATATTAAATCAACTTCAAGAAGGTATCCGTTTTCTGCAGTATCACTGCTAACTTCTAAGTTTAATTGTAAAAAATCAATTTCTTGTCTATTCATAAATCTAAAATCGGAATAGGGTAGGGATTGACACATGCTATAACCATATAAATTGTTACAATCTAAATAAATGATAAATGAATTTGGGCGAGTTGGGTCGTAAGTATCTAAATATTTATGATTGGCTTTGACATGTCTTTTGGAACACATACAAACACCTCCTCGAATACCTTTTTGTATCATTCTAAAAATTTCAACATTACTAATCAATTCTAATTGGATTCCTGGTTTTAAAAGCATTGCATCAAAAGATAGACTTCAAAAATTTTCAAAAACATGTTAGCAACAGAACATCTGTTTTGAGATATAAATCTGTGTACATACCCATGTTTTGAATATTAAACACTAACCAACTTCGTCGGTAATTATCTCATTAGATAAGGAGTTAAAAAAAATATTATTTAGAGGGTAAACACTATCTTCATAACGTTCCCATTGAGACATATAGTCATATGCATACACTCCTTTACGAGTGAGTAGGTTCAATTGTTTTTTATTAGGATATAAGATTTCAATTGTTTAAAGTCTTGGTTTTTCATTGCACTAGCCAACTTTTCTAAGCTAGTTCCTAAAAACTTGAAAGCGTCTACAAACTTAGTGAATGAAATATAGTTTTGTTTTTTTTTTAGTTTATTCTGATTTCTAAATCGGAATAAACTTAGTGAATGAAATATAGTTTTGTTTTGTTTTAGGTATCACTTTAATAGATCCAGGAGCTTCACCTAATTCTTTTATGAACAGATGGCAATCGTAACCGGACAAATTATGAAAAAAATACTGGCAAAAATGTTGGTAGTTTGTATTGTATGTTACAATAACTATGAGCAGCGCCACGATATTTACCAGTCAAGTGACAATGATCACGAACCCTGTCGCCGAACAAGAAGTGTTCACAAATATGACATGTTATCGCGTCTTCAAAGTCGCGAGCATTATCATTTGAGTAAATCATAGGAACACTATTTTGTAAAATATCGTAAATTTTTTGTGCATCTTTATAGACCTTACAAAATTTGATACAGAATCCGAACCGCGATAAGAAACGTAACGATTGAGGCATTCATCTAGCGTTCACGTTATATGATAAGCGTAATTAAGCTACAGGCACATGTCGCTGTCGCGTTACAGTACTCGCCTTAGTGGGGTCAGGGTCACAAGATTCATACCGTTCTAGGATTGTTTCAAAATCTGCGTATATAACAAATGGTACGAATTGCTTTCTAATATAATTTTTAAACTGTATGAAAGAACCCTTTGGAGGTAGTTCAGTGGCGACCCCTCCACAACTATGTGAACTAAGATCATCGAATTAAAACACATTAAACAAACGTCACAAAAGTACAGTTTACTGTGGTGTTTTGTTATTTGATTCTTAACAAGTCGCGACAAGTCTTTAATGAGACAGTAATGTGACAAATCATCTCTTTCTAAATAAAGTAAATTAATCACCTTTCCGTTCAAGGCTTTTGGTTTGTAAAGCGACCCTATGATGGTATTATTTTTTAAACCATAAATGTAAATGTAAATTTCGGGGTTGTTCACTTCGAACCGCGCAATATCTAAGAAATTCACTGGAAATGACATGCCCTTTACATTTAACACGTTACGAAAATCAGGGTAAAAAGATACTCTTTCAGGATGTCTTAGCTGGATATAAAGCAGCTACAACAGACCATAAAAAAACAATAGTCATCATTATTGCGGATATTAACACATGCTTTTTTAGATTTTATTGCAGAAGGCAATTCGATAAAGCCTGAACCGCGCAAAGGTTGATACTTGTTAACATTGACTTCCAAATGAGAACTGCTCAAGAACGTCCATCCACTGTTTCGGTCCTGAAATTCTTCTATCTTTTTTTTAAAAGTATTTTTACTTGAGACAATAATGAATCAAATCCATAATTCTGATGCAGAGTTACGTTTTTTGTGGCAAATGATTTCATCTCCTGAGAATCATTTTTAAACATTAAAAACAAAGTAAAATATTCGATATTAACTTTTATACAAGTATGTTCTTTAAGAGACATGTCAATTAACGTTTTAATTCTGTCCCAAATATTATTAAGAAATGGTTCTAGAGAACAATTCTCAGACGGATCGACAATTCAGTAAGAAGCTATACGATTACGAAACGCAGAATGTATTATTTCCACACCTTCGCAAAAATGGGAAATAGTTTTGTTTTTATGATTAGTACTACGTAGGTGACCTGTCCAGTGACTGAGCTCAACAGATGTGTTACAAACAGTCCAGAAAGGCATTTTAGATTAAAATAGTTCTAGACTTAGGTACTATTAAATGTTGCAATATAATATAATTACGATAATGATGTACGATCGCAAAAATAGAATATTTATCACAACAACTTAAATATTTATTTTATGTTTATATTATCACTATAAAAAACGGGCTCAGAATTATCAAATAATTCATGACTCCGTCTCATAAAAACTTGTAACCCGTCCCACTGCGGGGTGTTGCGGTTTAGCTGCACTTTTAGGGCCACTGAGGCTTTCGTCTCTAGGGGTGGAGGCAACTTCGGCCTTATTGTAGACCTTTACCTCCACCTAGAAGTCTCCGGTTGGGTCCACCGTTCGCCGCACTTTACTGTTTGCGACACGGCTGGTGAGGCTTGACCCGAAGTCTCCAATTAAGGTTGACGACGGAATGTAGTCCTGCAAGCGAAAGAGGTCCGAGGCCGAGCTGCGGTTTTTACTGTAAACAATTTAACATTTTATTTATAATAATTTACACTACACATTACATTACATTTATTTTATAATTGACGAATTGAGGGTGTATTATACTCCTCTGTCGAACCGGGAGAGAAAGCATGATGTTATGTATAATATTTTAAAAACAATATTGTAAACATTCCTGCAAGGAATATAATCGAAATAGATTTCAGCGCTCTCTTTGTTACAGTTCTAAATCCACTAACCAACGTATATCTGCGTATAACATTTGCATTGACATAACATACACAACAAGCACCTGAAGATATAAGCAGTAACACAAAATTACCTTGATTTCGATGACGAGGACGTGGTGCTCTCGGAAGCTTTGCGCATCGACACCTTCTTCTTTGGTTGTCCCTTCGCAACCACGGCTACAGCTGCGGACCGTGTCTGGAATTCTGAGTCGGAGTCAGACCTGAAATGGAACACATAAAGATTAATTTTGTAACTAACAACTGTGACTTAATTAAGACTACTAATACACCAGCCGGCAGGCAGAAACCAGGGCCTCAAGTCTGCTATTACAATAGTGTCAGAATGGTCGATCATTGATTTCATAATTGTTGATTTTCACAAGTTTGGTAATCTACTATTATAATGGCGTCATTATGACTTTCCCATGGTCGGCCACTGACACTACATTGAAAGAAATTGCATATATTGGTAATCTCGTACATAATGACAAATGAATGACATTTCTACTAATGGGTTTTATAATAATGGCAATACGACAATGCCATTATAATAGCACAATTATATTACGAGAACATTGACCGACCAATGATCGACCATTATGAATTTACCAGATTACGACCTTTTAGCAAAATGACAATGGCATGACAATGGGATCGTGTTGGAATGACTGAATTTATAAAAATAGCAGACTTGGGCCCCAGGTCCGTAGCTGGGTAGCGATAAGTTCAGTAAAGTTTGTGGTACATACTTACATTTTATAAAACTGACGGTTGTATAACGTAATTATATGACGAAGGTAACCGGTGTTTATCACTGTAAGATACTGGAGCGAATGTTATATTGTGATCAAAATTGTTTGATTTTATTCATAAAAAATATCATTTCAGCAATATTTATCCCATTACAAAATTAAACCCTAACTACATGTACTCACAGTTGTATGACTAATTTACGTTACTTACGTCAATTTTAGTGATTGAAAATCGCTTCTGTCAAATTGCAATTTTATCGTGAGAAATGAAATATAAACCAGCTTTTTACCCTCGCCGACAAAGGTGAAGCTGATACATGTCACTTATGATTAATACATTATGTAATATAATAAAGTATGTTTGTTTGTTTGATAAACCTTGACATCAAACTCCGCATGACATCACACATGTAAAATAAAAAAATACATTTTTTCATAGACGCATGTTAGGACGAGCTGAAAGAAAAATATCCTGAAAACATTTTTTGTGCAGAATAATCCATGTAAACGGACTCGCGTCAAAAAGTTAGCTCACTAATATGTTGCAGTAAAACTTGAAATTAGTATATATCACATCATCACATCACACTAATTTAGGCCTACCTAGGCGAAAGTTTGTGAGTGAGTGTGTGTGTGTGTATGTTTGTTACTTCTTCACGCTCAAACGGCTGCACCAATTTTGATAAAATTTTGTATGGAGGTAGCTGACACCTTGGATTAAGACATAGGCTACTTTTTATCCCGATATTCCTACGGGATCGAGACTTACGCGGGTGAAACCGCGGGGCGCAGCTAGTAAGTAATAATTCATCTAACAACTAAAACGAACTTTTTATAATCATTTCATGCAAAGGTTCAGTAGGTACTACTGTTGGGTAACTCATCAATTTTATATGAGGATAAATAAATGATAAATGATTTATTTCTGTAAGTAGGTTTGTACAAACACTTTTACACGTCAATCATATTAAAAAAAACTAGATGAGGTCGGCGTTTCGTATCCGACTACTCTGAGAAGAAAGGCCGAAACAAACTCAGAGGTTTTAGGTCTCTTTTTAAAGTCCAGACATAATCTTGGTCAGATCATGTGAAGACCATGTAGATTCTTTTTTTCTTTTCTTTTTTTTTTTCTTTTTTTTTATGTTGCCCCACACTAGGAATTTCTCCTGTATCGTGGGTGCGTTTACAAACATTTAAACTCACATACACAAACAGCCAGACCCGGAACAACTACTTGTAGGTCATACAAATATTTGTTCCGTGCGGGAATCGAACCCACGACACGCAGCGCAGCAGTCAATCGCTTAATCACTGCACCAACCGTGCCGTGCGATTGGTGCCTCAAATGATCTTTTGACGAAAGAACCACACAGGTTGAGGGGACCTGTCCAGTCAGTGCACGCATTTGTCAGTAGTCGTGCAGCTCAACTAAGAACTTAAGGAGCTCAACGATTCAACGAACAATACCAAAGAAAGGACATTTGGGTAGGCCGCATAAAATCACTCAAACTGCCAGACTATGATAAAAACTAACTGAGAAAAAAAAGAAAAATGAACAATAACCCACATAGTCTTCACATTTACAATACTTAAAACAATATAATACTTAACAAAGTAAATATTCATGTCATTGTATATATAAAATTAATCAATGTCAATGTGTATATAAAATACGGATATAATCTTGGTCAGATCATTTGAGAACCATGTAGATTGGTGTCTGACATGGTCTTTTGACGAAAGAACCACACTGATTTGAGTGGACCTGTCCAGTCAGTGCACGCATTTGTCAGTTATCGTGCAGCTCAACTCAAAACTTAAGGAGCTCAGCGATTCGACAAACAATACCAAAGAAAGGACAATTGGTTAGGCAGCATTAAGTACTCAAACTGCCAGACCTGCATTAAAAATTGTTTTGATTGAGAATAAAAATAAAAAAACAATTCACATAGTCCTCACAGTCATAATAATTAAAATAATATAATACTTTAGAAAGTAAATATTCATGTCATAGTTTAGGTATTTAAAAATTTCAATCAAAAAATAATATAAATAGTTGGCAAAAAAATTCAAATCAAGATTCACTGTAAATTGGAGCAGCTCAATCCCAAGCCTTTTTGTCCTCAATAAAGTCTTTAACAGTATAAAATGCTTTCTGGCACAGTTTCCGTTTTATAAAACATTTGAATTTATTAAGGCTTAATTCTTGAATATGGCTAGGAAGTTTATTATAAAAACATATACACTGGCATCTAAACGAGCCACCTATTTTTTTAAGCCTGGTTTTAGGAACAACAAATTTGTGCTTGTTCCTAGTATTTACATTATGGATATCACTGTATTTTTTAAACAGATTAATATTTTTATGTGCATACAATAGATTTCCATAAATATACTGAGAAGCTACAGTCAGTATATTAATCTCTTTAAATTTGTCTCTGAGGGAGTGTCTGGGACTTAATTTATAAATTGCACGAATTGCTCTTTTTTGTAAAACAAAAATTGTCTGAATGTCGGCGGCATTTCCCCACAACAGAATACCGTACGACATTACACTATGAAAATAACTAAAGTATACTAAGCAGGCTGTCTCTAAATCAGTTAAATCACGAATTTTTCTAACGGCGTATGCTGCAGAGCTAAGCTTTTTCGACAATTTATCTATATGGGGGCCCCATTGAAGCTTGGCATCCAAAGTTATGCCTAAGAACACTGTAGAATCTTCGGGTTTCAACTCTTCACCCTTTATGAGCACACTAGTTTTTACTTGTCTAACATGAGGTATTGTAAACTTAATACATTTAGTTTTTTTCTCGTTAAGAAGTAGGTTATTAACATTAAACCAGTTAACTACTTTTTCGAGGGCACTATTTACATTGTCAGTAACCAACTGCTGACGTTTGAGTTTAAATAAAAGTGAAGTGTCGTCTGCAAACAACACTATATCATGTTTATCCTTTATGAGGTAAGGCAAGTCATTTATATAAATAAGAAACAAAAATGGGCCAAGAATTGAGCCCTGGGGTACCCCCATTCTTACTACAGATCCGGGAGATCTTTTTCCGTTAACATCAACTCTCTGAATCCTATCACTTAAATATGAAGTAAGAAGATCCAGAGAGGCATTTCGGATTCCGTAGTGGTGCAGTTTCCTGATTAATGTTTTATGAAGAACGCAATCGAATGCCTTGGACAAATCGCAAAATATGCCCAAAGCATCGCATTTATCCTCCCATGCATTATAAACATGTCCTAAAAGTTCAACACCGGCATCAGTAGTCTGACCCTTTGTAAAACCGAACTGTTTGTTATGCAATAACTTATGTTTATTAAAAAATCTATGCATTTGATCTAAAATAAGTTTTTCAAAAATTTTACTAAAGGTAGGTAGCACTGAAATAGGTCTATAATTAGTAGGGTCTGATGTACTACCCGATTTAAACAACGGTATTATTTTACTGTTTTTCACAAGATCAGGAAACTCACCAAGGTCAATACAATTATTAAAAATAACAGCTAAAGTAGGTGCTACAATGTTTATAATCGACTTAGCAACGTCCACAGAATTACCCCATAGATATGCGGTCTTTTTAACATTTAATGAGTAAAAGATTTTAATTACATCTTTACAGGTGACATATTCGAAATGAAATTCAGAATCACAAACTGGAACGTTTTCCTTAAGTAAAGACTCTGCAGCAGTGGTTGATGAGTTTAGAGATTTAGTAGTCAATACAGGAATCTCTGCAAAGAAATTTTCAAAGGCCGCGGTGACTTGAGAATCTGATTTAATTATACTGTCATCAATAGCAAGGCTGTAGTCACTACATCGGTTGCATGACCTTCCCGTTTCACTATTAATGATATTCCATGTCATTTTAATTACATTACTACTGTTTTTGATTTTTGAACTTAAGTAACGTGATTTGGCCATACAACAAACATTTTTAAATAATTTTGAATAATTCTTAACATATAAATTAAATTCAGCAGTGTTTATAATAGTCCGTTCATCGTACAACTCATATAGTCGTTTTCTACTTTTATGTATACCAACCAGCCCAGTCACTGAAAGAAGCATTACTATTAACCAAGAATGTTTTTGGAATGAAAGTGTTGGCAAATTGTGTGCAATACATACAAAAGAAATCATTATATTGTTGATTAGGGGCGACATTAGTTGACAAAACTGGTAATTTACTCAAAAGTTTAGTTTTAAATGTTTCCAAGTGCTTAGTAGTTTTTGGGTTGACAGTGATATCTTTTTTAATAACTTTTTTGTCGGATTTGGAATAGTGATTAATTGTCCGCACTGATCTGAGTCTATTAGATTAATAATTTCTTTGTGGGTTGGTATAACATCTGTATAAATGTTATCTAGGCATGTGGCACTAGTGGGAGTTATTCTAGTGGGCTCCAAAAATTGGTAAGCAAGATTGTATGACTGAAACAAACTTATAATTTTAGTACTTAACCCGGAATTTTCTAATAAATTAACATTAAAATCACCACAAGTGATGATAGACTTATTTGAATTACAGATTTTGTGCAATACATTATCCATAACCTTTTCAAAACAATCATACAACCCTGAGGGAGGTCTGTACACACTTAATATAATGAACTGCTCCAATTCTATACAGGCTATTTCAATTGTCCGCTCAACAGAGAGGCTCACAATGTCCTTGCGGTCTTTAAATCTAAGCTGGTTATTCACTAAAATTAATGAGCCACCATGTATAGCATTTACTCTGCTGAACGAACTACCAACCTGGTGATTACTAAAATTGAACATGAACTGGTGGCTTTTAAGCCAATGTTCTGTCATACAAAGAATATCTATATTGTTACAATTCAGGAATAATTCTACTTCTAAATCTTTGTTCAAAAACCCTTGAATGTTTTGATGCACCAAGTTGATACTATTTGATTTTTTTACACTTTCATTTGATTTATTATTTGCTTTCATAACATTTTTGCAAGAGTTTTCCTCCATTGTCCTAATTTCTAATTTAAATGATAATCAATGTCATCAATTGTTACCAAATTATTGACAGAATAGTTTAAAATTACACTGCATTGCTCAAAAGAAGCAATTTGTTTAGCCAAATTTTTGGCTGAAATAGTAAAAAAATATGATAGCGACACAGCTATCTGTCTTTTGTGGTAGTTAGAAAGATAGTACATAACAATATTATATCTATCCTTTGTCAAATACAAATTATTACTAACATAATTGTTAGTATCAATTAAATGGAAAAGATTATCATTATAAGTTAAATTGTGCAATGTAATATTAATGTCAAATCTTATGTTATTTTCTTCCTGTGGCAAACTGTTACTATACGGGAATGTAAACAACACAATTTTTGTAAACGTAGGTTGCACAATGTTCTATGATATTGGAGTAATTCTCCTTTGTTTACATTTCCCCTATTTCCCATAAAAATTAATAATGTTGTTTCCTGTTTAAAGTTACATTTAATAATTTCTTTCATGATATCAAATAAAGATGAGGATGTAATGATGAGGATGAGGGAGTACCTCATTTTACCTCGCGAGGTACCCCTCATTTGAGGTGAGGAATTGTACGACGGCGTATTCACATCACGAGGTGAACCGAGTGAGCGACGCGAGCGAGGCGCGAGGATGCCCTATACCGAGCGTGGGATGATTAACTCTCTCTCATACATATCATTTTATTTTGCTCATAATGAAGCAATGACACATGATAATCAACGTACGTTCGTACGTACGTACGTTTAAGATTATAATAAGCAAAGTTATCAAAATTGGTGAACATCCTCTATTTAAATTAATTGCATTGGATAGGAAATCTTATAAAATACCAATTTTAATCAGACACTGCAACGTGCACAGCGATCATCTTACAGTATAATTGCTGAATACATGGAAATTACTCATACACACACCTTGTGAAACAAAGTTCGAACACTGCACATAATGCAATTTTGCAATCTTTGAGCCCCGAAGTGCGCGCCGGCGCGTCGGGGGCGCCACCTACCTCGCACACCACCGATGCGCCGGCGTGGCGGCGAGCAGCTGAATTTCTACTAATATTAAGCCTAATATTGCGTGTGGTAACTTTAATCGTCGGGCCTGACAACTATTCAAAAAAATTAAACATTTCCATAGACGAAATACGGCGTGGCAACTTAAAAAAATAATATTTTAGTTTTGCGTGCGGCCGGCCGCCATTGTTGTTTACAAATGGATTGCAGTGAAGTGATTTTATTGTGTTAGTGCCCTAAATGAATTTGAAATCGGGGTAAGTGGACTTATTTTCATTTATATGTTATTATTACATCGTTTTATATAATAATTGCACGAAATCACGTCGTAAAATTTAAATTTTTGAACAAAGAAATGTTACGAGAGAATTCGTTCCGCCGAGTAATTTTTTTTACGAAATATGGCTCATTTTGTGTTTTATTGCCTGGAAATAGATGAATAATCATAAAATAATACTTACTACATCGTTTTAGATAATAATATCACTAATTATATCATAAATACATATGAAATGTTTCGAAAAATCATACGTCTAAAGGCGGCCCCATGCACTGTGATGTTTGAGATTTATTATTACGCAAATTTTACATAGACTCTACTCTCTAAAAAACGCTGCAAAATTTCGTGTAAATTGATACAGTCGTTTTACCAGAAATAGAAATAACGTAATATCAATACAATGGCAGCTGTTATCTGAAATCATATTTTGTTTAGAAAAACAATACACTTCCCAGATCCATTCTTGCATTTGTTTATTATGGCCTGGCTAATTAGCTTCTCAGAAAAAATTACTCTTTAGGCTTGACGTCTATTGTTATTTATTTAAAAATATGTTTATGATTGCCGGCGGCCCCTGTCATAACAATGAAAGGGCCATAAAAAAAGGTCAGTGCGTGAGTCATTGATCGCCAAAACGCGAATAGGGCCTCAAAGGTTAACACGATCGTTTCCGACGCCGTCGTATGGTACAATAGTTGACCACGGGACGGCGCATAAACCGTTTCGAAGGCGATTGTATGAGTGTGAAAGCATCTATAATCAAGCACAACGCAGAGTAACAGCAGAGCAAGTGGGCAACCAGAAGCTTTTTGTTACTCGTAACGTGTTAGTGTTAGCTGTATGAATTAATTAAATTAACATTTGGAGGTCCTTGGTGCCCAATCTGGGGTCACAGAAATAGAATTGTGCGTGTGCCTGTTATAGGTGTATGCTGTTTCTTGCTCTGTGAAGAGACATGAGACAATCTGTCCTAAATTTTAGTTTAATGTTTACGGTATCCTAAAATTCAGATGTCCTTGGTGCCCAATCTGGGTCATAGAAATAGAATGTGCGTGTGCCTGTAGGTGCATGCTATTTCTTGCTTTGTGAAGAGACATGAGACAATCTGTCCTGAACTTTAGCTTACTTTGTTCGTATAGTTCGATTAGTAAACGAAGTATGTGTGGAACTTGTTGTTATAAAACTGTTCAACTAAAGTAGTGGTCATGTGAGAAACTTGTTGTTATAAAACTATTCAAATAAAATAGTGTTTTAGTGCTCAATCCGAAAATCTGCGGTCGTTGATCGAGGTAAGTCATCGGTAATAATAATATGCTCAGCCCCTATCATTTATATTATTGGGCATCTACACCCCGAGAGTGACGAGGTGAACAGAGTGAGCCGATGGAACGGAAGGTGGGGTAGAATGCCCAATAACAAAGTCAAAGTCAAACCATTTATTTCAAATAGGCACATAAGAGGCACTTTTGAACGTCAAAATTTACAAAAAAAATAGAATTGATTCTAGTTGCCCCTTCCAAAAGGTAGTTTCGTATGGAGAAGAATGGGCAAGAAACTCCACCGGTACTCTTTTAAAAATGTTTTACAATATTTTGTTTGATTACATTAATTATATGATTATATGTGAAGACGATGCACCTAGAATAAAATTACTATACCATAATAGGTAAAACGAATTAAAAACTAAGCAATGAAAAATAACTTAATTATTAGATAGATACGTGGTGTTCACATATTTACAAACATCATACAAGTATGTTTTTCTAAAAAAATAAGTCAGTGTGTGAGTATAGGTTATCACAGAATGTAAAATGAATATCATAAAAATAACAGATTTTACCATAAAAATAGCAACCAGTTTGATTTTGTCTAGACTCTAGATTGTCCTATGGAGCTGGACCAGCATGTTTCCAAGCATTCCTGTCCTGGATATAATCCTCTAACTTGTAATATGCTTGTTTACAAAGTGTACTTTTAATATGTGTTTTAAATTTTCTCTCATTTAATTTCAATATATCACAAGGTATTTTGTTGTAACATTTAACACAGTACCCCATAAAAGATGTATGTACTTTAGATAATCTGAAAAATGGTTGATCTATTTTATCTTTATTTCTAGTATTAAAATTATGTCTATCGCTTATCTTGTTAAAAATATGTAGATTTTTCCTTACATACATAATATTTTCATAAATGAATTGGCAAGGTACCGTCATAATATTAATCCTTTTAAATAGTTCCCTAAGAGATTCGCGGCGACGGAGATTATAAATTGCTCTGACAGCTCTCTTTTGCAAAATAAAGATGGACTCAATGTCAGCAGCCCGACCCCACAGTAAAATGCCATACGACATAATGCTGTGGAAGTAACTAAAATAAACCAAACGCGCGGTTTCTATATCTGTTAGCTGTCTTATCTTTCTAACAGCATAAGCGGCCGAGCTTAACCGCCCCGCCAGAGAGGTTATATGTGGTCCCCATTGCAGTTTCTCGTCTATAGTGATTCCTAGGAAAACCGTTTGATTAATAAATTCCAGTTTTTCTCCGTTCAATATGATATCACATTCGCTACTTCTAACATTAGGTAATTTAAATCTAATACATTTGGTTTTTTTTTCATTTAATACCAAATTATTTACCGTAAACCAATCTTGGACCTGAAGAATAGAGTTATTCACTTCGTCAAGATTTTGTGATCGTCGATCTATTTTAAAGATCAATGATGTGTCATCAGCAAATAACACCATCTTCGGTTGATTTTGAAGTAATTGGGGTAAATCATTAATGTAAACTAAAAAGAGGAATGGACCCAATATCGAACCTTGAGGAACGCCCATTGCCATTTCAGACCCTAATGAGTTAACGCCGTTTATTTGAACTTTAACCTTTCTATCTTTTAGGTATGATCTTAGTAAATCAAGAGCTGCATTCCTAATCCCATAGTGCTCTAGTTTCAGCAAAAGTGTCTCATGGTTCACGCAATCGAACGCTTTAGAGAGGTCGCAAAAGATTCCAATGGCATCTTGTGCTTCCTCCCAGGCGTTAAAAATGTTCTTTATTAGGGTAACACCGGCGTCAGTGGTACAACGCCCTTTAGTGAAACCGTACTGCTGTTCATGAAAGATGGATTTTTTATTAAAGTGACGTAACATTTGATTGAGCATCAACTTTTCAAACACCTTACTGAGAACTGGCAGAATTGACACAGGCCTATAATTATTGGGTTCTTTACTATCTCCGGATTTGAACAAAGGAACTACTTTACTGTGTTTCATGAGATCCGGAAAGACTCCTTGATCCACACTGGTGTTAAATATAAAAGCTAAATAGGGCGCAATGGTTTCGATTATAGATCTACAGACTTTTACAGACATGCCCCAGAGATCTTCTGTTAATTTAATTTTAAGATCTTTAAAAGTTTTTATAACAGCCTGGGGGTTTGTATGTTGGAACCTAAATTCCAAAGGGCATACTTTTACATTCTTTCTAAGTAAGGCAGCCGAGAGCGCGGGTGAGGAATTTAAAGTTTCAGTAGTTTTAAGGGAAATATTAGCAAAAAAGTTTTCAAATTCCTGAGCTATTTCTACCTCTGAAGTGATGGGCCCATGTGCAGTTTCTAAATTTAATTCAGTATTACGCTGTTTTTTCCTACCTGTTTCATTATTTATTATTTGCCAGGTAGTTTTTATTTTATCATCAGCTGATTTTATTTTATTGCTAATATAAAGAGCTTTAGCTATTTTGCACACACTTTTAAAAGTTTTAGAATATTTTGCAACATATTGATGAAAGCTTGCATTATTCTTATGTTGCTTTAGGCCATAAAGTTCAAAAAGATTTTCCCTGCTTTTACGAATACCTGGAGTCGCCCAATCACTAAATACGAACTTTGTGTAAATACTTTTAGTCTTTAGTGGAAAAGTGTCATTAAATTGTGTGTTTAATAGTGAAAAGAACTCGGCGTAGAACTCATTTGGGTCACAAATATTATTAAATCTCTGAACACATAATGCACTGGCCAAAGAATTATTTAATTTCTCTAAATTTTTACTTGTAATTGGCCTAAACCTTATTTGAGTTTTTTGTACAGGCATATAGGAGCAAAATGTTATTGTTTGACCACTATGATCAGATGGCAACTTATTTACAATTTGTTTGTGTAAGTAATCACAATTACAAAAAATATTATCTATACAAGTGGCAGAAGAAGCTGTCACTCGGGTTGGTTCAATAAAAACATTTGACAAATCAAATGACCTAAAAAGACTTAATAATCTGACAGTGTTCGAGTTATTTTCTAATAAGTTAATATTAAAATCACCACATATGATTATTGACTTACTATTAGTACTAAGTTTTTTTAACACATCTTCCAGTACAGAATCAAACAAAGATAGATTCTGGTAACTTGGAGGTCTGTATACGCATACTATAACATGCTTATCAAGCTCAACACAGGACAATTCAATGGTGTGTTCAACCGACAGTCCGATGATGTCTTTCCGTTCTTTCGATTTGATAGAATTTTTAATTAATATTAATGATCCGCCATGTATCATACGTTTTCGGCTAAAATGGCTAACTACACAATAATTTTCATAATTAATTGACATCACTTGATGATCTTTTAACCAATGTTCTGTTAAACAAATGACATCAAACTTGGTATTTTCTAAAAACAATTCTATTTCCAGTAATTTGGAAGAGCAACCTTGGATATTTTGATGAAATAATTTTAAAGTATGTTGCACTCCCTTTGTTTTTTTTTTATGAGTTAAATGGCCAGAAGATACCTTTTTATTATTCTCTAATAATAATAATTGGTTATTTGAATGGGTAACTTCTGTTGTCTTACAGTCTAGTTTAAAGAATTATCTGGAGTGACCTCCACAACTACAACTGAAGAGTCTAGAATGCCTGTATGAGTTCCAGCAGGAAGAGAATACCCTATCTGACTGGTAGTGGCCTCCAAGGATGTTGGTATTATAGGTGGATCCTCCTTCGTACAACATGATGACTCATAATTAATCTCTATGTTGTTAGTATAACTAGACAACACAGACTCGTCACTAATACTAAATTTCGTTATATTAGCTATAACCTCATTAATATTATATGCTATCAACATAGCAATCTTATGTCTACATTTCCCAGACAGAGATAAAGTTCTCTGAGTCAACTTAAAACCACTAACAAACTTATTAGTGTCAAAATACAGTAATTTGTCACTATGACAACATGTCAGCCTATGAATAGTATTATTCAAACTAAAAATATAATTATTATCATCATCTGATAAGGTGTCAGAATAAGGAAAAGCACACAATATCAGCTTTCCTACATTTAACTTTAATAAGGTGTTCACACCATCCACTATGTCCTTTCTGGTAATACTAGTACTATTTCCTAATAACAAAACCATTGTAGAATAATTATTTAGGTTTGTGTCTGTAATTCTTTTAATCATTTGTTTAAAACTTACTCAACATCAAGCTGATTCAGATTCAGATTCAGATTCTTTGTATGTTAACATAGGTGGTTACAAACAGGTGTTACATTTTCATATGCGCTCTATGTTTTACCATTTGGTGTACAAATATGATGATCAATTTTACATTTAATTATTAATTATCTACGTGCAACAAATACTATTATCAATTAAAATTATAAAAAAACAAGAATCCTAAAGTGTAAGCGATGCATAAATATTTTTAAATAGTCAACAATAAAATTTAAGAAATAACAAAAAATAAAAATATCAGGAAAAAAAAAAAAATTAGAAAATAATGTCAATCATAAAATTTAAAATTAGTACAGAAATGTCAAAACAATTATTAAACCAATAAACTATCCCTTCAATGTCAACAATTAAATATAAGGTAGCACATAGATGTTAAATGTCAATAAAATGTATTAGAATGATGTATTATGATTGCAATGTCGATTAGTAAAAATAAATAAATAGGTACAGTAATGTCAAAATAGATGACCTAACACTTATTATCTATAGGAGGCGTTATAGAACTGTCGTCCAAATAGTCCTTTATCGAGTAGTAACATTTATCAATTAATATTTTCATAAGCTCTTTTTGGAATTTGTCCTGGTTTAACGATTTTAATGTCTCAGGTAGCTTGTTAAATATTTTTGTGGCCATACAGAAAGTGCTTTTATTCATTAAGGCTGTTCTACCATGTGTGATTTCAAGCTCTAACTCATTTTTGTCTCGTAGTTTTCGATAGTGACTTTTAAAAGCTACTTTGTACTGTGAGAAGTGTGTTTTGACAAATATATTTGTTTCGTAGATGTACAGCGATGGTAGGGTAAGAATGTTTAGGTTTCTAAAGGACGGTTGACAACTATCGGTGCTATTTAGGCCACACATGGATCTAATACATTTTTTTGAGCTCTAAATATAAAATCTCTATCGACGGAGTTGCCCCAATACATTATGCCATACCTAAGCGTTGATGCAACATAACCATGATAAGCCGTTAGTACTGATTCTAGGCTGACAGTATTTGATAGTTTATATAGAACATACGCTTTCATAAGCTCTTTTTGGAATTTGTCCTTTTTTTTTTTTTTTTTTTTTTTTGGGTGGGAAATCATCAAATAACTTCTCCCGCTCTGGGCGGAGCGGGAGGGCGTGTCAGACTTTTACTGACTAAAACCCACCCGTGTTCCTTCCGTTGCCTGTGTGCCAGGGCCACGATATCCCTTTCGGACAAACTCGCAACCCCGGCAGGCATTGGTCCTAACGGACCCCGTCAGTTTGTGCTGACATCTCTTTGAGGCGCGCGTGGAACACAACGCGCCGTCGTGCCGGGCCTGGTCCTTATCGGACGGCGAGCTACCCATCGCTCACCGTCCGCAGGCCCGCGCCTACGGTGGCCGGAAATCGGCTTGCGACTCCCGACGCCCGGGGCGTCTCCTGCGGCGACTAGGGGCATGAGGGCGTGAACCTTGTCTCACCCTCACGCGTTCCGCCTCCTCCTTCGCTAGCATAACTGCTTCGCAGAAGGAGGTGACGGCCTCCCATGCACTCTCGCTCCGAACCATGGCCTGAACCAGGCCCGGACGCGAGAGATCGCCGCCGCCGATCGCCTCCGTGAGGACACGGCGGTGCTCCGCCCAAGCTGGGCAGACCTCCACCGTATGCTACACCGTGTCCTCCGGGCGATCCACACAGTGGTGACACCCGGGCGTTTCCTCCCGCTTAATCCTAAACAGGAACCTCCCGAAACATCCATGTCCGGTGAGGACCTGCGTCAGGCGGAAGGTGAGGACGCCGTGGCGCCTCTCCAGCCACTCCTCAAAGAGGGGACTTATCGCCACAATTGTGGCGTGCCCAAAATCGTCCAAATAGTCCTTTATCGAGTAGTAACATTTATCAATTAATATTTTCATAAGCTCTTTTTGGAATTTGTCCTGGTTTAACGATTTTAATGTCTCAGGTAGCTTGTTAAATATTTTTGTGGCCATACAGAAAGGGCTTTTATTCATTAAGGCTGTTCTACCATGTGTGATTTCAAGCTCTAACTCATTTTTGTCTCGTAGTTTTCGATAGTGACTTTTAAAAGCTACTTTGTACTGTGAGAAGTGTGTTTTGACAAATATATTTGTTTCGTAGATGTACAGCGATGGTAGGGTAAGAATGTTTAGGCTTCTAAAGGATGGTTGACAACTATCGGTGCTATTTAGGCCACACATGGATCTAATACATTTTTTTGAGCTCTAAATATAAAATCTCTATCGACGGAGTTGCCCCAATACATTATGCCATACCTAAGCGTTGATGCAACATAACCATGATAAGCCGTTAGTACTGATTCTAGGCTGACAGTATTTGATAGTTTATATAGAACATACGCTTTCATAAGCTCTTTTTGGAATTTGTCCTGGTTTAACGATTTTAATGTCTCAGGTAGCTTGTTAAATATTTTTGTGGCCATACAGAAAGTGCTTTTATTCATTAAGGCTGTTCTACCATGTGTGATTTCAAGCTCTAACTCATTTTTGTCTCGTAGTTTTCGATTGTGACTTTTAAAAGCTACTTTGTACTGTGAGAAGTGTGTTTTGACAAATATATTTGTTTCGTAGATGTACAGCGATGGTAGGGTAAGAATGTTTAGGCTTCTAAAGGACGGTTGACAACTATCGGTGCTATTTAGGCCACACATGGATCTAATACATTTTTTTGAGCTCTAAATATAAAATCTCTATCGACGGAGTTGCCCCAATACATTATGCCATACCTAAGCGTTGATGCAACATAACCATGATAAGCCGTTAGTACTGATTCTAGGCTGACAGTATTTGATAGTTTATATAGAACATACGCTTTCATAAGCTCTTTTTGGAATTTGTCCTGGTTTAACGATTTTAATGTCTCAGGTAGCTTGTTAAATATTTTTGTGGCCATACAGAAAGTGCTTTTATTCATTAAGGCTGTTCTACCATGTGTGATTTCAAGCTCTAACTCATTTTTGTCTCGTAGTTTTCGATTGTGACTTTTAAAAGCTACTTTGTACTGTGAGAAGTGTGTTTTGACAAATATATTTGTTTCGTAGATGTACAGCGATGGTAGGGTAAGAATGTTTAGGCTTCTAAAGGACGGTTGACAACTATCGGTGCTATTTAGGCCACACATGGATCTAATACATTTTTTTGAGCTCTAAATATAAAATCTCTATCGACGGAGTTGCCCCAATACATTATGCCATACCTAAGCGTTGATGCAACATAACCATGATAAGCCGTTAGTACTGATTCTAGGCTGACAGTATTTGATAGTTTATATAGAACATACGCTTTCATAAGCTCTTTTTGGAATTTGTCCTGGTTTAACGATTTTAATGTCTCAGGTAGCTTGTTAAATATTTTTGTGGCCATACAGAAAGTGCTTTTATTCATTAAGGCTGTTCTACCATGTGTGATTTCAAGCTCTAACTCATTTTTGTCTCGTAGTTTTCGATAGTGACTTTTAAAAGCTACTTTGTACTGTGAGAAGTGTGTTTTGACAAATATATTTGTTTCGTAGATGTACAGCGATGGTAGGGTAAGAATGTTTAGGCTTCTAAAGGACGGTTGACAACTATCGGTGCTATTTAGGCCACACATGGATCTAATACATTTTTTTGAGCTCTAAATATAAAATCTCTATCGACGGAGTTGCCCCAATACATTATGCCATACCTAAGCGTTGATGCAACATAACCATGATAAGCCGTTAGTACTGATTCTAGGCTGACAGTATTTGATAGTTTATATAGAACATACGCTTTCATAAGCTCTTTTTGGAATTTGTCCTGGTTTAACGATTTTAATGTCTCAGGTAGCTTGTTAAATATTTTTGTGGCCATACAGAAAGTGCTTTTATTCATTAAGGCTGTTCTACCATGTGTGATTTCAAGCTCTAACTCATTTTTGTCTCGTAGTTTTCGATAGTGACTTTTAAAAGCTACTTTGTACTGTGAGAAGTGTGTTTTGACAAATATATTTGTTTCGTAGATGTACAGCGATGGTAGGGTAAGAATGTTTAGGCTTCTAAAGGACGGTTGACAACTATCGGTGCTATTTAGGCCACACATGGATCTAATACATTTTTTTGAGCTCTAAATATAAAATCTCTATCGACGGAGTTGCCCCAATACATTATGCCATACCTAAGCGTTGATGCAACATAACCATGATAAGCCGTTAGTACTGATTCTAGGCTGACAGTATTTGATAGTTTATATAGAACATATGCAAATATATTATTTTTTTTACAAATTTCGTCTGTTTGGGATCTCCATGTCAGATTATTATCAATTACGATGCCAAGGAATTTGGCGACAGTAGTTGACTCTATTGGACTCCCTAAATACTGAATTTCAGGAATCTTACTTGGAATTCTTTGGTAGAAATGCATGATTTTAGTTTTGTCTAAATTAATTAAAAGATTATTATTGTTGAACCAAGATATTATTCTATTTAATGTCATATTTATTTCATTATCATAAGTCATATTATCGTCACATTGAACTACTACTGTGCTGTCGTCAGCAAATAGTACCATAGGATGGTTTATGTGTCCGGGAAGGTCATTAATGTATATCAAAAAGAGGGGTGGTCCAAGCACACTGCCTTGAGGTACGCCGTATTTTATTGTTCTACGTTTGGATCGATATTTATTCTCGTAACCGTTATTTGTAGATATTTGACTGATACACGTTATTCTATTTTTTTGGTTTTATATATAAATACTGAGTTTCGAGTTAATCAGGCTGCGAGTTAAAATTCTTCTATACAAACTTTGACATGCCCCAACCCCCCTACCTAACTTTGACATGCGTCAACCCCCCTACCTAACTTTGAAAAAACTAAAAATGGAAAACTTTATGATTTACTTAGGTAAGTATTCGTGCCAAGTTTCAAGTTTCTCAACTTTATTATTTTTATTTGAATACAAAATTTTGCGAATGGAGAACTTCAATACAAAACTTTATCCCCCTTTTCACCCCCTTGTGGGTTAAAATTAAAAAAAAACAACGATTTACGTTGTATCAGCCAACCATAAGCCGAACTATTAGTGAATTTAACTTAAAAAATAAAGAACTTTAATCAAAAACAAAATTTCACACCTCAAGTGTTGAAATTATAATTACACCGTTGCGTAAGCTTCCGACCATAAGCATAAATAATAAATTTAGTGATTTTTACATTCATAAAATGAAGGACTTTCCATACATAACTTCATCCCTCTTTTTAACCCTTTGGGGGTGGAATTTCCATCCCCTATTTTAATCCTTTAGGGGTGGAATTCCCAAAAATCCTTTCTTATTCCTTGTCTACATTATAAAGAGAACCTCTGTGCAAAATTTCAGCTTAAAAATAAAGAACTTTAATTAAAAACAAAATGTCACCCCTTAAGGGTTGAAATTATAACTACACCGTTGCGTTAGTTTCCGACCATGAGCCTAGATAATGAACTTAGTGATTTTTACATTCTAAAATGAAGGACTTTCTATACATAACTTCATCCCTCTTTTTAACCCTTCAAGGGTGAATCATCAAAAACACTGAAACACGTGTATATTAATTTTTAATCGTCAGCCTAAACACAAAATTTGAAGATCTTAACTTCAAAACTGACGGACTTTCATATAAACTTCCATACCCTATTTTACCCCTTTAGGGGTGGCATTCCCAAAAATCCTTTCTTATTCCTTGTCTACATTATAAAGAAAACCTCTGTACAAAATTCCAGATTTCTAGGTCCAAGGGTTTAGGCTGGGCGTTGATGAGTCAGTCAATCAGTCAGTCAGTCAGGACTTGTCTTTTTATTTTTATAGATTCTGTACACACTAAGAAACTCACAGCACGCACTACACGACACTTATAGTATATATCTCTTTCAGACAAACATAGTTAGACTGTAAGTAGCTGACACACACACAGGCCGAATACACCACCGACCTGTAGACATAATGTAACATAATTATGAACCAAGGAAATAAACATCTTTCTATTCTATTCTATTCTCTATGATCTAGTAATTCTTGAATTTTTTATTCTTTATCTAGACCGATAATTGGGTCAGAATGACATGAACACATTGTCTTAAAGATATGCTTGTTGTGCAAAGGGTGAACTTCCAGGGGGTTGGATGACCACATCTATCTCATATCCAGTCCAAGGACTGACTGATTGGGACCATTTCTCCGTGAGACCATGATGCCGACGCAATGCCGCTGAGGAGCTAGCCGCCCATTGCCTGTCAAAGACTGTCGTACGGTTGCCGCAGGGAAAGCCGCTTTGTCACGTTAAGCCGCTTCGTCAGTTCGAGAGAACTGCAAGGGACCATGCCTCCAAAAGAGCATGATGCCGACACAATGCCGCTGAAAAGCCGGTTGCGTTACTTTATGGAACTGTTGCTATGAGTACTCCGAGTGCAGATGTCAGTAATTACTGATGAAATACCTGTTACGCTTAGCATGTTGTTTATTCACAAGTTTGTGTAATAATATAATTTGCATCCCTTTATTATTTTTTGGTTTTCTAAAACCACATCATTGTATTTACATAACCATGAATTCCTAAGTACAAATCTCCGAGTAAAATGGCTATGACATACGGACATGATGAAATTCTGAGGGTTCTTTTGACTTAAGAAAATGATGTCCAAATCGTTTTGCAAAATGGACAAAAATATTTTTCCATCCCCCCATCTCAGAAAGAGTATTCTTTCTCTTCGATATCTGAGTGCAAAAGCCGTTTTATCCGCTAGGGGATAAAGTAAATTGAATTTAGAACATCGTGTGCCCTAAGTTTGGGAATTCAAAAAATTCATTAAACCTATTTACTTCTCCCTCCATGGTGCCGAATTTATCATACAACCTTTTTTAATTTGTTAAAAACTCAGACTCAGAAACTTCTTGGTGCAATTTTTTTAATTTGCTTTGCGCGCGCCATTTTCTTTTCACATCATATTTTTAAAACCTTAGGTTAAAAACAAGAAACTTGAAAACAAGAAGTGAAAAACCTAAAATTAGTGGTCTAGTGACGAGGAAGTTTATTTGACGCCAACAGAATTGACTGAAACTGTTAATAATGCGCAAATGAGCTTTCTCCCTCAACAATCACGCGAGAAGTATTTGAAAAGTACAATATGTTTAACACGTGGCGACTAGCTAAAGGAGCCAAAACTTTCTCGAAAAACATTTTGCTGGCATATTTTATTGAATTATTCAAGAACAAGAAATCAAGCACTCTATGGAGTACGTATTCAATGCCAAAAGTTACAATAAAGATGAAAAAGACATACATATCGGCACCTATCCTAAATTAGTGGCATTTTTAAAAAGAGCCTCATCAGCTGTGCTATTCGGTAACCATCTCACCGTGAAAACTTAGATGAAGTGAGCATGAAGTGAACTGTCAGTGTCATCCCACCTGATGCTAGGGATGGACCAAGGATTACATTTACAATCATAATCGAGATTTTGAATAGAAACTTCATATGGTTTTTTTACATTAAATTGAGTTTAACAAAATTTCTGTTTATCTATTTTATTTAAAAACTCCTTAAATAAAAATGTTAAGACACATAAATACTAGCTTTGAAATAAAATAAAATTACCAACAGAATAAGCATAAAAATATTATTCAAATCGGGATTGTGATTGTAAATGTAATCCTTGGTCAATCCCAACCATCAGTGGAATGACACTGACTGCTCACTCCACGAAAGAATTCACGGTGAGATTTTTACAGAATCGACATGCTGGTCATCAACCAAAAAAATCGAAGGTTTTCACAGCATCTGAAATTGAAAAGTTTCTTAACGAAGCACCTGATTCCGTATATTTGGCAACAAAAGTAAGTCAGTTGCACATTCAGTATCTACATAAGTATATTAAAAAACTACTTAACATAATCTAATACGTAGATGTTGATAGGCATAATTATGCATGCATATCAATTTTATTAATGTTTCTACTACAATTCTCTTTACGTAACAGGTTGTTCTTATTATTGATATAAACGGTGCATGTCGAACTAATTAACTAACACAACTTAATGTCAAAAACATTGAGAAACATTCAGATGACTTACTCATAATTAATTTACCTAATACAAAGACAAAAAGAGACCGCAACTTCGTCATTCGCAAGGAATACGTAACAATTATTGTTGAGAAATATCAAGCCTACAGTATGCGTCATGTAAAAAGAATGCCGGAAGAAAGTGGAACGGGTGTGTTTGCGCATGGGTACACTCGCGCACGAAAGCCTATTGTTTTATTTTTGAACTATCCTTTCGCTCGCGGCTTCGTATAATTATTGGTTATTGGTAGGTATATTGAAAAATATATAAGATATGTCATCCTGTAACTTCCTTTGCAACTTGCCTATGGTAGGCAATTCTTTTTCAGTGACGTGGAAATTGTGTAAGTTTCTTTTTATAACACCCTGGTCAAAAGTGTCAATGTCTGTTACTGGTTTTTGTTTGATTCTTTGATTTTTGCCGGGAAGTCGGAAGACGGTAAGAAATTCCGCATCTTTTGAACCCTTAAACAATTCGTCTCACTGTAGACTCGGAACATTTTGTTGCCTCTGCGGTCCGTTTCATACATTGTTTTAAATTATCAACTGCATTATTATCAGCCTCTCTCTTCATAAAACAATATACGTCATAAATCAGTTTTCTCACTCTTCTATGTAAAACCATTTCGTAATTAAAAACTTTTATGTGCGATGGTATTTTCAGAAGGAACGTAACGTGGACACAACGCGGATAGCAAAAGTCGACTTACGAACCAATAGCGCACCGGCAAGCATGCCTCTTCATAAAACAATATACGTCTAAAATCAGTTTTCTCACTCTTCTATGTAAAACCATTTCTTAATTAAAAACATTTATGTGCTATGGTATTTTCAGAACGAACGTAACGTGGACACAAAGCGGATAGCAAAAGTCGACTGACGAACCAATAGCGCACCGGCAAGCATGTGGCGCAAGATCTGCCCGCCCCGCGCCGCACCTCATACCACCAAATAGACCGATAAATCGCCTAATGCGCAGATTGACCACCGGTGTTCTTTTTAACATGATGCTACCTGCAACACTCTAATCAATCGATTTTTCTACAATATCGCAACGGAAAGTGTGTTAGACAGTCTATGGGTGCTAATAAAATTGGCAGTATCCCACGAGAAATAGCAACATTTCTTGAACTTCCAGATCCCCTGTTGTGTACGGGTCATTGTTTCCGACGAACTTCAGCCACACTTTTGGCCGATTTAGGAGCTGATCTCCTGTCTCTTAAGCGCCATGGAGGCTGGAAGTCCAATGCGGTTGTAGAGGGATACATAGAGGATTCCATCCAAAATAAGTCTAAAATATGAAAATGCATCGTAGGAGCCATTACACTGAAAGAGCCTCAGTCAGATCATTGGACTGGCCCTTCTACATCAAAAATGAGCTGTTACGAAACACATACCCATCGCCCTCTCTCGCCAACATTTACGCCAAGGGAATCCGATGAATCGGTACAACTATTAAGTATGACAGATAGTTTACCGAAAAACAGTACACAAGTCACTAACACCAACATTACAGTACCTAACAAAAATATTACACTCAACTTAAGTAACTGTAGCAACGTTAGTTTAAATTTTTCTTTTTTATACCTAAGTATTATTTGTTATAATTTAAAGATTATTCTGTAATACTTACCTTTCATAATGTAGTAGTTAATACCTAATCTGAAATAAAAGTATCTTATTTTTTATTTTTTTATTTAACCATTTATAAACATACAAGAAGAAAGGAACAGAAAAATACGTACAAAGGTGGTGCTTATTTCTAAAGAAATCTCTTCCAGCATACCTGCGATAGGAAAGTCGATAAAGAGATGTAGACACCGTGTGTAAGAGTAGAAGAGAAAATAGAATACATATAATCAAAAACAATTTACTTAATAAAACTAATCAAATAATATACTAATATACATACATACCACAAATACATACTTCTAAAATAAATATCACTAGAATATTAATTATAATTCTATTAAAATAATAAAAACATACGCAACTATGACGAAGTGGAAAGATAGTGTTCTTTCACTCTTCTTTTAAATACTGAGACAGTATGGCAGTCCCTTATATCAGGTGGCAGTAAATTCCACAACCACACCGCGTGCACAGTGAAGGAGTAGGAGTAGAAGTCGGTGGTGTGGGGAGGGGACTTAAGAAGATTTCTAAGATGCGACCTGCAAGGCGCATCAGAAGGACGAGCGTAGGATGGTGTTTTAGGTATCTTGTGATTGTTAATGTTTTTTTTTTGCATTTAGTAATTTCCTCGCTGAAGTGGGATGAAAAGTTACGTGTTGCACTCGGGTGCAAAGATTTTTCACCTCGTGCTCTTTTGATTTACTCGCTAACGCTCAGGATTCTAATTCAATTTTAGAATCCTTTGCTGGCTCGATCATCAAAATTGAGCACGCAATTAAAAAGGAACTTTGCACTCTTGTATGACAAATAACTATTCTTTTAATTCTCCTTTTAAAATCGGTTATAATATGAACGAAATTATTTTTTGGACCTCTGTTAAGTTAGTACGACATAAAAGTCATGTTATTTTTTATCAATTTTAATAGTTTTTTTTTACAATAGAGCCCTTTTATTAATATATCACAGTTTCTATGGACATATTCAGAGACGTGGGTTAATCCAGCTAACGAAAGAAGTAACTCTTGCGAAGACAGCAGGAGAACCAGCTTGGCACCCACGGTTAGACCCAAAGGAGGTCACACCAATCTGTTGGAAAGTTGGAAAATGTTAAGAACAAAATATTGAAGCCTATAAAATAAATCCTGTTTTGAATGACAGTTTCAAAGTATTAAAATGATCTGTTTTGAATCACATAAGCAGCAGGCAGATAAGTTTTATTAAAATAATATACCAAGATACGCCTGTTGTTGCTGTTGACGACGAGAGGACCGCCGGAGTCACCATGGCAGGTGCTTCTAGGGCCAGCGCCGTTCACGCAAATGTTAGAAGCAACGACGAAGGCATTGTAAGCAGCTGAGTACTGCCGGCACACGGCGTTGGTGATCACGGGTAAGTTAACGTGTCTCAAAGTTTGACTGACACTTCCACCTGAAATCAATGTAGTTACATGAATAAAACAGCTCAATCAAAAATTTAAAAAAACTAAATGAATATTTATTTTTCTTACCATTTTGGGTGAGACCGAACCCAGATGCGGTAGCAGTAGCGCCGTTGAATTGATTGTTGAGTTCATTACCAGAGGGCAGAGCAATGGGAGCAATGTTGTCTGTTGATACAATAATGTAAGTTATTTCTGGAGCAAAACTGTCTTGATAATATTCACGAGACTTCAAAAAAAAAGTTAATTTCATGATTTGAGTAACTTACTTGAAGTTCCAACAGAAGAAGGTAAGTTGATCATGGCAATGTCATTACGGGTGAGCGCAGGGCTCCAGCTTCCATGCATGATGACGCTAGAGGTGCCCAACCTTGTACCACCACTGAACAGCCGTACTGAACCAAGGACAACTGTCAACCATCTGGCCTGGTTATTACCATCGAACCAACAGTGAGCGGCGGTTAGCACCCTTCTTGAGTTGAGCAAAGAACCACCGCAAACGCTCTGCCTGTTTGCCACATCAATGATGAGACCAGCCTGAGAAATAATGATTAAGCTGTTGTTAATAAAGAAACATTTAAAATTTTGCAATAATAGAGTGGATAGAAAAAAAATGGTAATGACCTGGAAAGGAAATTGGCCGAGATTGGCATTTGAACCACCAACGATTCTAGATGGGTTCCGGTCGACTTCCTCCTCAGCTTGGCGGATCTTTTCGGCCATAGGTCCACCGACTTTTTGGTGATAATCATACGCGGTGTTGTCTTCGAGATCGATCACATCCTCGAGGTTGACGTTCCTCGCGGAGGTGACCGCCGCCAGAGCCAATAGAGTCACAGCCAAGAACTTCATGTTGCCGGGTTTACGAAATTAATGATAAGACTGTGCTGCAATAATAGTATTTATATACTTTGACAAATAGATAATGATCAGATAATGATTTTAATTAATTTTGCATCCATCAGTGGATTAAGAAAATTATAAGGATCGACAGGTGAAAATACCCATTGTTTATGATTAAATGTCATGTAATCATTAATCCTTTTGATTTGTACCATATTTATTTAAGTGAACAATCGTCCTTCGTTTTTGATGATGCTGAAGGTTTTTGCACAGAGTTCTTTCGTTCAATCAATCTGCCTAGCCTTTTCCCAACAATGTTGGGGTCGGCTTCCAGTCTAACCGGATGCGGCTGTATTTTACATGGAGCAACTGCCTATCTGACCTCCACAACCCAGTAACTTTGTAATACTGATGATTTTTTTTTCACGATTACGGGTTTGGTCCCATAGTAAAAGTTGTTCATGATTTTTATTTATTTTTAATAAGGGATAATAAAAAACTACAACATATAATTATAACACATATAGTTAACAAAGTTTAAGTAGCAATGTTGTAGTCCACTGCATTATCCGCAGATAGGACATATTTATAGATTAGTGGTTGCCACTAGACGAGCATTACCACAATTAACAAATATTTTAAAATAAATAAATAAGTTACTATAAAGCTAGCTATAGCTACAAAACCTAATTAGATCAGAAACAGATTCAATTACATAAATTATAAAATCAAATCAAAATCAAAAGTCATTTATTCCAACTAGGCTGAGAATCAGCACTTTTCGAACGTCAAAAATTACATAAGACAGTCCCCCAAAAACGCCCACCCTTCACCACTTCCTAGTGCTTTAGCTGGGAAGAAGAAGCGGCGCAACAAACTCCCCAGCAGCACAGCTGTCTGTTCAGATATAAAACTTGAATCTATACAATAAAATATAAAATAATTAGCATTACGCAATACAACATTAAATTAAATTATTTGCCTTACGTTAGCTAGCAGACGCCACTATACCAAAAAAAACATAAGAATCGTCAAAAAGTATACTCAACCAGAAATAACGTAAACAGAACGTACCTAAATAAGAGCCTTCAGGCATAATGGGCGTGCCCGCTTACATAAAGCTATAAGTAGCTGTAACTGGAAGTCAAAAATGATAAACTAGCACCATCGTAGTAAAATAAAAAACAGTTAATCATTAATAACAATAATAAAACCATGGTCAGCAAGACGACCAGTCACCACAAGCAGCACCCGTTCACGAGCATAACGCAAAGATCAGCCATCACCCCCCTCGCCATATTAGAGGGAAGGAGGCAACCCGACCCCCGACGCTACCGCAAACAGTGACATCTAAGGGAGCATGACGAACTTGCTGCCGGTTGCTCAGGCAAGAATAATATAATCAATTGTCTAGGTCGCTAGCTAACCACTTATTGCAATACAACTCATAACAAAAACATTTTTATGAGTATATTATGTCACTAAAAAATAAAAATAAATTGACTTAGACAGTCAAATAAAAATAAACAATTTTATGAACTCATATAGCCTGTCAGTAGGTACGCTAATTCTGGAGAAAGAACATTCTTATCGTTTAAGTAGTCATTGATAGAATAGTATGCCTTTGAACAAAGATTGGATTTAACTTTAACTTTAAACGCATTAAAAGGCAAATCTAACAAAGAAGAGGGTAGCTTGTTATAAAAAGTTATACCAAGTCCAACAAATGAGTTCTGAACCTTATGAAGCCGGTGAAATGGAGCACGTAATTTATCCTTATTTCTGGTGTTAATATTGTGAATATCACTGTTTTTAGTGTATAAGTGTATATTTTGCCTAACATATAAGATGTTGGCGAAGATGAATTATTGTGATGCCACCGTGAGAATACCAATATCTTTAAAAAAATCTCTTAGAGAAACTCTGGCACCCAGCTGGTAAATTGCTCGAACAGCTCGTTTTTAAGTACAAATATATTTTGAATGTCAGCTGCTTTACCCCAGAGCAGAATACAGTAGGACATAACGCTATGAAAATAACTAAAATAGACTAATCGGGCTGTATCAACGTCAGTGTATTGTCTTACTTTCCTTATATGCAGCCGAACTGAGCCTTCCCGCTAGGCTTGATATATGAGGTCCCCACTGAAGTTTGGCATCTACTGTTATACCCAGAAACACTGCAATAAATAAGTAATAATAGTAAGATTACAATTATGATAAACATTTTATAATATTAGATTTAAATTTATTTTTCGTGCATGCAATTATATCAATATCAATGAAATTTGAAGTATAGGATTCCAACATTCTATGAATAGGGCAGCGTAAACCAGAGTTCGTTCGATAAGAATTTAGCGCAAACAGAGTACGTGCACGAATCTGACGCGCATGAACTGTTCTGGAGACATAATAACACAGCTTTCTCGTTCAAATACATGTAACTATGTGTATCTAGTAGACTCAAATCTCAATCTACTTTATGACTATGGTACGTATAGCAAACATTATGGCAACATGCAACTGACATTTTATGTCAGTACATTTTGCCACGGATGCAAACGAAGCTTTTGACAATTTCATGGACTATTTTTAGGGTTCCGTACCCAAAGGGTAAAACGGAAACCCTATTACTAAGGCTCCGCCGTCTGTCTGACTGTCTGTCTGTCTGTCAGTCTGTCCGTCTGTCACCAGGCTGTATCTCATGAACCGTGATAGTTAAACAGTTGAAACTTTCACAGATGGTGTATTTCTGTTGCCGCTATAACACCAAATACTAAAAAATAGAATAAAATAAATATTTAAGGGGGCTCCCATACAACAAACGTGATTTTTTTGCTCGTTTTTGCTCGATATTGATATCGGCAACAGGTCGACGCTTGAAATATTTACAGAATATTAAGTTATATAATTACTTTAAAAATAAAAAAATAAAATAAATATTTAACATATAACAAACGTGATTTTTTTGCCGTTTTTATAGGTACGGAACCCTTCGTGCGCGAGTCCGACTCGCACTTGGCCGGTTTTTCTCTTTTATATAAGTTATGTTTTCCGAATAAAAATATTACTATAGTAAAAACAAGCATCAAAAAATCACGTTTGTTATTATGGGAGCCCCCTTAAATATTTGTTTTCTTTTATTTTATTATTTGTTTTTAAAGTGAATATATAACTTAATATTCTGTGAATATGTCAATCGTCTACTTGTTGCCGTTATCAATATCGAGCAAAAACGAGCAAAAAAATCGCGTTTGTTGTATGCGAGACCGCTTAAATATTTATTTTATTCTTTTTTTTTGTATTTGTTGTTATAGCGGCAACAGCGTGATCTATGTAATGGGTCCTCGTGAGTCCCATAGAAACAAATTCAATGAAATTTATATACTAACTCTGCCTTCTCTTTATATCTTAGAAAGTATTTTATATGTTCGCAAAAACATAGGACTTTTCAAAATAAGAAGCGATTTCCATAATATAAATACACGTAGTAAACATGAATAGAATAGAATACTCTTTATTATGTACACCATAAAAGTTACAGATATAAATGTTGAAATTGTGATACCCAAATTTAGATGAACTAAAACAAGCAAGTCATTTCTTATAAACAGTATCCACTTCTATAACAAGTTGCCAAAGTCTTATAGAACTTAGCGATGGAACGTTTAAAACCCACATCCCGTGTCCTAATCAAAAAAGCATACTATAAGATTAAGGACTACGTTGAAGACAAGGAAGTTTGGCAATAATTCCTTCTGCACATGTAGCTTCCCTCAACGGCATAACTATGTAAATGTCTATTAACTGCTCCTAAATTACGATTTTTATTTCTCTTTTTTACATACTTTGACATAACTTACAATTTTAATTTAAAATATTTATTAATGACTTGTGGACAGAATATTTATTCAGTTTTGTTACAGTTCTAATGACAATGTTGTAATTTGGTTAAAATATGTAAGTTTTTATTTTTATTATTTTAGTAATATTTTATATAGATTCTTTTTTAATTTGTGAATGTGAGAACGTTGTAGGCTTATTATACTGTAGCTTTGTAAACTATCTTTTATTTTGTTAAGTACTTGGTACTTCTTGATGGGCCTACACTGTCCTCCCATACCTATTAACACTGTAACTTGGAAACATTGTTAAAGGCCCACTTTTTTTAAAAGAGTAACTGTGGAGTTTCTTGCCGGCTTTTCTCCATAGGAAACGACCAATTAGAACCATACATCTAGCTTCTGACGTTTCATAAGTGCTCATGTAGGTATATAAGAAATAAAATAAAATATATTTTTTTTTGGACAGAAATACAATATCTTTGAATATTTCAACTGTCTACATATCACGGTTCATGAGATACAGCCTGGTGACAGACGGACAGACTGACAGACAGACAGACAGACAGTCAGACAGACAGACAGACGGCGGAGCCTTAGTAATACGGTTTCCGTTTTACCCTTTGGGTACGGAACCTTAAAAATAGTCCATGAAATTGTCAAAAGCTTCGTTTGCATGCGTGGCAACATGTACTGACATAAAATGTCAGTTGCATGTTGCCATAATGTTTGCTATACGTATCATAGTCATAAAGTAGATTAAGATTTGAGTCTACTAGATACACATAGTTTCATGTATTTGAACGAGTAAGCTGTGTTGCGAATCTGACGAATCTGACGCGCATCAACTGTTCTGTCCCCAGAACAGTTGATGCGCGTCAGATTCGTGCACGTACTCTATTCGCGCTAAATTCTTATCGTACGAACTCTGTTTAACGCTGCCCTATTCATAGAATGTTGGAATCCTATAATTCAAATTTCATTGATATTTATATAATTGCATGCACCAAAAATAAATATAAATCTAATATTATAAAATGTTTATTTTAATTGTAATCTTACTATTATTACTTATTTATTGCATAATTTATGTAATTGAATCTGTTTCTGATCTAATTAGGTTTTGTAGCTATAGCTAGCTTTATAGTAACTTATTTATTTATTTCTAAATATTTGTTAATTGTGGTAATGCTCGTCTAGTGGCAACCACTAATCTATAAATATGTCCTGTCTGCGGATTATGCAGTGGACTGGAACATTGCTATTTAAACTTTGTTAACTATATGTATTATATTTATAGGTTGTAGTTGTTTATTATCCCTTATTAAAAAAAAAAATATGAACAACTTTTACTATAGGACCAAACTTGAAATCGTGAAAAAAAAATCATCAATATTACCCAGTTACTGGGTTGTAGAGGTCAGATAGGCACTCGCTCCATGTAAAATACAGCCGCATCCAGTTAGAATGGAAGCCAACCCCAACATAGTTGTGAAAAGGCTAGGCAGATTGATTGAACGAAAGAACTCTGTGCAAAAACCTCACTTAAATAAATAATGTGCAGATCAAAAGGATTAATGATTGCATGACATTTAATTATAAACAATGGTTATTTTCACCTGTCGATCCCTAAAATTTTCTTAATCCACTGATGGATGAAAAATTAATTAAAATCATTATCTGATCATTATCTATCTGTCAAAGTATATAAATACTGTTATTGCAGCACAGTCTTATCATTAATTTCGTAGACCCGGCAACATGAAGTTCTTGGCTGTGACTCTATTGGCTCTGGCGGCGGTCACCTCCGCGAGGAACGTCAACCTCGAGGATGTGATCGATCTCGAAGACAACACCGCGTATGATTATCACCAAAAAGTCGGTGGACCTATGGCCGAAAAGATCCGCCAAGCTGAGGAGGAAGTCGACCGGAACCCATCTAGAATCGTCGGTGGTTCAAATGCCAATCTCGGCCAATTTCCTTTCCAGGTCATTAACATTTTTTTTCTATCCACTCTATTATTACAAAATTTTAAATGTTTCTTTATTAACAACAGCTTAATCATTATTTCTCAGGCTGGTCTCATCATTGATGTGGCAAACAGGCAGAGCGTTTGCGGTGGTTCTTTGCTCAACTCAAGGAGGGTGCTAACCGCCGCTCACTGTTGGTTCGATGGTAATAACCAGGCCAGATGGTTGACAGTTGTCCTTGGTTCAGTATGGCTGTTCAGTGGTGGTACAAGGTTGGGCACCTCTAACGTCATCATGCATGGAAGCTAGAGCCCTGCGCTTACCCGTAATGACATTGCCATGATCAACTTACCGTCTTCTGTTGGAACATCAAGTAAGTTACTGAATTACCTTTTTTTTTAAGTCTCGTGAATATTATCAAGTCAGTTTTGCTCCAGAAATAACTTACATTATTTTATCAACAGACAACATTGCTCCCATTGCTCTGCCCTCTGGTAATGAACTCAACAATCAATTCAACGGCGCTACTGCTACCGCATCTGGGTTCGGTCTCACCCAAAATGGTAAGAAAAATAAATATTCATTTTTTTTTTTTTTTGATTGGGCTGTTTTATTAATGTAACTACACTGATTTCAGGTGGAAGTGTCAGTCAAACTTTGAGACACGTTAACTTACCCGTGATCACCAACGCCGTGTGCCGGCAGTACTCAGCTGCTTACAATGCCTTCGTCGTTGCTTCTAACATTTGCGTGAACGGCGCTGGCCCTAGAAGCACCTGCCATGGTGACTCCGGTGGTCCTCTCGTCGTCAACAGCAACAACAGGCGTATCTTGGTATATTATTTTAATAAAACTTATCTGCCTGCTGCTTATGTAATTCAAATCAGATCATTTTAATATTGTGAAACTGTCATTCAAAACAGGATTTATTTTATAGGCTTCAATATTTTGTTCTTAACATTTTCAAACTTTCCAACAGATTGCTGTGACCTCCTTTGGGTCTAACCGCGGGTGCCAAGCTGGTTCTCCTGCTGTCTTCGCTAGAGTTACTGCTTTCATAAGCTGGATTAACCCACGTCTCTGAATATGTCCATAAAAACTGTGATATATTAATAAAAGGACTCTATTGTAAAAAAACTATTAATATGGATAAAAAATAATGTGACTTTTTATGTCGTACTAACTTAACAGAGGTCCAATAAATAATTTCGTTCATATTATAACCGATTTTAAAAGGAGAATTAAAAGAATAGTTATTTGTTATACAAGTGTGCAAAGTTCCTTTTTAATTGCGTGCTCAATATTGATGATCGAGCCAGTGAAGGATTCTAAAATTGAATTAGAATCCTGAGCGTTAGCGAGGGAATCAAAAGAGCACGAGGGGAAAAATCTTTGCACTCGAGTGCAACACATAACTTGTCATCACACTTCAGCGAGGAAATGACTAAATGCATAAAAAAACATTAACAATCACAAGATTGTTTTATTTCAGATTAGGTATTAACTACTACATTATGAAAGGTAAGCATTACAGAATAATCTAAATTTAACAAATAATACTTAAGTATAAAAAAGAAAAATTTAAACTAACTTTGCTACAGTTACTTAAGTTGAGTGTAATATTTTTGTTAGGTACTGTAATGTTGGTGTTAGTGACTTGTGTACTGTTTTTCGGTAAACTATCTGTCATACTTAATAGTTGTACCGATTCATCGGATTCCCTTGGAGTAAATGTTGGCGAGAGAGGGCGATGGGTATGTGTTTCGTAACAGCTCATTTTTGATGTAGAAGGGCCAGTCCAATGATCTGACTGAGGCTCTTTTAGTGTAATGGCTCCTACGATGCATTTACATATTTTAGACTTATTTTGGATGGAATCCTCTATGTATCCCTCTACAACCGCATTGGACTTCCAGCCTCCATGGCGCTTAAGAGACAGGAGATCAGCTCCTAAATCGGCCAAAAGTGTGGGTGAAGTTTTACGGAAGCAATGACCCGTGTACAACAGGGGTTCTGGAAGTTCAAGAAATGTTGCTATTTGTCGTGGGGTACTGCCAATTTTATTAGCACCCATAGACTGTCTAACACACTTTCCGTTGCGATATTGTAGAAAAAATCTATTGATTGGAGTGTTACAGGTTGCATCATGTTAAAAAGAACGCCGGTGGTCAAGCTGCGCATTAGGCGATTTATCGGTCTATTTGGTGGTATGAGGTGCGGCGCGGGGCGGGCAGATCTTGCGCCACATGCTTGCCGGTGCGCTATTGGTTCGTCAGTCGACTTTTGCTATCTGCGTTGTGTCCACGTTACGTTTGTTCTGAAAATACCATCCCACATAAAAGTTTTTAATTAAGAAATGATTTTACATAGAAGAGCGAGAAAACAGATTTATGACGTATATTGTTTTATGAAGAGAGAGGCTGATATAAATGCAGTTGATAATTTAAAACAATGTATGAAACGGACTGCAGAGGCAACAAAATGTTCTCAGTCTACAGTGAGACGAATTGTTTAAGGGTTCAAAAGATGCGGAATTTCCTACTGTCTTCCGACTTCCCGGCAAAAATCAAAGAATCAAACAAAAACCAATAACAGACATTGACACTTTTGACCAGGGTGTTATAAAAAGAAACTACACAATTTCCACGTCACTGAAAAGGAATTGCCTACCATAGGCAAGTTGCAAAGGAACTTACAGGATGACCTATATCTTATATATTTTTCAATATACCTACCTACAAAGCCGCGAGCGAAAGGCTAGTTTAAAAATAAAACAGTAGGCTTTCGTGCACGAGTGTACCCATGCGCAAACACACCCCTTCCACTTTCTCGTCCACTTTTCTTCTTCTTTTTCAGAAATATATGAAACGGAAGACACGGACACTGCATTTAATTACTTTCATGACAGTTTAACTTTATTTTATAGTCTGTGCTTCCCTAAAAGAAAGCTAAAGATAACTATTAAGCCCGTAAAACATAAATTGGTGACTAAAGGTATAAAAAAAGCTGTGTAAACAAGCGCCGTCTATACTTAAAATATCGTCTATCAACGGCAAATAAAAACCAACATAAAAATGCCTACAGCAAATATACCTTAGCCCTAAAACGTTGTATGTTCCAAGCGCAAAAGGTAGAAAACACACGTTATCTGTCCCAATCCAGTAACAGATGTAAAGCTGTCTGGAAAATAATCAAAAGTAACAGTAGTGACACAACAAATGCACAAGACATAAACGGAATTAAATTGGACAAACAAACTAACACACAACCAGAAACGATAGCTGACACTTTTAATATTTTTTTTTATTGACACGACGAATAAGACCACCCATATCTTGACGACACGCCACCGATATCTTACCTTCCAAATACTATTTATTTGACCCCAACCAATGAGAGTATTGTTGTCAAAACAATACACTCTTTAAAAACTACCAACTCTACAGGCTATGCTGAGATAAACACCAAAATTCTCAAAATATCCTCAACATTTTTGTCAACGCATATTAGCCACATCATTAACCTATCGTTTATTCAAGGTGTATTCCCCTCGCGTTTAAAGCTCTCTATCGTAAAACCAATCCACAAGAAAGGTGATACCAATGATATGAACAAACTATCGTCCCATAACGCTCATACCAATAATTTCAAAAGTTTTTGAGAAAGTTATGCATGAAAAACTTTATAGCTTCATATCAAAGTATGACATCTTAAATGAAGACCAATTTGGCTTCAGGAAAAATAAATCTACCACATTGGCTTGTTTTTCTTTATTAAAATTGATAACTAAAAGCCTTAATGATAAAATACCCATTACCTCTGTTTTCTTAGATATGTCCAAGTTTTTCGATTTCGTTAGCCACAAATTGCTTCTTCTCAAATTAGATCGATACGGTATTAGAGGGAACGCGTTGAGATGGCTCGAAAGCTACCTCACCCATCGACAACAATGTGTTGAGATCTCGCAACAAAAAGGGCACCAAAAAATCATCTGCAGATCTCCTTATCGGGAAAATAATTGTGGTGTTCCCCAAGGAACCATACTGGGACCACTTTTGTTTTTACTGTATGCTAATGACTTAGCTAGCGTAACCTCCCACAGCTGCATATTATATGCTGATAATATGACCCTCAGCATTCTTAACGATAATTATGACGTAGGTCAATACCAGACCGAAATAAACGAGACACTAAATAAAAATATCACGTGGCTCAAACAAAATAATCTCCACATTAATATTAGCAAAACCAAAATGATCCAATTTCAAACATACAACAGTAAGCGTGCACAGTTAAAAATACAGCATGATAATTACACAATTGAAGAGGTTGAGAGTACAAAGTTCCTAGGGATAACGATAGACAAATACTGTAACTGGAAAGCTCATATTGACGAACTCTGCACAAAGGTTGGTAGGTTCGTATGCGTTCTATACAGATTAACACGTGTGGCTAGTGTTGATGCGGCACTATGTGCATACCATGGCTATGTCTCATCAATTTTGCGGTATGGTATCATTGGGGTAATTCTGTAGAACTTGACAGAGTGTTTCGAGCTCAAAAGAAATGCATTCGCTCAATATGTGGAGCGCACCCTCTGGACAGCTGTGTTCCATTATATAAAAAAATAAAAGTATTACCACTCCCAGCACTGTATATTTTTGAAATTTGTATTTTTGTGTACCAAAATAAGCATGAATTTCATCTGCATAATGACGTTGTATCCAGGCCTAGCTGCAAAATTCACATGCTTTGTGTACCTAGACGAAATAATAAATTGTTTTCTAATAATGCATTTTGTGTGGCGACAAAAGTTTATAATAAACTACCAGATTGTTTCAAAACTCTTAACTTTAGGACATTTAAATGTAAATTATTCAATTATCTCTTAAATAAATGCTACTACTCGACTAATGATTTTATGAACGAAAAATTGACTTAACTTAAAAAATTGGAATTAATTAATTATATTATCTCCTTGACTTAATTGTTTTTGACATTTCCATAACTAATATTTGAATAATTTGCAATTTTAATGTTATACTAACTTATTTAACTCATTGTTATGTCTAACAAACTAACTAAAACCAAAAAAAGAAATGTATTTGTACGCCCGAAAAGCCAGAATATTATGAACTTTTATAAAACATGTAACAACTCTGTAACAATATTCTGACAAATAAATGGACTATTACTATTACTATTTATAATGTCACGTAAACAAGATTAAATTCACTATTCATACAACCTGTAACCATTGACGTCATACTGAAAAAAAATTGCAGCCTAAAAACACAAACACCATGTATATAATGGCGTTTCTACAAAAGTAATAAAATTCAGCAAAGAAGTAATACCATTAGCCCATATATTTAATTTGTGTATTGCTGATGGTATATTCCAAACAATCTCAAAAAAGTTATAGTAATAAAACCCTTATAAAAAAAAAAAGACAAGACTGATTATTTACATAATACCTGTCAACAGACTTAAAATTATAATAGGTATTACATGTACATAAAAAAGAGGCAAAAGAATTATCAAAAAAGGCATAAAAAAAATCGTCCGCATCGCTGTCAACAGTAAAAGCGCCCAGAAGGCTGGCAGCATTGCTACGTTGTATGAGGACGACTGATTTAAAAAATTACAAACCTATTGCAAATATTAAAAACAAAATATCTTTCATTCTCTATATACCTATTTCGACAGGTACGAGTATTAATAATTTTGCAAATAACAAAAGAGATTTCGTAAGAATACCATGATTAATGCACTATTTGATCGACTAGCTAATGTCATGTCATCTGTAGATAAGAGAAATCCTGTCTGTGCAATTTATACTGACATGACCAAGGCTTTTGATTATGTGGACCTTATGATTATGTTACAAAAATACATAGCTATGGTATAAGAGGCAATATCCTAATAAGCACTTAAGCAGCTAATCAGTACTTAAGTAATAGGGTTCATTGTACAGAAACATAATATTCAAGCTTTTGCCCGCGGCTTCACCCGCGTGGATGTCGGAAAAAATTGTCACGAGAACGTACTACCGGAATTAAAAGTGCGCTATGTGTTAATGCAGATTATAAACTATGTTACCAAATTTCATCTAAATCCGTTCAGCCATTTTTGCGCCAATCCGAAACATAAAATCATCCCCTTTAAAATTGACTACCCCTTTCCACACCCTTAGGGGTAGATTTTTTGACAACCCTGATACATCTTTTCCTTTATTTCTGATCTTAAATATAAATACCGAGTTTCAAGTTAATCAAACCGCGCGATATATCTTTCCATACAACTATTTTCCCCGACAAAATTCAACACCCCCTTTAAAAGGTTGTTTTCGAAAATGTATGTTTATGGTCGTTTTATTTATTAAGAAAATATACGGGTCATTTTTCAAGTTTATTGATCAATGGAAACATAATTTTGATATAAACTGTGTCTCCTTTTCACCCCAAAAGGAGTTTATTTTAGCAAAATATTCAATCATGTGTTATTCAATTACTTTGGAGTTTATCAAGACCCAAAGTAAAATTCTTCCCTAAAACTTAAAAACCCTCTTTTGCCCCGTAAGGGTTAAATTTGAATAAACCCAAAAACATGTAGGGCTTTATATTCTGTGAGCATTAGGAATATATACAATACCGAGTTTCGAGTAAATCGGAGCGTGCGTTAAAATACTTCCATACAAACTTTAATATCCCCCAATCCCCCTTTAAAAAAAACAAAACATTACTAACTTTTTAATTTACTTAGGTTAGTATTCGTGCCAAGTTTCAGATTTATTAACTCAAGGAATAAGATTTTTCATGCAAACAAAATCCCCCCTTTTTACCCCTTTAAAGGTCGAATTTCCAAAAACCCCTCCTAAACGGATGCTTACGTAATAATGAATATCTGTCTGCCAAATTTCAGCCCAATCCGTTCAGCGGTTTGAGCTATGTGTGGATAGACCAGTCAGTGTGTGGACAGAATATTAATTCAGATTTGTTACAGTTGTAATGGCAATCTTGTCATTTGGTTTATATAAGTAGGTTTACGTGAAATAAAATATTTTGATTTTGAATCACAGTTTCCTTTTTGACTACTCCTTTTCACCCCGTTAGGGATAGATTTTTGAAAAACCCTGATACACGTTATTCTATATTTTTGGTTTTAAGTATAAATACTGAGTTTCGAGTTAATCGGACTGCGAGTTAAAATTCTTCTATACAAATTTTGACATCCCCCATTCAGGTCGGTTCGGGAGGAACTTTGAAAAAACAAAAAAGGATAGCTTTATGATTTACTTAGGTAAGTATTCGTGCCAAGTTTCAAGTTTATCAATTTTATTACTTTTACTTGAATACAAAATTTTGCGATGAACAACTTCAATACAAAACTTTATCCCCCTTTTCACCCCCTTATTGGTAGAAATTAAAAAAAAACAACGATTTACGTCGTATAAGCCAACCATAAGCCGCACTATTAGTGATTTTATTTTAACTTAAAAAATAAGAACTTTAATTAAAAACAAAATTTCGTCACCCTTTTCACCCCTTAAGGGTTGAAATTCTAACAACACCGTTGCGTTAGCTTCCGACCATAAACCTAGATAATAAATTTAGTGATTTTCACATTCTAAAATGGAGGACTTTCCATACACAACTTCATCCCCTCTTTTTAAACCTTATTGGATGGAATTATCAAAAACACTGAAACACGTATAAATTAATTTTTAATCGTCAACCTAAACACAAAATTCGAAGATCCTTACTTCAAAACTGACGGACTTTCATATAAACTTCCATCCCCTATTTTACCCCTTTAGGGGTGGAATTCCCAAAAATCCTTTCTTAATCCTTGTCTACATTATAAAGAGGACGTCTGTACAAAATTTCAGCTTTCTAGATCCAAGGGTTTGTGCTGGGCGTTGATGAGTCAGTCAGTCAGGACTTGTCTTTTTATGTATATTTAAAGATATAAAATATGTCCAAAGAGTAAATTAGAAACTTTTTATGTATCAAACTCAAGGCACAAGATATGGAGTTTCACAGGGTAGCTTACTAGCGGGCCGCCAGTTTTTTTACATATTGTATATATTAAAAAATAAAAACTGGTGGCTCTAGCATAAATCATCTCCCGAAAGTAACATTGAGGAAGATGGTTCTCTTTGCAGATGACAGTAGGGCTGTGATAAAGTGTACAAATAAAAATAATTATAAGCATGACATCAGTACTAACTTGTTTACGCGACATTATAAATAAGCAACCTACATAATAATAATTTAGTAATAAACCTAGGTAAGGGAAACGTTATACACTTTCATCAATGCTGCGAATATATAATTGCTAGTATACCTACCAAGTCTGATATTGACTCCTTGACTGCTTGCTACTGACGATGAAGCTTCAAACAGCTGAAGTCCCGAACAACATTATCAAACTGATAGAAAATTACCTGAGCGGTTGCAAAACCTATGGACGCTTCAGAACCACCAACGGTGACGAAAAACCGGTGCTACACGGGTTCCCCCAGAGCACTATCTTAGGTCCGGTCATTTTCATTCTGTACGTACACGACTTTTGGGACCAACGGGACCGTATCCGCGGACTTAAACTCTCCCAATACGCCGATGACCTGTGCATCCTTAACAGGTCTCCCGACCCGAACTGCGCGACACACCGCGCGGGCTGGCCCGCCGACACTGTCATTGACTACTACCGTCGCTGGGGGCTAAATTGCAATGTAGATAAAACGGAGTGTGCTATGTTCACTCACAAGAGAAACTACCGCAGAACCATTCGCATTAAAGACGAGGTAATCGAATATAGAAATAGCATAAAATATCTGGGCGTACACTTAGACAAGACCATGACCATGGGAAAACAGACGGATTACGTCGTGCAGAAGGCGCGACTGCGTACTGGCCTGCTTACTTCCTATATTCGATTATGGCGTGGTAAAACTACTCTTACGTTACAGTAAGAGCAACTTACTAAAAATTGAACGCTAATACCGAAAGGCCCTCAAGACCAGCGCACAATTCCCAAGGTGCCTAGAAACCTCACTACTCTGGGATATGCTCGATTGGGATCCATGGCACCTCCGTGCACAAGACTTAAACGAGGACATGCTACGCTGACTCTGCGAAATGCAGATCGAGGATCTAGAGACCCCTGGTGACGCCTACCTCGGATACGGACAGCACAACCCCCTTGTAACTAATACTAGACTAGGTAAAATCGACTATGTACCAAAAAAAAGACAGGCGTCGGCAGCTCAGCAAGCGAACAACCGCTCCACGTCCCCATAAATTGTAATTAGCTGTAAATAGGATAGGGCAATATAGAACAACATTATAAGTTTATATAAATTAATTCTGTACACACTAAGAAGCTCACAGCACACACTATACGACATTTATATAGATCTCTTTCAGGCAAACATAGGTAGACTGTGAGTAGCTGATACACCCACAGGTCGAATACACCACCGACCTGTGGACATAATGTAACGTAATTATGAACCAGGGAAATAAACACCTTTCTATTCTATTCTCTAGTAATTCTTGAATGTTGTATTCTTTATCTAGACCGATAATTGGGTCAGAATGACATGAACACATTGCCTTGCAGATATACTTGTTGTGCAAAAGGTGAACTTCCAGGGGGACCACATCCATCTCATATCCAGTCCAAGGACTGATTGGGACCATTTCTCCTTGAGAGCATGATGCCGCCGCAATGCCGCTGGAGCTAGCCGCCCGTTGCCTGTCAAAGACGGTCGAACAGTTGCCGCAGGGAAAGCCGCTTCGTCATGTTTACCAGTTCGAGAGAACTGCAAGGGACCATGTCTCCAAAAGAGCATGATGCCGACACAATGCCGCTGAACTGCCGCTTGCGTCACTTTATGGAACTGTTGCTCTGAGTACTCCGAGTGCAGATGTGAGTAAGTAATGACTGATCAAATACATGTTACGCTTAGCATATTGTTTATTCACAAGTTTGTGTTATAATATACTTTGCACCCCTTTATTATTTATTAGCTGTCTAAAACCACATCCAATGTATTTACATAACCATGAATTCCTTAGTACAAAACTTTGAGTAAAATGGCTATGACAGACGGACAAGATGAAATTCTGAGGGTTCTTTTTTGCTATTTGGCTTAGGAATCGATTTGCAAAATGGACAAAAAGATTTTCCCATCCCCCCATCCTGGAAAGAGTATTTTTGCTTTTTAATATCTGAGTGCAAAAGCCGTTTTTATTCGCTAGAGGATAAAGTAAATGTTAGTATTGTAAGATGGAGGTAGGCTGCGACCTACGAGTGGGGGTCAGTCGATTACAAGCTATCGTTGTGAATACGTATTTCTGTCATCTCCTCTCTCCCGGTCCACACGAGGATTCGTTACTAAAAAAAAAAAAATTGTTCACGCGTGTGCAATATAGAAATAATAAACCACTATGGCTAAAGTATCCGTCGGGACGCTGTATAGTTTTAACCATGACGGTCAAGATTGGTCGGTGTACAAAGATCGGCTAGAATAATGGTTTTTGGCCAACGATTTACTTACGGATGACAAAGCAAAAATCAAACGACGGGCGATGTTGCTGAGCAGTTTGTCAGAAAGCACTTACAAATTAGTCCGTGATCTCGCTTTACCCAACAATATCACCTCTCTGGACTACGAGATCATACTCAAATTGCTGGATGATTACTTCGAGCCGGCGAAATGTGGTTTCGCCGAGAGAAATGGCTTTTACACATCGACTCAAGGGGTATCGGACGGACTGGCGGAGTGGGCGGCCCGCGTGCGTGAGCTTGCCGTGAATTGTGCCTTCCCGGCTACGAGCCTCCACGAACTACTACGTGACCGTTTCGTACTGGGCATGCAGACGGGCCCGGAGCGAGACAAGCTGTTTACCATGGATATGGGTGAGCTTACGTTGAGCAAAGCGTTAGAGACTGCGCAGGCCATACGCAGCGCGCGTCTGGGAGCCGCTGGGGCCGCGCCAGCGCCCCGTGCGTCGTGTCCCGAGCTGCCTGTGTACTGTACAGGCGCGGGGCGTGGCGGACGCGGAGGCCGCGGTGGCGGCAGTGGTGGCGGCGGCGGCCGCGAGCGAGCGGGGGCACAGGCGCCCGAACCTTCTGCGGCAGCAGTAGAATCCTGCTCTGTGTGCGGCTACAGGGGCATATGGCTAGTGCTTGCAAATTCAAGCGTTATAAGTGCGGTTGGTGTGGTGATCGCGATCATCAGCGTCGAGTGTGCTCTTGGAAGGAAGAGCAGCAACACTTTGTCGAGGTCGAGGTGGGTGACGACGTCGGTGACGATGGTAAGCATATAATTTGCAATATCTCAGTCAGCAATGATGCGTCCGTACGAGAGTCTGTGTTCGTGGATCAAATAAGTATTACGAAATAGACACGGGTTCAGCTGTAACGATAATTCCAGAGAAAATATATGAATTACACTTCAAAAATGTTAAATTAAAACAAACCAATAAAATTTTACACAGTTACAATGGCAGCAAAATTGCAACGTTGGAGACTATCAGTCTACCCTTCACTTATAAAAATAAAAGTGATAAAGTATCAGTTTATGTCGTAAGAAGTGATGGGCCATGCTTGCTAGGCAGGGACTTTCTGTCGAAATTCAATTTCATAATTTCGTCAATCAACAATTGTTCAGATTTTAATGAGGAAATAGTCACTAAGTACCCAACCTTATTCTCAGCGCTTTGGGTTGTTACACGGGGTCCAAAGTTAGGTTGAATGTGAAACCGGATTCCAGGCCAATATTTTTGGTACCGCACGGTACCATTCGCGTGGAGGGAAGCAGTAGAACATGAACTTGAAAGACTGGTTACGCTAGGTATATTAGTATCTGTCACCAACTCGGACTATGCTAGTCCCGTAGTTCCCATTCTCAAATCCAATGGCGAAATACGGCTTTGTGCTGACTACTCGGTGTCGTTAAATAAACAACTCATCATAGATAAATATCCGTTACCGAGGATTGAAGACTTGTTCTAAAAATTGCACGGTGGCCAAAGTTCTCCAAATTAGATCTCTCGCAAGCATACAACCAACTGGTATTGACGGAAGACTCTCAAATGTTAACTTGCATCAACACACATAAAGGTCTGTTTAAATTTACGAGGATCATCTTTGGCTTATCGAGTTCAGCCGCCATTTTTCAAAGAACTTTAGAGCAAATTCTTTCAGGCTTAGATAATGTTCTTGTCTTGCAAGATGATATTTTAGTGACAGGGCCAAGTCAAAGTCATCATATAACAACGCTGTATGAAGTTTTTAAAAGACTAGAGCGGGCAGGATTAGTACTGCTAAAGAGCAAATGCAAACTATTTCAAGATGCGGTGTCTTATTTAGGTTTCACGATCGATAAAAACGGTTTACATAAGTGTCCAAAAAAAATAGATGCAATAGTCAAAGCAAAAATGCCCACGAATGTTACGGAATTAAATCATTTCTGGGCATGGTAAATTATTATAGAAATTTTGTTAGGGACGCATCGTAGACACTGAGCCCATTGCATGCACTACTACAAAAAAATATTAAGTGGCAATGGGACGAAAAACATGAGTCAGCCGTAAATCGAATTAAACAGGACCTGGTGTCTGACGTGACGCTGGCGCATTACGACCCGGCGCGCGGCGGCGGCCAAACTCATTCTGACTGTAGACGCGGGGCCGGGTGGACTGGGCGCGGTGTTGTCGCAGGTTGCGGCGGACGGACTCGAGCGGCCCGTGTCGTATGCTTCGCGCTCGCTCACTCAGGCGGAACGTGCTTACAGTCAGATACAAATTCGAACTCGGTACAAATTCGGTACAAAACCGTTATTGTCTATTTTCAGTCCTGATAAAGGTGTACCGGAGGTAACTGCAAATCGTCTCCTAGACGTAACAGTAAATTGAATTTAGAACAACGTGTGCAATAAGTTTGTGAATTCAAAACATCGTTTAACCTATTTACTTCTCCCTCCATGGTGCCGAATTTATCATACAACCTTTTTTTAATTTGTTAAAAACTCAGACTCGGAACCTTATTGGTGTACTTTTTTTAATTTGCTTTGTGCGCGCCATTTTCTTTTCATGTCATATTTTTAAAACCTTAGGTTAAATACAAGAAACTTGAAAACAACTGAAAAACCTAAAATGAGTGGTTCTAGTGACGAGGAAGTTAATTTGACGCCAACAGAATTGACTGAAACCGTTAATAATGCGCAAATGAGCTTTCTTCCTCAACAATCACGCGAGAAGTATTTGAAACAGTACGATAATTATGTTTAACACGATATTACTTGCTAAAGTAGCCAAAACTTTCTGAGAAAACGTTTTGCTGACATATTATATTGAATTATCCGAGACTAAGAAATCAAGCACTCTATGGAGTACGTATTCAATGCCAAAAGCAACCATAAAGATGAAAAAAGACATACATATCGACACCTGTCCTAAATTAGTGGCATTTTTAAAAAGAGCCTCATCTGGTCATCTACCCAAAAAAATCGAAGGTTTTCACAGCATCTGAAATTGAAAAGTTTCTTAACGAAGCACCTGATTCCGTATATTTGGTGACAAAAGTAAGTCAGTTGCACATTCAGTATAATAATCAACTACTTAACATAATCTAATACGTACTTAGTAGATGTTGATAGGCATAATTATACATGCATATCAATTTTATTAATGTTTCTACTACAATACTCTTTACGTAACAGATTGTTCTTATTATTGGTATAAGCGGAACATTAGTGCGACATGCTGTTCGATATAAAATGATATTAAAAAAAAAAAACATTAAATGATCGACAGAATTAGCATAAAAAAATATGATTAAAATCTCGATTGTGATTGTAAATGTAATGCTTCGTCAATGCCTAGCATCAGTGAGATGATTACGCAAGATTTCACGGTGAGATATTTACAGAATAGCACTACAGGAGTCTCGAAGCGCACCGCTATCTACAGAGGTCTGTAGGTAAATAATACAGGAGTACAATAATACGTGTAAATACGAGGTAGGGTAGTTTAGACTCACCTTTTAAACGCTGATCACACTTTATAGTTTGCTTTTACTATAATGAATGTCGTACTAGGTAATAGTAGATTATTAACCAAGGGGATAAAGCAGTGTCTTCTGTCGCGGATGACGATTTAAATCGCGAGCGTAACGAAGACGAGTCCTGAGTGTAGCGAGGGATTTAAGTTCACCCAAGACTAAGACAGCTTTATCACCGAGGAAAATACTCTACTTTTCGTACCATTTGCGAAAAAATTAACACAATAATAATATGAGATAAGCATTTATTAAAAATAATGACAATTAAAAGTAAAAGTTAACATTCGAAACATTGGTCCAATTATTGATAGAGAGAGTTACATTTTTGTTTGGTACATTTATTGTTGATGAGTTGATTTGAGTATTTCTCTGTTCTTGCGTCTGAAAAACTTGCGTTTCATTGTAGATAGTATACGTCGGAGATAGTGGTGGTGGTGCATCGTGAGTTACGGACGAAGATAAGATGCCGGAAGTTGATGGTTGTGGGTCTGATGGATTAAGTTTTATATTTTTGTTAATTTGACTGCTTAATATGGTTTTATTCGCCATTGAGCTTTCGATATAACCCTCAGCTACTCTATCAGAGCTCCAACCACCGTGTCTTTTTATTGACGTAATATCCGCCCCTGAATCCGCCAAGAAAGTCGCCGAAGTTCTTCTAAAGCAGTGACCTCTGTAGAGTTCAACATCTTTAAGTTTTAAATATTTAGCAATTTCCTTTGGCATATTGCTAATTTAATTTTTGCCGATGGCTTGTCGAGTACATTTCCATTCCGATAGTTTATAAAAAATCTATTGTTTTCCATGTTGGTGGGACATAACGCTTGGTATTTATGAATGATTTTAGTATATTGTCCTTATACAATGAATGACCGATTTTTCTTTGTCTTAGTTTCCTTTACATTAATCAGCAGTAACTCATTGGAATGATTTTCAACGTCCTCCACCTTTAAGTTTACAAGTTCACATCCGCGGCAAGCACCATTGAGTCCAAAAATTAAGGCCACCTATAACAAAGATAAAAAACAGATAAATATATAGAATAATTACCATTACTAAGATATGAAACATTCATAGTTAAATCATGTATACTTACTTTTGTGGCCGGAAAAATTTCGTCATGAGCTTGATTTTTCCACATTTTGAGTCGTAAAAATTTTAGACTTCTTCGCGCAATGCCCTTCTGATTTTCTTTTTAAAAGAGCCAGTAAAATCGTGAATCTATTTATTTCAATGCTGTGTTTGATGCTTATTGTAGCTTTCAGTTTTGAGTATATGCACCAAAGTTTATTCGGATTCTTTGTCTTGGATAAATAATCAAAATAGACAAGAAGTACTGATTCTGAAAATGATAGGCCTTTCGCACTTCTCCACGTTGAAAATTCTTCATAAGTTTTTAAATAATTTTCCTTGGATTTTGTTGGAAGCAAATTATTTATAATTGCGGCAGCATTTGCACTGATGGAATCCGACAATTCACTGTCACTGTCGCTTTGATTTAACATCGTAACGTATTTTTAGGACATTAACTTATTTATAAAAATAAATTAAAATAAACTTAACGGTTATGTATTTGAAGAAAACAAAAACGCGGCAAATTCCTAGACTAATATTTTTTTGTCGGAAAAGCAAAGGCATCAAGCTCATACGGCCTCGTCGGTTTTCGTAATTTTATTTAATAATCATAACTGCATAATAAATGCGTATTCCTTTTTCAAAAAGATGTATAATGCTTTATATACAAACTCAATGGTGTAAACACAGATGTAGTTCATTATAAATTTCGGTAAGTATTCCAAATTTAAATCACATTCTCCCCCTAGAGGATGAATGAAATTCAGTACAATTTTCTTTCCCTGTTTATTTAATTTAATTTAATTTATTAATTTTTTTTCAGACACAAGTGATCCATATTTTTGTTAGTATACTTAATAATTATGTTAGTAACCAAGCTTTAAATACACACCACAATTATACTATTATAACTAAAATTAAATAACAGATGTACCAACTCACATAAATAAAATCCTGAAATTTATTAAAATGGAATTTTAAAATATCTAATGACCATCATCAATATTATTAATAAAATTAAGAAATTGACTAAAATCAAAAAAACTATAAAATAAGAATAAAAATAAAAATTAATATAATTTTATCAGTTTCTATATATTTTTAACATGCAACTGTACACAATGCCACAAAATTGGGCAGTCAGAACTGCCAGCCACAATGCTAAGAATGGTGTTGCCACTGCCGCGGACACGACTTAGCAACGTGCAGCTCTCTTTCTGAGGATGGCATGAAAGCCATCAATACGAGCGTCGGCAAACATGCCCGACGCGCTGCAGTGCCTCGGCAACATCATCAACATCCTAAAGGCATTGTTGTACTGAACGCGCAGGGTGTTGATTGCCTTCTGCGTATATTTGACCCATAGACTACACGTATAGAAACATTGGCAAAACGCCCGAAACAATGTAACTTTAACTGGTTTACTGCCGCGTGCAAATCTACGAGCCAACACATTGCCTCGGACAGCCAACGCCCGGCGCTCTCTCTCAATATCCTCGTAGTCTGAGAGGTCATCAGAGACCCAGTGGCCCAAGTATTCGAATCGCGAAACTCTGGGTAAAGAAACACCGTCTATGAGGACGGGTGGTACGTGTGTGACCTTATGACCCGGTGATTGGAACACCAAAAGCTCGCTTTTCTTTACATTATACCTGAGCCCATGGGCCCCGGCATATTCCACACATATAGCGAGGAGTTTTCGAACAGCGCTTATAGAGGGGCCCAGCAATACCATATCGTCTGCGTAACTGATGTTGTTGACGTATTTTCCGTCTATAGAGCAGCCAACTTTGGTGTTGCTGAGTCTCTCAATGAGTCCATTTATAACAGCTTAAAAATGACTATTTTTATGTTCGCTTTTTGTGGCATAGAATTTCACTTTTTTGAGCAAGTGGTACGAAAACAATATTTTATAGGGTACCTAAACATAACACGCCAGCCAGACAAAACCTAAAAAAAACGAAAATCCAGCCAGTAAAAACCTAGAAGGAACCTAATAAGTAAAAACTAGTGCTAATAATAGCGTTGAAAGAAGAAAGATCGGTCATTCATTGTACAAGGACAATATACTAAAATCATTCATAAATACCAAGCATTACGTCCCACCAACATGGAAAACAATAGATTTTTTATAAACTGTCGGAATGGGAAATGTACTCGACAAGCCATCGGAAAAAATAAAATTAGCAATATGCCAAAGGAAATTGCTAAATATTTAAAACCTAAAGATGTTGAACTCTACACCGGTCACTGCTTTAGAAGAACTTCGGCGACTTTCTTGGCGGATTCAGGGGCGGATATTACGTCAATAAAAAGACACGGTAGTTGGAGCTCTGATAGAGTAGCTGAGGGTTATATCGAAAGCTCAATGGCGAATAAAACCATATTAAGCAGTCAAGATCAACTCAGCCTACAGCAGTCCACTGCTGGACATAGGCCTCTCCCATGCTGCGCCACAACACCCTATCCTCCGCTAGATGGACCGACGACCTTAAAAAGGTGGCTGGGACAGACTGGATGCGGATTAAGCAGTCAAATTAACAAAAATATTAAACTTAATCCATCAGAGCCACAACCATCAACTTCCGGCATCTTATCTTCGTCCGTAACTCACGATGCACCACCACCACTATCTCCGACGTATACTATCTACAATGAATCGCAAGTTCCTCAGACGCAAGAACAGAGAAATACTCAAATCAAGTCATGTTATTATTTATCAGTTTTAATAAATAAAAAATTACAAAGGAGCCCTTTTATTAATATATCACTGTTTTTATGGACATATTCAGAGACGTTGGTTAATCCAGCTAATAAAAGAAGTAACTCTTGCGAAGACAGCAGGAGAACCAGCTTGGCACCCTCGGGGAGATCCAAAGGAGGTCACACCAATCTATTGGAAAGTAGAAAAATGTTAAGAACAAAATATTGAAGCCTATAAAATAAATCCTGTTTTAAATGACAGTTTCACAGTATTAAAATGATCACATAAGCAGCAGGCAGACAAGTTATAGTAAAATAATATACCAAGATACGCCTGTTGTTGCTGTTGACGACGAGAGGACCGCCGGAGTCACCATGGCAGGTGCTTCTAGGGCCAGCGCCGTTCACGCAAATGTTAGAAGCAACGACGAAGGCATTGTAAGCAGCTGAGTACTGCCGGCACACGGCGTTGGTGATCACGGGTAAGTTAACGTGTCTTAAAGTTTGACTGACACTTCCACCTGAAAACAATGTAGTTACATTAATAAAACAGCCCAATCAAAAATTAAAAAACAATAAATGAATATATATTTTTCTTACCATTTTGGGTGAGACCGAAGCCAGATGCGGTAGCAGTAGCGCCGTTGAATTGATTGTTGAGTTCATTTCCAGAGGGCAGAGCAATGGGAGCAATGTTGTCTGTTGATAAAATAATGTAAGTTATTTCTGGAGCAAAACTGTCTTGATAATATTCACGAGACTTAAAAAAAAAAGTTAATTTCATGATTTGAGTAACTTACTTGAAGTTCCAACAGAAGAAGGTAAGTTGATCATGGCAATGTCATTACGGGTGAGCGCAGGGCTCCAGCTTCCATGCATGATGACGCTAGAGGTGCCCAACCTTGTACCACCACTGAACAGCCGTACTGAACCAAGGACGACTGTCAACCATCTGGCCTGGTTATTACCATCGAACCAACAGTGAGCGGCGGTTAGCACCCTTCTTGAGTTGAGCAAAGAACCACCGCAAACGCTCTGTCTGTTTGCCACATCAATGATGAGACCAGCCTGAGAAATAATGATTAAGCTGTTGTTACTAAAGAAACATTTAAAATTTTGCAATGATAGAGTGGATAGAAAAAAAATGGTAATGACCTGGAAAGGAAATTGGCCGAGATTGGCATTTGAACCACCGACGATTCTAGATGGGTTCCGGTCGGCTTCCTCCTCAGCTTGGCGGATCTTTTCGGCCATAGGTCCACCGACTTTTTGGTGATAATCATACGCGGTGTTGTCTTCGAGATCGATCACATCCTCGAGGTTGACGTTCCTCGCGGAGGTGACCACCGCCAGAGCCAATAGAGTCACAGCCAAGAACTTCATGTTGCTAGGTCTACGAAAGTAATAATAAGACTGTGCTGCAATAACAGTATTTATATACTTTGACAAATAGATAATGATCAGATAATGATTTTAATTATTTTTTCATCCATCAGTGGATTAAGAACATTTTAGGGGTAGACAGGTGAAAATACCGTTTATGATTAAATGTCATGCAATCATTAATCCGTTTGATTTGCACCATATTTATTTAAGTGAACAATCGTCCCTTGTTTTAGATGATACTGAAGGTTTTTGCACAGAGTTCTTTCGTTCAATCAATCTGCCTAGCCTTTTCCCAACTATGTTGGGGTCGGCTTCTATTCTAACCGGGATGCGGCTGTATTTTACATGGAGCGACTGCCTATCTGACCTCCAGAACCCAGTAACTGGGTAATACTGATGATTTTTTTTCATGATTTTGGGTTTGGTCCCATAGTAAAAGTTGTTCATGAGTTTTTTTAATTTTTAATAAGGGATAATAAACAACTACAACATATAATTATAAAACATATAGTTAACAAAGTTTAAGTAGCAACGTTGCAGTTTACTGCATTATCCGCAGATAGGACATATTTATAGATTAGTAGTTGCCACTAGACGAACATTACCACAATTAACAAATATTTAGAAATAAATAAATAAGTTACTATAAAGCTAGCTATAGCTACAAAACCAAATTAGATCAGAAACAGATTCAATTACTTAAATTATGCAATAAATAAGTAATAATAGTAAGATTACAATTATGATAAACATTTTATAATATTAGATTTAAAATTTTTCGTGCATGCAATTATATTATGTTGTTAACTGAATCAATATCAATGAAATTTGAATTATAGGATTACATCATTCTATGAATAGGGCAGCGTAAACCAGAGTTCGTTCGATAAGAATTTAGCGCGAACAGAGTACGTGCACGAATCTGACGCGCATGAACTGTCCAGAACAGTTCATGCGCGTCAGATTAACACAGCTTACTCGTTCAAATATACGTAACTATGCGTATGTAGTAGACTCAAATCTCAATCTACTTTATGACTATGGTACGTATAGCAAACATTATGGCAACATGCAACTGACATTTCATGTTGCCACGGATGCAAACGAAGCCTTTGACAATTTCATGGACTATTTTTAGGGTTCCGTACCCAAAGGGTAAAACGGAAACCCTAATACTATGGCTCCGCCGTCTGTCTGTCTGTCAGTCTGTCCGTCTGTCACTAGGCTGTATCTCATGAACCGTGATATTTAGACAGTTGAAATTTTCACAGATAATGTATTTCTGTTGCCGCTATAACAACAAATACTAAAAAACAGAATAAAATAAATATTTAAGGGGGCTCCCATACAACAAACGTGATTTTTAGGGTTCCGTACCCAAAGGGTATAACGGGAACCCTATTACTAAGGCTCCGCCGTCTGTCGGTCTGTCTGTCACCAGGCTGTATCTCATAAACCGTGAAAGCTAGACAGTTGAAATGTTGACTATTGAAATTTCACAGATGATGTATTTCTATTGCCGCTATAACAACAAATACTAAAAACAGAATATAATAAATATATAAGGGGGCTCCCATAGAACAAACGTGATTTTTTTACTCCTTTTTGCTCGATATTGATAACGCTTGAAACATTCACAGAATATTTAGTTATATATTCACTTTAAAAATAAATAATTAAAATAAAACAAATATTTAAAAATTTATCATAATTGTAATCTTACTATTATTACTTATTTATTGCATAATTTATGTAATTGAATCTGTTTCTGATCTAATTTGGTTTTGTAGCTATAGCTAGCTTTATAGTAACTTATTTATTTATTTCTAAATATTTGTTAATTGTTGTAATGCTCGTCTAGTGGCAACCACTAATCTATAAATATGTCCTGTCTGCGGATAATGCAGTGGACTGCAACGTTGCCACTTAAACTTTGTTAACTATATGTATTATAATTATATGTTGTAGTTTTTTATTATCCCTTATTAAAAATAAATAAAAATCATGAACAACTTTTACTATGGGACCAAACCCGTAATCGTGAAAAAAAAATCATCAGTATTACAAAGTTACTGGGTTGTGGAGGTCAGATAGGCAGTCGCTCCATGTAAAATACAGCCGCATCCGGTTAGACTGGAAGCCGACCCCAACATAGTTGGGAAAAGGCTAGGCAGATTGATTGAACGAAAGAACTCTGTGCAAAAACCTTCAGCATCATCAAAAACAAGGGACGATTGTTCACTTAAATAAATATGGTGCAAATCAAAAGGATTAATGATTGCATGACATTTAATGATAAACAATGGGTATTTTCACCTGTCGATCCTTATAATTTTCTTAATCCACTGATGGATGCAAAATTAATTAAAATCATTATCTGATCATTATCTATTTGTCAAAGTATATAAGTACTGTTATTGCAGCACAGTCTTATCATTAATTTCGTGGACCCGGCAACATGAAGTTCTTGGCTGTGACTCTATTGGCTCTGGCGGCGGTCACCTCCGCGAGGAACGTCAACCTCGAGGATGTGATCGATCTCGAAGACAACACCGCGTATGATTATCACCAAAAAGTCGGTAGACCTATGGCCGAAAAGATCCGCCAAGCTGAGGAGCAAGCCGACCGGAACCCATCTAGAATCGTCGGTGGTTCAAATGCCAATCTCGGCCAATTTCCTTTCCAGGTCATTACCAGTTTTTTTTTCTATCTACTCAAATATCGCAAAATTTTAAATGTGTCTTTAGTAACAACAGCTTAATTATTATTTCTCAGGCTGGTCTCATCATTGATTTGCCAAACTGGCAGAGCGTTTGCGGTGGTTCTTTGCTCAACTCATGGAGGGTGCTAACTGCCGCTCACTGTTGGTTCGATGGTAATAACCAGGCCAGATGGTTGACAGTTGTCCTTGGTTCAGTATGGCTGTTCAGTGGTGGTACAAGGTTGGGCACCTCTAACGTTATCATGCATGGAAGCTGGAGCCCTGGGCTTATCCGTAATGACATTGCCATGATCAACTTACCTTCTTCTGTTGGAACTTCAAGTAAGTTACTCAAATCATGAAATTAACTTTTTTTTTTAAGTCTCGTGAATATTATCAAGACAGTTTTGCTCCAGAAATAACTTACATTATTTTATCAACAGACAACATTGCTCCCATTGCTCTGCCCTCTGGTAATGAACTCAACAATCAATTCAACGGCGCTACTGCTACCGCATCTGGCTTCGGTCTCACTCAAACTGGTAAGAAAAATAAATATTCTTTTATTTTTTTTAATTTTTGATTGGGCTGTTTATTAATGTAACTACATTGATTTCAGGTGGAAGTGTTAGTCAAACATTGAGACACGTTAACTTACCCGTGATCACCAACGCCGTGTGCCGGCAGTACTCAACCACTTTCAATGCCTTAGTCATTGCTTCTAACATTTGCGTGAGCGGCGCTGGCTCTAGAAGCACCTGCCAAGGTGACTCCGGCGGTCCTCTCTTCGTCAACAGCAACAACAGGCGTATCGTGGTATATTATTTTCCTATAACTTATCTGCCTACTGCTTATGTGATTCAAACCAGATCATTTTAATACTATGAAACTTTCATTCAAAACAGTATTTATTTTATAGGCTTCAACATTTTGTTCTTACCATTTTCCTACTTTCCAACAGATTGGTGTGACCTCCTTTGGATCTCCCCGTGGGTGCCATACTGGTGCTCCTGCTGTCTTCGCAAGAGTTACTTCTTTCATTAGCTGGATTAACCAACGTCTCTGAATATGTCCATAAAAACTGTGATATATATAAAAGGGCTCCTTTGTAAAAAACTATTAAAATTGATAAAAATAACATGACTTTTTATATCTTACTAACTTAACAGAGGTCTAACAAATAGTTAAAAGAATAGTTATTTGTTATAAAAGAGTGCAAAGTTCCTTTTTAATTGCCTGCTCAATTTTGATTATCGAGCCAGCGAAGGATTCGAAAATTGAATTAGAATCCTGAGCGTTAGCGAGGGAATCAAAAGAGCATGAGGTGATAAATCTTTGCACTCGAGTGCAACACGTAACTTTTCATCCCACCTCAGCGAGGAAATCACTAAATGCAAAAAAAAACATTAAGAATCACAAGATACTTTTATTTCAGTTTATTTATTAACTACTACATTATGAAAGGTAAGTATTTGTAAGGAATGCTCTATGTATCCCTCTACAACCGCATTGGACTTCCAGCCTCCATGGCGCTTAAGGGATAGGAGATCAGCTCCTGAATCGGCCAAAAGTGTGCCTGAAGTTCGTCGGAAACAATGACCCATACACTACAGGGGTCCTGGAAGTTCAAGAAATGTTGCTATTTCTCGTGGGATACTGCCAATTTTATTAGCACCCATAGACTGTCTAACACACTTTCCGTTGCGATATTGTAGAAAAAATCGATTGATTGGAGTCTTACAGGTCACGTCATGTAAAAAGAACGCTCATGTTCAAGCTGCGCATTAGGCGATTTATCGGTGTATTTGGTGGTATGCGGCGGGCAGGTCTTGCGCCGCATGCTTGCCGGTGCGCTGTTGGTTCGTCAGTCCATACTCCATAGACTAATATATTAATGAGACGTCAGTCGACCTTTGCTTTCCGCGTTGTGTCCACGTTACGTTTGTTCTGAAAATACCATTGCGCACAAAAGTTTTTAATTACGAAATGGTTTTACATAGAAGAGTGAGAAAAATGATTTATGACGGATATTGTTTTATGAAGAGAGAGGCTGATAATAATACAGTTGATAATTTAAAACAATGTATGGAACGGACCGCAGAGGCAACAAAATGTTCCGAGTCTACAGTGAGACGAATTGTTAAAGGTTCAAAAGATGCGGAATTTCTTACTGTCTTCCGAACTCCCGGCAAAAATAAAAGAATAAAAAAACCCAATAACAGACATTGACAGTTTTGACCAGGGTATTATAAAAATAAACTTTCACAATTTATACGTCACTGAAAAAGAATTGCCTACCATAGGCAAGTTGCAAAGGATGGCCTATCTTATATATTTTTCAATATACCTACCAATAACCTATATACAGACCGCGAGCGAAAGGCTAGTTCAAAAATAAAACAATAGGCTTTCGTGCGCGAGTATACCCATGCGCAAACACACCCATTCCACTTTCTTCCGGCGTTCTTTTTACATGACGCATACTGTAGGCTTGATATATCTCAACAATTGTTACGTATTCCTTGCGAATGACGAAGTTGCGGTCTCTTTTTGTCTTTGTATTGAGTAAATGAATTAATAGTAAATCATCTGAATGTTTCTCAATGTTTTTGACATTAAGTTATGTTAGTTCAATAGTTCGACATGCTCCGTTTATACCAATAATAAGAACAACCTGTTACGTAAAGAGTATTGTAGTAGAAACATTAATAAAATGGATATGCATGCATAATTATGCCTATGAACATCTACTAAGTACGTATTAGATTATGTTAAGTAGTTTATTAATATACTTAAGTAGATACTGAATGTGCAACTGACTTACTTTTGTTGCAAATATACGGAATCAGGCGCTTCGTTAAGAAACTTTGCAATTTCAGATGCTGTGAAAACCTTCGATTTTTTGGTTAATGACCAGATGAGGCTCTTTTGAAAAATGCCACTAATTTAGGATAGGTGTCGATGTATGTTTTTTTTAGTTTTTAACAAATTAAAAAAGGTTGTATGATAAATTTGGCACCATGGTGGGAGAAGTAAATAGGTTTAATGATGTTTTGAATTCACAAACTTAGTGCACACGATGTTCTAAATTCAATTTACTTTATCCTCTAGTATAACTTGTGTAACTTATACCTAATTAGCACAACGAAATAATTGTTAAGTAATCAAGGACGAGCGAGGTTTATCCCATCACAAGTATCTTCGGATTACTTTCTGGGAAGCCCCGGCAACTTAATTGTATAGATTTAAGATAATAAACACATTTTTTTTTTCTCTCTAGCGGATAAAAACGGGTTTTGCACTCAGATATCGAAGAGCAAAATACAAATACAAAAAAAAAAATACTCGTTTCGAGATGGGGGGATGAAAAGTATATTATTACACAAACTTGTGAATAAACAACATGCTAAGCGTAACAGGTATTTGATCAGTCATTACTCACACCTGCACTCGGAGTACTCAGAGCAACACTTCCATAAAGTGACGCAGCCGGCTTTTCAGCGGCATTGTGTCGGCATCATGCTATTTTGGAGACATGGTCCCTTGCAGTTCTCTCGAACTGATAAACGTGACGAAGCAGCTTTCCCTGCGGCAACCGTACGACCGTCTTTGACAGGCAACGGGCGGCTATCTCCAGCGGCATTGCGTCGGCATCATGCTCTCAAGGAGAAATGGTCCCAATCAGTCCTTGGACTGGATATGAGATAGATTCGGCTACGAAACGGGTTCTACTCCGTATTGCGGCGTGTGCCGATAAAAAAATCAAGTTGGGAGTAAACGAGTACAGCTACTATGCCGAGGATTCAGCGCTCGCCCCCTGCTACTCCAGTCTGTGAGATGGGCAATCCACCAAGTTTCTCAACCTCTGACACTTCAAATAACCCAAATCAGCCTGAAATCTCAAACATTACCTCGCGATCCAAGCGACTGCGACCAGACTTCTCTCCAGAGTGTGAATGGAAGAATCTCGAGGATAAAATAACGGAGTTATTTACCTCTTTGAAAACTGAGCAAGAAGTTCTGCTTGGCATACTAACGTCTGAGCTGAGGGAAATTAAACTACAAAATGTGGAGATTCAAAAAACTAATGCTGAAACCCTAAAATCTGTAGAATTTCTTAGTCAAGATTACGATTCTATTAAGAAATCAATGCAGAAACTAGAAAAAGAAAACAGTGAACAGCGCAACTACATATTGGATCTGGAAAAAAAAGTAGGAGATATACAGCTGAGCTCACGATCATCATGTATCGAGATCAGGAATGTACCAGCGGTTGAGAAGGAAACAACTAGCGACCTAACCTCGATTGTTTTAAAAACCTGTGAGACCCTCCGGCCTGCGGTAACCCCTCCTCAACTACGTGATGTATATCGTTTGCCTGGAAAAAAGGGCTCAAACAGACCTATAGTGGCAGAGTTCCTGACTGTCCCTTCGAAGAATCAAGTGCTTGACGCCTGCCGTACGTTCAATAAGGGTCTGCCATCAACCGAGAAGTTAAACACGGGACACATTGGTGTTCCGGGTGAAGTCAAGCCGGTCTATATCGCCGATCACCTGCCTCGCACCCAGCGACAACTATTCTTCGAGGCTCTTTCTTTCGCTAAAACAAACAATTATAAATTTTGTTAGTCGCAAAATGGAAAAATCTTTCTCCGCGAACGTGAAGGAATGGACTCCGTTGTCATCAACTCAACTTCTTGTCTTAAAAAACTGCTCTACCCTGCATGAAGAACGCAAGGCATTTTATTTTCATTATTACAGCATGCTTTTAAAATATTCTAGTACTTTACATTTTTATTTACAAACTCGAGCACTACTAGCCTCTTACAAACATGTTTTTTACTACTTTATAAATACAACTTGTTACCTTTTTACAAAAATAATATTGAGATTATCAACTTTATATAATATATACTGTCTGTATCAACCTCTGTAGTTCTTGTATTAGACCTTGTAAAAACAAATTATTAAATGTTGCCTACATTACAACGAAATTACACATAAACCACGTCATATATACGGTTACAATCAATATGCACATAACATCAAACATTAATATTCGATTCTGAAACTTTAAATAATATTGACTCTTTTGGTATAGGTGATTCACATATCTGTGTACCGGAGTCATGTAGAAGTTTCATTAACAACAATAGTAAGTCGCTTAATATAATGCACCTTAATATACGCAGTGTTAATTGTAACTTTGATAGTTTCCTTGTGCTACTGGCTAGGATGAAAATTATATGTGATATTTTGATTTTATCGGAGTGTTGGTTGATGGTGTCAACAGTTCCACCACTGGGAGGGTATGTTTCTTATCATACGACTAATCCTATCAATCAGAACGATGGTGTCATAATATATTTAAAATCAGAATTACCTCACATCGTTACCGAACCTTCTATATCTGGTGCTAGCTGTCTAATCTGTAATGTGAAATCTCATGATATCATACTTTTAACGCTATATCGCTCTCCGTCCACACGAAATCTTGATAATTTTATTAATAATTTAGACACTGTCCTTACTCAGTTGCGAGTCCAAAAAAACTTAGTGATAGTGGGCGACATCAATATTGACATCACTCCGAATGCTATCTCCCAACAAGCAAATCAATACCTTAACCTTATTGTTTCACATGGCCTCCTCTCTACTCATCTATACCCAACCCGTATTAACTCTTGTATTGATCACGTAATGTTGAGATCTGATCTTAAAAATACGACTTTAGTTTTCGATACTTACATTACTGATCGTAGGCCTACGTTTATGAGCATCCAACATGTAAAGTTACTCCCTACCTATAAACCTAATCGCATAGTTGTTAATTATACAGCTGTAACTACCGACATTTTATCAATGGACTTTAGTGGAATATTCCTGACGCAAACAATGCCACCGAGTCTCTGGTTTCCATAATTAGCTCTGTCATCGCTAATCAGTCCAAATCGGTTTACATGTCATCGAAACGCAGAATCCTGAAACCTTGGATTACCAATGGTCTGCTACGTTGTATCCGTAATAGAGATGGCATGGCTCGGACCCTAGAGGCAGATCCTAAAAATTACATTCTCATGGTCACATATAAGCGATATCATAATTTTTGTAACAAGCTTCTCAAAAATTGAAAACATGCCTACGAACGGAATGAGTTTCAAACGGCAAAGAACAACCCTAAAACCACTTGGAAGATAATTAAAAATATCACTGGAACTAACCTTAATGCGAAATCCCCTAACGAGCTACTAGGGATGTATTCGGATGAAAAGTCTTCAGTCAACAATGTTAACGAGTTTTTTGCCAATGTTGGAAAGACCTTGGCTGACAAATTCTCATCCAGTGTATTCTCTCGATGCGCCGCCTTCCAACTCTCTGGTACTTCTTCCCACGGATGAAGTAGAGGTCTCAAATCTCATTATTGGGTTACGAACTGATGCTGCGGTGGGTTGGGACGGAATCTCTTCGAAACTGCTAAAATCCTGATTGCCCGTGATTGTCCCAGCCATCACTCATATCCGGAATCGCTCTATTTCCACGGGTTGCTTTCCCAGGGTTTTTAAAAGGGCTGTCGTTCATCCAATCTTCAAGAGTGGGGACAGACGCGGCGTAGATAATTATAGACCGATCTCAGTCTTGTCTGCCATCTCTAAAATATTAGAAAAGGTACTTAATAAACGTTTGGTTGACTATCTTGAGTCATACAAATTATTAAGTGACAACCAGTATGGGTTTAGAGGTGGCAGGTCAACTGAAAATGCTGTTGCTGCCTTGGTAGATCTTGTAGTATCTAAACTAGATAGAAAAATGAAATGCTTGGCTATTTTCCTCGATCTTTCCAAGGCATTTGACACTGTGTCTGTTCCCCACCTCTTATCTAAGCTGGAAGCTACGGGCATTCGCCGGCATAGCTTAAAAATTTTCCAGGATTACCTGTGTGATAGAAGCCAATGCGTCAAAATAAATAACGTTACTAGTGACACTAAATCATTGAGTTACGGCGTTCTTCAGGGCTCAATTTTGGGTCCCACCCTCTTTCTTATTTATATTAATAATTTATGCAAAATGTCTAACGAACTGTTCAATTTATACTTACGCAGATGATACGGCCTTGCTTTTTCACGGTAGCGACTGGCCTGAAACAGTAAAATACGCGGAACTTGCTCTAAATTCAGTGATGAAATGGCTTTCAAATAACATCCTAACCTTAAATCTTAAGAAAACAGTTTACTTACCTTTCTCCTTACTATCCACTAACCTCCCTTCACCGGATACAATGGCGCTTAGAGCCCATACCTGCTCACTTGGTCTATCCTCTTCACAATGCGGCTGTCCACAACTCACAAGGTGTAAGTCAGTCAAGTATCTCGGAGTCTATGTAGATAGTTCTTTGAGCTGGAAACCTCACCTTAGCAATCTCATATCGCGAGTCCGCAAGTGTATATTTATTTTTAAAAAACTAAGGCACTCCGCGGACTCTCGTACCATTAAAACTGTTTATTATGCCCTGTGTCAAAGTATAATAAACTACTGCATCACAGTGTGGGGTGGGGCCCCCAAGACAACCCGACTGCCTCTGGAACGAGCACAGAGAGCTGTCCTCAAGGTTATGAGCTTGAAGCCGTTTAGATATCCCACCTCGGCTCTCTACACCGAATGTCAGGTCCTCACTGTGAGACAGCTCTTTGTTCTTGGCACCATTCTGCGCAAACATCCCCTGTGATATACAAGCCAAATGCTGCTAAAAAGCGTAGAGGCTTCGAGGTATGCTCAACTCGCGGATGTAGAACAGCCCTTGCTCAGCGTCATTATGATATTCTCTCCAACCATTTATATAATAAAATAAACAAAGTATGCACCATAGCTTCCATGTGCCATAATGGATGTAAGACCAAGGTCACAAAATGGCTACTGACAATGAGTTACGATAAGACTGAAGATTTACTACATGTATCAATCGCTTAACCTTTAAGTAGTTAATAAATTCATATATTTATAATTACATTTACATAGACTTATATACACACAAGTTTTCACCATATTTTATCTATCTCTCAATACATACACAAACACATTCCCCCACATAGGTACTTTAACAGACACGTCATAACATGCATTTTCTAGTAGTAAGTAGTTTTCATAATAATAATATACTGTGCTCGTCATACAACTACTGTTATATGTTCAAATTATAGGCGAGGACGCTGGCACCCTAAACACAAGTTAAATCGTACTCTGGGTGCCAGAGTTCATCGGAAACACTCTTTATTGTAGTTGTTACGCTGCATAGTGTTTAGCTAAGTGTTTATGTACAATGGAAGATAATAAAAAACCTTTTTTTTTTTTTTAGATGTGGTCACCCAACCCCCTGAAAGTTCACCCTTTGCACAACAAGCATATCTGCAAGACAATGTGTTCATGTCATTTTGACCAAATTATCGGTCTGAGATAAAGAATACAGCATTCAAGAATTACTAGTTATTAGAGAATAGAATAGAACAATGTTTATTTCCCTGGTTCATATGTTACACTATGTCCACAGGTCGGTGGTGTATTCGGCCTGTGGGTGTGTCAGCTACTTACAGTCTACCTATTTTTGTCTGAAAGAGATCTATATAAGTGTCGTGTAGTGTGTGCTGTGAGCTTCTAAGTGTGTACAGAATTAATTTATATAAACTTATAATGTTGTTCTATATTGCCCTATATTATTTACAGCTAATTACAATTTATGGGGACGTGGAGCGGTCGTTCGCTTGCTGAGCAGCTAAATCCTATCTTTTTTGGTACATAGTCGATTTCACCTAGTCTAGTATTAGTTAGGAAGGGGTTGTGCTGTCCGTATCCGAGGTAGGCGTCACTAGGGGTCTCTAGATCCTCGATCTGCATTTCGCGGAGTCGGCGTAGCATGTCCTTGTTTAAGTCTTGTGCACGGAGGTGCCATGGATCCCAATTGAGCATATTCCAAAGTAGTGAGGTTTCTAGGCGTCTTGGGAATTGTGCGCTGGTCTTGAGGGCCTTTCGGTATTGGCGTAAAATTTTTAGTAAGTTGCTCTTACTGCAACGTGAGAGTAATTGTACCACGCCACAATCCAATATAGGAAGTAGGCAGGCCTGAACGACAGCCAGTTTCACAGTTATATTCGTCTTGGCGTGCCAGCCTATGGTAGGGGCTAGCGCGCCGCGTGCTCGTCGCGCCGTCTGCACGACGTAATCCGTCTGTTTGCCCATGGTCATGGTCTTGTCTAAGTGTACGCCCAGATATTTTATGCTATGTCTATATATCAGGTTTTTTCTTTGTTTCACCGCTTACGCATATGTTACGAGTGAATATGGCAGTTACTTTAAAATGTAGTAGTTGTAATATAGTTATCGACGAACTATTGGCTTATGTTCAAAATAAGATATCGATCATCGATGAAGAAAGCCTGATCAGGATTTATGTGTCGGCGTTTCGTGGTGATGAAATCGAAAAGTCAAAGTCACTACTGTTTGAATCGTTACCGGTTGATAAAAGAAAACCCATTCGTACAGGACAAGGAAAGTCGTGCTACATTCGATCACTTGGATGTGTCTGACCTTCTTAAAAAGATTACTCTGTTGCGAGAGGAAGTTAACCAGATTAAAACCTCATATATATCACTTGATCAGTTAGAAGTACTAAGGCGGGAGGTTCAGATTGCGGAGATCATTAATTTGAACACAAAAAGGGGTGCAATTAGACGGGATAGAAATATGGATACGACGGTGTTAGTAGATTCAGATAGATCCAATTCTCCCTACATAGATTGCTGTTCCTCACCTAAAGGTGATGAAGAAGAAAATTTGCGAAGTCATGACAACAATTTGCTATGTGGGGGTACTTTTGAAAAGTCTCAACTCGCGAGTTCGATCGGACCGCTACAGACGGATAGTACCGTTGTAACATGTACTCAACCGCTGACATCATTGCTAGTGGAGAAGGGGACTACGCAAACGAGTAACTCGAGCGCGTAGCTGATCTGTACGCCGGATGAATGTATACAAACCGCCGTTTCTGTATTGAAGAATAGTTTAGCCAAGGAGCGGGCTGAACGTGGGCAGTGAACTACAGTTATCTATCGCAAATAAAGTACGATAAATCGTAGAGGAGGTAAAATAGGTCTATCAAATAATTCTGCAGGCAATTTCAGCAGAGAGAAAAGTACCTATTTTTATTTCGAACGTATACATCAATACGAGTGTGCAAGACATAGCAGATTATATTGTTTCTAAAACACAGTTATCTGTAAAGTTAGATAGAATAACAACGAAAAAACAGAATTTGCATAAATCTTACAAGTTTAATGTGCCTGAGTCTAAAATACAAGTATTTTTGGATGACAACTTGGGGCCGAAAGGTATAATATTTAGACGTTTCTTGTACTATAGAAATACGTATACGACTGAAAATAATACAAGTTCTAGTGTCGATCCTACACCTAAGCTAAATGGATAAACACACGTATAAGCTGGTGACCTATATCTGTAAAAGTGTTAAACGGTCTATTGATGGCGTAAGGGAGCTTTGTTTCAATAACGACATTATCGCACTTCAAGAGACATGGTTGTTACCAGAGGAACTCGCGTACCTACATCGTATCAGCGATGAGTTCGGCTGCACCGGTACGTCGGCGGTAGATACGACGGCGGGCATTCTCCGAGGGCGACCGTACGGTGGCCTAGCTCTGCTTTGGAGGAAAAGTGCGTTCAATAATGCTTCGGTGATTGAGTGCAATAACCCGCGAGTGTGCGCTATTAAAATAGTGTTAAACAAAAGGACAATATTAGTATTTAATGTGTACATGTCCACGGACGTGACTAGTAACTTAGTGGAATTCACGGATTGCCTCAGTTTGGTGAGTGCCATTATAGATAGTTCGAATGTAGAAAACTGTTATATTCTTGGTGATTTCAATGCACACCCAACCGAACGATTTTATACAGATCTTTTAGGTTTCTGTCAGGAACTTGAGTGGCACTGTATTGATACGCAGTTATTGGGGTTAGACTCCGATACCTATACTTTTGTGAGTGATGCTCACGGCTCACGGAGGTGGCTTGATCACTGTGTGGTTACTAAAGCGGCCCGTGAGTCTGTAGTTACTGCGAGTGTTGTGTACGATACGTTATGGATGGACCACTACCCGCATGTTTATTAATGGTTAAACAAACTTACCTGAAGTGAAGTTTGACTGCAATTACACTTGGCGCTGCATCCGAAGATTTACATGATTCACTAGGTAGTACACTCCTCAATTTACTAGGCATCGCACAATTTTTTGATAAAAACTAAAAAATATCAATATAATTGCGATCAAACTTCACTTCAGGTAAGTTTGTTTAACCATTAATTACACTTCGTCGCTGCATCCTCGAGATTTACCTACATGATTCACTAGGTAGGTGTTTAGAGTTTTGAGATAAATAGCCAATACATTAGTGGTGGAGAAAATAAAAGCATCTAATGATTGTTTTATTTTGAACACGGTTAAATTATTAAATTATATAAACGAAGTGATAATACAAAAAAAAAATGGTGATTTTAACAATATTTAAACGTTATTTTCATAACTAGTGCGAGCAAAATGTGTGTTATTAAATTTTGCAAATACTAGAAAATTACCAGATCAATCAGTCTTTTTAATTAAATCTATAGAAATACCTCTACGACCAGTCGCTGATGTAGCCGCGTGGCGCGTGCTATAACATGTGACGTAAATATTGTGGTGTCTATACCACTGTCTTCTAGTAGTCGCTAGAAGACAGTGGTATAGACACCACAATATTACACATAAATATTCACAGTAGAAGAGCTGGCGTTGTGGACTGGTCTCTTAGTACTTAATAATAACATTTCGGTATTTCGTTCAGTCCTAAATGTATCTGTAAAATCAAAATCAAAATCAAAAGTCATTTATTCTAACTAGGCTGAGAATCAGCACTTTTCGAACGTCAAAAATTACATAAGACAGTCCCCAAAAAACGCCCACCCTTCACCACTTCCTAGATATATCACATAAATATACGTAAAAAATATACATATATCATATAAAACTTGAATCTATAGGTACAATAAAATGTAAAAGAATTTGCATTACGCAACACAACATTAAATTAAATTATTTGCCTTATGTTAGCTAGCACACGCCACTATACCAAAAAAAAACAGAAAAATCGTCGAAAACGAAGAAATAACGTAAACAGAACGTACCTAAATAAAAGCCTCCAGGCATAATGGGCGTGCCCGCCCACACAAAGCTATAGCTGTAACTCGAAGTTAAAAATGATAAACTAGCACCATCGTAGTAAAATAAAAAACAGTTAATCATTAATAACAATAATAAAACCATGGTCAGCAAGACGACCAGTCACCACAAGCAGCACCCGTTCACGAGCATAACGCAAAGATCAGCCATCACCCCCCTCGCCATATTTGAGGGAAGGAGGCAACCCGACCCCCGACGCTACCGCAAGCAGTGACATCTAAGGGAGCATGACGAACTTGCTGCCGGTTGCTCAGGCAAGAATAATAATTATAATCAATTGTCTAGGTCGCTAGCTAACCACTTATTGCAATACAACTCTTAAAAAAAACATTTTCATGAGTATATTATGTCACTAATAAATAAAAACAAACAATTATATGAACTCATATAACCTGTCAGTAGGTACGCTAATTCTGGAGAAAGAACATGAACATTGTCTTGAGTTAATCACAGCGACCAACTATTCTTATCGTTTAAGTAGTAATTGATAGAATAGTATGCCTTTGAACAAAGATTGGATTTAACTTTAACTTTAAACGCATTAAAAGGCAAATCTAACAAAGAAGAGGGTAGCTTATTATAAAAAGTTATACCAAGTCCAATAAATGAGTTATGAACCTTATGAAGCCGGTGAAATGGAGCACGTAATTTATCCTTATTTCTGGTGTTATTATTGTGAATATCACTGTTTTTAGTGTATAAGTGTATATTTTGCCGAACATATAAGATGTTGGCGAAGATGAATTGTAACATTAATATAAGGAACATAATGTCCTTTATGGACATATCTCTATTTTATTAGGAAAGAATAGGATAATCAAACGGGGTGTTTGTCTGTCAGGTGCAGAGGTTTTTATTAAATCATCAATTGTTATTATAATGTTTGAATCACAAATATTTATATTAGACAGTCTAATAAAGAATAACGTCTGCACAGGTTGTGCAATCGGCAACGTGAGCAGAGTTGCCAGTTTTTCTGATAATGTATTTAAACACAGATTTTAATCAGGAAAATAATTGAACAAAAAATCTAAAACTACATTAGTCTCCCAAGTAGACTGATATCGAAAAAAAAGGTTTCAGTCTAAAACACTCTTTCATAAATCTGCTAACAATATCATTTGCACTTAATTGTCTACCTATAATTAAACCGAGGGTCGAACGATAAGTGTTCAATGTAATACGTATATCTGGCTTTTGTTTCAAATTCTTTGGAAAAATATTGCAATACCGGTTGTATTAATGCGGTGTAGCAGTCTACCTTATTATAAGGGTTTGACAAAACTGTCACCATTTTCTGTAAGTGATATTATATTGTTTCAATGTATTATTACTCAAAGCGTGCTATGGAGCGGGCTATGCTTGGAGTCTCTTTGAAGGATAAGATCAGGAATGAAATTATCCGGAAAAGAACCGGAGTTACCGACATAGCTTGCAGAGTAAGCAAACTGAAGTAGCAGTGGGCTGGCCATGTTTGTCGAAGGACCGATGGCCGATTGAGCAGACGAGCCCTGGAGTGGAGACCGCGTATCGGCAAGCGTAGTGTGGGACGCCCCCCAGCTAGATGGACCGACGACCTTAAGAAGGTGGCTGGGTCAGACTGGGTGCGGAAGGCGGAGGACAGGGTGTTGTGGCGCAGCCTGGGAGAGGCCTATGTCCAGCAGTGGACTGCGATAGGCTGAGTTGATTGATTGATTACTTAAAGAATCAGTGATTTTTTACAGTTTCTGTAGTCAATGACTTTAAAGAAAATGGTTCCCTGATAACTGGCATGATACCAGGGTAAGCTTCAGCCAAAGGGGGGACTACGTTCTGAATGGAGATAAAAGGAGATTACTACTTGGTCCGTGATATTCAGGTTTCCTTATCTGTAAAAATATAAACAGTGGATACCGTGGCTGACTAGGCCAATATGGAACTATGAGCACTCCTGTAGCCTTATCAGCAACTATTGTGTCATCTGTCAGGCAGGATGACACATCAAAATTTTCCGTATTTTTCAATTTTAATGTATTTATATTAAAATAATCTTTAAGTCTCAAAAATCGCAAAGAATGTGCGCTATATGGATGGAGTAATGGAAATATGGAGAAGTCTCTTGACGCTGCGTGAGTGTGCGTGATCCATCGCCGCCCGTTCGATGTCCATCGCGCACAGGATGGATGGATAGCAGGACATAATGTAATTTTTGCTCCGTTGGTGTAATTCCTGTATGGCGTTCCAGTGAGAGGATAAATAAATAAATAAAATATTTTTCGTGTTAAAGAGTAAAAGTTTAAGTTGCCGCAATCTAAAGTAAATGCATCAATATCGAAAGTGTGTAGGTCTCGTTTCCAGGACACATATATATGACAGTTCGCATTCAAACTAGTTGCGAATAAATCAATCTCTGGAGTACCATAATACTACGTGATGGAACGCTGAACGAGATAATTCCGGTTTCAACTTTGATGTGCCTTGATTCTTGGTCAGCTCCCATGTTGTTTTTTGACTTAATGTAGGAAGCAATAAAAAAACTTTTTACAAAAAAAAACAACCGACTTCCAAAAAAAACACTACAAAGTGAAAAATAACTTTAATTTCGGAAGTCTTTGGATCTGTATTTTAGTTTTTTGCCACCGACTTCCGAAATTAAAGTTATTTTTCAATTTGTAGTGTTTTTTTTGGAAGTCGGTTGTTTTTTTTTTGTAAAAAGTCTTTTATTTTTGACTTTTTAGTGGGTTAGTTTGTAATTTATCTCATTTACAATAGCTTAATCTCAAATGCTCATCACCTTTTACAAAATATTGCTTTTCCCGATGCAGGGGCGTTAATTGTTGAGGAGTTCTCCTGGTAATAACCAGTAGAACTGATGGTGACTTCACCATATGCATTTTGACGAGCATAAATTGCTTAGCAATCATATTAAAGTGCCTAATCGAATCGCAACGGTGAAATACTTATTATTAAGTAGTTCCGGTGGCCATCTGTGGTCTTCATCATCAGTTCCACTTCATCAAATGGTGCTTTTGGAGTGCAAATGCTTGAGTTACTATAAAAAATACTCTTTTTTTCTACTTTTATAGATTTTATTAGATATTTTATTATATAGATTTTTACTATTTTTATAGATTGGGATTAAAAAATACGCCTCCTTATTTGGTCATATAATATGACTTTGATAATAATTCAGAAGCCGTTCTACATCTTCCATTTTAAAATGTTGTGGATCAATATAATTGTTTAATTTTTTAAGATTTAGAATAAATCTGTGGGTATCATTGTTTTTAGGTAATCAATAAAATATTCGAAATAAACTGACCATGAACGTCTCATATTTTGCTATCGCACCTGATAATAAAAGCTTTTAAATTTCAATATTAAGACTATTAGCCTCTAGGAAAGACAACGATTTGTTAACTGGTTCTGCATACTGAATAACGGGTCGATCGAAACGTATTTTGTAACCATGATAAATATTAGGAACAAACTAAATTCAGATTTTGCATATACTAAAAATAATGTTCTACGAGTATACACTGTAAGATTACAGGATCTTTAGTTATGCTTTTCCAAGCTGTTACAAAGTGTCTTAAACGACCAGCATGTTTCATTACCTATATTCGGGCTTCGGTGGTGCCTTTGGGGCTGTCTTCGCAGAACTATACCGTTCAGTTGACGCTGGATATCTCCCCGTGTTCGGATTGGAGGCTTGGGTCCTGGGCCCACTCAACCTGCCTCTGTAGTTCTGGTGACATAGTGGGCGCCTCGAGTTTCCCTGACGATAATTATTAGAGCGTGTCAATCTGTGGGCTGTAGATGGTTGAGGCTCGCTCCCCCTTGTTTGTAATCCAGACATTTCAGCCATCTTAGATGGTTTGATTTTTCGCCCAAACTCACTCCGAAAAGAAAAACATATTCAAAAATGTTTAATCCAAGCTGAATGTAACGAAACTTCCTTCGGTTAGCAGTATTTTGGCAAAATCTAACAATATTTGGGCTGTTTCTGAGAGCTAAATTGCCGTCAATTCCGGGTGACAGTAGGCTCGTGATACCCGCTATACCATATATACGCTATAGGTGGTTTTGTGTCCATTCAAGATGCTTATCCCTGTTTCTGGAGACAGGATATTTCTTGATTAAGTTTTGGTGCTTTCATAAGTTGAAAGTTCTCCAGGGTAAAAATATTAAACAACTTTTGTTTCTGTTCTTTACCTAGACCTTCCGTTATAATCTTTCCCCAACGTTTGGAGATCTTTCTCTGATTTTTGGCCCGAACACCTCATCTTTACAATGTTGGGTGCGGCGCTGGTGCCAGCGCCACCAGTAACAGTATCAGAGATAGTGTGTTGTGGAACTGTCACCGCCGATAAAAAGTTCGACTGAGTTCCATCTGATTGTTAACGCTCAGAGGATTCATAGTCGGGAGGTAAGGAGAAAGGTTTTGAGTGGCTCAGGTGGTGAAAGGTTCAGACTCAACATCAGGAACGATATTTCGATCTACTATTGCATTGGCTCAAATTTGGCTTCAAACAATGACAACAAAAGGATCTGATCGCATCAAACCACTTGAAAATAATAGTCACTTAATAGAGATGGTCGTAATCGCGTCACGACACTTAGCTATTTATACAATACTTGTTTTAACTTGACCGGGATCTCATCATGGTACTTGCAGAATATGCATAGGAGGGTAGGTACTTATTTTCGTACATATTCCTTAAAGGAAATAACTGGAACGACTGCAATCTTGTCGCAATACACATCGTCCAATGAATTTAACTTATTGATTGTAAAAAACTAAGTAGCATCGATGCAAAAGAATTCCTTTTCTACAATGAAGAAATGATTTAAAATATCACCGTTAGTATTACGATAAATCTGACTAACCTTCATCACTGGATGTGTGTTCGTGTCTGTAAGTTGAGTCTACTTAAAGCAAGAATAAATAGATGGATAACACTTTAATCACTTTAACTTCACAACTAATTATTAATTAATTACAATAAGACAGTATTTAACGGTAGAGACGATGTTTCTACGGCGAGCGCGAGTGAACTAACCCCCAGCCCACTTTCTCGGGGTTTTTTAAAGACTTGGTATCCCCACCGAAGTCACGTCAGCCGATGCAGGTAGCCAGTGATTCGCTAGCAATGTTTCAACGTCCGGTGCGACGCACTGGACCCACGGTGCGTCGCTTGACTCGCGATACTGGCGCTATGTTTGGTCACCGGAAACAGTGGTGCCAACATGTCGCTTTTCCAGTCACCTTATTTTTCTGATGGACCCTGGATCATCTTCATGTCGTCTCATGGTCACAAGAAAATCACACGAATAGGATAAAAATGGATGGAATATTTTTAACGCCAACATTTAATGTTGCGATGCCAGCACAAAAGAAGCGAATGACAAGCAAACGATCGTAGAAGGCCGGGTGCGGCGGACGCCCCACCACTGCAGGTACTACGGTAGTCGTTTAATATCTAATTATATTTTTATTTTTTAGTTTTTATCTAAAAATTGTGCGATGCCTAGTAAATTGAGGAGTGTACTACCTAGTCAATCATGTAAATCTCGAGGATGCAGCGACGAACTGTAAATCGATAATGTTTGTGTAAAGCAATGTGATTTTAATTATGTGGAAAATGTTATTGTTTGGGGAGAAGTCTTGAACAGTCTCAGTCTTACACTAAGGCATGTCATGAAAGACTTAGTAGTTATCGATTTCCCTAATGACTTCAGAATCTGTAGTGGCAAAAGCTGCAAACAAGTATGTCATCGTGCTGTTATAGATAATATCTATAAAGATAGTGTTAGTGCTTTATCTGAGTTAGCTGCGGTGGGTCGAGGGCGCAATAAGCGTAGGAATAAGAAAGTAGTGGTAGGTTGGAATATGCATGTTGGTGAGGCTTACAGGGACGCTAGGCAGAAATTTCGACTGTGGGAAGACCCGGGGAAGCCTGCTGCTAGTCCCACATTTTGTGACATGCGTGCATCTAAGAAAATGTTTAAGTCTCGCTTAAAATGGATATTTTGGCTTCACGAAATTCAAGCAACGATTTTCGTTCGTTTTGGAAACATACGAACAGCTTAAGCAATAAACCTGGCCTCCCTATGGCGATCAATGGCGAGAGCGATCCCGAAGGCATTGCTGACCTCTTTAAGGAGCATTTTAGGATACAGTCACCACTGGGTCCCTGCGTTTCAAAGCCTGATGTTGTTGACCATGGTGACCTTGCAACGAGATTCATAGCCAAGGACGTTAAACGTGCTATTAACAGTATGCCAAGAGGCAAGTCTCCAGGTCACGATGGTCTGAGCATCGAGCACCTCAAGTTCGCGGGCCCTCATTTACCAAGAGTGTTAGCAATGTTTTACAACTTTTGTGTCAGCCATACGTATTTACCTTGTCATATGACTAAAACTATTGTAGTGCCCATTATTAAAAATAAAACG